>CM035845.1:109845844-110445844 GCA_020510985.1 Pholidichthys leucotaenia
CACTGGATCATGGCGATGAACCCTGAGCTGAAACCAAAGGCCTCTAATGTCTGCCAAAGGTATGGATGTTCAACTCGGTCAAACGCCTTTTCTTGGTCTATTGAAATAAGACCAAGTTCTTTGACCAATGAGCTGGAGAGGTCCAAAACATCACGAATTAAAAAAATGTTGTCTGTAACCAACCTACCAGGTACACAGTAGGTCTGGTCTACATGTATGACCTGCTCCATCGCCTTCCTCAGTCTGGTAGCCAACACTTTGGAGAGAATTTTGTAGTCAGTACAGAGGAGGGCCACCGGACGCCAGTTCTTAATGTCTTTCAAGTCGCCTTTTTTTGGAAGGAGGGTGAGGACTGCTCTCCTACAACTTAGGGGCAGGTGACCCTTCCGCAGACTGTCAGACAGTACTTCCAGCAAGTCCTCACAGATCTCAGACCAGAACGCCTTGTAGAACTCCGCTGGTAGGCCATCTATCCCTGGGGCTTTTCCACACTGAAGAGACTGGACAGCCACTGCCAGTTCTTGCAGAGTGATCCCGCTCTCCAGCTCCGCATTCACGCTAGCCATCACCTTTGGCAAGTCCGTCAAAAAATGACTCAGTGCATGTGGATTCTCAACAAATTCTTTCTTAAAGAGATCCTTGTAGAAAGCAACTGCAAAGCGACGGATCTCCGCAGACTCATGGATCGGCCGCCCGTCCTCGGAGCTGAGAGAGTGGATCATCCTCCTCTGACCATTCTTCCTCTCCAGACCAAAGAAAAAATGAGATGGAGCGTCCATTAGTGCAATGTTCTGGAACCTACTGCGTACCACAGCGCCCCTGGCAGCCACTCCCAGTAGGTCAGTTAAAACAGACTTTTTGCCATTGAGGGCCTCAAAATGTCCTCTTTCTCCTGTGGAGCCTGCCAAAGACTGCAGCTCCACTACTTCTCTCTCCAGGTCCCTGACAGACCTGGCCAAGTCTCCAGAGACATTGCGAGTATACTGTAGGCACAGATTCTTTATTTGGCTCTTCCCTACATCCCACCACTGCTGCAAAGAACTAAAATTTGATTTTGTTAATTTAAAATTACTCCAAAAAAACATAAAAGCAGTTTTAAAACTGTTATCCGATAAAAGTGACGTGTTAAAATGCCAGTATGCACTACTGCACTTTATATTCTTGATAAAAACACAACACTGAACCAGGGAATGATCTGTGAAGCCAACAGGGACTATAAAAGCACTTTTAAAAATGCTAAAATGGTGCTTAAAACTGTAAACCCTATCCAGTCTAGCTAAGGACAAAATATTGTCCTTTCTATGGCTCCACGTGTACTGTCTAGCCTTGCCATGAAAATTCCTCCACACATCACACAGATCATGAGCTTCTATGAGACCTTTTAAAACTCTGTTGGACGCAGCATGTGGCTCTGGGTGATTCCTATCCATAAGAGGATTTCCTGTACAATTAAAATCACCTCCCACAAATAAAAAGTCATCATTACTGCAATTTTTGATCGTGTCATCTAAAATATTTAAAAAGGCCAATCTTTCTGTGCCTACGGTTGGAGCATACACATTTATAAAAACAACTTTCACATTCTCAAAAACAGCTCGAACTTTTAAAATGTGGCCTGCAATTATCTCATCAATGTCATAAGAAAGTGGAATAAAATCTCGAGAAAATAAAATACCCACTCCACCACATTTACTGCTTCTATGACTAAGAATAATTTCACCCCGAAATTCCCTCCTCCAGTCAGCAGCATTGTCCTCAGAACTATGAGTCTCCTGAACAAACAGAACATTAATTTTCTTGCATTCTGCAAGAGTAAAAACACTCGCTCGCTTGGACATTTCTCTTGCCCCATTGATGTTGAGTGTGCCAAAATTAAAACTACACATGTATATAAGAGGGCAAAGCCAATATAAAAACAGAAAAGAAAGAATGAGCGATAAAAGACTAATCATCCTGGGCAATTTGGTTCTTAACTTTTAGCACAAGCTTTTTTAGTCTGTAGATCTCCTGATCAGTGAAACTTTCCTGCTCAAGCTCTCCCCTATTTTTCATGTAGACCCGAGCAGAGTCAACAAAACGTTTTAGATCAGGGAAGAAGCTTTCAACTTTAACCATTCTGACCCCCTTAGTGTCCTGCAAAAACTTCTGTATTTTTGTGAATGGGTAACCGCCTCCACTGGCCACATCATCACTGCTTTCACCATCACTCTCTATCTCAGACCCAGCATAAGAATCTGGCTGAGATAGAGAAACCTCAGAACTGTCTTTAACAACTCTGTTTACTTTGCTCCTCTGCTGTTTGGTTTCCAAATTCTTCCGCTTGATGGAGGTTTTACATAACTCCTCATCTAATTCAATGTCATCCTCATCCTCCAACACTGACTCAGCCACCCTGATAGCTGTCTCTTCCTGTCTTTCGCTCACCCTGTGCTGTGCTTTTATATTCATCTTTCTGGTCCCACCATCTACCTGGGCCTCATTCGGCTCCTCTGTCTGACCCTCAGCGTCATCCCTCTCGGTGATATCACCCTTGTCTGCAATGTTGGTCTGTGCAGCAGCCCCGCGATGTGCTTTAACTTTTGTTGCTGTTTCAGTTATGATCGACAGGCCGGCTGCGGAGGGCGGCGAAGCCGCCCCGCCGCCAGACAGCCTCGCGGCCTCGGCCGAAGCGCCGCCGCCAGACGGCCCTGCGGCTCCGGCCGAAACGCCCGACGGCGCGGTAGCGCCGTCAGCCTCGGAGGGCAGCAAAGCTGCTCCGCCGCCAGACGGCCCCGAGGCCGCACTAGCGGCCCCCCCCGAGTGATCACCCCCCACTCCCTGAGGGCATGATCGAATCAAGTGTCCCTCCATTCCGCAGCCGAAACACTTCATATTATCGGAGGTGACGTGGATGGTATAATCAAAGCCGTCAATCCGGTATTTAAACACGAGGTTGAGGCTTTCCTCGCTATTCTTTAAAATCATGAGCACCTGTCACCTAAAAGACATGACATGCTTTAAACGCGGGGACTTACAACCGAGAGGGATGTGCTTAATCGGGGACAAAAGCTGCCTGTGTCTCGACAGCTCCTTCTCCAACAGTTCGTTCTTTGAAAATGGTGGGACATTTGAGATGGTAATTCTCTTCGCGGGATTTACCAGAGACAGAACAGGAACCAGTGTGTCTTTAATCACAACCCCGCTCTCCACTACCCGGTTAACTTTTTCCACACTATCGAGGAAAATCACCACGGCACTATTCATTCTCGAAGCTGATCTAACACTTTCATAACCGACCAGCTCCCCCACAGCCAGACTACACTCCTCCACTGAGCAGCTGACAGCCGGAGTCAGTTTGACAGCATGCCGGCGTGTCAGCGTCTCGAATCCGGAGCCTCGCTCCAAAACCATGCTGACCAGCAGAGCTGGCAGCAGAAACCCCCCTCCCAAAACGCCTACCCCACCCCAGCTACAGAAAACAACAAAAATTAAGATTATTTAACAAAAAAAACACCTTAAACACAAAAAGATAGAGAAAAGTTTGAAATAATTCACTCACGCTGTCACACGCTCTCAGCTCGCACTCACGACCACACCCACTCAGAGAGAGAGAGAGAGAGAGAGAGAGAGAGAGAGAGAGAGATTTGATTTTTAAAAGATCTTTAATAAACACACTTGTCCATCAGTCAATACAATTTCTATATCATGCTATGTTACACAGAAAATTAATCCCCCAAAAAACGCCCCAAAAAAAGCTGTCCATCATGAACTGAACAGAGGACATTCTCCAGGGACCAGAGGGTCCTGAAACCTTCCACATCCCCATTCCCCATAAAAAACTGAAAGTCCAGCCTGATTCTGGCTTTAAGTAGCCTCACAAATAAAATTTTGACATCAACATCATTCTCAACATTTTCAAGTTTTCTTCTCCGGCTTACATAGATAGCCAACTTTGCCTGCCCTAAAACAAAGTTCAGTAGTTGACACTTCTGCTTAAAACGACGATTGTACATAAAACCACAAATGAAAACCTGCTTAGAGAAAACTTCCTTAAAAATATGAAAAAGTTTTGTGAGAAGTTCAAAGAGGCCACTCAGGCGCTGACATTCAATAAAACAATGAAAAACAGTCTCCCTAGAGGAACAAAAAACACACTGATCACTGACACTGCTGTTAATCACAGAAACAAAAGCATTGACAGCTATAATACCATGCAGGACCCTCCACTGTAAGTCTCCATGCCTCTTAGGGAGAGGGGCTTTGTAAAGAGCCCTCCAGGCAGGCCGATGCCCTTTTCCTAGTTTAAAATAGGCTCTCCAAGGAGTGTCCACACAGGTGTTCAATCGGTCCTTGTTGAGTGCCATCACCACCAGTCTGTAGAGTGCCTTACCACTGGCTCCTCCAAAGTCCACACCAGTGGGAGCACAGAATGCCAGTAAGGAGCAAGGAGCGACGTCAAAGTCCATATAGAGCGTGAGAGAGGGAAAGGGGTCAGTGCTTTCTGGCTGCAGCGTGCCATTGCTAAAGTCCAAGAGTAGGGAGTGCTCAAGTCCATGAAGCTCCTGTTTCCAGTGTGCAAGAAGACCATCGATGAAACGATTCGACCTGACACCAAGATGAGCTGCTAAAGCTGAGGCGTTGTTGAGGCCAGGACCAGCCAGTTCCACCACTTGCTTCAGAGTGAGAATGTTCCTGGAACACAGCCTATCAAGGAAGGTCCTTCCAACTCCCGGCAGGACACCAAGGCGACCACCAAAAACCAGCGGCTCCCTCAACAACCAGTAGAGGGAATCGCATGGCCCTCTTTGTTTTTTAAAAAGAGTCCACACTGAAAAGAGACTGCGGTAAAAACTGGGTAAAGACAGTGCATTAGAGTTCTTAAAATCCATTAAAAACACAGGGAGGTCTAGCCCAAGCCCAAGGACTCTCTGTAAAATAACACAGGCCAAAGGCCTCCATACCAGGTCCTGGGGGCCCGTCAGCAGTCTCTGTATGAAAGTCAGTCTAAAAGCAGCACCTCTACTAGCTAAATGAATCACTCCTTGCCCCCCCTCCTCTTTGGGAAGAAATAACAGGGCTTGAGGAACCCAGTGGAGTCCACCCCCCCAAAAAAAGTCCACCAAAACAGACTGAATTTTGGACAACAAACCAGCAGGGGGGTCCATGCACATGAGGCGGCGCCACAGGGATGAGGAAACAAGATTATTTAAAATGAGCACTCTTCCTCTAAAAGATATTCTTGGCATTAGCCACTTCCACTTGTTTAGTCTCCCGTTAATCTTCTCTATGACCCCATCCCAATTTTTTTGCTCAAACTGCTGATTTCCAATAAAGACACCAAGATACTTAAAACCTCCTTTTTTCCAAATCAACCCACCCGGCAGCGTAAGCTGATTTTCTAGTTTCTCCCCCACCATCAGAGCCTCGCTTTTTCCCCAGTTTATCTTTGCAGAGGAAAGTTGGCCAAAAAGATTGACACTCCTAACCAGAACGTCAATGTCACTCTGCTTGTTTAGCAGAATGACTACATCATCTGCATAGGCTGACAGCTTGAACGTGGTGTCACAGCCAGGAAAAGTAACTCCTGATAGATCCCTTCTCAGGCAGTGAAGCAAAGGCTCTATGGCGAGGGACTACAGCATCCCTGAGAGAGGGCAGCCCTGCCGAACCCCCCTCTGGACTTTTAAAGGGGCAGACAGGCCCCCATTTATCTTCAGCACACTCTCAATGTCACTGTACAAGACCCGTATCCTGGCTATGAAGCCTGGGCTGAACCCAAAAGCTGTTAAAACTGTCCATAAATATTGGTGTTCAACCCGATCAAACGCCTTTTCCTGGTCAATTGAAATCAAACCAGTTTCTACCGCCAATGAACCAGAGACCTCCAAAATATCCCGAATTAAAGTGACGTTGTCACTAATCAGCCTGCCAGGCACACAGTAAGTCTGGTCTACATGAATGAGCTCGCTCATCACCTTTCTCAGTCTTCGGGCCAGAGCTTTTGAGAGAATCTTGTAGTCTGTGCAGAGCAGAGAGACTGGCCTCCAGTTCTTTAGGCTCTGGAGGTCCCCCTTTTTCGGCAACAGTGTGATGATGGCCCTCCTGCAGGTCGTGGGTAGGGTCCCCCTTTCCAAGCTATCTTGGAGAACCTCCAGCAGGTCTGGACCAAGCAGGGGCCAGAATTCCTTAAAAAAGTCCACAGAGAGACCATCTATGCCTGGTGATTTTCCATTCTGGAGGCTCATTAGCGCCGTATGCAGCTCAGACAGAGACAGTGGAGCATCCAAGCCGGCAACAAGGTCCTCTGAGAGCACTGGAAGACCATCAAGGAAAACCTGGCCCAGTGACGTGTCCTCCCTCCACTCTGCTCTAAACAATTCACTGTAAAAGCTAGCAGCGTGTTTCCTGATCTCTGCTGCTGTGGAGATTGTTCTCCCGTCATCGCCCAACAAGGAGTGAATGAGCTTTCTCTGTCCATTTTTCCCCTCCAGTCCAAAAAAGTACTGGGAGGGCGAGTCCATCAGAGCTACATCCATGTAGCGTGAGCGGACCAGAGCACCCTGTGCGGTGACCCCTAGCAAGCTAGCCAAGGCTGACCTTTTTGACTTGAGAGCCTCTAAGTGCTCCTGTTTTCCTGTAGAACTGAGCAACTCCTCTAGTTCTACCACCTCAGTCTCCAGAACTTTCAAGGATTGGGTCAAGCTACGAGTGACATTTTGAGTGTACTGTTGGCAGAGTTGTTTTATCTGGGCCTTACCAAAATCCCACCACAATTGGAGAGAACTAAAAGAGGGTTTTTGTTCCCTGTGTGACTTCCATACATCATGAAAAACTCCCTTAAAAAACACATCATTTAAAAGTGTATTATTAAAATGCCAAAAAGCACTCTTACACTTTACATTTTCAATGAAAACAGAACAAATCAGCAGGCAGTGATCAGTGAAACCAACAGGACAGATACAACTATTTTTAAAAACACTCATTTGGTGTTTAAAACCATAGAAACGGTCTAACCTAGCCATAGATAAGAGGTTATCTTTAGCATGGCTCCAGGTGTACTGCCTCTGGTCCCCATGATGTGATCTCCACACATCGGCCATTTCATGTGCCTTCACTAGTTCCCTCAGCCTATTGGCAGAAGCAGGGTGAGGTTCCTGATGGTTCCTGTCCAGTCTGTGGTTTAATGTACAGTTAAAATCACCCCCCAGAAATAAAAAACTATTTGGATTACAGGATCTAACCGTATCTGATAGCATATTAAAGACCCTGATCCTTTCTGCTCTCTGGGTTGGCACATACACGTTTATAAGAACCAAGTTTACGTTTTCAAACTGTACCGTTAGCAAGAGTACATGTCCTTTCACCACCTCTTCTACCTCATAAGAGACAGGCACACAACCCCGAGAGAAAAGTACAGCCACCCCTCCACTATTATTGGATTTGTGGCTAAAAAAAATGCAGCCATCCCACTCTTTTCTCCACTGGCACTCAATGTCTACAGTGCTGTGAGTCTCCTGGACCATCAGCACGTCAAGTGCCTTTAAATTAAAAAGCTTGTATAAAGAGGCCCTTTTTACATCATCCCTGGCCCCGTTTATATTAAGAGTGCCAATTCTAAGGTGGGGCATTAAAAAGGATACAAATAAGGTACAGTAAAAAAACACACACATAGCATAAAAGGGAAGAAACAAACTAAGAGTCAACATGACTGTTAGTAATTTGTGATTTCAGTTTGACAACCAGTTTCTTTAAACGAAAAATTTCCTGATCAGTAAAAGTCTCATTCCCATCATTCAGTTTCATCAGCTTGCGAGCTGATGCCACAAATAACTCCAGATCTGGAAAGTAATTTTCCACTTTCACAGCTCTGCTCCCCTTGGTCACCTGGAGAAATTGCCTAATTTTGGTAAAACAATAGGAGGTTTGCTCCTCCTGCGTCTGCATCATTTCAGACTCAGCTCCACTTTCGTCAGAGACGCTCTCATCGAGTAAATCTAACTTCCCAACCCTACTAGATTTAGCAGAGCTCTGCAAGTTTTCAGCACTTTTTCTTTTTTGTGCAGCTTTAAAAGGATCCTCTTCAGCAAAACTACATTCCTGCATTTCTTCATGAACTGCAACGTTTGTCATGCAGTGTTTGCTCTGTGTGTCCGCTACAGCCTCAAACCGCTCCTCCCCCGCCTGCAAAGTCTGTTCATTCACGTTCCTTCGTTTAACTGCACTTTTACTTACACCCTCCACCTGTTTACCCCGGGCGACAGGCTCGTCACAATGATCAGAGCTGCCGCCAGACAGAAATTCCCCACCATCACTGTTTGGGGGGGCAACTACCGCGCCCGCCGCGGCCACCCCAGCAGAGGCGGCCGCGGCCGCCCCAGCACAAGCGGACGCGGACGCGGACGCGGATGCGGACGCGGACGCCCCCGCAGAAGTAGAAGCGGACGCGGCCGCAGCCGCGGCCGCGACCGCCCCAGCAGAGACGGGCGCCGCAGCGGCATCCGCCGCACCACATGTAGCACTACCCTCCAGACCACCAGAAACAGCGGCGTCACCTTTCTTACCGCCAGTGCTCTTTGTGTTCGCCTTTTCAGGACATGACCTAATAAGATGGCCTTCTGCGCCACACGCAAAACACTTCATGGTTTCAGATGTTGCAAACACCAAGTAGCTAAAGCCGTCAATCCTGAAATTAAAAGACGCGTTCAGTTCAGCAGAGCTGTCTTTCAACACCATGAAACACTGCCTCCTGTGACATACAACATGCTTCAGCAGGGGTGATTTACTACCCAGAGAGACCATTCTGATAGGGGACACAACCTGGCCAAAACGGGACAACTCTCTAATCAGCTGATCATTTTTAACGAAAGGAGGAGCGTTTGAGATGGTGATCCTCCTAGACGGATTCGCCAGCGGTAAAATGGGAGTAAAAGTGTCACCTATGACCACTCCCTGTGCCACCACCTGATCAGCTTTTTCAGTCGAATCCAGAAAGATCACAATTGCGCTGTTCATCCTCGATGCTGATTTTATGCTGCCATGCCCAACCACCTGTCCTACAGCGAGGCTGGCCTCCTCCACAGAACAGGGAACTGTCGGGAGGATTCTCACGCCATGACGCCGGGTTAAGCGCTCAAACTCCACACCACCATCAATCACCGGCATGATGCCGGCCGGGAAAAACCGGCAGCAGAAGCTACCGTTCCCCGACACACTCACTCCAACACTCACACCCCAACACACACACTCAACCCACTATATTAAACACACACACCTCAAACACACAAGATAGAGAAAAAGTTAGAAAATACAAAGTTTAAAGTACTCACTCGACACCACTCCACACCCCTGCTCCCACAAACGCCCACGCATGCGCACGAGAGAGAGAGAGAGAGAGAGAGAGAGAGATTTTTGATTTTTCAACACACCTTTATTGTCACAAGTTCAACAGAAAAACACAACAACTAAAACAGCTAAAAGAAGCAATGGAAAAGAAAAATGACTCACTGACAAGAAATCAAAGACACAAGTAACCAAACCAGGAAAACTAAAACAAAAACTTGCTTCTTACATCAGGACCATACCATAGGTAATTTTCTCCTCCTTAACACAACACAGGATGTGCTTAAAGCACCACATAGCCTCAAAAGTTTCAACATTTTGCATCAGATGATAGTAATTGTAATCAATCATTATTCGAGCCTTAATCATGTCAGCCAGCATGTCTTTTACATTACAATCCAGCATTTGTTCATTTTTTTTTTTCCTACTAACATAAATAGCCATTTTAGCCTGACCCAGGATGAAATTTAAAAGTTCACTCTTTTTCTTAGTTCTCTGCCTATATGGAAAGCCCAAGATAAAAATCTGCAGGGAAAAGACTTCTCCAAACAGATAAAACAGCTTCCCCAAAAAAACAAACAACAAATGCAGTCTGTCACAGTCCAGAAAACAATGAAACACAGTCTCTTTCTGAGGACAAAATGGACAAACCTCAACAACATTTGGGTTTAAAATGGAAATAAAAGCATTTACAGCCACAGCACCATGTAAAACTCGCCATTGTAGGTCTCCAACCTTCTTAGTTAATGGTGGTTTATAAAGTGCTCTCCAGGCAGGCCTCACCTCTGAACCCAAACCCAGGTGTTTCCTCCATGGTGTATCAGCTCGACCTTTTAACTTATTTACATTTGAAACTTTCACCAAAAGTCCATACATTTTTTTTTACCAGGAGAGTCACAAATGTTAATGTGTTCAGAGTTTAAAAACACACCAGTGCCATCTTTAAAATCAGGAGATAAAACATTAAAAGGAAAAGGCTCATCAGCAGTTTGCACAGAGTTTTTGCAGTGTAAAACAATAGCAGAGTGTTCTTCTGCAGACAGGCAGTCTCTCCAATCTTTCAGCAAGTTCATTATAGTTCTGACTGAAGAAACGCCAAGAGCCGAGCACAGGGCAACAGCATTGCCCAAGTTAGGACCACATAAATCCACCAAGTGTCCCAGTGTTGTGACCTTTGCAGAAATGAACTTTTTTAAAACAGAAGGTCCTAAAGCATTGCCCACATCAAAACGGGTCCCGAACACAAGTGGTTCCTTTAAAAGCCAGAAAGGTGGCAAGGAAGCCTGGGGAGAGTTCTTTTTAAAAAGTCCCCAGATCTTAAAAGCACTTTGGTAAAACTGGGGAAGTTCTGGGAGTTTTTGGGTCCTTAAGTCCATTAAAAACAGCGACTCCTCTAGTCCAAGCCCTCCACAGCGAGCCAGGACAGCCCTGGCAATAGGTCTCCACACAAGGTCGAGGGGGCCACTCAGCAGTTGCTGAATGAACTGCAGGCGGAAGACAGCCCCCCTGCTGGCCAGATGGATGAGCCCTTGACCACCTTCTTCCCTTGGTAAAAAAAAGGATGCTCTGTGGAACCCAGTGAAGATGGTCCCAGAAAAAGTCCACGACTATAGATTGCACTCTGGCCAGCAAATTGGGTGGAGGGTCCAGACAAGACAGTCGATGCCACAGCATCGAAGCAATCAAGTTGTTAATGATTAAAACAAGACCTCTGAAGGACAAGTTTGGCAGAATCCATTTCCATTTTTTTAGTCTTCCTTCAACTTTTTCTAAAAAACTCTCCCAATTTTTCCCAGTAAAAGTCTGATTTCCTAAGAACACACCAAGATATTTAAAACCACCTTGTGTCCACAAGAGGCCACCAGGTAGGGCAATTTTTTGTGGTCTCCCCCCCACCACAACAGCTTCACTCTTACCCCAATTCACTCTCGCTGAGGAGCACTCACCAAAAAGATTGACAGTTCTTAAAAGGTAGTCTATGTGGGCTATATTAATCATATATTCCATAACCTACATATGTTGAAGCATGTGGAAATGTTGGGTAATTACATATGTAAAGTAACTTCACACCTCTGAAAGGACAAAGGCTCTCAACCGCCAAGTGAAGAACAAAGACGTTCCCAGACACTGCGGTGGAGACCGGAGGAGCTACCCTCACCCCCTGGGTGAGGAGAGGAAATACCAAGACAATGGGGGGATTAAGATAATGAGGGATGTCAGCCTTTGTTATGCATGTCTTTTGTTATGTGCAAGTATAAAGTCAGTGAGCCGGAGATATTCGGTCTCTTTTCCTTCTGCCTACCTCTGCACTGAATGAGACTTGTTAGGAGAGCTGATAAATAAACTTTGGTTTATATATCAAATCGCCTCATCATTTCAAGCTCTTCTACAGTCTACATCATTTTGATTTCTTGTAAAAACAACAGCGTCATCAGCATAGGCAGACACTTTAAAAATAGAGTCAGAGTTGGGGACTTTAAAACCAGTGAGGCCTTGCCTTAGTTTACAAAGGAGGGGCTCAATGGCAAGAGAGTACAGCATACCTGAGAGGGGGCAGCCCTGTCGGACACCCCTCTCAACTTTGAAAGGAGCACTCAAACCACCATTAATCTTAAGAATACTCTCAATGTCTCTATACAAAGCCTGGATCTTGGCAATGAACCCTGAGCTGAAACCAAAGGCCTCTAATGTCTGCCAAAGGTATGAATGTTCAACTCGGTCAAACGCCTTTTCTTGGTCTATTGAAATAAGACCAAGTTCTTTGACCAATGAGCTGGAGAGGTCCAAAACATCACGAATTAAAAAAATGTTGTCTGTAACCAACCTACCAGGTACACAGTAGGTCTGGTCTACATGTATGACCTGCTCCATCGCCTTCCTCTGTCTGGTAGCCAACACTTTGGAGAGAATTTTGTAGTCAGTACAGAGGAGGGCCACCGGATGCCAGTTTTTAATGTCTTTCAAGTCGCCTTTCTTTGGAAGGAGGGTGAGGACTGCTCTCCTACAACTTAGGGGCAGGTGACCCTTCCGCAGACTGTCAGACAGTACTTCCAGTAAGTCCTCACAGATCTCAGACCAGAACGCCTTGTAGAACTCTGATGGTAGGCCATCTATCCCTGGGGCTTTTCCACACTGAAGAGACTGGACAGCCACTGCTAGTTCTTGCAGAGTGATCCCGCTCTCCAGCTCCACATTCATGCTAGCCATCACCTTTGGCAAGTCCGTCAAAAAATGACTCAGTGCATGTGGATTCTCAACAAATTCTTTCTTAAAGAGATCCCTGTAGAAAGCAGCTGCAAAGCGACGGATCTCCGCAGACTCATGGATCGACCATTCTTCCTCTCCAGACCAAAGAAAAAATGAGATGGAGCGTCCATTAGTGCGATGTTCTGGAACCTACTGCGTACCACAGCGCCCCTGGCAGCCACACCCAGTAGGTCAGTTAAAACAGACTTTTTGCCATTGAGGGCCTCAAAATGTCCTCTTTCTCCTGTGGAGCCTGCCAAAGACTGCAGCTCCACTACTTCTCTCTCCAGGTCCCTGACAGACCTGGCCAAGTCTCCAGAGACATTGCGAGTATACTGTAGGCACAGATTCTTTATTTGGCTCTTCCCTACATCCCACCACTGCTGCAAAGAACTAAAATTTGATTTTGTTAATTTAAAATTACTCCAAAAAAACATAAAAGCAGTTTTAAAACTGTTATCCGATAAAAGTGACGTGTTAAAATGCCAGTATGCACTACTGCACTTTATATTCTTGACAAAAACACAACACTGAACCAGGGAATGATCTGTGAAGCCAACAGGGACTATAAAAGCACTTTTAAAAATGCTAAAATGGTGCTTAAAACTGTAAACCCTATCCAGTCTAGCTAAGGACAGAATATTGTCCTTTCTATGGCTCCATGTGTACTGTCTAGCCTTGCCATGAAAATTTCTCCACACATCACACAGATCATGAGCTTCTATGAGACCTTTTAAAACTCTCTTGGATGCAGCATGTGGCTCTGGGTGATTCCTATCCATAAGAGGATTTTCTGTACAATTAAAATCACCTCCCACAAATAAAAAGTCATCATTACTGCAATTTTTAATTGTGTCATCTAAAATATTTAAAAAGGCCAATCTTTCTGTGCCTACGGTTGGAGCATACACATTTATAAAAACAACTTTCACATTCTCAAAAACAGCTCGAACTTTTAAAATGTGGCCTGCAATTATCTCATCAATGTCATAAGAAAGTGGAATAAAATCTTGAGAAAATAAAATACCCACTCCACCACTGCTGCTGCTTTTATGACTAAGAAAAATTTCCCCTCGAAATTCCCTCCTCCAGTCAGCAGCATTGTCCTCAAAACTATGAGTCTCCTGAACAAACAGAACATTAATTTTCTTGCATTCTGCAAGAGTAAAAACACATGCTCGCTTGGACATTTCTCTTGCCCCATTCATGTTGAGTGTGCCAAAATTAAAACTACACATGTGTATAAGAGGGCAAAGCCAATACAAAAACAGAAAAGAAAGAATGAGCGATAAAAGACTAATCATCCTGGGCAATTTGGTTCTTAACTTTTAGTACAAGCTTTTTTAGTCTGTAGACCTCCTGATCAGTAAAACTTTCCTGCTCAAGCTCTCCCCTATTTTTCATGTAGGCCCGAGCAGAGTCAACAAAACGTTTTAGATCGGGGAAGAAGTTTTCAACTTTCACCATTCTGGATCCCTTAGTGTCCTGCAAAAACTTCTGTATTTTTGTGAAGGGGTAATCGCCTCCACTGGCCACATCATCACTGCTTTCACCATCACTCTCTATCTCAGACCCAGCATAAGAATCTGGTTGAGATAGAGAAACCTCAGAACTTTCTTTGACAACCCTTTTTACTTTGCTCCTCTGCTGTTTGGTTTCCAAATTCTTTCGCTTGATTGAGATTTTACATAACTCTTCATCTATTTCGATGTCATCCTTATCCTCCAACACTGACTCAGCCACCTTGGTAGCTGTCTCTTCCTGCTTCTCACTCACCCTGTGCTGTGCTTTTATATTCATCTTTCTAGTCCCACCATCTACCTGGGCCTCATTTGGCTCATCTGTCTGACCCTCAGCGTGATCCCTCTCGGTAATCTCACCCTTGTCCACAATGTTGGTCTGTGCAGCAGCCCTGCGATGTGCTTTAACTTTTGCTGCTGTTTCATTTATGATCGACAGGCCGGCTGCGGAGGGCGGCGAAGCCGCCCCGCCGCCAGACGGCCTCGCGGCCTCGGCCGAAGCGCCGCTGCCAGACGGCCTCGCGGCCTCGGCCGAAGCGCCGCTGCCAGACGGCCTCGCGGCCTCGGCCGAAGCGCCACCGCCAGACGGCCTCGCGGCCTCGGCCGAAGCGCCGCCGCCAGACGGCCTCGGCCGAAGCGCCGCCGCCAGACGGCCCCGCGGCCTCGGCCGAAGCGCCCGATGGCGCGTCAGCGCCGTCAGCATCGGAAAGCGGCAAAGCCGCTCCGTCGCCAGACGGCCCCGAGGCCGCACTAGCAGCCTCCCCCGAGTGATCACCCCCCACTCCCTGAGGGCATGATCGAATCAAATGTCCCTCCATTCCGCAGCCGAAACACTTCATATTATCGGAGGTGACGTGAATGGTATAATCGAAGCCGTCAATCCGGTATTTAAATACGAGGTTGAGGCTTTCCTCGCTATTCTTTAAAATCATGAGCACCTGTCGCCTAAAAGACATGACATGCTTTAATCGCGGGGACTTACAACCGAGAGGGATGTGCTTAATGGGGAACAAAAGCTGCCCATGTCTCGACAGCTCCTTCTCCTACAGCTCATTCTTTAAAAATGGTGGGACATTTGAGATCGTAATTCTCTTCGCGGGATTCACCAGAGACAGAACAGGAACCAGTGTGTCTTTAATCACAACCCCGCTCTCCACTACCTGGTTAACTTTTTCAACACTATCAAGGAAGATCACCACGGTACTATTCATTCTCGAAGCTGATCTAATGCTTTCATAACCGACCAGATCCCCCACAGCCAGACTACATTCCTCCACTGAGCAGCTGACAGCCGGAGTCAGTTTGACAGCATGCCGGCGTGTCAGCTTCTCGAACCCGGAGCCTCGCTCCAAAACCATGCTGACCAGCAGAGCTGGCAGCAGAAAACCCCCCTCCCAGAACGCCTACCCCACCCCAGCTACAGAAAACAACAAAAATTAAGATTATTTAGCAGAAAAAAACCCTTAAACACAAAAAGATAGAGAAAAGTTTGAGATAAATCACTCACGCTGTCACACGCTCTCAGCTCGCACTCACGACCACGCCCACTCAGAGAGAGAGAGAGAGTTTTAAAAAAATCCCTTTATTGCACAATTCAAAAAATGTAAGATTGCCAATATCATTCCACCAAGTGTCTCACATTTCAAAAGTGCAAACATAACTCATCCCCCTCTTCCACAGAACACAAAATATTCCCTACAGTCCATCTATTGGTGAATGCCTCCAAATTGTCCTCCATTTTATAGTAAGAGTACTCCACCTGGAGTCTGACTTTTAACAACGCATTGAAAACAAACACAGGATCCACATAGCCAGTGTTAGTAGTCCGATTTTTCCTTGTCAGCCAGATGGCAAGTTTAGCAGTACCAGATAGGAAGTTCATCAAAGTGTGCACAGACTTCTTTGCCACTTTATACTTAGGCCCGTAAATAAACAAACCAAAAGAGAAACATTCACCCAACTCATGAAACCACACTTTCAGAAGATCAAAAAGGCCAGAGAAACGAAAACATTGAACAAACAAATGCTCCTTGGTCTCAACTTGGGAACAAAACAAACATTCCTCCCCCACATTAGGATCCAGGTAAAGAGAGAGAGAGCGCTAACGACTGATGGCAGTATTTGTCACACTGTAAAAATTGAAATCTTAGTAAGATAAAAAAAAAATATTAAATCAACGCTATATGCTTGTTTTTCTCTCACAAGATAATTTTGACAAGAAGTTATTTTTGTTGTGCAGTTTTCAGTAAACTTTTACTTGCTTTATGACAGTTTTTACTTGTGTTAAGCAATTTAATCTTATTTTGTTGGCATTTTTTTTTAAATTTTAACTAACATTACCTATCAACAGAGCAAGGAAATTTGATTTCTCAAATTACTTAAAACAAGTTAAAGCTATCTGAAAGCATGTAAAATTGTCTTGCACATAAACTGCACAGCAAGAATAAATATCTTGCCAGACAAAAAACATGTATAAATAGCCTTAATTCATTTCATTTTACTTACATTTGACTTTTTGCAGTGTATATGTTTTCTGGCTTACAGTTGCATTATCTGTCCAAGAGAAACAAAAATGGAACTGTAGTGGCTCAGGAGGTAGAGCAGGTTGCCGAATAATGGAAGGGTTGGTGGTTTGAATCCCGCTCCCCCCACCATGCTGTTGTGGTCTTGGGCAAGACACTTTACCCACCTGGCCTCCAGTGTGTTCATGGTTCATGATACTGATGTATGAATGTGAATAAATGTTCGGTGGTGGTCAGAGAGGCTGTTGGCATGAATTGGCAGCCATATTTCTGTCAGTTTGCCCCGGGACAGCTGTGGCTACAGAGGTAGCTTACCACTATCATTGTCTGTGGAGTGAATCAATCGTGGATTCATTGTGAAGTGTCTTTGGGTGTGATGAAAAGTGCTATATAAATGCAATCCATTGTTAAAAATCATACAGTCATGTGAAAAATTTTGGACACCCCTTTAATATTCAGTTCTTTATTAAAAAAATGTACACATATCTATGTCTAACCTTGTTGTTATTTTTATTTGCATGTTTTAACATTTATTTTAGCCATTTTAAGCGGGAATGAATGTGGGGGTGTCGTAAAAAAAGGGGGGGGTGTCTTAATTTATTTCTGACTATCTGTTTAGAATTACATTTTGCAGAAAATTTGAAAAAAGTCTTTAATTCATTTTTAATTGTTTAGTTGTATCACATGAATCTCCCAGTATTTTTAACACTGATATTCAATATCCATATATCCAAATATGTTAAACACACACACACACACACACACACACACACACACACACACACACACACACACACACACACACACACACACACACACGCAGGCTTATCCAGGGTGTCCTAATTTTTTCACATGACTGTAGCTATTATACATTTTTAAACTGAGATTCTATTGGGGGGGGGGGTACAAATCATTTTAGCCCCAGGGCCTAACGGCAAGTTAAGGTGGCTCTGCTAATTTCCCTTCCTGTACGGGAGGGGCTGAAAAGTTCATAGACTTACCGTGATGCAGTGGTCAAATTTAACCAAATGTGGTTTATTGTACCAATACTCTTGACAGTTCTCTCATTCTCAGCTCTGGTCTGCCCTCTTGTTCCTCTGCCACTGAAGCACAAATACTATTGGCTCAGCACCTATGAGCATAACTCCGTCTTATTCAATCTTTGAACTTTTCAGCCCCCTATGAACTTTTTAGCCCCCCCCCCCTCGTATGTCTCTGCCCTGCTCTTCACCTCTTTTCCCATCTCTTCATTGTATCTGTGCAATAAAGGAAAAAAATGCCTAAACATAGACGTGAAATAAATAAATAAAATTAAGGAAATTTGCATGTCATAAATTGTGTGTATTTATAGTAGACTAGTTTGAATTTAAGTTTTTCTTTAAACTTCCATATGTTGCGGGGTGGTAAAAGTTATATTTCTATAAATTCATGAAACTACCATCTTGAAGATCTGCATGATGTGCAGACAGACATATTAATGCAAACATTATATTTGCCTTCCTTTAGATTACTTATTTGTACTTTGAAGGTCATTACGTGATTTAATGGTTCTGCGAGGAACGGCAAAACAACTTAACTGTTTGAACTTTTGCATCGGACAAAGATGAGTCAGTCTGTAATGGAACATGTAGGCTGGCGTGATGCAAATTATATACAACATTGGGTTTGACATTTGCGTAAGCTAGTCATTTTTCCAAAAGTCTCTTGTGGTGTAATGGATTTTTTTCTCAGCTTTGGTCAGTTAGAAAAGAGAGATGATAGGGAGAGAGGAAAGAAGAGTGAGATAAATGGAATGATGAAAGGAAGCAAATATGGACATACGCAGGCCTCGATCGAGAAAGAGATAGACTGTGATGAAGAGGAAGGACAGAAAGATAAGCACAAGTTTGTGAAGATGGACATGATTAAAGGAAATGAACAAATAAGGGAATGGAGAGGAGGAAAAAGAGAGTGATGGAGGGACTATGGAAGTTATGCAAAGCAGTGATTAAAAAGGAAGTGCAAAGAATATACGTACCTAAAGCAGAGGAATATACACAGATCTTATAAAGAAAGAGATGGGATTAACATATATAGGCTAAGGAAAATAAAATGAAGAACCATATTTTAAATACTAAGCCAGCTGAAGTATACCATATTTGCCATGTACTAGTAGGCTAAATCTGGAAGGATACAGTCTTCTTCATTTTCTTTTGGCTGCTCCCTTTATGGATCGCTACTGCAGGTCATCTGTCTCCATCTCACCCTATCCCTTGCATCTTCCTCTGTAACACCAACTCTCTCCATATCCTCCTTCACTACATCCATGAATTTTCTCTGTGGTCTTCCTCTTTTTCCCCTGCCTTGCAGCTCCATCTTAAACATCCTTTGTCCAATATATCCACTGTCCCTCCTCTGCACATGTCCAAACCATCTCAGCCTTGCCTCTATTACTTTGTCTCCAAACCGCTCAACCTGAGCTGTCCCTCTGATATACTCATTTCTAATCTTATCCCTAGTCACTCCCAATTAGAATCTTAGCATCTTCAACTCTGCCACTTTCAGCTCTTCCTCCTGTATGAAAATGAAATCCAAGATGGCGCCCACAGCGGTCGACATGGTGCTTCGCTGCGCTCTTTGTTTGTTTTTGTTTGTCAATTGTGTGTCTGCTTGCACTTATACCCGTGAAGAACTTTTAAATATCAGGACTTTGACCCCCACGGACCTCCTCCCAGTTTTTCTAGCCCCTGCCGCCGATCTGGTTTATTGTTTGGCTCGGAAAGTGAGACGGCGGAAGAGAGGAAGACGAGCGGGCGCTCTCGTACGACTTCGCAGGAGAGGCTCGCGAACGGCGCTGCCTGGCATATTTCTGTCCAATACCAACTCTCTCTCTAACAAGGTGGATGAACTGAGACTGCTGATGCGTTTTAAGGACCTCGCCTCCTCAGCTGTCCTCTGCTTTACTGAGACCTGGCTCCGGGAAAATATACCGGACAGCGCGCTGCGCCTCGACGGCTTCCAGCTCTTCCGTGCTGATCGTGACACAGAGCTTTCCGGCAAGACCACAGGAGGCGGAGTCTGCTTCTACATCAACTGCATCTGGTGCTCTGATGTAACGGTAATTTCCAAACACTGTTCTCCTGCCTTGGAATTTCTTGTTATCAACTGCAAGCCTTTTTATTCCCCACGGGAGTTTGCTTCTTTTATACTGATCGCTGTGTACGCCCCTCCCGACGCGGACACGCGCGAAGCTCAGCGCGTGCTCGCGGATCACATTCAACACACAGAGCGGAGTTTTCCAGACTCGCTGATTATTGTGGCTGGCGACTTTAATCAGTGCAATCTGAGCCACGATCTCCCCCGCTACAAACAGTTTATTAAATGCCCCACCAGAGGATTAAACACACTGGATCACTGTTACACCACAGTGAAAGACGCATATCGCGCTGTCCCTCGAGCTGCGCTGGGATTATCTGATCACGTGATGGTTCACCTCATTCCCACATACAGGCAGAGATTGAAGCTCACTAAACCTGTTGTGAGCACTACGAAGATACGGACCAGTGATGCTGAGGAGAAGCTGGAAACGTGCATGGAAATATCTGACTGGGGCATGCTTAAAGGAGCCACGCATGATCTGGATGAGTACACGGACACTGTGAACTCATATATCCACTTTTGTGAAGAGAACATTCTTCCATCACGCACCAGGGTGAGTTACTCTAATGACAAACCCTGGTTCACAGCTAAGCTCAGACAGATCAGGAAGGAGAAGGAAGCAGCGCTGAAAAGTGGAGACAGGGACTGCTACAGGGAGGTTAAATACCGGTTTAACAGAGAGCTGAAGAGGGCCAAATCTGTGTACTCAGAGAGACTCCAGCAGCAGTTCACTGCTAATGATTCGGCTTCCGTGTGGAGAGGACTGAGGCAAATCACCAACTATCGGCCTCAGGCTCCTAAAGGTCAGGATGACAAAGCCCTTTGTCAGAGACTGTCCCAACACTATGCCCGTTTTGACACCTCGTCATCTGTGTCCAACTCCCCCCCTCCCTCCAGCTCCACAGCCTCCACATTCCCTACTTCATTTAAGGCACCCCCCCCCACCTCCCCCCCTCCCCTTATCATCAGTGAGCAGGATGTGCTCAAACAGTTCTCCAGACTGAACCCGCGCAAGGCCCCCGGCCCAGACGGCGTGTCTCCCTCCACCCTGAGACTCTGTGCGAAACAGCTGGCTCCTGTATTCACAGACATTTTTAACACCTCCCTTAAGTTATGCCACGTGCCGTCCTGCCTCAAATCCTCCACCATCATCCCTGTCCCCAAGAAGCCACGGATCACTGGACTTAATGACTACAGACCTGTAGCGCTCACCTCTGTAGTCATGAAGTCCTTTGAGCGCCTGGTCCTGTCCCACCTCAAGTCCATCACCACCCCTCTCCTGGACCCGCTGCAGTTTGCCTACCGAGCCAACAGGTCTGTAGACGATGCAGTCAACCTGGCCCTCCACTCCATCCTGCAGCACCTGGACTCCCCGGGAACCTACGCCAGGATCCTGTTTGTGGACTTCAGCTCCGCATTCAACACCATCCGCCCCGCTCTGCTCCGGGACAAGCTGTCCCTGCTCAACGTGCCTGACTCCCTCTGCAGGTGGATCATCGACTTCCTGACGGACCGGAGGCAGCATGTGCGGCTGGGAAAGACTGTCTCAGACTATACTAGCATCAGCACCGGATCACCCCAGGGCTGTGTACTTTCCCCCCTACTCTTCTCCCTTTACACCAACTCCTGCACCTCCAGCCACCAGTCTGTCAAGTTGATCAAGTTTGCGGACGACACCACCCTCATCGGGCTCATCTCCAACGGCGACGAGTCCGCCTACAGGAGAGAGGTGGCCCAGCTGGCGTCCTGGTGCAGCAATAACAACCTGCAGATGAACGCTCTGAAGACAGTGGAGATGATTGTAGACTTCAGGAAAGTCACTACTCCTCTGCCCCCCCTCACCCTCTCAGGCTCTCCCATCACCACTGCTGATTCCTTCCGCTTCCTAGGCACTACCATCACCAGGGACCTCAAATGGGAGCTGACCAGCAGCTCACTCATCAAAAAAGCCCAGCAGAGGATGTTCTTCCTGCGGCAGCTGAGGAAGCTCAAGCTACCCACCAAGATGTTAGTGCAGTTCTACACAGCCATCATCGAGTCCATCCTCACCACCTCCATAACCGTGTGGTACGCAGGAGCCACTGCCAGGGACAGACTAAGGCTGCAGCGCGTCGTGCGCACTGCTGAGAAGGTGATCGGCTGCAAGCTCCCATCTCTCCAGGATCTGTACATCTCCAGGACCCGGAGGCGTGCTGGCCGGATCATAGCCGATCCCTCACACCCTGGTCATGTACTGTTTGCCCCCCTCCCCTCTGGTAGAAGACTTCGGTCCATCCAGACTAAAACCTCCCGTCACATAAACAGCTTCTTCCCCTCTGCCATTAGACTGCTGAACACTAAGTGACTCTCGTGCACCATGTACAGCAGCTCAACCAGACTCATGTCAATCATCACTGTTTTCTTCCTGCATTACCGACTGCACTATATAGTTCTCCACAGTATCTGCTGCTGGCTAATATATATTTTAACTGTTGACCAGTATCACTTAATCTTATCCTACACTTTATTACATGTATAGTTTATTTCTCTTATCTTATCATGTTTAATGTTGCAGCATTGTACCGAGACAAATTCCTAGTTTGTGTACTACATGAACAATGGCAATAAACCTGATTCTGATTCTGATTCTGATTCTGATTCTGTCTTCTTGTCAATACCACCGTCTCCAAACCATGCATCATAGCAGGTCTCACTAGTGCCTGTAAATCTTCACTTTCACTCTTGCTGCTATCCTTCTGTCACAAATCACCCCTGACAGTTGCCTCCATGCACTCCACCCTGTCTGCACTCTCTTCTTCACCTCACTTGTGCATTTTCCATTGCATTGGATGGTTGACCCCAGGTATTTAAACTCATCTACCCTCATTAGCTTTACTCCTTGCATCTTTACAGTTGTACCTACCTCCATCTCATTTACACACATGCATTCTGCCTTGCTTCTACTGACTTTCATTCCTCTTCTCTCTAGTGCATACCTCCGCTTCTTCAGATTCTCTTCCATCTGCTCCCTACTCTCATTACAGATCACAATGTTGTCTGCAAACATGACGGTCCATGGAGACTCCTGCCTGATCTCGTCTGTCAGCCTGTCCATCACCGTAGCAAACAAAAAGGGCTTAGAGCCAATCCCTGATGTAATTAACCCCCACCTAGAATTAGGGCTGGGCAATACCAGCATTTTTCCTTTCGATACAATACCATTAATTTATAGGACTTTTTTCTTCAATGCCGATACTGATACTGATACTTTTTGCCCAAAATCACATGATTGTAGTTTCATTAACAACTTTATTGCAAGGGCAATATGAACTAGAAAAGCACTCGGAGAGCGCAGACCTCCGCCAAGTGCGGCAGTTCCGCCCATACAGTGTTGAGATTCCTTGATCATGAAAACATATGACAAGTAGTGGTTCAGTAGTTATTGACGAAAATGGCATTTTCCATAATGGCGGCCACAGTTCCTCCCATACAGTGTTTGTGTGTATGTTTTCAGATTCCTTGACCATGAAAACACATGACTAGCAATTGGATTGACAATGATAGGATTAGTGGTTCAGTAGTTATTGTGGAAAATGGAATTTTCCATAATGGCGGCCACAGTTCCTCCCATACAGTGTTTGTGTGTACGTTTTCAGATTCCTTGACCATGAAAAGATATGAGTAGCAATTGGATTGACAATGATAGGATTAGTGGTTGAGTAGTTATTGAGGAAAATGGCATTTTCCGTAATGGGGGTTTAGCGCTGCAGTTCCCCCCATACAGTGTTTGTGTGTACGTTTTCAGATTCCTTAACCATGAAAACATATGACTAGCAATTGGATTGACAATGATAGGATTAGTGGTTCAGTAGTTATTCACGAAAATGGCATTTTGCGTAATGGCGGTTTTCTTGTGGACGGTGATCCGGATCACCACCAAAATCTAAACATCTGTAGGATACCCCATTTCTGACAATCTGTGAAAATTTCATGAAAATCCGTCCATAACTTCTTGAGTTATCTTGGTAAAAGACAAACAAACTGACAAACAGACAAACAAACAGACAAACAAACAAACAAACAGACAAATCAACACTGTTGATCACATAACCTGCCCCTTTGGCGGAGGTAATAAAACTCATAAACATAAACACTTGAAAGAAATGCTTATAAAATGATGATAAAATAGAACAATGAGCAAAGTAAATAAAAATATTTTTTTTCAATTATAATAAAAATAATTAAGACAAAATGAATGAAAATTTATTCAGTTTCTTAATTTGATGAATATTCTCAACTGGATTCAAGTACTTTTTGCTTCTGAAATGTTTCACCATTCATATCTACCTTATTCCTGGGGGTGCTGCTGTAAGGAAGCTTATGAGCTTCCAGTTTCGGCTGACCTAGTGTTAAATCAGTCAGTAAGAGTGGAGTAGCAGGGGCAAATAAAATAGCATTTTAAAAAGTTTTTCAAATTCATTTTAATGTATAGTCCACATACATGTTTTGAACTCAAGTGGCAGCTAATTTCAGCTCTTCTAGTTTTTGTATTTTTGAATGTTTTTGCATAGTTCTGGTACTTGCTGGTGTTCGTGGTTGTGCCAGACTTGATAAATGGAGGCTTTTCACCACACGGTGACAGACGACATCTAAGCACAGTGTTGTGGCATATGTCTGCTCTAAGGTAAAGTTGATTATGTCCAACATATTTTAACAAAATGCAGCCGACTTTATTGCGGTGGAGATGTGCTGGTTGGAATGCGCACCATGTCATTATGAGTACAGGCAACGAGAAGTCATAAATCATGACCCTTTCTTTGTTTGGTAGGGCAAGTCCCGGGAAAACCCCATGAGTGTCTGGTATCATTGGAAAGCTTATAAATTCATTTTCATTCATTCATTCATTCCACTTAATCCTTTTTGGGTCGCGGGGGGGCTGGAGCCTATCCCAGCATCTTTGGGCGAGAGGCAGGGTACACCCTGGACAGATCGCCAGTCCATCGCAGGGCCAACACAGAGAGACAGACATCCATTCACTCTCACAGTCATACCTAAGGACAATTTAGAATCCCCAGTATGATGCCAATTAGCCTAACGTGCATGTTTTTGGCATGTGGTAGGAAACAGAAGAAATCCCAAAGTAAACCCACGCAGACACTGGGAGAACATGCAAACTCCACACAGATCACTGTTGGTCGGGGGCTGGGATCGAACCCAGGATCCCCCGGCCAAGGGTGAGTTGCTGTACTACCGCAGTGCTAACCACTCCGCCACCGCATTGCAATATTTTAAAAAGTATCGACTTCAAAGTATCGCCCAGCTGCTATCGAAGTATTGATACTTGAGTATCGATACACCCATCCCTACTTAGAATCCGTACGTCACTCCTACAGCTCACCTCACCACCATCTCACTGTCTTCATATATGTCCTGCACCACCCTCACATACAGTACCGTACTTCTCTTCCACTCCTGACTTCCTCACACAGTACCACACTTCTTCTCTTGGCACCCTGTCATATACTTTCTCTAGATCAGGGGTCACCAACTGATGGACTCAGGTTCGGCTCTGGACCCCGAGAGTTCTCCGTCTGGACCGTGAAGCCTTTTACTATAATCTGGGTAAAAATTCTGAATGAAAAAAGTGGAACTAAAAACGCTGTATCAGCAGTTGCCCAGACATTTTATGTTGTGACACCTTGGACGTTCTCTGTAGGTCGGGCCTGCAGCATGAGGCAAAATCATCATTCACTGTGGGCATTACATGAGGCAGAGAGCCACGCTTCCTTCCCGGTGTGTACCTGCGGAATGAAGCACTGTTGTGAAACTGTGTATCCACTGCCACTCTGACTGTCTCTGATGATACATGTCCACCTGGGGGTCTGTTTAGACAAAAAATCCCCTTGCCTCCTCCGCATGTCCCCCAGAACAGCATGACGTTGGTCATGGAGCTAATTTCTGTGAGCCCTGATATCACATAGTAACACACAGACAAAATTATTGTTTTTGAGTATGAAAAGTTCTACAGAGACCCACCTCATCTCTCCCTGTGACAGGGTGTTGCCTAAAAAGACATAGATGAGGTTAAAAAAGATAAGAGCATTGTTTACATTAAAAAAAAGAACCAGGAATTCTGTCCTTTTTATACTGAAACTATAGTATAGAGTGAGGTTTTGTTTTTTTAGATGTTAATCATTTTTAAATGTATGCAATTTAGTTTGTGTTCTCTTGTTAAACTTAACTTTAAGGATTTAAGTTGTAGATTTTGGAAATTTAGAACTATTTATTTGTGTCAAACACAGTTCAGGATTCAAGAATCAAATATTTTATTTGTCAATACTACTATACGGATAGGACATACAGGAGAATTGAAATGGGATTTTTTTTTCTCTGTTCAGTGGTGTGCACAATATAAAAAACAAAAAAAGAAAAGGAATAAGGATGAAAAAACAACAACAGCAGTCTATGTACAGTATTGCTACCCGTAGTGTAAATGGTGGCAAAAGATAGACCCAGACCTCCCATAGTGCAATTAGAGATAAACGATTAGCAATGATGAAACCCAGCAATCCTATATACAGAAAAGTAGAGATGTAATACCCGTAGTTGCAGTTCAGTGCGGTAGTATAGGTGCAGGTAGTAACATATAGCACTGCACATGATCAGTATTGTAATGACAGATAGACGGCAGCAGATATGACATTTGTTCAAATGGTTGCAGTTAAAGTGCAGAGACATACAGCAGCAAATGTATTACTATTGGTGTGTCAGTGTTTCTGTGCCAACAGCAGAAGTAGTTATTGTGCAGGTGAGTGTGTAATAGTCTAGGGTGGGGGTGGGAGGAGTGGACAGAGATCAGGGTCCTGATTGCCCGATAAACGAAGATGTTTAGCAGTCGTGTGGCGTGGGCCCGGAGGCTCCAGTACCTTTTCCCTGAGGGTAGGGGGCTCAAGAGGGAATGTGAGGGGTGGGAGGTGTCGCCTGCAATGTTGATGTTTGTGCGGGTGAGGCGGGTGAGGTAGATGTCTGTTGTGTTGGGTTTTAGGGACATTTATTGTGTGACATGGGTGGTGGCTCCACCTTTCTGGTTCCGCACCCACCCAGGGTATAAGAGGGCAGTGAGAGGGAGGGGTGGTCTCTTGGCCTCCTCCTTACCTGGTGGGTGCGCATGTATTGTGAGAAGGCGTCGCTAATAAATGTGTGTCCAGTTCAACACACGTCCTTGGGTCCTATTACCGACATAACATTTGGCGAAGAGGGTTAAAGGTATGGACACGTGTGTCACTTCAATTCGGCCATTTTTGGAGCTTTCTGGGGTGCTACCTGTCTCTTCGGCGAGGTGGTGGTTCATTTCAAACATATTTGGTGGCGTTGGACCTTGGGAGGCTGAAGAAGTTGAGGGCACAAGTACTGCTGGTTCATAATTTAGGAATGGAGGGACAGCGTATTTTAAGCATTTTAGGCGAGTGTGATAGCTTTGAGGAAGTGGTAGAGCTAATGATGCAACATTTCGGCTTCGCTCGTTAAAACTAAAGTAGGAAAAATGAGTGGAAGAGGAAAGGGCGGCAAAGGACTCGGTAAAGGAGGCGCTAAGCGTCACCGTAAAGTCCTCCGTGATAACATCCAGGGAATTACCAAGCCAGCTATCCGCCGTCTGGCTCGCCGCGGCGGTGTGAAGCGTATCTCCGGCCTGATCTACGAGGAGACCCGCGGTGTGCTGAAGGTGTTCCTGGAGAACGTGATCCGCGATGCCGTCACCTACACCGAGCACGCCAAGAGGAAGACTGTCACCGCCATGGACGTGGTGTACGCGCTGAAGAGGCAGGGAAGAACCCTGTACGGCTTCGGAGGTTAAACTGATCCTGATACCAGACAAACATCATACCTTGTAGGATAACTAAATAGACGGTTATGCTGTTTCATCCCACCTAGCAACAATGCTCTGCACTGTGTGTGTTTATATATTTACATATTTATTCCATCTAGCTACAATGCTCTGCACTGGGTGTGTTTATATTTATATATCTATATAGTATTTATTCCATCTAGCTACAATGCTCCGCACTGTGTTTTTATATATCTACATATTATTCCATCTAGCTACATTGCTCCGCACTGTGTGTGTTTATATATTTACATATTTATTCCATCTAGCTACAATGCTCTGCACTGGGTGTGTTTATATTTATATATCTATATATTTATTCCATCTAGCTACAATGCTCCGCACTGTGTTTTTATATATCTACATATTATTCCATCTAGCTACATTGCTCCGCACTGTGTGTGTTTATATACTTGCATATTTATTCCACCTAGCTGCAATGCTCCATACTGTGGGTGTTTATATATTTACATATTTATTCCATCTAGCTACAATGCTCTGCACTGTGTGTTCATATATTCATATATTTATTCCATCCAGCTACAATGCTCTGCACTGTGTGTCTGTGTGTGTGTGTGTGTGTATATATATATTTTATAGTAATATGTACATATGTATATTAGCTGCTCTTGCTTGCTTGTTTTTTCTTGCCTTCTGATTGTTGCTCTGAGTGTTGCTATCCCTGTGCTGTTGCAATCCTGGAATTTCCCCGTTGTGGGACTAATAAAGGCTTATCTTATCTTATCTTATTTCAGTGCCCGTCATCGTCCGCAGAATCCAGTTTTGACAGCACCGCCAGTGGATTGGCGAGGTGGTGCAACGGTTTGTGGCAGACTTACCCCAGCTGGCCAAAGACTGTCAGTTTGGAGCATTGGAGGAAGAGATGGTCCATGACCAGTTGGCGGAACATACTATATGCCTGGCTACAAGGTCGAAGCTCCTTACATTCTCGCGTGAGCTGTCGTTATCCAAGGCCATCAAGTTAGCTCAGCAGTTGGAGGCGGCAGACAAGCTATCACGGGAGCTTGGTGGGAGAGTATTACATTGCCAGTTTGAACCACTGTCAACAGCACAGGCAGTGGACCCAGACAGTGACGACAGCATAGAGGATGAGGGAAGCTACCCTAATGCTGTGAAGATGAGGTCAGCCCCGGGAATGCCCATGTGTTTGGGTTTTGGGTCCATGAAGCACCGTTATAAGGCCAAGGGGTATCCGGCAAGAGGGAAACGCTATGGCAAGTGTGGACTCTTTCATCATTTAACTAGAGCATTTAACAAATTTGAGCGAGGGGATCCGAGACGTAAGGAGGATCCTCCTGCTTCCACGGTTATTCACACTGTATCCCCGAGTACCAACGGCTGTTCCTACTGCATGGTGGAACTGGACAGGGTAACAGTGCCATTGCTGAGTGACACGGGAGCGGTGAGCTCCATGTTGAATTGGGCAACCGTGAGGAGTTTTCTCCTAAATTATCATATTAAGATAAGATAAGATAAGATAAGCCTTTATTAGTCCCACAATGGGGAAATTCCAGGATTGCAACAGCACAGGGATAGCAACACTCAGAGCAACAATCAGAAGGCAAGAAAAAACAACATCTAGTAAACATATGTCCATATAAATGTATATATATAGACACACAGTGCAGAGCATTATGGTTGGTTGGTGAATGTGCAGCAGAAAGTCCAAGCTCTCTCTCCGCGGATGCGGCGGGCCAGCTGGAAGTCTTTGGGCATGATGGTGACCCCCTTAGCGAAGAAGAGACCACCAGGTGGGCCTCGCTGGTCTCCTGCAGAGCCATGACGGCGAAGCTCAGGAAACGCAGGACGGTCTTGAAGTCCTGAGCGATCTCCCTCACCAGGCGCTGGACGGGCAGCTCACGGATGAGCAGCTCCGTGGATTTCTGGCAGCGACGGATCTCTCTCAGAGCCACGGGCCTGTGACGGCGAGGCCTCTTCACTCTGCCGGTGGCTGGAGCGCCTCTCCGAGCAGCCCTGGTGGCTAGCTGTCTCCTGGGGGGCTTCTTCCTCCAGTAGATTTTATGGGCGGTCTGCTTGGTTCTTGCCATCGCTCTTTATTATTCTGTCTTTATTTATATCTCTTTATTATTAGAGGTGATTCGACGATGCTCTGTGGTTATGGTGGAGAAAGATTGTCCACGGTGGGATTGGTGAGGCTGACGGCTAGGTACAAGCCAGCGGAGGTGTGCGACCTGAGGTTCATCGTGACTGCCAGTGGAGAGAACATAATGGGATGTGATTTGTTTTATGGCCTGGGCTTCACCATCACGAGCAGTGCTGGAGAAGAGTGGTTGGGTTGTGGTTTGTAGGACTGGGCGGTCCCGCGGACGGTGGATGGAGCTGTCTGGGACGAGAACTTGCCTGGCACTCTGGAGGGTGAGCAGAACCAACCCCACCCAGGCCCATCACGGGAGGGTTCTGGTGCCAGTGCCAAAGTAGCCCTAGGTGAGGGAACTGGGCGGCATGGTGGGACACCCGTGATGGCTGGTGGCACCGAGTGGCTTGCTCCATCTGCTCCCGGATTTCGGCTGGGAGGGACTGGAGAGCAGGGAGTCACAATGGCGAGGCCGGTAGTGGAAATGAAAGTGAGCGGGGCAGGACTAGCTGGCACGGTGGGATGATGTGTCAAACAGGAACACTGGAAGCCAAGTAGGGTCCCTCTGGGGATCGCGGACGTGGTCCAGCCCCAGGAGGAGGCCCGGTCGAGAGTAGTTTGGGTCAAGCGTTGGAGAGGAGAAGACCAGGGGCGGCTGCAGGTGGTGGCTGTTCAGGAGGATGCCTACCTCCAGCTATCAGATGGCTCATGGAGGCACCCTAATGAGCTGTGGTGTGCCCGGATGAAGAGGGAGGTGCTCGGACCTGAACGTGGGTCATCCCTGGTGGTGAGGAAGAGGAGGCGCACTGGAGTTGAATCAACCGACGGTAATCCGGGGGGTGGTTCTTCTCCTGGAGCAGACTGATGGTTGGACAGTGTGTTTAATACATGTGTAAGAAAGGGGGACAGCCGTTATGTTCACATTGTTCTTGTTTGTGGGGATTATTTTGTATTAATTTAGGAACATGGCAGTTATTTTCTTTAAGATGGACTGCTTCCTTAGTACAGACGGCAGAATAATCCGTCTTGCTGTGTGAAGGTAAAGACTGTAGTCCACCTGTCCTCCTCTAGTTTTTTGTTGTTTTGAGTGACTGTGATAGGCCCCTTTTAGGTTTTTCTGTTTAGTTTTCTTAGTGCATGATTCGGGTTCCAAATTGGGGAGGGTCTCGATTGTATACGGTATGTGTGTTTTGGACCTTTTTTGAAGGGGAGGGAGAATGTTGGGTTGGGTTTTAGGGACATTTATTGTGTGATATGGGTAGTGGCTCCACCTTTCTGGTTCCGCAACCTCCCAGGGTATAAGAGGGCAGTGAGAGGGAGGGGCAGTCTCTTTGCCTCCTCCCTGCCTAGCTGGTGCGTATGTATTGTGAGAAGGCATCACTAATAATCGTGAGTCCAGTTCAACACTCAGTCTCGTCCTTGGCTCCTATTACCGACATAACAATGTCCAAGGGGGGAGGGGGAGCAGAGGGCACCAATGATCTTGCTGGCTGCTTTCATGGTGCGTTGTAGTGTCTTCCGGCAGGAGGCGGTGCGGCTTCCAAACCACACCGTGATGCAGGTGGTGAGGATGCTCTCAATGGTGCCCCCGTAGAAAAAACACATGATGGGGGGATGGGACTCGTGCTCTCCTCAGTTTCCGTAGGAAATGGAGGTGAGTTTGAGCCTTCTTAGCCAGTGATGTGATGTTGTTGGACCAGGAGAGGTCCTCAGCGATGTGCACCCCAGGAACTTGGAGCTGCTCACCCTCTCCACAGCTGCACCATCGATGATCAGAAGGGGGTGCTGTGTGTGACCCCTCCCGAAGTTGACCACAATCTCCTTGGTTTTTCCCACATTCAGGAAGAGGTTATTGTCCTTATACCACTGGACCAGTTGGCTCACCTCATTTCTGTAGTTGGCCTCCTTGTTGTTGGTGATGAGGCCCACCACCATCATGTCATCTGCAAACTTGATGATGTGGTTGGTGTTGTAGGCGGGTACACAGTCATGGGTCAGCAGGGTGAAGAGCAGCTGGCTGAGCACACACCCTTGTGGGGCCCCTGTGCTCAGTGTGATGGTCTTGGATGTATTGCTGTCAACCCACACGTTCTGTGGCCTCCCTGTGAGAAAGTCCAGCACCCAGTTACAGAAATAGGTTTTGAGTCCCAAGTACCTGAGTTTTTGTATCAGGTGCTGGGGAATGACTGTGTTGAATGCTGAACTGAAGTCCATGAACAGCATTCACACATGGGAGTTCTTTGAGTCCAGATGGATGAGGGCTGCATGGAGAGCACCAGTGATGTCATCTTCTGTGGATCTGTTTGACCTGTCTGCAAACTGAGATGGATTGTGGCAGGAAGGGAGGATGGACTTTATGTTCTGCATGACAAGCTGCTCGAAGCACTTCATTATGATAGGGGTTAGTGCTACGGACTGGTAATCATTGTAGCTGCATAGGACAGGCTTCTTTGGGACTGGTATTATGGTAGCAGTTTTGAAACATGTGGGGACAACAGCTTGAGTCAGGGAGATGTTGAAGATGTCGGCCAGGACATCTCCTGCATTATTATGATTAACTTGTTACATGTTTTGTTTGAAACTGAGCAAAGAATTTATTTGATTTTTTTTGTTTAAAAATTTTAGACAAAGCTAAAATCAGCTAAAACATCTGCTTAATAAAATGTGTAAAAGGAAATAATATTGGCCTGCCTCGAGATAGCTGTAGTCTTCTGAAAGAATGTCCATGAAAGGATGACAGTTCTTAAGAGCACATTTTCAGATAAATTTTTCCATGTGATTTGCCACATTTCTCTTCCATTTGTTTTATTAAATGATGTTTGAAGTAAATTCATGGGTCATTGCATACACTTGGCTTTAAAAGTATCAGGTTGTCACTCAGTGGGAGGAAAAAAATCCTGAAAATAAACAAAAAAAATGCATTGAGAATAATTTTATAATCAAATCAGACACCCTGAATCATAACTGAATCATGAGGTGCCCAAAGATCCCCAGCCCTAATTCAGACCTCAACTGAGGAGGAGGACTGACTTATCGGACCGCTTGCAGTTTTGGTTGGTGACCCCTACTCTACATCCACAAAGACACAGTGCAACTCCTTTTAACCTTCTGCGGATGTGACACAGGTGTAGTGTGGCCAACTGCTGAATGGAGGGTCAGAGGTTCGATTCCCACGCTGTCTGCAGTCTGCATGTCAAAATGTGCTTGAGCAAGACACTGAACCCCCAGTTGCTTCTGGTGGGTCAGGCCAGTGCCTTTGTATGGCAGCCCCACTGCCATCAGTGTGTGAATGGGTGGATAGCAGGATCTGTCAAGCGCTTTGGTCATCTAGAGATGAGAAAAAGTGCTGTATAAGTGAACGCCATTTAAGACATCATGCATCAGCACTTTTAAAGTAATTGTGGTACCCTTTCTTGGCATGAAACTGGACTGCTGCTTGCTGATTGTCACTTCTCCTGGATGGATACAGTATGTACTCCATATGGTCTCTGCATCTAAATTAACATGGGTTAATATAAGCTATGAATGTTTTTGTACGATATGCAAGAGCCTGTTTTTAATCAGTGTGTCTGAAGGGAGGGGAACTAGTGTGTAATTGGGTCTTGCTTGGTCAGGAGTTTTATTGGGAGCAGCACTGTGGGGCAAACTCATAATGTCCCAAAATGTCATTAGATAGGAAGGTTTAGAGATTATGCCTAGAAATTTGAATGAATTGATTTTTAGAAATTGAAATGTATGTTACAATTACATTAAGTGTTTAAAGCTAAAGAAAATTCCATGCTTCTTACTTGTCCATTCTTGACTTTGAACAGAAAAGTTACCTTCTTTAAAGAATTGCATGTTGAATATGTTTTGACAGTCTTTTTAGGGTGGGCCACAATTTATACTCAGTAACAAGTTGACACAGTTTTCCACTGTCATGCTGGACCCTCATTATAAATTAGAGAGGATTTCAGTGCTTCACCACAGCCAGATAGTGTATTCACTAAAGCCAAGTACAAAATTAATGTGCTCCATGGCTCTGTTTTCTCATAAGCACGTGTGAGGCTCCTGACCAATGCATGAAAGAAATGTAGAAAAGATATCTCATGAAGGTTATGAGCCATGGCATTTTAACGTATCAAGGTCAAATTTCACAAGTGACCTTCTTATCCATTCTCATCTTCAAATGAGACATTCGTTTTTAGATAAGAAGTTAAAATAATAATAAGAAGAAATGGATTGCATTTATATAGCACCTTTAACGAACCCAAGGACACATTACTTATTCAGAAAACAAGAAATGCTCATTAAGTAAAAGTCTTTAGTGTCATGTATGGGGCTGGTGTTTCCTGCCGCGTTTCATGACCTGTGGCTTCAGCCTTTGATTAGCTTTTTCATCTGGCAGATTAATGGTTCATCTGTCAGTCTTCAGCCACAGCCCTCCTCACTTCTCTCTGCCAGACACCTATCAGCCTATTGCCATCACCTGGGGTTACACACACACACACACACACACACACACACACACACACACACACACACACACACACACACACACCAGACAGTCATGCATGGATGTGGATGAATCAGTATTCATAGTATTCAATAGAATTCAGTATTCATATATATATATACGTATACACTACTGTTCAAAAGTTTGGGGTCACCCAGACAATTATTTTGTGTTTTCCATGAAAAGTCACACTTATTTACCACCATGAGTTGTAAAATGAATAGAAAATATAGTCAAGACATTGACAAGGTTAGAAATAATGATTTGTATTTGAAATAATAATTTTTTCCTTCAAACTTTGCTTTCGTCAAAGAATCCTCCATTTGCAGCAATTACAGCATTGCAGACCTAACATGATTGCACAAGGGTTTTCTAATCATCCATTAGCCTTCTGACGCAATGAGCAAACACATTGTACCATTAGAACACTGGAGTGATAGTTGCTGGAAATGGGCCTCTATACACCTATGTAGATATTGCACCAAAAACCAGACATTTGCAGCTAGAATAGTCATTTACCACATTAGCAATGTATAGAGTGTATTTCTGATTAGTTTAAAGTTATCTTCATTGAAATTGAAGATAACTTTAAACTAATCAGAAATACACTGTAACATCTAATATACATTGCTAATGTGGTAAATGACTATTCTAGCTGCAAATGTCTGGTTTTTGATGCAATATCTACATAGGTGTATAGAGGTCCATTTCCAGCAACTATCACTCCAGTGTCCTAATGGTACAATGTGTTTGCTCATTGCTTCAGAAGGCTAATGGATGATTAGAAAACCCTTGTGCAATCATGTTAGCACAGCTGAAAACAGTTTAGCTGGTTAGAGAAGCTATAAAACTGACCTTCCTTTGAGCAGGTTGAGTATCTGGAAAAAAATATTATTTCAAATACAAATCATTATTTCTAACCTTGTCAATGTCTTGACTATATTTTCTATTCATTTTACAACTCATGGTGGTAAATAAGTGTGACTTTTCATGGAAAACACAACATAATTGTCTGGGTGACCCCAAACTTTTGAACGGTAGTGTACATATACAGTATATATATATATATATATATATATATATATGGCGGAGTCCAACTCTCACTGGGAATGAGTCTCACCGAGTGTTGGCAATACGAACCAAACGCTTACAATGGTCGTACAGAGACCGAATAGCTCGTAACAACAAGCCCGATACCCCATACTCCCGACACCCCCCCCACAAAAAACCATGAGGGACACGGTCGAATGCCTTCTCCAAGTCCACAAAACACATGTAAACTGGTTGGGCAAACTCCCATGAACCCTCGAGAATTCTAGAGAGGGTAAAGAGCTGGTCCGATGTGCCACGGCCAGGACGAAAACCACATTGCTCCTCCTGAATCCGAGGTTCGACCAGCGGCCAAACTCTCCTCTCCAGTACCTTGACATAGACCTTCCCAGCAGTGTGATCCCTCTAAAGTTGGAGCACACCCTCCGGTCCCCTTTTTTGAAGAGAGGAACCACCACCCCGGTTTGCCATGCCAAAGGCACTGCCCCCTACCTCCACACAATGTTGCAGAGGTGTATCAACCATGACAGACGTACAACATCCAGGGCCTTGAGGTACTCAGGGAGAATCTCGTCCACCCCCGGGGCCCTTCCATCAAAGAGATTTGGCGACCTCAGCCCCTGTAATAGGCAAGTCATCCCACTAGTCCACAAGACCTGCTTCGTCTGTGGAATGCGTATCAGTGGGATTGAGGAGATCCTCAAAGTATTCCTTCCACCACCAGACAATATTCCCAGTCGAAGTCAACAGTGCCCCATCCACACCATACACAGTGTGGACAGGGAGCTGCTTCCCCCTCCTGAGCCGCCGGACAGTTTGCCAGAATCTTTTCGAGGCCGACCAAAAGTCTTGTTCCATGGCCTCACCAAACGCCTTCCATACCCGAGTTTTTGCTTCAGCAACCACCAGAACTGCACTCAGCTTGGCCTGCCAGTACACCTCAGCTGCTTCGGGAGTCCCACAAGCCAACCAAGCCTGATAGGACTCCTTCTTCAGCTTAATGGCCCTCCTCACCACTGGTGTCCACCACTTGGTTCGGGGGTTGCCACCACGAGATGCCCCAACGACCTTGCGGCCGCAGCTCTGGGCTACTGCTTCAACAATAGAGGTGGAGAACATGGCCCATTCAGACTCCATGTCTCCAGACTCCCTCAGAATGTGGTTGAAGTTCTTCCGGAGGTGGGAGTTGAAGACCTCCCGGACAGGGGCCTCAGCCAGACATTCCCAGCACACCCTCACTATACGTTTGCGTCTACCAGGTCTGAATGGCATCCTCCCTTGCCATTGGATCCAACTCACCACCAGGTGGTGATCAGTTGACAGCTCTGCACCTCTCTTTACCCGAGTGTCCAAGACATACGGTCGCAGGTCTGATGACACGATAACAAAATTGATCATCGACCTGCTACCTAGGGTGTCCTGGTGCCAGGTGCACATATGGACACCCTTATGTTTGAACATGGTGTTTGTTATGGACAAACTGTGGTTAGCACAGAAGTCCAATAACTGAGCACCACTTGGGTTCTGATTGGGCAGGCCGTTCCTCCCAATCACCCCCTTCCAGATTTCACTGTCATTGCCCACATGCGCATTGAAGTCCCCCAGTAGGACAATGGAGTCTCCAAGAGGAGCACCCTTCAGCACCCCAGTCAGAAACTCCAAAAAGGGTGGGTACTCTGAAACATCATTTGGTGCATAGGCACAAATGATGGTCTGGAGGAATTAAATTTAATCTGGACAACAGATCTTAAGCACAGTAGATAAAGTCAGATTGTGTCTTACGATGGTAGCAGGTCTTCAGATACCAATTTGATCCAAATGGAGTTCCATTGGTAGGGTTGAGAGGAAAGGACAGGTTCTGCCTGCAGAACGGTCCAGTACTGGTCACTGCTCCCTTAGGTCACAACCATACAAGCTGGATGCTAGTCACAGTTTATACACAGAAAAATAAATTTGACATCTGGCCAGTTTGTCAAATTCCAAATAATATTGTTTATGAGTCAAAGTCCGATCAGAACAACAAGTTTGATAAATAAAATAATTGAAAAAAAAAACCCCACGAAGTCCGATTCTTCCAATTTGTCAATATAAGATCAAAGTAGACTTACGATTGGTGAAAATCCAAACAAATCTTGTCATGGTAAGGTGTAAAAAAGAAAAGGGGTAAAAGAGGAAAAAGGTGAATTTTAAAGACAAATTTGAAAAAGTTACAAAAAGAACACAGAGTTTACACTTGGGGCCCGAGCTTAGGAGAGAAAACATGGTCGACTCTCCTTAGACTGAACAAAAACTAACTGAGCAAAGAAAAAGTTTCAACTTGGTGAGAGTAGATACTACATATTAAAGCATAAATTCTTTAATACTTTAGTCATTCTAAGCCTTCCTACTTCTAACAAGAGAGGAACAAAAAAATGTACCCACATTGTAAATGCATTTTTTTTTTTTACAGTGGTCATGCAACATTAACTCTTCGTGAAAATAATGAAATACATATCAAACCATCCATCCATCCATCTTCTTCTGCTTAATCCTTTTCGAGTCGCAGGGGGGCTGGAGCCTATCCCAGCATCTTTGGGCGAGAGGCAGGGTACACCCTGGACAGATCGCCAGTCCATCGCAGGGCCAACACAGAGAGACAGACAACCATTCACTCTCACAGTCATACCTAAGGACAATTTAGAATCCCCAATTGATGCCAATTAACCTAACTTGCATGTTTTTGGCATGTGGGAGGAAACTGGAGAAATCCCATAGTAAACCCACACAGACATGGGGAGAACATGCAAACTCCACACAGATCACTGTTGGTCGGGGGCTGGGATCGAACCCAGGATCCCCCGATATACATATATCAATAAAAACATTTCAAACCCCTTAGTCTGTTAACGTCCATCCATATTCTTCAATAGCTGATGTTGTCTGTGGAGAATAAGAAGTTAGTTTATATTTTTAAGCCAACAAAGAGCGCATGTCCAGTCCTCAGATAAAAACACTTCTACATTATCTATTGGAGGGCAATTCTGGACTTTCACAGTTCTGAGTTTAAATGAGAAGAGCTCTGGTCTCAAGTCTGTGGAACATCAGAGTCAGTTGGCAATAAACTGTCACTTTGAAATCCAGTTTGGCAAGTTCATAAAGGGGAAAGAGTAATTCCACTTCCTCTCGCAAAGTCACTTCTGCCCTGAAGATAATCATTGTTCATTTTATGGCAAATTGGAATGTGGTTTGAAGATTCTAGTTGTCTTGTGTGTCGGGGAGGGGGTTTTATGACAAGGGTCTGAATTCTAAAACTTTCTCCTCAAGGAAAAATCAATAAGTTTAATTCCAAACCAGCTGATGATGCTACACTTTGGATTGTGGAAAAAACCCGGCACCCCCGGAGTAAACCCAAACAGCACAGGGAGAACATGTAAACTCCACACAGACAGGTTCCCACCCCTGCCATCCTGGGGAGTTGAGCCTGGAACCTTCTACCTGTGAGGCAACAGTGCTAACTACTGTACCACCATGCTGCCTACCTAGAGTGATTGCAGTTTGTGTAATTCAGTTGAAATGCAGCTATATTCACCTCAAATGTCAGAAGATTTAGCCATGATTTAAGTAAAGATCTGTTAGGAGAGAACATTTTTGTGCAATTAACATTTAATGTAACTACCTTTTAACAACTTTACTACTTCGCAAAGTATTGGGGAACAGAAATGCAGACTCACGCCTCTCCCCTGCATTCTCTGATAACAGCTCTGAGTAACTTCACCAAATAATGCAAGCATATGCATGAATGAAAAACTGTATGTCCATATTGGCTGACCTTTTGACCTTGACAGTTTGACCCTGTGGCCACAGGTGAAGGGCCCAGGGTCAACCTATTTACCAAGTTTGGTGGCCCTAGCTTCATTTGTTCTCAAGTTGGAAAGCAGATTACCTTGGGACTTTGACCTTTGACTTTTTGGTCTAAAAGCAAGTGAAATTAAGGACACCTCAAGTTCTTCCCCTGTATTGAGTTTGTTGATCCTTGTGCTAATAGCAACATCATAATGAGGATAAATGTGAAGTTATACTGAGAGGCCATGTCCCCTTTTTCTTTGGCCTTTTGAACACAAATCAGATCAGGTCCAGAGCACTTATCAACCAGTTACTGGTATAAGTTTGGTGATTGTAGCATTAGTACCAACATCAGTATGGCCAAGAATGTTGAAAAAATATACTGAGAGACCCAATTACCTTGACAACAAAGCGGATCATTATGTAACTGCCAGACTTTGTTGTTGCCTTGGTTGAATAAAATGCACCTTAAAATTAAACAATTATAATTTTCTTAATCTATGAGTTCACTAGCATACATAAAGATGGCAGAACTGTATGTTACAAGGCATGCCATATATCTGCATTGGTTATAATTTACTTATTTTGATGCAGACTTTCCATTGTTAGGGAAGTGGTTTTATTACCTTAGAAAGATGCTACTTCAGCCTGCACAGTAAAGGTGGCACGTTAAAGTATCAGACAACTGAATAAAGTTTATGGGTTGATGACTCATGGCTCCAACAGAAGTGAAGACATCCTTCAAGATATTTATCCCTTGGCCGTAAAGGGGATCAAACAGTAAATTCAGGTCAGACAGGCCAACAGATATCTCAGAGGTTAAAAGGGATTTTTTTGGCCTGAATGAAACATAAAGCACTTTCCCCCATGCACTTCACTGCCTCAAACAACATTCACCAGTCAAATTTAGGTGTTAAGCTTACAGAAGGTTAAAGTCTGCATAGAGTGAAGTAAAGAGAAGGAATTAACTCTGGGCAAAAGCTTCACAAGTATCTTGAAGAGAATTCTTTATGCATTTTTACATCATCATACAATAATTGTTCTAATCCAGTGTTGTTGTTGTTATATATATAAAACATGCTATGTTGAACAATAGTCCATGGGAAAGACCGTGAGGAGTCAAAAACTAATATAGGCCTAAGGGAACTATAACAAGAGTCCACATGGCATAACTAGAAAAGCACTCAGAGTGCATACCTCCGACAAGGCTCCTTCCATCCCTCATAAATCACCTCCAAAATGTAATGGGTTTGTGTGTAGGCCAAAGGGCCAGTTCTGGTGAAAATTGCATTAACGTCCATCCAGTAGTGTTGGGGGATTCTTGCTAATACACTGTGAGAAAATAAGAGCCTTGGTGGAGGTATGCATTCTTGGATCATCCCCAAAATGTAATGGGTTCTTCTCTAGCCCAAGGACCAGCTCTGGTGAAAATTTCATCCAAATCCATCCAGTAGATTTTGTGTAATCCTGCTGCACAAATACAAACAAGGTCCTTGGTAGAGGTATGCACTCTCAGATCATCACCAAAATTTAATGGGTTCATCCCTGGCCCAAGGGCTACCCCTGGTGAAAATGTAATCAAAATCCATACTGTAGTTTTTGCATAATCCCGCTAACAAATAAACAGACAAACCACCCTGAAAACATAACCTCTTTGGCAGAGGTAATAAGTGGTTCACAGCAGGCCAGACACAAGTAGGGGAAAGGGGTTCAGTAAAGCATCAGACACATGAAATAATTTGCTTATGAACTCTGCTCGTGAAGGACAGGGTGTCGTATAATGGACATCACCAACTATGTCAACTGTTCCAAACTTGAACTGCACTGTGGATAAAGGTCCTGCCTGTGGAAACTGTTCTGGAGCTGGGTACCATCAGAGTATAGCAAGGCAAAGAAAGGCCGGAACAGGTGGCTCTATGGACTACATAAGGCTGTGGTAGCAAAACTTTCAGGTCTTGTGGGCACAAGCTGGTATGCATCTTATAGAGGACAGTTGCTGCTGCCACTTTTTCATCTTTGATGAAGGGACAAGATGTTAAGCTCTGATCTTGTTTCCTCTTCACTCGTGCCTATGTTAAGCAGGAGCTTCCTCTGGACTGAGTCGAATAAACCAAGTGTAGTAGGACTAGCATTCATCCAGGATAGAGAGGTATATTCCATTACACTGCATACCTGAACCTTGTAGACAGTTGCTCTCCCTGGCATTGTTTGTTTGCAACTCTTCTCAGCACACCTAGCCCACTGTCCTGCTCTTGAGGAAATGTTGGAGATATGCTTTGTCCAGTCCAGCTTGCTGTCAATTGTGACTCCCATAATCTTTAGTTCCTCCATTTCAGCCAGTTTGGTGATACCAAACAGAAGATCCAGTCTTGTAGGATTTTTCTTTCTAAATATTGTCAGTGCCTTACATTTTGATGGCGCTAAGGTTACCTTCCAGCGGTTGTTAATTGGTTAATCTTACAATTATAAAACACACTGGTAATCGGTAAAGAGTACCAGGTAACTGAAGGGGGTGGCATGATGACAGGAAGATTATATATCAGAAAACACTCTTCCAAAAGGTGTGATTTAAGGTTTCTTTGGTGAAGTGCACACACTGTACATGTGCATGTTGCTTATTGATGTTGCACTGATGTCCCTTAACCTTATGCTCTGGTTTGTTTTTGTTTTTTGGTTTTTGTGGAGGAAAAGTAAGCTTCGGGACTGCCTCAATATGTAATTTATTTAGACTTGAAAATATAACCAAAGTTTAGTACTTTGAAATCTTACGTCAGATATTTGTATAATTTGTCATGGTCAAGGCTAGCTACAAGTGGAGGAAAAAAACACTTAAATGTGTGTAAAAAGTGACTTTATGAGTGCTGAGGAGGGAAAAGAACAGAGGCTATGTAAAAAATTTTTGAAAAGTTTAAATGCAAATGCCAGCTTTATTAAAATGTCCTTTAACTGGATTGGATAGACAAGTGTGGGTACTTCATGAGTTTCATAATGATACAGCGAGGGGCAAAAGTGGTGATCTGTTTTTAGGGAGGTTGCTACAGAAGCTGAATTAATGTCGACTGCAGTGGCATCCCTGTATGTTTAACCCTATAAAGTAAAGGGAAATGTATCATCATCATTCACAAAAATGTTTATAGAATTAGACTTGAACTTAGGTCTCTCATCCATTCTGTATATGAGGGTTTATTCAGAAATTACCACTGATAAACTTTCTTGTTTTCTTTTTGAAATTTTTCAGTGGTAGTGGGGATTAGGCAGCATTTATTATTTAGTGGATTATGTAGGCAAGAGTAAATGAATAAGCCTTAATGACTGGGATTGCATTTTTATACAGTTTGGAAAAAGACAGATTTAGCCTTCATTACAATTTCATGCACATGCTTAACAATTTGCAATAATACCTTACATAACCAACTGAAAAATTTGTCATGTCTAGATCTGGCTAAGCAGTGACACAATTCCAACATCAACTAGCTGAGTTTGAAATTGATTGTAAGTCTGCTTTATAAATGAAGCTGCTGTAATGAGTCTCTCTAATTAAACTATAGGGTTGATGGGTTTGAGGTAGATCCTCTCAGAGCTACCATAAGTTACTTTCCATTACTTCATTATACTCAACAAAGATTTGTAAGCTCCTTTAAGGGTGTAATTCCAGTTAAGGGCTGTACAATTAGAAAAGCATGTTGACATGTGTGTTGTATGTTATTAAAATATACACTACATTGCATAACAGCTCTATGTACATATTATCCTTAATCAGACTCCAGTGCAAAAGTAAAAAATCTTATTATAAAATATTCAACTTTACATTAAACATCTGTCACAGTGCTCTCTGTAGGACACACTAATGCATCAAATTTAATCCACAGTTCATTTCTTCATATGCTCATTTCAGTGAGATTAGCAACATTAATAAGCACTGACCGGTGATGAGAATGGCATGTGTTATCTTGTTAAGTGGTATCTGTCAGTGGGTTTGATGTATTTGATAACATGAGAACCGTCAGTTCTTGAAGATAATGAGTCAAAGTCTGAAAAAAAGATGTAAAGCATTTACACTCTCACTCTAGGAGCATGATATATTAACATTTGTCCAGAGTCATTTGATGCCACTTTACACAGGCAAAGGTGCCTTTGGCTGACCAGGATGTTGCATTAGTAGCGTAGTTAAAGTGTCGGATGGTGTCATTAGGGCCACACAGGGCCGTGCCCCACCAAAGGTCACTGTTGAGCAGTGCACAGACAGTCTGTATTAGTAGCATTTTCAACAATGTTTTTCTTCAAATAACAAATGATATTGTGCATTTGTTACATAAGACAATAGTAGCACTGTCATAGAGTCCAAATATCTTGCCATATTTATTGCATCAAAGTCACATTTTATTTAGACAATAAACGCAAATGCAGACACAGCGAGAAGACCACTTTCACAAATTTTAAACAGTTTTATTGAATGTACCAAGTTGTTCCACAAGAACAAGGACAAGCTGCAACAGAGCGACATCAGCGGGGTCTGGAGAAACCTCAAAACCATCTCGGGGCTCCAGAATACCTCCCCCCAGGCCACGGGGGGCAGGGAGTGGGCGAACAACCTGAATCTGTTTTTCAATAGATTTGACCAACCGCCCTCCCCCCTGTCTGCACAACAACCACTGCTGCCCCTAAGAAATCAAGTCCTGCTACCCACTCCCCACTCCACCGACACCCCCCCCCACTCCCAACACACAGCCCCCCATCCTGACCCTGACCAAGACCCAGGTGAGGACGGAGCTGAGGAAGATCAAGGCGAGGAAGGCGTCGGGACCGGACGGCATCAGCGCAAAGCTCCTCAAGTCCTGTGCAGACCAGCTGTGTGGGATTGTGACATATGTCTTCAACATGAGCCTGAAACTGGGGAGGGTACCACAGCTGTGGAAAACATCTTGTGTGGTACCTGTACCAAAAACTTCCCACCCCAAAGACCTGAACAGCTTCAGACCGGTGGCCTTGACGTCCCACTTGATGAAGACCCTGGAGAGACTGCTCCTTGCTCATCTCCGCCCCCTGGTGGAACCAGCGATGGATCCACTCCAGTTCGCCTACCAGCATGGCATTGGGGTGGAGGATGCGGTGATCTTCCTCCTTCACCGTTCTCTGTCCCACCTGGAGAAGCCCGGGAATATGGTGAGGATCATGTTCTTTGACTTCTCCAGTGCTTTCAACACCATCCAACCGATGATCCTGAAGGACAAGCTGCTGCGCGCAGGGGTGGACCAGCACCTGTCATCATGGATCCTGGACTACCTCACGAACCGGCCTCAGTTTGTGAGAACCCGGGACTGTGTTTCCGACACGATCATCAGTAGCACGGGGGCCCCCCAGGGAACGGTGCTGGCTCCCTTCCTGTTCACTCTTTATACTGCGGACTTCTCACACAACACAACACATTGCTATCTACAGAAGTTCTCTGATGACTCTGCGATCATTGGTCTCATCTCCAGCGGAGATGAAGCTGAGTACAGAGGGCTTATCCAGAACTTTGTGGACTGGTGCCATCGGAACTGCCTCCAGATCAACGCGAGGAAAACTAAGGAGCTGGTGGTGGACTGCCGCAGGCATGGGCAGCCCCTCACAGCACCAGTAAATATACAGGGAACAGACATCGAGATGGTGACATCCTACAAGTACCTGGGTATTCATCTGAACAATAAACTAGACTGGTCACACAATACTGACGCACTCTACAAGAAGGGACAGCGCAGGCTGTTCCTGCTGAGGAGACTCAGGTCTTTTGGTGTACAAGGGGCGCTGCTGAAGTCATTCTATGACACGGTGGTGGCATCAGCCATCACTTTTGGAGTGGTCTGCTGGGGCAGTGGCATTACTGCAGCCGATAGGAAGAGACTGAACAAACTGATTAAGAAAGCTAGCTCTGTCCTGGGGCAACGCCTTGATCCGATGGAGGAGATAGGAGAGAGAAGGACGGTGGCTAAACTGTCATCTCTGCTGGAGTCCGAGTTCCACCCTATGCAGGACATACTGGATGCACTGAGGAGCTCATTTAGCAGCAGACTACATCATCCCAGGTGCACAACCGAGAGGTTTCGTAGGTCCTTCCTACCAACGGCTGTCAGACTGTACAACCTAAGCAGGGCTGCTCGCAGAGATAGCAAAAAGACGTAACAAACTAATAGTTTTTTTTGAATGCAAAAGATGCAATAGACTTACACAATGGTCCTCTCCGGCATACAACTAGGAACATACCGGTCGCTATGGAGGGTGAGAATATGTATGGGCACATAATCATACCATGTAAGATAACTAAATAGACGGTTATGCTGTTTCATCCCACCTAGCAACAATGCTCTGCACTGTGTGTGTTTATATATTTACATATTTATTCCATCTAGCTACAATGCTCTGCACTGGGTGTGTTTATATTTATATATCTATATATTTATTCCATCTAGCTACAATGCTCAGCACTGGGTGTGTTTATATTTATATATCTATATATTTATTCCATCTAGCTACAATGCTCCGCACTGTGTTTTTATATATCTACATATTATTCCATCTAGCTACATTGCTCCGCACTGTGTGTGTTTATATACTTGCATATTTATTCCACCTAGCTGCAATGCTCCGTACTGTGGGTGTTTATATATTTACATATTTATTCCATCTAGCTACAATGCTCTGCACTGTGTGTTCATATATTCATATATTTATTCCATCCAGCTACAATGCTCTGCACTGTGTGTCTGTGTGTGTGTGTGTATATATATATATTTTATAGTAATATGTACATATGTATATTAGCTGCTCTTGCTTGCTTGTTTTTTTTTTTTTTTCTTGCCTTCTGATTGTTGCTATCCCTGTGCTGTTGCAATCCTGGAATTTCCCCGTTGTGGGACTAATAAAGGCTTATCTTATCTTATCTTATCTTATCTTAAGAATCTGGCAACCCTGCAGTGGAGGGGAAGAAAAGAATGGTAAGAATATTGTTTGACAATTGTGAGAATATGCAGTCCTTGATTAATATCTTACAGCTGCTAATACTTATAACAACAGTAAGTCTGTAGCAGGGAAGTTGCAGATCCTCACACAGTAGGTGTAGATCCAGTCTTTAATCCGGTGAGTATATTCCTCTTCAGTAGATTGAGACTGTGGTGTGGGTGAGAGGGTGCCCTGAGCGTGAGGACTTATCGGGTTGGATATTGCAATATTTGCTTGATGACTTACTTGAGGGGAGAGCTAGAGGACTTCCGGGTCCACAATTCCACTAGGTTGAGAGTCCAATCCACTAAGGTAACAGTTATGATTCCTAGGTGATATGGAGCTAGAGTAATGCTGAGAAAACGATGAGAATCCTTACTGTTTCCAGAGTTGTGGGGAGAATGGAGGAGGAAGGCACAGGAGCGTCCAGGTTGCACACAGGAGCTGAAAGCACACCGACTTGCTGGCTTGAGTGTCAAACATTCCCCCGCTGAAGAGGGGTCACAGCCCCCTAACAAAGGCAGACCTGGAATACTACAAGTCAGGATTTCTTGTAAATATTGCTGTTTCATTACATATGGGGCCAGCCCTTTGACGCCAAGTCATCTTGTGTGGGTTAAAAGTGTATTGCACGTGCTCCAGCTGGTATCGGCGTTGACCTGGGGAGGCAGAGAATCCTGGCCCCACAGCCAATCAAAACTAACTATTGGATTTAACGTATGTCAGGATGTTCATTGGTTCCTTTTCATTGGCTATTAAAAAAAGGCTATCAACCTACACTAGTTAGCCACCACTAGCAGGGTAATAAAATGAATCACGAGAATCATTTATTAAAAGTTAAGATAAGATAAGATAAGCCTTTATTAGTCCCACAATGGGGAAATTCCAGGATTGCAACAGCACAGGGACAGCAACACTCAGAGCAACAATCGGAAGACAAGAAATAAACAAGAGCAGCGAGTATACATATGTACATATAAATATATAAATACACAGTGCGGAACATTGTAGCTAGATGGAATAAATATATAAATATATAAACACACACAGTGCGGAGCATTGTAGCTAGATGGAATGAACAGCATAACCGTCTACCTAGTTATCCTACATGGTATGATTATGTACCCATACATATTGTCACCCTCCGTAGCGACCTGTATTTTCCTAGTTGTATACTGGAGGGGACCATTGTGTAAGTCTATTGCATCTTTTGCATTCACTACTATTAGGTTGTCACATTTTTTTTGCTATCTCTGCGAGCAGCCCTGCTTAGGTTATACAGTCTGACATAAGTAGGTAGGAAGGACCTGCGAAACCTCTCGGTTGTGCACCTAGGATGATGTAGTCTGCTGCTAAATGAGCTCCTCAGTGTGTTCAGTATGTCCTGCATAGGGTGGGACTCGGACTCCAGCAGAGATGACAGTTTAGCCACCATCCTTCTCTCTCCCATCTCCTCCACTGGGTCAAGGCGTTCCCCCAGGACAGAGCTAGCTTTCTTGATCAGTTTGTTCAGTCTCTTCCTATCGGCTGCTGTAATGCCACTGCCCCAGCAGACCACTCCAAAAGTGATGGCTGATGCCACTTCCGTGTCGTAAAATGTCTTCAGCAGCACCCCTTGTACACCAAAAGACCTGAGGCTCCTCAGTAGGAACAGCCTGTGCTGTCCCTTCTTGTAGAGTGCATCGGTATTGTGTGATCAGTCTAGTTTATCGTTCAGATGTACACCCAGGTACTTGCAGTATGTCACCATCTCGATGTCTGTTCCCTGTATATTTACTGGTGCTGTGAGGGGTTGTCCTTGCCTGCGACAGTCCAACACCAGCTCCTTAGATTTCCTCGCGTTGATCTGGAGGCAGTTCCGATGGCACCAGTCCACGAAGTCCTGGATAAGTCCTCTGTACTCAGCTTCATCTCCGTTGGAGATGAGGCCAACGATCACAGAGTCGTCAGAGAACTTCTGTAGATGGCAGTGTGTTGTGTTGTGAGAAGTCCGCAGTATAAAGGGTAAACGGGAAGGGAGCCAAAACCGTTCCCTGGGGGGCCCCCGTGCTACCGATGATCGTGTCGGACACACAGTCCCGGGTTCTCACAAACTGTGGCCGGTTAGTGAGGTAGTCCAGGATCCATGATGACAGGTGCTGGTCCACCCCTGCGCACAGCAGCTTGTCCTTCAGGATCATCAGTTGGATGGTGTTGAAAGCATTGGAGAAGTCAAAGAACATGATCCTCACCGCATTCCCAGGCTTCTCCAGGTGGGACAGAGAACGGTGAAGGAGGAAGATCACTGCATCCTCCACCCCAATGCCATGCTGGTAGGCGAACTGGAGTGGATCCATCGCTGGTCCCACCAGGGGGCGGAGGTGAGCAAGGAGCAGTCTCTCCAGTAATAAAAGTTAGATTTAGTAGAATGATGAATCCTCTTCAGGAGAACCATGTGGCTATTAAAGAATGCATGGTTAAGCTATGTATCAAACCTGGATGGAATAATGTTGCCATATGTGAAGGTTATGTACTTGAGGATAATACACTTCTACATTTTTTACAGTGTTTCTATAAGCTGATGCCACATTCTCTATAGCATCCTCCAAAAAAAGAAATGTAGCTACAGTAACAAGCATCTGTGCAATTGATAGCTACAAAAGTAGTATGTGTCGACTGAGGCAGAACAGTTGCTCAGTAGATGGAAAACCATCCATCCATCCATCCATCTTCTACCACTTTTCCGGAGGTCGGGGTCGCGGAGGCAGCAGTTCAAGAAGAGAAGCCCAGACTTCCCTCTCTCCAGCCACCTGCTCCAGCTCTTCAGAGAGGATGCCAAGGCGTTCCCAGACCAGCTGGGAGACATAGTCTCTCCACCGAGTCCTGGGTCTGCACTGGGATCTCCTCCCAGTGGGACATGCCTGAAACACCTCAAGTGAGAAGCGTCCAGGAGGCATCCTAATCAGATGCCCATACCACCTCAACTGACTCCTTTCAATGTGGAGGAACAGTTGGGAAAACACTGCGCCTAAATGCAGAAAAACTAATACTCTGCTGCAATGAAGAAGGCACTGTGGTTGCACAGATATGAGCGATTTTGTAAGAGTGACCACCTTATTGCAGCATGACTTGTAGACAGCACACTCTTTAACAGGTTTGTCACATCATTTCCCAGTACTGATTTTGAATGTGCAATCAAAATGTGGCTGATTGCAAATAAAACTAAGCTCGAAGCCATTCTGACTTGCATGCGGGAAATACATTATCTCTTCTTAGTTTAATTCATGAGAACAACCTTCAGGTTGCTTTATCTGAAATGGTGTCACTGCTAAAAATCACAAACACAACACCAATGACCATTGCTGACTCAGTGCAAAACTTTTCAAGGCTGAAAAGGATTGAGACATTTACATGCAACACCATGGGGCAGCAGAGTTTAAAGGTGCTTCCTAGACTATCCATTGAAAATGCATTCATGGATTGGTGGATGTTGACAAAAAAGTGACTGACTAGTTTGTGAAGATGAAAGATTGACATATAACCTTTTTTTCAAATGAATGTCACTGATGAGTCTATTTAATATTATTTGTAAGGTTGTTTTTACTGAAAGTGAAGACTCTTGGGTTTCCCTGCTCTGAAACATTGCTTTGGATGTGTTGCACATTATCTGGTTAAGTTTGGATTTGTAATTGATTACTTTTGAGCAGAGTAATACAGTAGCAGTTCTGTCAACATCATCATCTTTGTCTCCACTTCCACTTAGGCCATTATATTAATGTGTGCTTATGTTTTGAGGAGGGGTATTTGTATTTATATTCACAGAGCAAGTAGTTATTGTGTCTGGTGCCCCACCAGACTTTCTGTGGCAGAAACACCACTGGAGGTGTCCCATAAACTATTTTTAGTTTGTATATGCTTCCGTTAGGCAACATTATTAGAAAGCACTTTATACATTTTCATTGTTATGCAGATGATACACAATTATACCTGTCAATGAAGCCAGATGATAGTAATCAATTAGCCAAGTTGGAAGCCTGTCTTACGGAAATCAAAGCTTGGATGACTTGTAATTTCTTGCTATTAAATTCTGATAAGACTGAAGTCATTCTTGTTGGTCCAAAAAACCTTAGAAATACCTTTCCAAATCAAACTTTCTGTTTGGATGCGGTTATTCTTTCTCTTAATAGCTCTGTGAGGAACCTTGGAATTATATTTGATCAAGATCTGTCCTTCAATTCACATATCAAATTTGTTTCTAAGACTGCCTTCGGTTCCAAGGTTGTCATAGCCAGGAGTGGCACTGGGGTTAAGCTCCCAGTGCTCATAAAATGCTCCTTACGGCATGCGTCTCGAAAAGCCTCTGACAACTAAGTCCAACTCCTAGCCTGCCCGTGTGGTTTAGTCTCTAAGCCCGGCGGAACTGCTTTTACTAATAGGAGAAGGGGCGAGGGCAGATCTCTGGCGCCTTAAAACCAGATGCTTCGGGTAGATGGTGGCTCGTCAACCTGGGAAGGTAGCCCATCTAGGGGAAGGTAAACCCTGATTTCAAACCTCCGCTGCTTTGCGGCACACCCGGTCACGAGAAAGGCTTCGGGAGTCAACCCTGAGGAAAAATCCAGAGTCGGAGCCCCTAAGGCAGTTCTCTGTTGTGCTCAACATCGTTCTGGCAGCTCCTGCGACGGCACTGGTGCCAAACTATAGCAGCCCTGCTGTTCCTTTGGATTCATCAGTGATGTGGAGAGGGGGGACATGCTGCATGGGTAACATCTTGTCCTCCATATCTTCCTGCCCAGGCTTGAATCCTACCAACACCCAACGCTGGAAGGTAGAACACTGGTGCGCATCAGCCTGTTCAGCCACAGGTGGTGCTGTTCCAGCAGAGTAGATGTTTAGGATTCTCTTCCATGGTCATCATAGACCGGCGGAGGCCGACGAAGACTGCCTTCTATCATTTGCGTAATATTGCCAAGATTAGGAGCGTCTTGTCTCAGAGTGATGCTGAGAAACTGATCCACGCTTTTGTTAGCTCGAGATTAGATTATTGTAATTCTTTATTATCAGGTTGTCCTAAAACATCTTTAAAAAGTCTTCAGCTGATCCAAAATGCTGCAGCAAGAATTTTACCGGAGTGGTGGCTTATTTGGTAGAGCATCCGCCCCACACCCGGGAGGCAGGGGTTCAAATCCAGGGCCGGGTCATGCCGAAGACCATATAAAAGTGGAACTTCCTGCCATCCAGCTTGGTGCTCAGCAATAAATGTAATGGAGGAGGGAACTCTGTGGCGGCGCCTTGCATGGCAGCGGCCCTCTGATTCTGCACTTGGGGTGTGTGTGATTTACACTGTAGATAGGTAAAGCACAATCTCGTTCTGCTGTACATGATTGGTTGTACAGTTGAATGACAATAAGGGTGATTTAATTTAATTTAATTTAATTTAACAGGTACTAGAAAGAGAGATCATATCTCTCCGGTTCTGGCCTCCCTTCATTGGCTTCCCATAGAGTTTAGAATTAAGTTTAAAATCCTTCTTCTTACTTACAAAGCTCTAAACAATCAGGCTCCTTTTTATTTAAAAGATCTGATACTACCATATTATCCTAACAGAGCACTACGCTCCCAAAATGCAGGATTACTTGTAATACCTAGAATCTCCAAAAGTACAATGGGAGGCAGAGCCTTCAGTTATCAAGCTCCTCTCCTGTGGAACCAGCTACCAATCTGGATTCGGGAGTCAGACTCGATCTCTATTTTTAAGAATAGGGCTAAAACCTTCCTTTTTGATATAGCCTACAATTAGGGAGGGATCATGTGTTTCTGAACTCTCCCTTAGTTATGCTGCTAATAGGTTTAGTCTGCCGGGGGACCTCCAATAATGCACTGGGCCTCACTCCTTTCTTCACTCTCAATGAAATATCCATCCATCCATCCATCCATCTTCTACCACTTTTCTGGAGGTCCGGGTCGCGGAGGCAGCAGTTCAAGAAGAGAAGCCCAGACCTCCTTCTCCCCAGCCACCTGCTCCAGCTCTTCAGAGGGGATACCAAGGCGTTCCCAGACCAGCTGGGAGACATAGTCTCTCCACCGAGTCCTGGGTCTGCCCCGGGGTCTCCTCCCAGTGGGACGTACCTGAAACACCTCAAATGGGAGGCGTCCAATGAAATATATATATATATATATTTTTACTGATCATTAACATCTGTTTGTTCTCCCCCATAGATTGAGTCCCCATCGTGTTGTTTGCTCTCTACATGTCTGATCTTTTCATCTTCTCTGTCCCCTCACCCCCCAGCCAGTCGCAGCAGATGACTGCCCCTCCCTGATCCTGGTTCTGCTGGAGGTTTCTTTCTGTTAAAAGGGAGTTTTTCCTCTCCACCGTTGCCAAGTGCTTGCTCACAGGGGATCGCCTGATTGCTGGGTCTTTCTTCAACTGTGGGGGTCCCCCCTACAGTTGAAAGTGCTATGAGATGACTGTTGTTGTGAAATGGCGCTATTGTAGAGGATGCGTTCGAATGATGAGGCTGAGTGTATTTCTCAGGTTCAGCTTTATTGACAGAACACATCGTCTAGCATTCTCAAAGCAGGAAGAAGAGAAAAAATCATATCACATCACCCTTTTATATGTTTCCAGCATCAGAACTCAAGTCACATGGTGCTTCAGTAAACATACAGTCACAAAGCATCTCTTTGAACCTCCACCATTGTCTCTCATTCATTGATGAACCGGAAATCCCTCCGGGGTCTCTTCTTTGGTACAAAAAGGCAAATCTCACACCTCCTCGTTATCTTCTGCAGATTCGAGTCTTTTGTCCTTCCAGACGTGAAACCCCCAATACACATGCAGTCATACCTCTGTGGAAATGTGAGCCCAACATGTGTGTCACCCACACTACCCCCCCCCAAACGTCTATTAAGGGCAAAACATGCATGGCATAAAAAAAAGAAAAACACAAAACACTCCACATATCACTAATCAATCCACCAACTGCCTGGGTTTTAACCTTCTGCCGAATCTGCTGCAACCTGGCTCTGCTACCCCTGCAGCGCCTCTCTGCATCTGTGGATTAAAACTGTTAGCACGTCTCTGTGAAGATCCTGGAGAATGTCTTTTCGGCGGCCTGCCACGGCGGGGGGGCCTCGCGGGCTGCACTTGCTCATCAGCCAAAACAAAAGCGGGTTTGAGCCTGTTTATGCAAATCAACTCCCTTCTGCCCCCTAAATCTAGCAGAAAATGCTTCTGCCCGGTCTCCAGCACTCTGAAAGGTCCGTCATAAAACGGCCGCAAACTTGGACGCTGAGCATCATGTCTAACAAAAACAAACTCTGCATTTTTTAAAGCCTTTGGCACAAAAACGTGTGGGAAACTGTGATGGACCGGGCCAGGGAGTGTGTTTGCTCCCGAGTCGCTCTGCCACGGCTGAGCAGGGGGGCCATTTGGTGCGGAATTATCGGGGAGAAATTCCCCCAGCAAACGGAGAGGTTGTGCAAAGACTAACTCAGCTGGGGAAGCATGCAAATCTTCCTTAGGTGCAGAACGCAACCCTAATAAAACCCATGGAAGTTTGTCCACCCAATTTGTATCAGTCAGCGACGCTCTGAGGGCTGCTTTCAATGACCTGTGAAAACGTTCGCATAAACCATTAGCCTGGGGGTTATATGCGGTAGTGCGATGAATTTTCACCCCCAAGCTGCGGGCCATCGATGACCATAGTTCGGAAATAAATTGGGGACCCCTGTTGGATGTTATGTCCGACGGGACACCGAAACGCGCAACCCACGCTGCTAAAAATGCTTGCGCAACTTCTTCCGCTGTGGTTGATGTTAGAGGAATCGCCTCTGGCCAACGCGTGGTGCGATCCACCATCGTCAAAAGATGTGTGTGCCCGTGTGATGGTGGGAGCAGGCCCACCAAGTCAACATGCACGTGATCAAAACGCTTAGCGGGGATGTGAAAAGGCTCCAACGGAGCCTTAAGGGCCTTTTCCACTAGCACGCTTTAGCGCGACACAGGACAGCTCAGCACGCTTTGTACGCTTTTCCACAAGCCCCAACACGGTTTAACAGCCGCGATTCTCAGCCCCGCTCCAGGGCAGGGTACAGCAGTGCTGAGCTGTGCCGTGTTGTGACGTTAACAGACTGGTCGCCACTGATTGGTCAGGTCGTAACCGGCGCTGATTGGTCAGGTTGTAACTGCCCTTCTCCTCCTCCTCATCTACCAAATCTTCACGACCTTCTCAATAAAGTTTTTGAAAAAAAAAAAAAAAAAAAGAATCTTCACGACCGCCTTTACTCAGCACGCAACCACTGTTGGTGGTTCCTTTTCAGTGTATTGCTGTGCTATTTTCATTTATTCTCTATCAAAAATGGCTTTGCGTAATAAGGGTGTTCCATGAACCAATAAGGAGGTGCAGTGTCTGCTCACTGCATTGTCAGACGAACGTATCCAGCACGAGTTAGACGGAGCCGCCCGGAATGAAAAAATATACCGGGAGGTCTCGACATCGGAGTCCTTTAACGGTGAGTTTTAATTTTTTTTTATTGTGCGTTTTTTCGCAAATATATTCGGTAAGACGCTCAGTTTATTTATGCAATAAAAAAGCTGTTCATTTGTGGATGGATCGCTGCTTTATTGCAGCACACTGCGGACTAAAGCTTTTATTGTAATTATTCATGTGAACAATACGCTGAAATAAGCTTATGTATTCTTGTTAAAAACTATTGTCTTTTCTGTATATATTGCACTTTCGTGCTGATTGTGTGCATTTTCCTTGTAGAATCATCCCACGCGTCCGCCGCGACAGCCCGTCCGGATTATTCAACCGAGCCTTCCTGAACCACAGCTGGCAGAGACGCCTTCATTCTACCGAGCCTCAGCACTCAGTGGTCGGCGTGTATAAAATGTCGATTAACCTTCATGTTGTGTTGCAAAGTTTTTTTTTATTTTAATATTTTGTATATAATAAAATGGAATTGTTTTGGAAAGTGTGGTTTGTCTGTTATAACACTGAATTATAAAACAGTATAATTACATAGAAATTCCATTGCCTAGTCTGATCAAAATGATGCTGAGGGTCAACCATTGTAAAGGTAATGTAATTTTTAACTAGACCAAAAAAGAAATCTTTTTGTAAGCTTTCTGTTCTTTTTATTGAAATATCATAAAAAATTAGCACCAAGTCAAAGGTACAAGTATATGTAAATTGAATGTTCTATCGGCATTCCAAATTCAGAGATTTACAATACTTTAGAAGGAGTGTAGCATCATCTAAACGGAAAATAATAATACTGTTGTTCCAAACGTTGACCTGAAGGTGAAAAACATGAATTTTTTTAATTCAGTACATCCAAAATGCCCTAGGATGTGGTGTTGGACAGTGTGCCACCGTCTCATTATTTAATACGAATAAAAACAAGTTTCAGCTCATTATTTCTAGGTCATTTGGCAGTTAAGTCAAAACAAAAGTGACTTGTGTTGTTGCAGCTTAATTATGAGATAAAATTAATTGTGAGATAAAACCACAGAGCGAGCAAGGCAATAATCCTTGGATCTTCCATTTTTTGTCTCGTGTAAATAAGGACTCAGTCGGGTGCGTAACGTCACGGGAGTGTGGCCCCGCCTCGCTGAGAATCTGCTGCTGCCCCGAAACCATCACAGCACAAGCACAACACCGTGCTAATGGAGACAGAAGCAGTCCGAGCCGTACTGAAGTGAATCGAGCCGTACCGAGGTGTGCTGGGCTAGTGGAAAACAGGCTTTAGTGTGTCTGTGTATTTTGGCTCGCTGACACGCTACGCAGACCGCCGCCCATTCCTTGACCTGTTTGCGCAACCCGGGCCAAACGAATTTCTCCCCCACCAACTTAATCGATGCGCGCACCCCCGGGCGCGCCAGAGAATGGACCGAGTCAAAAACACGGCAACGCCACGCGGCTGGCACCACGGGGCGGGGCCGTCCCATGGAGACATCACAGATTAGTGGGGGCATACCAATTTGCTGCACCCTGTGCTCCAGCCTTAACCCTGTTGGTCCAGACTGGAGCGCGCGCACGTCCGCATCATTAACCTGCTCCGCGGCCATGGCTGCATAATCTAACCCTACACAGACCGGGGATGCGCGCACTCCCGCGTCGCTGCCCGGGCCCGCGGGCACAGCTACAGAGTCTGCCCCCATGGGGCTTCGTGTTGCTACCGCGCGCGACAGACAGTCTGCCACAACATTGTGTTTACCCGCGACATGCTGAATATCAGTGGTGAACTCCGATATTGCGGCTAGTTGCCTTTGTTGCCGGCCTGACCAGGGTTCTGAAATTTTGGCCATCGCAAACGTTAACGGTTTGTGATCCACAAACGCGGTGAAACGTCGCCCTTCCAACCAGAACTGAAAATGGCGGATGGCCAAGTGTAGGGCCAAAAGCTCAATGTCGAACGCACTGTATTTACGCTCACTATCGCGCAAAGTCCTGCTGAAAAACGCGAGAGGTTGCCAGGTACCTGCCACAAACTGTTCGACTACCGCCCCCACTGCTACATCGGAAGCGTCAGTGGTGAGCGCCATGCGGGCCGTTGGAACTGGGTGCGCTAACAAAACTGCGTTTGCCAGGGCTGATTTGACCTGTGCAAAAGCGCGCTCCCGCTCCGGAGACCATTCAACTTTATTTGCGGGCTTTTGTTTTTTTAACGCAGTGTACAATGGCTGCATGAGCCGTGCTGCGCTTGGGAGGAACCGGTTGTAAAAATTAACCATTCCCAGAAACTCCTGTAGCACCTTGACCGTTTGAGGTTGCGGAAAATCTGTTATTGTGCGCATCTTATCGGGCAGAGGAACTGCTCCTTCTGCCGAAACGCGATGCCCCAAAAAATCAATCTGCGCCACCCCAAACTGGCACTTCGCTGGGTTAATTATTAACTCTTGCTCTGCCAGCCTCCGAAAAACTGCTGTGAGGTGGCTTTCGTGTTCGCCATTGGACGTGCTGGCTACTAAAATATCGTCCAAATAAACAAACATGAAAGGGAGGTCGCGTAAAACTGCTTCCATCATGCGTTGGAAAGTCTGCGCGGCCCCCTTGAGGCCAAAAGGCATGCGTAAAAACTCAAAAAGGCCGAAAGGAGTTATGACCGCTGTTTTGGGTACATCCTGCGCACGCACTGGGACTTGGTGGTAACCGCGCACCAAGTCTATTTTAGAAAAAATGCGCGCCCCCGCCAATTTTTTTTTTTTTTTTGTTACTTATTTGTACCCGTAGGTAGACTTGGTTTGCAGTCTGGTGACAAGCCACCGGCTGCCAGTCGCTGCGTGCGCGAGCGCCCTAAACCTACATGTTTTTGGTATGCGGGAGGAAACCGGAGAAATCCCGGAGTAAACCCACGCAACACGGGGAGAACATGCAAACTCCACACAGCTCACTGTTGGTCGGGGGCTGGGATCGAACCCACGATCTCATGATCCCCGCAATCCCCCGGCCGAGGGTAAAACTGTGCTGCCACAGTGCTAAACCACTGCGCCACCGTGCAGCCCTAGAATGAACAGAAAAATCTTGAATGTGCGGAATCGGGTAGCGGTCATGTGCTGAAATGTTGTTCAACCTGCGGAAATCACCGCAAGGTCGCCACGAGCCATCAGCTTTTGGGACCATGTGTAGCGGCGACGCCCAGGGGCTTTTGGGGCATCTAATAATGCCCAGTTTTTCCAGAATAGTGAACTCCTCACGCGCGATGGCCAGTTTAGCTGGGTCCAAGCGCCGAGCTTTCGCAAAGACGGGAGGCCCGGTGGTGGTGATAAAATGCTCCACCCCATGTTTAGCCACCGTCGCCGAAAACGTGGGGACTGTGAGTGCTGGGAACTGAGCGTGCAATGTGTGAAACTTACCACCCACAGCTAAGACGCTGGCATGTGCAGTCGGCGGGGCCACCCGAGCTGTGCAGGGGATAGAATGGAAAGACAGTGCATTAATCAGACGTCTATTAGCAAGGTCAACCAATAAACCACGTGAGCACAAAAAATCAGCCCCTAACATGTTGAAACTTACTGCTGCTACAATAAAAGTCCACTCAAATGAACGGCCCTGTAAGGACAGAAGCATGGTCCTCTCACCAAAAGTTTTAATCGTTGAGCCGTTCGCTGCTGACACTGACACCCAGGGAGCTTTAGATGGCATCAGCCGTTCCGCGTAGGTGGGTGTGACAAAACTCAGCTGGGAGCCTGTGTCCACGAGGAGCTGTTTCCCTGAGTGTGCATCTGTGAGGTAAAGCAGCTTGTTCTCGTCGCCGAGGGTCGCAGCTGCTACCGGCCCTCGGTCTTGGCGTTTCCCTGGCGCTTGAAGTTGCACGGCGGGACGCACTTGTGTGCTCTCTCAGCAAAACGGCGATGGTAGAAGCACCGGCCGTCCTCCGCTCCGCGCCGCCTGGTCCCCATCGCCGCCGTCGTTGGTGTGTCTGGCGCTGCGGGCGCTGCGGCCGCTGGATCCGCGCTGTCTCCGGACGCCGTTCCTGGCCTAGCTGCCGCGGCCGAAACCGCGTTTCGCTTGTGGGCGTCGACAAGCCACTGCGCCTCTTTGCTCAGCCCATGGTAGTCTCGCCTGGTCAATCGGGGCGACTCTGCTAGGGCTACTCTCACTGCTGGCTGCAGGGTCCGAAGGAAAAGGTGGGCGAAAATGAATTCGCCATCCTCAGAGTCTTTCAGCCTCAGCATCTTCACCATCAGGTCCGCAGGTCTATTGTTCTCCGACTCCGTCAACTTCAGGAGCCCCTCTGCTCCCTGTACTGTCAGACCATTGTCTGTTAACCTTTGATTTTACTATTTCTGACTATTTGGCTCCTAAAGAAAAATATTATTACAGTAGATGCCTCTCAGATGATGCTGTTTCCAAATTTATGCAGATTGTTTCTTCTATGCCATGTGTCAACACAACGGAAATAAGCTATAGACAGCTTGCTCCTTCTGTAATTGATAACATGGTGGATAGTGTTTCAGCTTCTCTGCATCAGGATCTAGACTTGGTGGCCCCCTTAAAAAAGAAAAAGTCTAATCAGAGATTTCTAACTCCTTGGTTCAACACAGAAACTCGTAGCTTAAAACAGAAGACTCGTCAATTAGAAAGAAAATGGCGCTCTACTAATTTAGATGAAATCTATTTAGCTTGGAGAAATCATCTTTTAATTTTTAAAAAATCTCTTAGAAAAGCTAGAACAAGTTATTACTCTGCATTAATAAAAGAGAACAAGAATAATCCCAGGTTTCTTTTCAGTGCTGTAGCCAGGTTGACAAAGAGTCAGGACTCTGTCAATCCTAGCATTCCCTTAGAGCTTACTAGTCAGGACTTTATGAACTTTTTCAATAATAAAATTTCATCCATCAGAGATAAAATCAATCAGATTCTTCCCACAGTTAACTTAAATACTGTAACTACTACAACTCCTTCTTTTGATGTCTGTCTTGATGAGTTTACTCCAATCGACCTTTGTGAGTTAGACAAAATAGTTTCCTTATCCAAACCTTCAACTTGTCTTTTAGACCCTATTCCTACCAGGTTATTTAAAGAAGTCTTCCCACTTATTGGTAGCTTTATTCTTCATATAATCAATTCTTCATTAACTTTAGGCCATGTACCGCAGGCTTTTAAAACGGCTGTAATTAAACCCTTACTCAAAAAGCCAACGCTAGATCCAGGAGCTTTAGCTAACTATAGACCAATCTCTAATCTCCCTTTCATTTCAAAAATCTTAGAAAGAGTTGTTGCTACGCAATTATTTGACCACCTACAGGGAAATGGTTTACTTGAAGAGTTTCAATCCGGGTTTAGAATCCATCATAGTACTGAAACAGCCTTAGCGAAGGTCACTAACGACCTCCTCATTGCATCTGATAATGGACTAGTTTCTGTACTTGTCCTTTTAGACCTTAGTGCAGCTTTTGATACTATCGATCATAATATTCTACTTGATAGATTAGAACACTATGTTGGACTTAATGGAACTTCGTTGCAGTGGTTTAGATCTTATTTATCTGATAGGTTCCAGTTTGTTCATGTAAATAATGCGTTTTCTTTCAACTCAAAACTTAGTCATGGAGTTCCACAGGGATCTGTGCTAGGCCCTACTCTTTTTAGTTTATATATGCTTCAGTTAGGCAACATTATTAGAAAGCACTGTATACATTTTCATTGTTATGCAGATGACACACAATTATACCTGTCAATGAAGCCAGATGATAGTAATCAATTAGCCAAGATGGAAGCCTGTCTTAAGGAAATCAAAGCTTGGATGACTTGTAATTTCCTGCTATTAAATTCAGATAAGACTGAAGTCATTCTTGTTGGTCCAAAAAACCTTAGAAATTCCTTTCCAAATCAAACTTTCAGTTTGGATGCAGTTACTCTTTCTCTTAATAGCTCTGTGAGGAACCTTGGAGTTATTTTTGATCAGGATTTGTCCTTCAATTCACATATTAAATTTGTTTCTAAGACTGCCTTCTATCATTTGCGTAATATTGCCAAGATTAGGAGCATCTTGTCTCAGAGTGATGCTGAGAAGCTGATCCACGCTTTTGTTAGCTCGAGATTAGATTATTGTAATTCTTTATTATCAGGCTGTCCTAAAACATCTTTAAAAAGTCTTCAGCTGATCCAAAATGCTGCAGCAAGAGTTTTAACAGGTACTAGAATGAGAGATCATATCTCTCCGGTTCTGGCCTCCCTTCATTGGCTTCCCATAGAGTTTAGAATTAAGTTTAAAATCCTTCTTCTTACTTACAAAGCTCTAAACAATCAGGCTCCTTTTTATTTAAAAGATCTGATACTACCGTATTATCCTAACAGAGCACTACGCTCCCAAAATGCAGGATTACTTGTAATACCTAGAATCTCCAAAAGTACAATGGGAGGCAGAGCCTTCAGTTATCAAGCTCCTCTCCTGTGGAATCAGCTGCCAATCTGGATTCGGGAGTCAGACTTGATCTCTGTTTTTAAGAATAGGGCTAAAACCTACCTTTTTGATATAGCCTACAATTAGGGAGGGATCATGTGTTTCTGAACCCTCCCTTAAGGGCCTTTTCCACTAGCACGCTTTAGCGCGACACGGGACGGCTCAGCACGCTTTGTACGCTTTTCCACAAGCCCCAACACGGTTTAACAGCCGTGATTCTCAGCCCTGCTGAAGGGCAGGGTACGGCAGTGCTGAGCTGTGCCGTGTTGTGACGTTAACAGACTGGTCGCCGCTGATTGGTCAGGTCGTAACCGGCGCTGATTGGTCAGGTTGTAACCGCCCCTCTCCTCCTCCTCCTCTACCAAATCTTCATGACCTTCTCAATAAAGTTTTTGAAAAAAAAAAAAAAGAATCTTCACGACCTACTCAGCACGCAACCACTGTTGGCGGTTCCTTTTCAGTGTATTGCTGTGCTATTTTTCATTTATTCTCTATCAAAAATGGCTTCGCGTAGTAAGGGTGTTCCATGGACCAGTAAGGAGCTGCAGTGTCTGCTCACTGCATCGTCAGACGAACGTATTCAGCGCGAGTTAGACGGAGCCGCCCGGAATGAAAAAATATACCGGGAGGTCTCGACATCGGAGTCCTTTAACGGTGAGTTTTAATTTTTTTTTATTGTGCATTTTTTCGCAAATATATTCGGTAAGACGCTCAGTTTATTTATGCAATAAAAAAGCTGTTCATTTGTGGATGGATCGCAGCTTTATTGCAGCACAATGCGGACTAAAGCTTTTATTGTAATTATTCATGTGAACAATACGCTGAAATAAGCTTATGTATTCTTGTTAAAAACTATTGTCTTTTCTGTATATATTTCGTGCTGTATTTTATTGTGTGCATTTTCCTTGTAGAATCATCCCACGCGTCCGCCGCGACAGCCCGTCCGGATTATTCAACCGAGCCTTCCTGACCCACAGCTGGCAGAGACGGATTAATTCTACCGAGCCTCAGCACTCAGTGGTCGGCGTGTATAAAATGTCGATTAACCTTCATGTTGTGTTGCAAAGTTTTTTTTTATTTTAATATTTTGTATATAATAAAATGGAATTGTTTTGGAAAGTGTGGTTTGTCTGTTATAACACTGAATTATAAAACAGTATAATTACATAGAAATTCCATTGCCTAGTCTGATCAAAATGATACTGAGGGTCAACCATTGTAAAGGTCATGTAATTTTTAACTAGACCAAAAAAGAAATCTTTTTGTACGCTTTCTGTTCTTTTTATTGAAATATCATAAAAAATTAGCACCAAGTCAAAGGTACAAGTATATGTAAATTGAATGTTCTATCAGCATTCCAAATTCAGAGATTTACAATACTTTAGAAGGAGTGTAGCATCATCTAAACGGAAAATAATAATACTGTTGTTCCAAACGTTGACCTGAAGGTGAAAAACATGAATTTTTTTAATTCAGTACATCCAAAATGCCCTAGGATGTGGTGTAGTCCAGTGTGCCACCGTCTCATTATTTAATACGAATAAAAACAAGTTTCAGCTCATTATTTCTAGGTCATTTGGCAGTTAATTCAAAACAAAAGTGACTTGTGTTGTTGCAGCTTAATTATGAGATAAAATTAATTGTGAGATAAAACCACAGAGCGTGCAAGGCAATAATCCTTGGATCCTCCATTTTTTGTCTGGTGTAAATAAGGACTCAGTCCGGTGCATAACATCACGGGAGTGTGGCCCCGCCTCGCTGAGAATCTGCTGCTGCCCCGCAACACTGTGCTAATGGAGACAGAAGCGTTCCGAGCTGTACTGAAGTGAATCGAGCCGTACCGAGGTGTGCTGGGCTAGTGGAAAACAGGCTATAGTTATGCTGCTAATAGGTTTTTTTCAGCCGGGGGACCTCCAGTAATGCACTGGGCCTCACTCCTTTCCTCACTCTCTATGAAATATTTTTTTTTGCTGGTCATTAACATTTGTTTGTTCTCTCCCATAGATTGAGTCCCCATCGTGCTGTTTGCTCTCTACATGTCTGTTCTTTTCTTCTTCTCTATCCCCTCACCCCCCAGCCAGTCGCAGCAGGTGACTGCCCCTCCCTGATCCTGGTTCTGCTGGAGGTTTCTTCCTGTTAAAAGGGAGTTTTTCCTCTCCACCGTCGCCAAGTGCTTGCTCACAGGGGATCGCCTGATTGCTGGGGTCTTTCTGCAACTGTGGGGGTTCCCCCCTACAGTTGATAGTGCTATGAGATGACTGTTGTTGTGAAATGGCACTATATAAATAAAGTTGAATTGAATTGAATTGAATTGAATTGAAGGGATGAAATGGCTGATCAGCGCATCCTTCAATGCGCTGTACTTGTCGCTGTCTGGTGGATGATTAACCAGATCTTCCACTCTCTGGACCGTGTGGCTGTCCAGCTTCGCTACCACATGGTAGAATCTTGTGTCGTCATTGGAGATTCTCCGGAGGTTGAACTGCGCCTTGACTGCGCTAAACCATGAGCGCGGGCTGTGCTGCCAGAAATCAGGCAGCCGGATCGTGGCAGCGGCCATCAGGCTGGCTTCCGCCGAGCCCCGCTCGGGAGAACTCTGTCTGCTCATTTTTTGTCGTAGGTCACCAGTGTAGAGGATGCGTTCGAATGATGAGGCTGAGTGTATTTCTCAGGTTCAGCTGTATTGACAGAACACATCGTCTGGCATTCTCAAAGCAGGAAGAAGAGAAAGAATCATATCACATCACCCTTTTATATGTTTCCAGCATCAGAACTCAAGTCACATGGTGCTTCAGTAAACATACAGTCACAAAGCATCTCTTTGAACCTCCACCATTGTCTCTCATTCATTGATGAACCGGAAATCCCTCCGGGGTCTCTTCTTTGGGACAAAAAGGCAAATCTCACACCTCCTCGTAATCTTCTGCAGATTTGAGTCTTTTGTCCTTCCAGACGTGAAACCCCCAATACACATGCAGTCATACCTCTGTGGAAATGTGAGCCCAACATGTGTGTCACCCACACTATATAAATAAAATAATAAAAAAAGTTGAATAATTATGGTGATGCTGTAGCCGCTGCCCAAGTGGCAATATGTGTAGAAGATAGTCCAACTCTATGTGAAGCTAAGGGCCAATTTGCCCTTATAAAGGGATGCCAATATCTCTGTACAAACTGCAATATATTACACCCCCAGAGTCTTCTGTCTACTCACAGCATTTGATGAGGCCATTAAGTACAAAGCCAGTATTAGGTACCAAAATGATGACAACTTAATGTATGTGTGAGATGCTGTTCTAGCGATAAAGAGTGGTTTATAAAGTCATTCAAGGGTTTTTGTCCTAAAGACATCAGCTATCTTTAGATAAACCAGAAACAATATCAACATTTATAATTGGATTCAGAATCTTCAAGTCTGCATAATTCATCTTTCCTTGGAGCTGGAGCTGTGGATCATTTCAATTTCAGCTTTCCTGCATGTCAACACTTCAGTATTCCTTGAAGGCCACTTTCATAAACAACTTTTGACCCACTGACAAGTATTTTAATCCCTTTATGCACTAAGACATACACTTGCATTTAGGCTACAGAATAATGCAACAATGGTTTAAAGAAAGTTAACTGTACTGTAAACTGAATGAATATATCTTGCTATAGTGTGGACTGTTTATAGTTGTATCAATATTCCTTAATATTCTTTAACAACATTTAACATTCTTTTCTGAAAAGGACTATCAGTCAGAGTCATTCTCAGTCATGTTGTAGTCAAGACCAGACTGTGACCAGTGTAGAAAGATCAAGACTTTAAGGGGTCAAGACCAAGTCAAGACCAACACCACTGTACGTGTAGGTCTTGGGCTTGTTTGGTCTTGTCTTGGGAAACTGGTCTTGAGACGATCTTGACTACAATACTACTTCTCAGAAATGAGAAGGGAATGAGATTGCAGTTGTTCGCTATACTGGAGAACCTTTAAATCACACTGACCTCTCAGTTTGAATTTATACCATTAAAATTATTTTCCTGGAAACTACTTCGCTGTCATTGTTGCCAGATTCTTCTAATACATTCATATAAATAATGTCAAGCTGCTCCCCTAAATCTCTTGCTAGTTTCCCTGTAGAATTCCACTTTCTTTTCATATCTTCCCTGGTCCTTTCTTCCACCCACATTTGGTTCTCTGACACACACAGTTTGTCCTTTTCATCTATGTGTGTCTGTCCCCCTGGATGATTCAAGCCAGTAATGGGATTGAGAAGATTATGCTCTGGCCATTGTTGTAAAGTCCATGTTTTACAAATCTCCTCTTCCTCAGAAACTCAAATGCCAGCTGCCTACCAGAGCATACAAGGAGATCCATCTTTTGCAATACTCTATCTTATTTGCTTTTTTCTTTTTACTTCTAAGTCCAAAGACTAATTAATTTAAAGATCACATCTGGAGTTGCTGCAACCATGAGCAAGCTTTTAGTGAAAAGATCGGTGAATTTATTAAATAAATCTCTACTGAATTCAGAGCTTCACCATTGTTTACTATACTTCCTGCTGCAGTTGAGCTGAGTACGAGAGACATAGAGACATACAGTATGTTATGTCCACAAACCTGGTAGTAAAGGAGGCAGACGAAGAGGTTGCACTGGAACTCTGCTTTATTAAAAGACTGGTCACCACACAGTAAATGCATAGTATGCGGAGTCGTCCTGGGCAAGAGGAAGCCCGAATGACGGACGGCCCATATATAGGGCGGTGTGATGACGCAACCGGAAGGCGGCGTCATCACCCCGCACTTCACAATAAATGTCGATCCCACATTCTCCCCCCCTTTACAAAATCAGGAAACATAGCCAATTAAACCCACCCAAATTTGGAATACAAACATAAAACACTAAGAGCAACAGAACAGGCTAAGGCTAGGACCGGTGGGTAGACTGCCACACGGTCCGCATGGCAAAGTGGTTTATTCTGCCACTTTTCCCTTTTTTTAAATAGTCCAGCCGTGCTCCAACCTAACCAATGTCCAGTTTTTTTTACACAGTCCCCCATGGTGGTGGTGGGTCAGGAGGGGGCCCCCACGACATCCCTATTGTAGGTGCGCCCCTGGAAATGACAGATCCCCGGGGCAAGGAGCAATCTTCAGAACACAGGATCCCGGATCCACCACATTTGCTGACTCCTGTGTAGCCCCGCAACCCGGAGTGTCCACCCAGACACACTGCAGCTGGATTGTATGGGGGATCGAGGCATCCGTCAGCCGGAAACATGCCGCTCCCAACTTCGTCACAATCCTCAGCGGCACACGATATTTCCCTGGCTATGGAGTAGCCGACAGCTGCCTTGGTCGATCATCGGCCCAAACTCGAACCCAGTCAATGACCTGGAGCGGCACCTGGCTTGGTTTGACATGCTGCTGTATCTGCGGCAGCTCCATGTTTCCTTTTTGTCTGGCCCCGTCATTATGCCATGGCGAAGCAGCAGACATCTCCATAGCAGTGGACCGCTCACCCGTTTTTGGCAGAAATCCAACATGGGCACTGAAAGAATCTGGTGTCTCCCCAGTGTTGTTTGTCGGGCCGGATGCCTCACCCACCCCCTAAGCCCCCCACCCACCCACCCACTACTTCTGGCCTAGCACGGGTACTAAACGCATCCAGTTCCTCCACTGAGCTAGAAGTGAGCGCCCCGGCACTGTCCAAAAGCACCTCATCCCAAACCACAATGCCGTCGTCTACCAGGGCCAGAGAATTCCAGTGCCCACATCCAGACCTTTCAGACCCAGCGCTGTCCCTGATGGCGAAACCTAGTCCGTATAACAGGTCACACCCCATGATGTTTCCACTATGCGCCACCACCTGGAACGTGAAGTTGTGCATCACTTCATTTTTGTAGTGAACAGTCAACTCCACAGTCCCGACATTGCACAGTCTATTCCCGCTATAACTGTACAGTGGCACTGGGTTACTCCTGGTCCTGTGATGTGGGAAGAACTTTTTCACCGTGGCCTAATTCAGCATCGACCACACTGCTGCTATGTTGAGCAGTAATGGCAAAGCCACACCATCCAACTCCACTGTACAATAAGAATACCCATTGGTGCTGGGACTCACCAAGTGAACGGTCATTGTAAGCGTGCGGGATGACTCCCTTGGCGGGTTCCACGTCGCTGGAAGCTGGCACACTCTGGCGAAATGGTTTAAGTGTCTACACTTACTGCATCGCTTCCCTCTTGCCAGGCACACTCTCACTTTAAACTGATGTGTTGAGGATCCACAACCCCCGCAAATGGGGCTTCATGGGGCAGACCTTTGGCTCATGGCATAAGCCTCATAGTCCTCGTCCATACTTTCATCATCCTCTGGGTCCATCACATTCACTGATGTCATTGTCATCTCCGGCGGCTTCTGTGACTGGTGCCAGTTTAGCTCCAAAGCTAGCTTATCCGCAGCTTCCAACTGAAGGGCTAGCTCGACTGCTTCAGCTAACATTAAATCATAAGGCGCCATTAGCAACCTAGCACGTAGCCCAACACTGCATGTGTACTCGGCCAATTGGTCCCGCTCCATCTCTTCTTCTAACAGCCCAAAATGGCACACACTAGCTAACTGTCTGAGGTCAGCGACGAACTGTTGAATTGGCTCACCGACCTTTTGGCGTCTCTGGGGAAAGCGAATTTGTCGCACCATCACGCTGTCCGGCATGGTAAAGTGGTTAGCTAGTAGCTTCACAACATCTTCGTACGTGTCCACTGTGCCGAGCATTCGCAGAATCCTCTGGCCTTCAAAACCCAGGTTATGAACAAGCAGCGCTTGCATCCTCACCTTATCTAGCTTCCTGAGGTCTAAAACAGCAAAGTAGGTACGGAAAGCCTCCAATAAGCAAGGCCATGGCATGGGTGGCTCACCGGGAAGCTCCAGGAAAAGCCACAGCGGTGTGACGCACTCGTCCAATGGTTAATCCTCAGTCGTCAAATGTTATGTCCACAAACCTGGTAGTAAAGGAGGTGGACGAAGAGGTTGCACTGGAACACTGCTTTATAAACAGACTGGTCACCACACAGTAAATGCATAGTATGTGGAGTCGTACTGGGCAAGAGGAAGCCCAAATGGCGGACGCCCCATATATAGGGTGGTGTGATGGTGCAACCGGAAGGCGACGTCATCACACCGCACTTCACAATAAATGTCGATCCCACAGGCTAGGGGTAGGCCATAGCCATTTATGCCAGTAAAGCAGAGTATGCATTTGCTATGTACCCCCTCAGCCACTAGGGGACCCCAAAGCTGCAAGTTCCTCCTCAATTTTTGGGGAGGAGAGTTAAATTACCTTCAACCAGTTTTTTCCTCATAAATTTCTAGTAAATTTGTGATATTTTTCTTGTAAATTTGTAACTTTTTTTTGTAAATTTGATACCTTTTTAATTTGTAAATTTGCAGGTTTCTGTTGTAAAATTGTGATTTTTTTTCTCATAAGTTTGTAACTTTTTCACATAAAATTCCATATTTTTTTTGTAATTTTGCAACCTTTTTCTTGTAAATTTCCATCTTTTTCTTATAAGTTTGTATCTGGTTAATTTTTATTCTACCTAATGGAATGATTTATTTTCTGTTAATCTAGACAATGACAAGTTGATTTTTTTTAAATGTTTTTGTTGGGAGGGGATTTTTTTTTTTTTTTTCTATTTTAAAGGGTTTGAACAATTACCAAGTTTTGTTTTTTTTGTTTTGTTTTTTTTAACTTGCACACTCTGGCACCATACTGAGGCAGCATATTCTGTGCCATTGTAACCAAGGGCAAGGGTGGATGTGTTGGCTCCCTAGGATGTGCCCGCAAGATAGCAAAGGAGATTATTCCTGGATGTCACTTTGGCACATAGTGATTCGAGATGTTGCTTACGTGTCAGCTGCTCGTCAAGTTGTACCTCTAGGTATGTTGGGGTAGGGTCACAAACCAGAGGTGACCCATTGATGTTGACAGTAAGCTGGCATTGAGCATCCTTGTTGAGATGGAAATCAGGCCCTGTTCAACGTCACTCGCCTTGTCTCAAGATAGGCTGGTAATTGTGAAATGTACGCTATAAGAACTTCTACTTTTGACCAGATTTTGTCTGTGTAGAGAAGGGCAAGTTCATCAACATAACCATATTATAGTGATGTTGTGCATGATAGACTGCTGATATAAATATTGAAAAGCATGGGGGCTAGTGGTGAACCCTGGGAAACTCCATTTCTGAGGCGTAATAGGTAACTGGACTGTCCATTAAATGTCTTCACTATAAAGTTACAGTTGGCAAGAATGTTGGCAATGAAACTCACTAGATTGAGGTCTGGGATGGTCTGAAGGAGTTCCTGCCAGTACTAGCTGGCATTGCACCTGCAGCCCTCACAGAGAACATCATACTTATAGACTTGTAGAAAAGGCTTTGCTGGACACCACCCATCCCCTGAATAACCTTGTACTGAACTCACAACTTTTTTTTGCCAATTTCTGTCATCTTGTCACCCTTTCTCCCACAATGCAGTAACCCTCCGTGGCTCCAACTTCAATTTAATTGTGAGGTGGAGAAGTGCCCTTCATGGATCGTCACCTTATCATGGTGGGGGGTTTGGGTACCCTAGTGATCCCAGGAACTATATTGTCCAGGGCAAATTGCCTCTAGTAGGGTCACCCAAGCTAAATTGGTCCTGGGTGAAGGGCCAGACTAAGAATGATCCAACAGACTTTCATGATGAATGTTAGAACAAGGATTCAGTGTACCCCGCCCAGTATGGGGTTACCGGGGCCCCACCCTGGAGCAAGGCCTGGGGAAGGGGCTCGATGGCTAGCGCTTGGTGGCCGGATTTCTGCCCATGGGACCCACCTGAAGGAGTTTCACGGGTCCGCCCTCCAATGGGCTCACCACCTGCAGGAGGGACCATGGGGGTCCGTTGCTATGTGGATCAGGTGGCGGTCGAAGGCAGAGACCTTGGCGGTCTAATCCCAGGCTTCCTAAACTGGCTTTTGGGAAATGTAACATCACCTCTCTGGTGGGGAAGGAGCCTGAGCTGGTGCTTGAGGTTGAGAGATACCAGCTACATATAGTCGGCCTTACCTCAACACACAGCTCTGGTTGTGGAACCAGTCTCCTGGAGAGAGGCTGGAGCTTGGCCTACCCTGGAGTTGCCCTGGGTGAGAGACGACGAGCAGGGGTTGGTATTCTTGTTTTCGCCCACCTTGCTGCCTCTATATTGAAATTTTCGCCAGTGGATGAAAAGGTTGTTTCCCTGCACCTTTGGGTTAGGAAATGGGTCCTGACCATCATTTGTGCCTATGCACCAAATGATGTTTCAGAGTACCCACCCTCCAGCACCCCAGCACCCCAGTCTCTGACTGGGGTGCTGGAGAGGGCTCCTCTTGGAGACTCCATTGTCGTACTGGGGGAATTCAATGTGCATGTGGGCAACAACAGTGAAACCTGGAGGGTGGTGATTGGGAGGAACAGCCTGCCCAATCTGAACCCAAGTGGTGTTGAGTTATTGGACTTTTGTGCGAACCACAGATTTTCCATAACAAACAGCATGTTCAAGCATAAGGGTATCCATTTGTGCACCTGGCACCAGGACACTGTTGGTCGCAGGTTGATGATTGATTTTTGTTATCATTTCACCAGACCTGCAACAGTATGTCTTGGACACTTGGGTAAAGAGAGGTGCAGAGCTGTCAACTGATCACCACCTGGTGGTGAGTTGGATCCGATGGCGGGGAGGAAGCCATTCAGACCTGGTAGACCCAAAAGTATAATGAGGGTGTGCTGGAAACGTCTGGCTGAGGCCTATGTCCAGGAATTCTTCAACTCCCACCTCCAGAAGAACTTCAACCACATTCTGAGGGAGACTGGAGACATGGAGTCTTAATGGGCCATGTTCTCCACCTCCATTGTTGAAGCGGCTGCCCAGAACTGTGGCTGGAAGGTTGTCAGTGCAGCTCATGGTGGCCACCCCTGAACCAAGTGATGGACACTGGTGGTGAGGGGGTTCATTAAGCTGAAGAAGGAATCCTGTCAAGCTTGGTTGACTTGTGGAACTACCAAAGCAGCTGAGATGTACCGGCAGGCCAAGCTGAGTGCAGCTCAGGTGGTTGCTGAAGCAAAAACTCAGGTGTGAGAAGAGTTGGGCGAGGGCCTGGAACAAGATTTTCAGTCAGACTTGAGATTCAGGCAAAGTGTCTGGTGGTTCAGAAGGGGGAAGAAGCTTCCTGTCCTCTCTTCAAAAAAGGGGACCAGAGGGTGTGCTCAAACTTTAGAGGATCACATTCCTCAGCCTCCCTGGGAAGGTCTATGCCAAGGTACTGGAGAGGAGAGTCCAGCCGCTGGTCGAACCTCGGATTCAGGAGGAGTAATGTGGTTTTCGTCCTGGGCATGACACATCGGACCAACTCCTTGCCCTCTTGAGAATCCTTGAGGGTTTGTGGGAGTTTCCTCAACCAGTTTACACGTGTTTTGTGGACTTGGAGAAAGCATTTGACCGTGTCCCTCATGGTTTTTTGTGGGGGGCGGTGGTTCGGGAGTGTGGGGTATTGGGCTTGTTGTTAAGAGTTATCTGGTCTCTATACGACTGTTGTGAGAGTTTGGTTTGTATTGCCAACACTCGGCTGGACTCACTCCCAGTGGGAGTTGGACTCCTCCAGGGCTACCCTTTGTCACTGATCCTGTTCATAATTTTTATGGACAAGATTTCTCGGCGCAGCCAGGGAATGGACAGTGTCATTCTTGGTGACCACAGGATCTCATCTCTGGTGTTTGCAGATGATGTTGTAGTGTTGACTTCATCCAGCAATGACCTACAGGTCTTACTGGGATGGTTTACCGCTGAGCGTGAAGTGGCTTGGATGAGAATCAGCACCTCCAAGTCCGAGTCCATGGTCCTCAGCCGGAAAAAGTTGGATTGTCCTCTCGGGGTTGGGGATAAGCTCCTGCCCCAAGTGGAGGAGTTTAATTATCTCGGGGTCTTATTCATGAATGAGGGGAGAATGGAGTGAGAAATTAACAGACGGATCGGAGCAGCATCTGCAGTGATCTGGATGTTGTACTGGTTTGTTGTGGTGAAGAAGAAGCTAAGCTCTAAGACAAAGCTGTCAATTTACCGGTCAATCTAGGTTCCTACCCTCACCTACAGTCACAAGCTTTGGGTAATGACCAAAAGAATGAGATCATGGATACAAGCGGCTGAAATGAACTTTCTTCGTAGGATTGCTGGACTCACACTTAGAGATAGGGTGACGAGGTCAGTCATCCGGGAAAGGCTCAGAGTAGAACTGCTGCTCCTCCACATTGAAAGGAGCCAGTTGAGGTTATTTGGGCATCTTATCAGGATGCTTCCTGGATGCTTCCCACTTGAGGTGTTTTGGGAATTTCCCACTGGGAGGAGACCCTGGTGCAGACTCAGGACTCGCTGGAGAGAATTGTCATATTGGCCTATGCGCCGGTGCCACCCGCGTTCAGGCCATATTCCTCCTCAGCCTAGCTCTTATTGTGACAGCGTCTCAGCGGGCTCCCGGCTGTCAAGCTCTACGGGATGGCTGGAGCCCAATTACCTCTCATCAGCTGAGGCGCTGTCAACCATTATAAAAGGGAGCAGTCCTGATTATTCAGTGCTGTGACCTCGCGCATATTACCCACGTTCTTCTCCGGTGTGGGTAAGGCTGGAACCCCTACGTCCGGCTCCAGTCCCCCTCTCATCATCATCATCATCATTTGAAAGTGTACCTTTGTATTATTGTTTGTGTTTTGCCCCACAAGGCTATTTTCCTTTGTTCTTTTCCGTTATTGTTAATAAACAACGCAAACTCACCGGTCAGCCCTTGGCTCTTATTTATGGCTCGCAAGAGCCACACGTAACAAGACTATGTTTCCCAGCTGGTCTGGGAATGCCTTGGTATTCTCTCTGAAGAGCTGGAACAGGTGGCTGGGGAGAGGGAAGTCTGGGCTTCTCTGCTTGAACTGCTGCCTCCGTGACCCGGACCTCCCGAAAAGTGGTAGAAGATGGACATCCAATGTAAATCCTTTGCCAAATCAAAAATGTGGATCATGACGAATGAGACTTTCATACCGGATTGGTTGAGGCCTGGGTTAACAACGACCGCCACTGGTGCTGTTAACCAGTAGAGTGCTGGTGGAAACTGGGCTACTGTTGGTCAAAGATCTAGGAGGAGGAGAGGGTGAAGGCGTGTTTCACAGCAAAATAAGATAAGATAAGATAAGATAAGATAAGCCTTTATTAGTCCAATGGGGAAATTCCAGGATTGCAACAGCACAGGGATAGCAACACTTAGAGCAACAATCAGAAGGCAAGAAAAAAACAAGAACAGCTAGTATAATATGTACATATTACTATATATATATAATATACAGTGGTACCTCTACTTACGAAATTAATTGGTTCTGGAAGTAGTTTCATAACCTGAAAATTCCGTAAGTAGAGACGCATTTTCCATGTAAATGCCTTAATCCGTTCCAAGCCCCCCAAAATTCGGACATAACTTTTTTATAAATCATAAAAATGCATCAAAACATGTAACAAATACATGTTACAATTAGATTACTGCACAATAAACATAAAATGAGAGTTGTACATAATGTAAAAACAAAGAATAAAGTAAAGAATAAAAATTATTTTCATTTACCTTTTAACTGCTATCGTTGTCACCTTTTGCCTTCTTTGGTTCATGTTCTCTCTCAGCAGTGGTTTTTGCCTGACGTTTTGTAAAGAACCGATTCAAGGACTTTTGCTTTTGTCGGCTTTTAACAAATTATGGCCTCGGTCACTGTGTCACCAGCTATCTCTTTCTCCTTTATCCACATGAGTAACAACCTCTCCATCTCATCGTTCACTGCCGACCTCCTCTTCGAAATGACAGAGAGGCCTTTGGAAGGAGTCGTAGCTTTTAGGGCTTCCTTTTGTTTTAATACCGTGCCGATCGTAGATGTATTACGGCCATATTCTTTGGCGAGATCAACCAAACGCATCCCTTTTTCATACTTTTCTATTATCTCTTTCTTTGTATGGACAAAAAAACTCTCTTCTTCTTTTCTTCTTTTCCACTTTTCTCCATCACTTTCTTGGGGTCCATAGTGAATAAAAGTTAATACACACACGTAAAACTGTCCGAACACTTCGTGGCCAATGGGATGCCAGGAAGATGCTAGGCGATAGCCAATGGCAGAGCAGCTACAAGTATGTTTACGTTCGGTAAACTCTGGGAGCTGCGAGTAGCAGCGCGTACTGTATTTTTGCCTTTCGTATCCTGAAATTTCTTTCGTAACAAGAGGCAATATTTTCCCATTGAGGCGTGTCGTAACCTGAAAATTCCGTATGTAGAGACGTTGGTAAGTAGAGGTACCACTGTATATATATATATATATATATATATGTATATATATATATATATATATATATATATATATATATATATATATATACACAAATAAAACACACATTCACAAATACAGTGATAAAAAACATAAAAAATAAACATAAAAACCATAACAATAACCCATACCAAAATAAAAAGCCTGTTTGAACAGCAGGGTCTTCAGCTGTTTTATAAACGTCATGAATCTGGGTTTGGAGGGCAAACCCAGTTCTGACTCATTATGTTTTGCCCTAGTTTTCCTCTGGCAGCTCAGGCATGCCCCCTCCTCCTGTCTAGTGCAATCAGCTGCACTGTTACAGGTGTTCACACACATACACAAACCCACAGGCACACCCCCCAACACACACACGCACACCCTCCATTCACTTTCATTCACACGCCCTCTCACACACTGGATGCCAATCAGTCCTGCCCATGCGTTCTCGCACCGGCAATCTCTTTCCTCGTTAGCTTCAAGAGTATTTGTTTGCTGCTTCGGAGGAAAGAGATTGTCAGGGTGTTCACCCTCGTTCATGGCAGCTAGTTCTCCATGAATGACGTTCCACTCCCTTTACGCATTCAACCCCACATCTTCAGACGATCTATCCCTGGGTGTTTGCGGCTGCTTCAGCCTCCTATCTTCATCCACCAGACTGCATGGTTCACCGCGGATCAGCTCCAGTCCTGTAAGTGTCTTTAGCCTTTCCTCTTGTGCTAGCAGCCCTGCTGCTCGCCTTTCCTGTTTCGTGCCCAATGCAGCCCAGTAGCACCAGGCTCCGTATTCACCAGGCTGTAGAGCATTTGGCTGGCGCCCTGTATGTTTGGTGGCCTAACCCTGTCATTGCACCTCTCCGAACTGAACGTGGTGATTATTGGACTTGTTCTTTTCTTTGTGTTTGTTAATAAAAGTGCACCATCAACTCTCGCTTTTGGGTTTCATTCTCTCTCTCATGTGCCAAGCTATGGCGCACGGAGGTTTGTGACAGAATGCCCCGAAGAGTGTAAAAGCCCAGCGGCGAGGTGGTGCACGAGTGAATTTTTGCTTTTTCTCCTTAGTGCTTTTTTCCCCTAGTCATCTCCATGGATTTTTCCGGTTTTGGACTGAGCCCTGAGGAGTTTGGAGTGGCTGATCGAGCTGTGGTAGTCATTTCCTGGGCTCGAGCTACCAACTCCCCACAGGTGAATTTCTTGCTGTTTGACATCGCTGTTAGGGTGCTCCAGAAATGCCCTGGTCTCTGGAAATATCCGGGGTTGATGTCGTTTCTCACCCTGGTCCACAAGTCACGCTGACAGCTTGAGGAGATGACAGGAAGAGCCATTGGAGCTCAACTGTGGCTTCCCACGACGCGCTCCTGGAGGACTGGAGCCCGCCGCTCGCCGCCCAAGCCGGAGTGCTTCTCCCCCCGCTGGATTTGCTGTCCTACTCCTGGGAGGATGAAGCAGGACACCGAGGCAGCAGCGGACACCATCACCAGTCAGGAGTTCAGGCAAGTTCATCTCCGTTCTCTTCCAATGTCTCCTGAGGTGATTAATCAGATTCCTGTGGAGGAGCTTCAGACATTGTTACCCACTGAAGCTCCCCAAACAGCTGCTGTCACGGCTCCTCATTCCCTGTCTTCTGTCTCCCTTGACTCTCCGCCAGCCCCGGGAGAGGATCGTCGGACGCAGGAGGAGCGGGAGGAGTCAACCACATGGCGTGAGGTTCATCCTAGGTCTAAGCAACGGAAGAGGCCTGTCACCTCATCGGCGGTTCCTAATCGGACATCAAGCCCGACCGCTGCTGCAGCGAAGCTCCCCTCGGTGCCAGCTGTCGTACCAGCAGATGCTCCTTCAGCTTCAGCCACAGTTCCTGTTGTTGATTTGTCCACCCCAGCCGCCGGAGGGATTGTGTGTGCCACTCCGGACCCACCCACCTCCGTGCCGTTCGGGCCAGCTCCTCCATCAACCACCGAGGAGCCTAGAAGACCTATGGGCATGGAGAAGGAGGACAACATGCCGTTGGCAGCCACCAGCATTCACACCCGGGAGGCCAGGCAAGTGGGTTTTCATTCAACCTTAGTCATTAAGGACAACCCTTGTCTGTCCCCCGGGAGAGATCCTCAGGCTAGGCAGTCACCTGCATTCTCTCCCCTTGCTGAGCCTATCATGAACTCATCTATTTCCTCTGTGTCTCCATCCCCTGCCTTGGAGTGTCCACCAGCTGTGGAGCTCAATGATCGGGGGAGGAGGGAATGCGCAGTGTTGGACTGCACGCCACAGAACCGCTATGACCAGAGGAGGAGCGCTGTGACCGACCAGAAGCGGGTGCCAATGAAAGAGCGTCCCCCCGCTTCATTCTCTTCGGACACAGTGCCACCCAGGTCTCCACCTCCAGACTTCCTGCCGAGAAGGTTACCGCCATTAGGGGCTTCACTGGAGGAGACCACAACTGCCGAGACCATCATGCCTGTTGTGGGGGCTGCCACAGCAGAGCCATCCCCCAGACCAGACCTCCAGCCGTTTGGACCCCGGACATCATCGTCGGCACTGGCACTGAGTCCTGGACGGTGGTAGAACTCCAGCACAGGCAACTAATCTCTCCAGTAGTTCACCTGTCAAGTGTTGAGAGTTCTTGCCTGGCCCTTGGGGAGGAGAGTCGGGTGCAGCCCCCAGCTGAGTCTGAACTTTCCTCGCTGGGCTCTGCCACTGCTGGCAACCCTAACCGTCTCCATTCTCCTGTCTCCTTCGAGCTCCTTCCTAGGGTTGCCGGAGAGGAGCCACCGCAACCTGGGTTGCCCATGGATGACGAGGAGGATCCAGTTTTCCCGGAGGAGGTCGACGGGGGTGCAGCACCCGACGGACCCGAAGGAACCTGTACACTCTAAATCACCGGAGTCCTGGACGGCGGTGGATCCAGAAGTCAGGCAAGTGTGCTCCATTATGTCAGGAGTGCCAATATTAATGTCACACTGCCCGACTTATGGTGAGGTGGACCCGGGGCAGCTCACAGTAGCCCTCGGGACTGCCACACTGGGATCTGCCGCTGCCGGAGACCCTGACCCGGTTTCTCTTTCTCTCTCTTTGGGCTCAGAGCCTCCAGCTGGGGTCGCCAGAGAGCTGCTGGAGGCAACCGAGGATTGGGGTTCAACGCCGGAGGATGTGAGGAGCATCACCTCCCTTGCTGGGGAGGCCACTGCGGGAGCAATGAGGCTCCCGATGGGTGTCACCGCAGGTGCAACAGTGCTCCAACCAGAGCCCACCACAGGTGCAGCAGGTCCTCAGCCGGCGTCCACCGCGGGTTCAGCAAAGCCCCAGCTGAAGTCCACCATGGGTACAGCAGAGCCCCAGCTGGAGTCCACCACCGGTGCAGCCATCTCCCAGACCAGGACCATTACGGGTGCAGCCATGTCCCATACCGGGACCGTCACGGGTGCAGCCACCCATTTCTGACTCATTGTTATGTTTTGCCCTAGTTTTCCTCTGACAGCTCAGGCATGCCTCCTCCTCCTGTCTAGTGCAATCAGCTGCACTGTCACAGGTGTTCACACACACACACACACACACACACACACACACACACACACACACACACACACACACACACACACACACACACACACACGCACACGCTCCATTCACTCTCATTCACATGCCCTCTCACACACCGGATGCCAATCAGTCCTGCCCACGTGTTCTCGCACCGGCAATCTCTTTCCTCGCAAGCTTCAGGAGTATTTGTTTTCAGCTTTGGAGGAAAGAGATTGTCGAGGCATTCACCCTCGTTCATGGCAGCTAGTTCTCCATGAATGACATTCCACTCCCTTCATGCATTCAGCCAGACATCTTCAGATGATCTATCCCTGGGTGTTCGCGGCTGCCTCAGCCTCCTATCTTCATTCACCAGACTGCACGGTTCGCCCCGGATCAGCTCCAGTCCTGTAAGTGTCTTTAGCCTTTCCTCTTGTGCTAGCAGCCCTGCAGCACTAGGCTGCTCACCTTTCCTGTTTCGTGCCCAATGCAGCCCTGTAGCACTAGGCTCCGTATTCACCAGGCTGTAGAGCATTTGGCTGGCGCCCTGTATGTTTGGTGGCCTAACCCTGTCATTGCACCTCTCCGTATATTGTGTGGTTATACTGAACTGAACGTGGTGATCATTGGACTTGTTCTTTTCTTTGTGTTTGTTAATAAATGTGCACCATCAACTCTCGTTTTTGGGTTTCATTCTCCTTATTGTCACAAACCTCTGTGTGCCGAGCCATGGCGCACAGAGGTTTGTGACAATAAAAGCATCAACAGAGTCTACTGAGCACAGAGACAATGGTAGAGCAATCCACAATTTTGGTGCCACTGCTTGAAAGGCTCGATCACCATCCATCCATCTTCTGCCGCTTTTCCGGAGGACCGGATCAGAGGCAGCAGTTCAAGCAGCTAAACCCAGACTTCCATCTCCCCAGCCACATGCTCCAGCTCTTCAAAGGGGACACCAAGGCATTCCCAGACCAACTTGGATATATAGTCACTCCAGCGAGTCCTGGGTCTGCCCTGGGGTCTCCTTCCAGTGTGACGTGCGTGAAACACCTCAAGTGGGAGGCATCCAGGAGGCATCCTGATCAGATGCCCAAAAAACCTTAGCTGGCTTCTTTCAATGTGGAGGATCAGTGGTTCTACTCAGAGCATCTCCTGGATGACTGAAGTACTTACCCCATCTCTCAGGGTGAGTCCAGCAATCCTACAAAGAAAACTCATTTCAGCCGCTTGTATCTGCAATCTCATTCTTTCGGTCATTACTCAAAGCTTGTGACCATAGGTGAGGGTAGGAACGTAGACTGACCGGTACATCAACAGATTTGACTTAGAACTGAGCTCCCTCTTCACCACAATGGACCAGTACAATGTCCACATCACTGCAGGTGCTGCTTCAATCCGTCTGTTAATCTGTCACTCCATTCTCCCCTCACTTGGAAATAAGACCCCGAGATACTGTACTTAAACACTTCCACTTGGGGCAGGAGCTCATCCCCAAACCGGAGAGGACAATCCACCTTTTTCCGGCTGAGGACCATGGACTCGGACTTGGAGGTGGTTATTCTCATCCAAGCCACTTCACACTCAACAGCAAACAATCCCAGTAAGACCTGTAGGTCATTGCAGGATGAAGTCAACACTACATCATCTGCAGACAACAGAGTTGAGATCCTGTGGTCACCAAGCATGACACCTTCCATTTCCTGGCTGCACCAAGAAATCTTGTCCATAAAAATTATGAGCAGGATCAGTGACAAAGGGTAGCCCTGGAGAAGTCCAACTCTCACTGGGAGTGAGTCCGGCCGAGTGTTGGCAATACAAACCAAACTCTCACAACAGTCGTGTAGAGACCAGATAGCTCTTAACAACAAGCCCAACACCCCATACTCCCGGACCCCCCCCCCCCCCACAAAAAAACATGAGGGACGCGGTCAAATGCCTTCTCCAAGTCCACAAAACACATGTAAGCTGGTTGAGGAAACTCTCACAAACCATCGAGGATTCTCGAGAGGGCAAGGAGTTGGTCCAATGTGCCATGCTCAGGACAAAAACCACATTACTCCTCCTGAATCCGAGGTTCGACCAGCGGCTGGACTCTCCTCTCCAGTACCTTGGCATAGACCTTCCCAGGGAGGCTGAGGAGTGTGATCCTCTAAAATTTGAGCACACCCTCTGGTCCCCTTGCTTGAAAAGAGGAACCACCACTCGGGTTTGCCATGCCAAAGGCACCGTCCCCAATCTCCACGCAATGTTGCCGAGGCATGTCAACCATGACAGCCCTACAACATCCAGGGCCTTGAGGTACTCAGGGGGAATCTTGTCCACCCACGGGGTTTGGCCATCAAGGAGCTTTTTAAAGACCTTGGCAACCTCAGCCCCTGTGATTGGGGAGTTGTCCCCACTCGTCAACAAACCCTGCTTCTTCTGTGGAAGGCACGTCAGTGGGATTGAGGAGATTCTCAAAGTATTTCTTACACCACCCGACTATGTCCCCAGTCGAAGTCAGCAGTGCCCCATCTGCATCAAACACAGTGTGGACAGGGAGCTTCTTCCCCCTTCTGAGCCACCGGACAGTTTGCCAGAACCTCTTTGAGGCCAACCGAAAGTCTTGTTCCATGGCCACAGCAAACTCCTTCCACACCTGAGTTTTTGCTTCAGCAACCACCCGAGCTGCACTCAGCTTGGCCTGCCAGTACACCTCAGCAACTTCGGGAGTCTCACAAGCCAACCAAGCTTGATAGGACTCCTTCTTCAGCTTAATGACCCCCCTCACCACCAGTGTCCACCACTTGGTTCGGGGTGGCCACCACGAGATGCACTGACGACCTTGCGGCCACAGCTCTGGGCAGACGCTTCAACAAATCATGTCTCCATAGTCCCTCAGAATGTGATCAAAGTTCTTCCGGAGGTGGGAGTTTAAGACCTTCCGGACAGAGGCCTCATCCTGATGTTCCCAGCACACCCTCACTATATGTTTGGGTCTACTAGGTCTGAATGGCATCCTCCCCTGCCATCGGATCCAACTCACCACCAGGTGGTGATCAGTTGACAGCTCTGCACCTCTCTTTACCTGAGTGTCCAAGACATATGATCACAGGTCTGATGACACAATAACAAAATTGATCATCAACCTGCGACCTAGGGTGTCCTGGTGCTAGGTGCACATATGGACACCCTTTTACTTGAACATGGTGTTCGTTATGGACAAACTGTGGTTAGCACAAAAGTCCAGTTACTGAACACCACTGGGATCAGATCATGTAGGCCATTCCTCCCAAACACCCCCCTCCAGGTTTCACTGTTGTTGCCCACATGAGCATTGAAGTCCCCCATGTAGCATCATCTTGCTTTGGCTCATCTATAAAATAGACTTTGCATCTTAAAGACATTGTTTCACCCAGAAAAAGGCTAGTCAAGAATTGTTTCTTCATCCCAGGACCACAGCTGAACCAACATTCCTTTGTTAAGCAAACCTAAGGAATGCTTTCACCGGATTAACTTGCATCATAAATAAACTGGAAACTCTCTTTCTCCTGCCTGTTTTATGGGTTAATAAAACATGCACAAAGAACAGGCATCCCATAAACTTTAAATGCATTTCCTAAGGCCCTAGGATTATCCACAGCTAAACACTACCCCTGATGGACATCTCTGGAGTTGACGCTCACTTTTGACGCACACTGATGAACTGAAATTAACTCTCTTCAAATTTCATTTCTCAGAATAATTTCCAGGACACCATGGACAAGCAAATGGACTGTGATGTTCGGTGTGGACAATCATCTGGGTTTGAAATCCTTATTAATCCTTGATTTTAAATATGTGCATGTTAAAATGTTTAAGTGAATGTTTATTCTTGCATGTTAATTTAAAAGCACTAGTTATAAAGTTGCATGAATCACTTAAGTAGGTTAGATTTTATACATAAGTATATTGATGAATCTTCAGTATTAAAAGGGGTGTCATCCTGTGAAAATTCCCAAGTCATATACCTGTTCCACCAATCACAGGTCAGCTTCTGTGGGACAAAACTTCTTTCAATATTATTGGTTGTTACAGACAAAAGACTGTTCTTTGGACTCAAGTTCATAAAATCTGCCCACGAAGGAAGGCCATTGGTTAAGGATTATGTCAATCACCCTAACAGCGCCAAAGTTGTCTGAAGTTATATAGAGGGAGACGCCCTTCTGCAGAGCAGCTCAGAGTATCAGAGTTGTAAATGTGTAAATGTCTGTCTGTTTTAATGTTTTTTTTCCTTAAACATCTAGGAATTAATTCTTTCTTTCCTGAGCTCAAATCTTGATTTGGAGTTAAAAACTCCAGTTCCTAGATGCTTCTCTATTTTTCTTCTTTTAAACTTTCTTCAACTCAGTGTTTTTTTTTTTTTTTGTTTTTTTTTTTTTTTTTTCCAAGGACTGACCATCTCCATACTGGAAGCTATTTTCAACTCCACAAAGTCAGAAAAATACCGTTTAATTTTGCTATTGGGATCAGATTTTGTAATTATTCTCGAATTCCCTTGGGAGAAGCCGCCGACCCATGAAAGCCTCAATGCAGCTCGCCATTACACTGCCCTAAGGAAGCCAACATCGCCATCTTTGTTTCGACCTAAGCTCCAACTGTGATTGAAGCAGTCAAAATCCAGCCTTGACTGTAAAGGTTGAACTGTGGACTTTTTTAATATCTGTGGGCAGATACCCTATAATCCACGAAATCTTCAGCTGAGGAAGCCGCCGAAAGGGAACACCACGCAAGGAGTCACGTGAGCGGTATTCTCTGTTCCATTTGCTGAAAGTAAATAAATGTTTGAGATTTGAGAATAATTCAGCATCTGATCAGATACAAAATTAAAAGAGAAATAGTATAATCTTTTCATTAAAATTCCATTTTTACTTTCTTAAGAGTAATCCAGAATTTTTCATATAATTAGTGAATTTTCTCCATAAATTTGCATCCAATATTATTCATAATTTTCATTTCAGCTCTTCCAAATTCATGCTAAAGTCCATGGTTTTATAAATGTGCTCACATTGTTACTCTATCCTCAATTACAAATTTAATATGACGGTTAATGTTGATCATTTCACTGTTTACAAGTTATCTGAATGTGGTGTCATTTAATCAGCTTAATTTAAATATATCTGGAAAATGAGAGAAGTTGTTGGGAATTTATTCCATTCTGAGTCTGTCTTCGAAGCCCCAGTATCGAATTCACTAATTTCAGACTGATTGATTGATTTATATAATTGATAATTAAATAGGTATAAAGTGGAATTAAAGGTCTGATGACACGTTTTTGACTTCATCTAATTTTTCAACACATAATACAATATGACGAAATTGGTTGGTCTGTGCAGTTCTAAGTCAAACAGGCTTTTTTCACGTGAATAGCCAATGTTTTCATGAGCGCCACGTCACCAATTGCTTCAGTGGCTGGAATCCCCCCCCCCCCCCCTCCGGCCATGTTGAAACGTCATCGACAGAACACAGCGCTTGGCTGCCCATTGTGCTTGCTTGCTTGCGGTTGTCCATCGAGTCCGATGATGACATCCACTTCTATCGGTGAGTCCTTTGATGGCTGTGTAGTCCTATCCTGGACCCACATGTCCTGTTGCAGGTAGGGCATGTAAAAGTTGTAGTAGTGGCAGCAGGGGCTGCAGGTGCATTCCTCTTCAGTCTTCTGTCCTGTCTCCTGGCTGTTCTGTCCTCCTCCATCATACTGGTCCCCACAAGGCACTGCTCTCGCCAGGTGTTCCGGTTAGCAGCAGCCTCCTCCAGAGCCTCAGGTCTGATCCTGCACTTCTTTAAGGCCATCTTTAGCTGGTCCTTGTAGCGCTTCTTCTGCCCTCCAGCAGAGCGTCGACCATGGTGTAGCTGGCCGTCTAACTCCCTGCGAGGCAGCCGGTTTGGGGGCATCCTCACCACATGTCCCAGCCAGCGTAGCTGGTGCTGGGGGATTGTTGCCTCAATACTCCTACAGCTGGTCTTAAAGAGTATCTCAGAATGAGGCACATGGTCACGCCAGGTGATTCCCAGGATGCACTGAAGGCAGCGTATATGGAACCGCTCTAGATCCCTAATGTGGCGGCTGTAAGTCACCCAGGATTCACAGCTGTATCAGAATCAGAATCAGAATCAGAATGAGATTTATTGCCATTGTTCATGTAGTACACAAACTAGGAATTTGTCTCGGTGCAATGCTGCAACATTAAACATGGAGTAGCACTAAAGATAAAAATAAAAAAAAACTATGCATGCAATAAAATGTAGAATATGAATAAGTAATACTAATCTATGCAATTTTTAAATATATTAACAAGCAGCAGATATTGTGGAGTTCCACATGGTGCGGTCGGTAGTGCAAAAGAAAACAGTGATAATTATCATGAGTCCGGTTGAGCTGCTGTACGTAGTGCACGATAGTCTAATAAGTCACATAGTGTTCAGCAGTCTGATGGCAGAGGGGAAGAAGCTGTTCATGTAGCGGGAGGTTTTAGTCTGAATGGACCGAAGTCTTCTGCCCGAGGGGAGGGGGGCAAACAGTGCGTGTCCAGGGTGTGAAGGGTCGGCTATGATCCGACCTGCACGCCTCCAGGTCCTGGAGATGTACAGGTCCTGGAGGGATAGGAGCTTGCAGCCGATCACCTTCTCAGCAGCGTGCACAACGTGCTGCAGTCTTAGTCTGTCCCTGGCAGTGGCTCCTGCGTACCACACAGTGATGGAGGTGGTGAGGATGGACTCGATGATGGCTGTGTAGAACTGCACCAACATCTTGGTGGGTAGCTTGAGCTTCCTCAGCTGCCGCAGGAAGAATATCCTCTGCTGGGCCTTTTTGATGAGGGAGCTGATGGTCGGCTCCCACTTGAGGTCCCGGGTGATGGTGGTGCCCAGGAAGCAGAAGGAATCCGCAGTGGTGATGGGAGAGTCTGTGAGGGTAAGGGGGGGCAGAGGGGCTGTGACTTTTCTGAAGTCCACGATCATCTCCACTGTCTTCAGAGCGTTCAGCTGCAGGTTGTTGTGGCTGCACCAGGACGCCAGCTGGGCCACCTCTCTCCTGTAGACGGACTCATCGCCGTTGGAGATGAGCCCAATGAGGTTGGTGTCGTCCGCAAACTTGATCAGCTTGACAGACTGGTGGCTGGAGGTGCAGGAGTTGGTGTACAGGGAGAAGAGCAGGGGGGAAAGTACACAGCCCTGGGGTGATCCGGTGCTGATGCTAACAGAGTCTGAGACAGTCTTTCCCAGCCGCACATGCTGCCTCCGATCTGTCAGGAAGTCGGTGATCCACCTGCAGAGGGAGTCAGGCACGTTGAGCAGGGACAGCTTGTCCTGGAGCAGAGCGGGGCGAATGGTATTGAATGCAGAGCTGAAGTCCACAAACAGGATCCTGACGTAGGTTCCCGGGGAGTCCAGGTGCTGCAGGATGGAGGGGAGGGCCAGGTTGACTGCGTCGTCCACAGACCTGTTGGCTCTGTAGGCAAACTGCAGCGGGTCCAGGAGGGGAGTGGTGATGGTCTTGAGGTGGGGCAGGACTAGGCGCTCAAAGGACTTCATGACTACAGAGGTGAGTGCTACAGGTCTGTAGTCGTTAAGTCCAGTGATCCGTGGCTTCTTGGGGACAGGGACGATGGTAGAGGTTTTGAGGCAGGCCGGCACGTGGCATGACTTCAGGGAGGTGTTAAAAATGTCTGTGAAGACAGGAGTCAGCTCCTTCGCACAGTGTCTCAGGGTGGAGGGAGACATGCCATCCGGACCGGGGGCCTTGCGCGGGTTCAGTCTGGAGAACTGTCTGTGCACGTCCTGCTCACTGATGGCAAGGGCAGGGGGGGAGGAGGGGGGCCGCCTTTGATGAAGTGGGGACCATGGAGGCAGTGGCGCTGGGGGGAGGGGGGGAGTTGGACACAGCTGACGAGGTGTCAAAACGGGCATAGTGTTGGGACAGTCTTTGACAAAGGGCTTTGTCATCCTGTCCCTTAGAAGCCTGAGGCCGATAGTTGGTGATTTGCCTCAGTCCTCTCCACACAAAAGCAGAGTCGTTAGCAGTGAACTGTTGCTGGAGTCTCTCAGAATACACAGATTTAGCTCTCCTCAGCTCTCTGCTAAACCGGTATTTGACCTCCCTGTAGCAGTCCCTGTCTCCACTTTTCAATGCTGCTTCCTTCTCCTTCCTGATCTGTCTGAGCTTAGCTGTGAACCAGGGCTTGTCGTTGGAGTAACTCACCCTGGTGCGCGATGGAAGAATGCTCTCCTCACAAAAGTGGATATATGAGGTCACAGTGTCCGTGTACTCATCCAGATCATGCGTGGCTCCTTTAAACATGTCCCAGTCAGTTATTTCCAAGCACGTGCGCAGCTCCTCCCCAGCTTCACTGGTCCATTTCCTCGTAGTGCTCACAACAGGTTTTGTGAGCTTCAGTCTCTGTCTGTATGTGGGAATAAGGTGGACCATCACGTGATCAGATAGTCCGAGTGCAGCGCGGGGAACAGCGCGATACGCGTCCTTAACTGTAGTGTAACAGTGATCCGGCGTGTTCTCTCCTCTGGTGGGGCATTTAATAAACTGTTTGTACCGGGGGAGTTCGTGGCTCAGGTTGCTCTGGTTAAAGTCACCAACCACAATAACCAGAGAGTCCGGAAAAGTCCGCTCCACTTGCTGAATGTGATCCTTCGCTGTAGAGGAGAGTAGTGAGACAGACTGCCTGGTAAACAGAGATCTTCGTTTGGAGATGGAGGTTCTTATTCTGGAAGACCCAACGCCGGAGTCTCCCAAAAGAAGCTGATACCTGCCTGATCCTGTTCTGGACCTCCCTGTCAATGGTGTTGTCTACAGAGAAGATGCTCCCCAGGTACTTGAAAGATGGAACAACCGACAGGCTGTTCACCAGCAACAGTAAAGGTAGGTGGAGTAGATGGGATATTGGTGCTCCATTGGCAGACAACGTCTGTTTTGATGGTGTTCACCGTCAGTCCCATCCTGCTGTATGCTCTCACCGCAGCAGTAAGAACAGACTGGAGATCTTGTGGGCTATGAGATACCAGAGCACAGTCATCTGCATACTGTAGCTCAGTGACTCTCACCCTTTGCAGTTTGGTGGTTGCCTGGAGCCTCCTTATATTAAAAAGGTTGCCATCTAGACGGAAGTCCACTGTTACACCACTGCTGTCCTCAACCTCCTTGTGGAGAAGCTGGGTGACACAGAGCAGGAAGATGTTAAAAAGTACTGGTGCTAATATACACCCCTGCCTAACCCCTGTACAAACGGGGAAGGAAGGAGATTCCTGTCCTCCTATAGTCACCCGAGCAGTCATACCATCATGAAATTGGCGGAGGATATTGACAAACTTACTGGGGCAGCCAAACTTAAGAAGAACTTCCCATAGGAGTTCTCTATGGACAGTGTCGAAAGCTTTGGAGATATCGACAAAGGCCATGAACATGTCCTGGTGTTGCTCCCGACATTTCTCCTGCAGCTGCCGAGCTGTGAAAATCATGTCCACCGAGATCCTGCCCTTCCTGAAACCACATTGTGATTCAGGCAGCACTGATTCTGTGATGTTGTTGATCAGCCTGTGAAGCATCACCTTCGCCAGGACCTTACCAGCAACAGCAAGGAGAGAAATACCTCTGCTGTTGCCGCAGACACCCTTGTTTTTATAAATGGTGACAATTGTGGCATCTCTCCATTGTTGTGGGATGTTATCATCGGCCCAGACCTTGGTGATGTACTTGTGCAAGGTTTTTGTACACAAGTAGCCTCCTTGTTTCAACAGCTCGCCAGGGATGTTGTCATTACCAGGGGACTTGTTGTTTTTGAGAGAGCGGGTAGCTGATAGAACCTCCAGGAAGGTTGGAGGCTGATCCAGGTCTTGCATCGGAGGAAGTGTAGGCAAGTTGTCGAGAACAGTGGGGTCTGCATCTGAGTCCTGGTTAAGCAGGGTACTAAAGTGTTCAGCCCATCTCAGCAAGATGTTAGGCTGATCCTTTAGGATTCTCAGCCCATCTGCTGTTTTCAGGGGAGTGATGCAGCAATTTGTTGGGCCGTAAATCTTCTTGACAGCATTATAAAAATTATGCATGTCATTTTAACCGGCAAAGGCCTGGCTTTCATGTGCCTTTTTTGTCCACCACTCGTTCTGCATTGTCCGAGTAGCCCTTTGTACATCCCGCTAAGCTCTCTGCCACTGATGCCTGATGATAATGGATGAGGGGTTCCTTAAGGTTGCTTGATGTGCCCTGTGCTTGTCCTCCAACAAGTCGTGGATGGTGTCCGAGTTGTCATCAAACCAGTCTTGGTGGTTCTTTCTCTTATAGCCAATTGTTTGGGCTGCTGCCTCATAAAGAGTCGAGCTGATGAAGTCCCACTTCTGGTCCATGGTCTTCTCAGGCAGACTCAGGAAATGCTCCACCCCCCAGTTTCTCAACCAGGGAGCGGCGAAAGTCATTTCTTACATCCAGATTTGCCAGACGGGAGCAATCAAGTTTCCTCCTTTTGGGCCCTTGTAGTCGCGGGGGGGGGGGGCGCACTTGCATGTGGACCTTGGCCACGATCAGCCGGTGATCTGTCCAGCATTCTGCACCTCTCATGGCACGGGTGATGTGGACATCTCTGATGTCACTGCGCCTCACAATGATGTAATGATGTAATCAATCAGGTGCCAGTGTTTAGAGCGAGGGTGCATCCATGATGTTTTGTATTTGACCTTTTGCTGGAAGATGGTGTTGGTTACAGTCAGGTTATGCTCAGAGCAGAGAGTGAGCAATCTCACTCCATTTGCGTTAGCCTGGCCAACTCCATGTCTGCCAAGCACTCCACTCCATATCTGATTGTTCTGACCCACTCTGGCGTTAAAATCTCCAAGTAAGAAGATCTTGTCATTCTTGGGGATCCGGCGAAGAGTTTTGTCCAGTAACTGGTAGAAGGAATCCTTGGCCTCACTCTCCGATGGCAGGGTTGGTGCATAGGCACTAAGAAGTATAGCAAAGCGATTCTTAACCAGGGGGATACGGAGTGTCATCAGTCTCTCACTAATGCCAACAGGTGTTTCACTGAGTCTTGGTAGAAGGGTGTTTTTGATGGCCAGTCCTACACCATGCAGATGTTGTTCTCCTGAAAGGCAACCCCTCCAGAAGAACGTGTAGCCCATCCCTTCCTCTGTTAAAGAGCCCTCATCTAGGAGCCTGGTCTCGCTCAGTGCAGCAATATCAATGTTGTAGCGACTCAGTTCAGCAGCAATCAGAGCTGTTCTCCTATGGGGTCTATCAGAACCTCGATCCAGGAGTGTCCTTACATTCCATGTTGCCAGTTTTAGGTTGCATGTTCTCTTTTTATTGTTTCGACCACAGAGGTGGAATGACCCAACAGGCACGGTAACCTGTTCAGGCGAAAGATGGGTGGGCAATTTTTAGGCCACTTTTTCTAGGCCCCTCCCCAGTTGGGGTGAGCAGTGCTGTCCTAAATAGGGCTGCTCAATCACACAGGGGTCTGCCCAAAACAGCTGCCACCCCAGCTGTTAGCTACCATAATAGCCCTGTGCTGCTGATGTGCAGGGTTATAGCTAGGAGCTCCCAGTAACATTCATACCTGCTCCTGTCGCCACACACCCTGTCACCGCCAGACTTCAACCAGATGTCCAGAAAGGTAAGGCCCATCATGGTCAGAGGTGGACACTTGCACACTGAATTATTTAGAGTGCTGTAGGGGGCGCGCTCTTCCCAATAGCACTGTCTTCACGATGATGAGGTAAATCCGGTGGCGTGGGTAAGCCCATGATGACCAGTCCCTCAACATGGCTGCAGGAGGCTGCCGGGTCCTTGGTCTTTTAAGTCCCGCCTTTTGCGCACCACCAGTGCATTGCTTTTCTGTCAGGGGTTGCTCCCTTAGCCTTCACCTTAATAGATTACCCACAAGGCAGTGGGGCTATTTACCCATAGTTGGGGCAGGGGTTGACGGGCGTCAGGGCATGTCCACACAGGGTGGGCCTATACGCCACGTCTCTGGGGCCCCCTGCTGCTCTGAGATCCCCTCCAGTTTAGCCTGGGACCGCAGGGTACCCAGTTACCATGTGTGGCCACGAGGAGGCACTGCAGGGGTCTTGGTGGTGGAGAGGCTATGTACCAGCAGGAGGAGACTTACGCACTCGGCTCCTCTTTTCACCCCCGATGGGGGCTAGCTGGTGGCGGTAGCTGTAAGCAGAGCAGCAAGCAGAAAGCAACATGCAACATATGCCATGCAAAATCTACAAACATCTCTACGTTACTATACTACTGCACTAGGCGCTTCACACACACCCTGTGTAAATGGGATACACACCCACCCACACACACGTCATCGTCATCGACAGAACACAGCGCTTGGCTGCCTATTGTACACACAGGATGGAAGCGGTAGAAAACATCGATGATGGTTCCAGCACATGTAGTCTGGAATTGGTTTGTGTTGTCCAATCTTCAGACAATTATAGTTCCGAAGAATGGGATGACAATGAAGAATCTGGGGGCATCAGACCGTATAGGTCTGAGCCGTGCCAAGCGGGCATTGTGCCAAGAGATTCAAACTCAGAGAGTGACAGTGGAGACGCACACATGCCCGCTGCAGCAGCAGCGACAAACACACAGCAGGGGAACACCCTGTTACAGATATTGCAATGAATTATTTGTTCATAAATATAATTTATTTAAACCTGATTTTTCAATAAAATCATAGCAGTGTATTCTCTGTGGCTCAGGCATCGGGTTTATTATGTATTATCTTTATGTATTTATGCATTTTGTATTATCTGGTGAATCCTGTGCATAAATCCATTCATCATGACCCTCCGCGCACTCTTATACAGTGCACGGAGAGGGAGGATGAAATAACAAGGATTTACGTGCAGGGTTTACAACAGCACATTTAATACAGAAAGACAGACAATTCCTAAAAAGGTGAAGACGTACAAAAAACGCAAACACACTTACTGATGGCGTTCGGGGGCCAGCATCACCCAGAGAACGAATGAGAGGAGATGTGTTAGCCACAGGTGCGCCCCAGAGCCGATATCATTTCAAGGACGCACGAGAACCACGGCGAACATGGAGTGACTAACACGTCGTGAGAGTGCTGAAAATAATGGCAGACTAACAGCACAGATGACAATACTATGGACCAGCAGTGCATGACTGGCAAACGGCCGGTAAGTACACGCACTGCTGGTGATGATGTGATGAGAAGCACCTGGGCGAGGACCGGGAAAGATGATCAGCGGGATTTTTAATCAGCTGGTGATAATGATAGAGGGGACGTGGCCTGACCGGCGAACGTCAGCATGCAATCACACAAAGTAGGTCAAAGCTGCGCGTAAATCCATTAATTTTTCCCCTCCTCGTGCGCCCCTCCTACGTAAAAGCATACGAGGAGCACACGAGGAGGCTTATGACAGTTGGAGCTGAAGCGTGTGATGTGGTCTTTCACGGCCTGCTGTTTATCTAAGCCTGCAACATAACGTGAAGGCATAGCCGTAAAATTAAAACAAGAAACCAGAGAAACTGAGCTACAAAGCTGCTGTCATTCCAGTCAACAACACCGGCATCCATTCTGTCGCTTACGTGATGGTGGTGCCACCCTTCATTCGGTGGGCGGCACCACAGTCCAGTCAGCGGCTGCGGTTTTTTGATGATAACTAGTTTAGCCAGGTGCGGTTGTAAATATTATATTGACCATCGACAATGACTTTTGGGTTTACACGACATGCTAAAAAATGTCAAAATCGTGTCATCAGACCTTTAATTAATAAACTGTTTACAAGAGAGTGAGCTGGTGCCCCAACGAGTGATAGATATTGTTTTCTGGTGTGTATGGGTGAATTGGAAGGTAAATTCCCATTCCTGCTTACCCTTGCAAGTTTAAATTAAATAATCTTTATACCTGATCATAATTATAAATTAAATATCACTACACCCAGTAGGATAATGGAGTCTCCAAGAGACGCACCCTCCAGCACCTGAGTCAGAAACTCAAAAAAGGGTACTGTTGTGGTGACCCACCACGCTCTACATGGACAATCCTCACACTCAGCAGGTCTGGAGGAAGCAGAGGACCATTCACATACGGACAGAGAGCCCCTGGGGGACAACCAGAACAATGGACTGTTGTTTATACATCCCAGGATTAGGGAGAGATAGCACAGTAGTGCACAGACCTACAAAGTGCGTCTCATTATGTTGGAAGAAAATAAAACTTTGCAACCTTCCAGCTCGTTGCGTCTCGCCTGATCTTATTCCTCCACACTGGTGACCCGACGTGTCATGGTGCGCCCCTCGTCTGATCTTTTCCCTCCACACTGGTGACCTGACGAGAGAGAATGACCGTCTGCTCCCTCTCACCGCTCTGTGGACCCGAGAGGACCAAAGAATGCCTGCAACCTCTTCATCCTCACCGGAGTGTGCCCTCCGGAGTGGGCAGCGCTGGGACAGACACACACCATGAATGGTGACACGAGCGAGCCGAAGGAAGCAGCCTGAACGGGGGAGAACATTGGCGCCGACTGCGTTGATTTCCACCAAGCTCCCCAAATCTGACTCAGCTCATGACAGTGGACCTCCCACGCACAGAAGCCTCGCACTCACATCGCAGGATTACAAGGACAGCGCAACTGCCAGCTATGTGGTCACTGCACCAAGCGCGCGCCACGCACAGGGACAAACCGGCTCCACAGACTGATACAGTGTCCTCCGCCACTGCACATGCCCAAGAAACACAGCCCATCGCCATCCTCGGAACCTTCAGGGCTGCTCACGCACCTGAAGCAGACGTGCAGCCCGCACACAGGACTTTGTATGGGTTTCTCAGCCACGGCGCACAATGGGAGTCTAGCCGATTGCTGTCCCCAAGGGCTTTAGGGCTGCGTCCGCCCCTAAAGCCACACCGCCAAGTCCCTCATACAGCTGCAGTTGTTTCACAGCCGCTACGCATCCTTGGAGAATTTGGCCGTTGCCTTCCCCACATCCTTGCTGGACCAAGCCGCGAGAGGAGTCAGAGACTTTATTTTTTTTTTTTCACAGCCACTGTGGATTACTGCCCCTGGTTTACTGGGAAAGTCCCTCACCATCGCGGATCCACACGCAATTTTTGCGCAGCCCAGACACCTTTGACGTCCCGGGCAGGCACTCACTTACTCCCACCCCTCTCCCCCTCCTCCTCCACAGCGCTCTTCCCGCACCTCACTCCCTAAAGCCGGCCGATTGCCGTCTTGTTCCATTACACACGAAGTGCACCGGCCCCATGCACCTACGATCCACGGCCATGCAACGTACTGGAACTCGGAGCGGAGCACACTGTCCTTTCCACCTCTCCCCCATCCCCCCCACGGACTGACATGCCCTCCGACACTCCTCTACAGCAGGACAATCCCCCCCCCCAAACAATGGGGGGGGCGGTCACAGCCCCTTCTGAGTGTTCTGGGGGGGAGCCCTGTGGTGACCCACCACGCTCTACATGGACAATCCTCACACTCAGCAGGTCTGGAGGAAGCAGAGGACCATTCACATATGGACAGAGAGCCCCTGGGGGACAACCAGAACAATGGACTGTTGTTTATACATCCCAGGATTAGGGAGAGGATGTCCGGGCGCCAGTTGGTCATGCTAATCATGTGTATTGACTGATATGCTAATGTGCCATGCATTCTCTCTTCCTGACCACTGTATAAAAGAGCTTGTGTGAAATGTCTCAATAGCACAGTAGCGCACTGACCTACAAAGTGCGTCTCATTATGTTGGAGGAAAATAAAACTTTGCAACCTTCCATCTCGTCGCATCTCGCCTGATCTTATTCCTCCACAGTGTGAACCATCATTTGATTCATAGGCACAAATGATGGTCAGGATCCATTTCACAACCCAAAGGCAGAGGGAAACAACCAGTTCATCCACCAGGGAAAACTTCAATATAGAGGCAGCAAGGTGGGGGGATACAAGATTAACCATCCCTGGACATTGCCTCTCACCCATGGCAACTCCAGAGTAGGTCAAGCTCCAGCTCCTCTCTAGGAGACTGATTCCGCAACCAGACCTGTGTGTTGAGGTGAGGCCGACTGTATCTAGCCGTTATCTGTCAACCTCATCCACCAGCTCAGGCTCCTTCCCCACCAGAGAGGTGCCATTCCATGTCCCAAAAGCCAGTTTAGGAAGCCTGGGATCATACCACCAAGGTCTCTGCCTTCGACTGCCACTTGATCCACATAGCACCAGACCCCCATGGTCCCTCCTACAGGTGTTGAATCCACTGGAGGGCAGATCCCTGTGAAGAAAAAATCTCGGCAAAGAACAGAAATCCAGCTCAACGATTGGCCAGGACCAGTGTTATGCCGAGAATTGCTCACTTGCCAAGAATTGCATCCCATGCACCAAAAATATAAAATATAAAACTACAGCCAGGCTTGTTACCATTGTGCATTTTTAGAAGTACCCATTATACATTTTTAGAAGTAAAAATTGTTATTACCTCTTGTAAATTATCTTTAAATTATGATTATTTGATGATGGGATGCAATTCTCGGCAAGCAAGCAATTCTCAGCATAACACCATTCCCTTCAGTGGAGATGTTTATGAGCCACAAACTAATAAAAATGAAAAGCTCCATTGTCTGTATAAATCCCTGTGCCACCATCATGTCGCTAAACATTTTAAAAACATCGGTATTCTTGTGTGTAGCCACAAGCAGCTGAGAAATCTGGTTCTCAGATCAAATATCTATTAGAGCCTGCGTCTCACTCCTCACAACTCCCAAGTCCAAAAGACACTATTTTTTTTTTAACTTTTCTCCTTGGTTTTCTCCAGTAAAATTATTTCTTGGATCTGTGTGGTTGACTTTATTGTTATTTTCTACCCAAAATGGATGCTGAAGAACCAGGAGCTCTTCAGCTCAATCAGGATGTTGGATTTATTTATTTACCCACGGATTCCTACCACAGTCGTGCTGCCAGGAAACACATCAGGTTTTCAACAGGGATAACTTTTTCAGGTGAGTGGGAGCTTTGCATGTCTGCATCTCACCCAGATGGTGAATTAATGTCTTTTCATGTATTTACATTGAGTTATAATGTAATTGTGCTGCGGGAAAAATTTGCCCGTTCGCATTTGATGTGGAGACACCTTTACAGTACACGCCCCTTTCTCTTCTCACTGTGTGTTGCTGTGGTTACACAAATGCCAAGGGGCATGGCCACCCTTTGGTCCCCTGGATACTCCGTTTGCATTCACACGGCAAGCAAAGCGCACCAGATTGCATTTGCAAGCGAACCAAGAACCCCCCCCCCCCCCCTTTCAGGGGGACCACAGTTCGCTTGCTTGGTGCTGCACCAGAGTTCCAGGCACATTCAGACGGCACCAAACGAACTAAACTATCCACGGAATACACACTTTGGTCCTTTAGTCTGGACCAAACAGTGGCCGTGTGAATTCGCCCAAAGAGTGCTGATGGAGAAGTATAGAGAAGGTCAGAAGGAGTTGCACTGTGTCTTTGTGGCTCTAGAGAAAGCATATGATAGAGTGCCAAGAGAGGAAGTGTGGTTCTGTATGAGAAAGTCAGGAGTGACAGAAGTATGTGAGGGTGGTGCAGGACTTATATGAGGACAGCGATACAGTGGTGGAGTGAGCTGTAGGAATGACAGATGGATTCAAGGTGGGGGTGGGATTACATCAGGGATCGGCTCTGAGCCCCTTCTTGTTTTCCATGGTGATGGACAGGCTGACAGATGAGGTCAGGCAGGATTCTCTGTGGACCATGATGTTTGCAGATGACATTGTGCTCTGTAGTGAGAGCAGGGAGCAGGTGGAAGAGAACCTGGAGAGGTGGAGGTATGCTCTGAAAAGAAGAGGGATGAAAGTCAATAGAAGCAAGACAGAATACATGCGTGTGAATGAAAAGGACGCAGGTGCAAAGGTGAAGATGGAAAGGAGTAGGGGTAGTGAAAGTAGATGAGTTGAAATACTTGGGGCCAATTATCCAAAGCAATGGAAAATGCACAAGAGAGGTGAAAAAGAGTGCAGGCAGGGTGGAGACGAATGTCAGGAGTGATTTGTGACAGAAGGGTAGCAACAAGAGTGAAAGGGAAGATTTACAAGATGTTAGTGAGACCTGGTATAATGTATGGTTTGCAGATGTGGCGCTGACAAAAAGACAGGAGGTGGAGCTAGAGGTGGCAGAGTTGAAGATGCTAAGGTTTTCATTGGGAGTGACTAGGAGGGACAAGATTAGAAATGAGTATATCAGAGGGACAGCTCAGGTTTAGCGGTTTGGAGACAAAGTAAGAGAGGCAAAGCTGAGATGGTTTGGACATGAGCAGAGGAGGGATAGTGGATATATTGGACAAAGGATGTTTAAGATGGCGCTGCCATTCAGGAGGAAAAGAGGAAAACCACAGAGAGCATTCATCGATGTAGTCATGGAGGAGATGGAGAGGGTGGTGGAGGAAGATGCAAGGGATAGGGTGAGATGGAGGCAGATGATCTGCTGTGGTGACCGCTAAAGGGAGCAGTCGGAAGAAGAAGAAGAAGAAGACAGTGACACCAAGGGCTCTAACTAAATGGATATGTACTCAACCCTGAAAAACAACTAGTCTAGTTTAGAGAAGTTTTTCTTTTTTCAGTCTGAGAATAGCTAAAACAAATTACCTTCCTCAACATTAACAAAAAAGAGTTAGGGATTTGTAGTGAGAATTCTGTACAGCACGGGGACTGCTTTTGTTTCCTTTATTAACCCTAATTTAAGTGATAATTTTTTCCTTAGGCTTGCAGTGGAAAACCCATTTATCACAGCTTTCTGAAGTGTAGAAGACTGGGATTTCTTTTCTTTTTTTTAATTGCAGCAAGAAATAATTGAGTTGTTTGGAGAGAAAGTTGTTTTATAAGCACATGCACATATAAAGTGTATAGAGTCTTTTTTTTATCTGTTCAGAATCAAGCAAAAAAATGAACACCTACCTCAGCAGAGTAAGATTAAAAACAGCACTGATTAAAATGTACTTAAACTTAAAAACACACTTTCATACAAGCGCAGTTATCTAATTCAAATTCAAACACACAGACCAGTAAGCTGATAGTAACCTGATGGATGAATGGTTAAGGATAAAACATCACACATCTGCTCCGTATCACAGTCTCAGTGGGATGTGGGGAGCTTGTACATGAAGACATTACACAGCTTGTCCTTGCCAAGATAAATGACTCCCTGCACACTCACAAAACACATCCTCTCTGCTATGCACAAATACACAACGACATCTCCCTGCTGATTCTTATTAAGTGTGTATGTGACTTTTAAGTTCTAGCTCTATGGTACAATGTAATTAAAAATATACAGCATATGGGGAAAACATACAGTATATAAGCTCATTCATTAGTGGATAATGGGGAGTTGTCTGAAAAGTAAATGCATTTATTTTCTCACCTTTAAACAGATTCTCTTTATACTAACCACTGTTTCTGATGATGAAAACACAAATATTTCAAAATTGCATCAATTCTCTCTGAAAATCCTGAGCATTTGCTTAAAAAATGAGGAAAACAAGCCTTTGTCCAAAACTTTTTTTCTCTGCGCTGTTTTGAATGAGCTGTGTATATATTTACAATATATACAGGACTGAAAGTGTACCCTCCAAACAGCTGAAGATGAAGTGCGTTATTCATGGACAAAAAGGAATATGCTGTAGATTCCAGCACAACACACAATGAAGTAAGATGTTCAGTTGCATGCTATAATCTCGCAATGCACTACATCATCTCTGCAGCAGCAGCCTTTTGGAAAATACTGTGAACCCTGCAAATTTTCTTTAAGTGAGCCTTAAATCAATGACAACTCAAGGAAAATACTGTTGCCAGCAAAGTACACTGAATTTGCAAAATACATTTGGTTTGAAGATTGCTTGAAATACAGTATATTGATTTTGGTGTAAAGAAAAATATTTTAAGGAGTTTTTCTCTCTATGTTGATCTTTTGTCTTCCAACTATGATGGGTACTGTACATTCTCGATAATGACACCTCTAGGAATACATAGACTATCAGGCAACTTTCAGAAATATCTATAGGGTGAAATTGTTTTTAATACAAACATAAAAAGCCACATAAATTTTACATAATGTGCAAAATCTCAGTGAGCTGTCACAGCAGCTTGTGCTGCAGCGGCTGACTGTGCTGTAAAGTGGACTAAATCAGCTGTTTAACTATGCTGCCTGTCTATTGTTTTTACATCACCTGCACCTGTGTTTATTATCTTGTGCAATCATGCACTTTTTCTGCACCATCTCTTGCAGCTCAGCATTTCATGATTGAAATCCTGTTGTAAGAGCCAAACCTGTGGGGTGTACGCCTTTGGGCTCTACAATATGCATGACAATAGAACTAAAATAACAATGTTTGACAGGTTTGTATTTATAAATTATGCTAAATGTTCACGGTTAAGGGCCTGTACTTATATAGCACTTTTTCTAGTCACAGAGACAACTCAAAGTGCTTGACTAGCAGCTACACTAACCCTCTATTCTAAAGGCAGCAATTTAAACAGAGAGGTGCAGACTGCCACCCAATCCACATAGCACCCATGATCCCCATGATTCCTCCTGCAGGTGGTGACCCCGCTGGAGGGCAGACCCATGTGGATCTTTCATGTTGAGTCTAGCCAGGTCCCATGGGGACAAAAACAATCACCAGGTACTTGATTCTCTTTGGCATGGCCTCAGGTCAGGGTCCTGGTAACCCCATACCTGCCAGGGTACACGTAACCCCTGTTTTTCACTTTTTCATAAGGATCCACTGAGCTGCTCTTGGTCTGGCCCTTCATCAAGTACAAATTTACCTTGGGAAACCAGGGGAAAGTTACCATTGACAGCATAGCTCTTGGGATTATGGCACGAAAACTCCTCCAACATTATAAATACCTAAATAAAGGTATTGTATTCTTGTCTGTTTTAACTTCATAAATGCTGATACACCAAGTTTCCGGAGCCTGTTAGTTCTGTTTTGCAGGCTCAGTTCTGTGATGATGTTGTACAATATGGGCGTGTATCACAAATCCTGTTCTGTCCTGACAAAATCCTCTTGGATTTTATTCTGTTTTCTTCCTCCACTGTCTGTCTCATCAAAAAACTCTAGATTTGTCACTGAATAAGTTCAGTCCAGTAAAGTCACTTTTTGTACTGATAAAAATAATAAGATGTACCTAAAATATGAAAGTAAGAATTTGCAAAAGTGATTTAAGCAACATTTATTTAACCTCAATACCCAACTATGAAGAGATTAAAAGCAGCATCTCTAAAATAATTGTAAATACACTTTGTTATATCCTCATAAAATGTGTCCTGCTAATCCTATAGTTGTCTTTTCTATTAGAGCACCTAATCCTTGTTCCAACCAGGACTTCTCATGAGCAAATCAAGGATTTGTATAATATCATTTGAATGGACACATAGGGAGCAATGCTACATGCACAATAGATTTTGTACATGTACCATAATCTATGTGCTAAAGGTAACTATGGTTCTCTGTAAGCACTTTGTAAGAACTAAGAATGTCTTATCACTTGCACAACTTCTGTGGCCAGTCACTTAAAGTAAAAAAAAAAAAAAAAAAAATCATGGCTACATCTACAGAGAACAGCATCTATCGCCATTGTAATGCTGTAAGATTATCAGACAGCATATTTTAGTCTTAGAATATTGGGAGCTAAGATAAATGTGGAACTGCAAATGATATGAGAACATCTGTCACAAGAAAAGTCAATTACAATGTAATATGTTTTTTTTATTTAATCAAGCCAGTTTATAAAACACAGACAGATTCTGTTTGAATTTCTTCCTCTTTTTCTTGTCCATTTGTTCATATCATTTCATTACATCTAATCTCAGTCAGTCAGTAGTTCTCTCATGCTGGACCACCACTTTACAAGTCAACAGCGTGAGATAGCAAATTAGACACAGCCTTCCTTCCCAAGACCATCAGCCTTCTCTCTGCCTGTCAGCAAGCATCCTGTTGTTCTTATAGATGTATGTGGGCATGTGTGGGCGTGTATTGTCTGTGTGTTAAACAATTCCTGTTTGCTGTTGCATTGTGAGTCTGTGGTAATGCGTACTGAAGACATGACTAGAGTTCCGCTGCGAACTTAAAGGGGTCATTGACTGAAAAATGGTATGTGTGTGTGCAGGTTTTAACTGTCTGAAATGAGTCTACTGGTCACCTAATTACCAAAAAAAATTTCAAAACAGTTAATTATCTTATAAAAAAAAAAAAAAACACACAACCTTTATCTTGTTTTTCTCTCTCAGAAATGCCAGAAATGTTTTTGACTCTTTCGTTTAAATCGTATGTGTCACAACCTCAACAGCACACATACATATAGCCAACGTTGGCTCAATGTATTCAAGTTACGGTGGGAAAACATCTTATACAAAGTGTTTGCATATTAGCCAATGCCTGTCTGACGTTATAAATCAGGCAGCGATATATCGGAGGTTGCAGAGACGTATGTGTGCTGTCTGGGGATTAGAAAAAGCCAACCCACCGCCGTCCTTGAGACCCGACCACTGCTCTATTATTGGCCCGCCTAGCTGTCTGTCATGTAGCTGGAAGGGGTACTAAAGGTAGCCAATTAGCCCCTGAGCTATTAGTCCCCAAAGTAATACTGGTACCAGGAAGCTTGAACCAAGCACAGTTTATATTGTTGTTTTCTTCAGATCTTAGTCACCCTAATAACCATCCCTGTTACCACCTAGTTCACCAGTCCACAGTCCACAATATACCTTGCATTGCTCCGGCCCATCTCCCAGTGGTTTTGCCGTGATTCCATAGCAGGATGCTGGCGCCAGCGTGCTGGTCACAGCAACCACCTATACCGCAACTCAAGGCTGCAGGCTTTCACAGCCAGCTCCACCAGCATCCTCCAATTTGTTGTGGCATCCCAGCGAGGTTGTTGGAAGATGGGCCAGAGTAACACGAGATACACATTTGACTGTGGCTCAGTGAACCAGTGCTGCTCATCCAAGCTAGAAGGAGGCTAGAAGCTAGTCAGCTAAAGGATAAGTGATGTAAGAGGGAGGACGGAGTTGAATTGGTGAAGGATGGTTCTTAAAGTCACAGGCTTTAAATCAGAGCTTTTCAAGGAAGCCAGGAAAAATACAAAACAAATTTGCTTCAATAATTAAAAAATGAAAGAAAATGTCAACAAAATACATCACAAACACTTCATTAAAACATGTGTGAGCTATTAAAATGTGGAAAAAGTGCAGTCAATGACCCCTTTAACATAGTTGATGAAGCATAGGGTGCCTCATTCATAATTCATTGACATAACACCTGCATATAGTTAAACGTATTAACCATAAGAGGTCAATGTGATCACCAAAAATACCCTTATGTTATTCTCATTCTTGTTTAACACACCCACATGTTTAAGTATAAGTCTTACAGGGACTTACAGCACCTCATTGCTACATTGAACATCCAGTGGATGATTCAATCTGAAGATAATGCAACATTACTCTTCCATTATGACCTGTGAATGTGTCTATCAGGGCTGTAGGCAGCATATACATAAATGGTACTTACTGTGTGTGCGGAATGGAGGCAAGTTATTGAAATAATAGCATCAAATACTAGAGAGTGCATATCTCCACCAAGGCTCCATCCATCCATCTGTCCCCTCCCTCTGTCCATACCTCTGTCTGTCCACCTGTCCCCTCTGTACAGCTGTACCTCCAAATTTGTTCAGTAGTTTTTGTGTAATCCCGCTGACAGACAGACAGATGATCACAATACATTGTGAGATAAGGCCTTGGCAGAGGTATGCACACATGAATGACCTCCAAAATCTAATAGGTTCATCCACAGTCAAAGGTCCACCTCTGGTGAAAATTTGATCCAAATCTGTCCTGTAGTTTTGTGTAAACCTGCAAACAGACAGAAAGAAAAACTACCCTTATCACATTACCTCCTTGGCAGTGATCATTGGGTCCAAGAAGCTGTAGACGTTAAGATTTTGTACAATTTACTTACAGGAGCGGTATATTAAATTTTACTTATTGTTCAGAGAAATGAAGCTATCCTATGGTTTGCACCAAGGATTTCCAGCATACCATAATGACCCATTACACCAGAGAATTCTTTAAGTTCTTATTTCCTCAAAAAGTTGCTCCACTGACGAGACACAAAGGCTGACAAACATTTCATAAAGATGATTTTTGACACACACTATGAACAGAAATTGCATGAAATGTGACATGTTTTACAAAGAATGTGGTTCTGATTGTGAGTGTGAAGTTTCATGATGTTTGGATCACTACATTAGAAGTTATCAAAAGAGAAACTGTACAAATTCATTGGCCATTAAAATGAAAATATAATGACATCTGTTGTCCATTTTAACAATTTGTTATCATCTACAGTATATCTGTATATAAAGCAATTTAGGTGAGTGACCTTTAATTGTCTTACACTTTCACATTATATGCTGCAGAAAACTTAAATTTTAGACCATAATGTTGTGTCCACAAACCTGGCAATGACGACCAATAAGGATGCTGCCATTTGGTGAACTTTATTACAAGTTGGTATGAAGAATACAGGCACGTGTTCAAGGGCTAACTTCCTACGACTGATGTCTCACATGCAATCACTGTCCAACTGAACTCTCGACTCCCAGAAATGGCAGTTTGTGTGGGGATTTGGCCCTTGGGGCTTGCCATAGCTGACGCTGGGCAGTCGATGTGATGACATCAGGCGGGCTACGGCCAGTGTGTATATTGTCCCTGTTTTCCTTAATAAAGTTCAGTTTTTTGCTCGGTTAAACACAGCTCTGGTCTCCCGTTATTGAGACAAAACATTTTGGCAACAAGGATAAACCATGGGAGTGTGCATTAAACCGCCACCTCCATTTTTACAGTCTCCGGATATGCCAACTACACCATGGTGCCACTGGTGGGAGGCATTCGAGGTGTATGTTACCATGGCTGGCCTGGTTGGCACCAACGAAGAGAGACAGAGGAGCCTACTCGTTCACTGCCTCAGTGAAGAGGGCAAGCGGATATTTTTTGCACTGGGTGGCAAGGGCTCATTGAAGGAGTGTCTGGACGTAATGGACAATTTCTTTAGGGACCATTCCAACATCACGGCACGAATATATGAATTCTCCAACCGCTGACAAGCTGGTGAGTCCAGCCAACACTTCATAATGGAACTCCCTAGCCTAGTAAGAAAGTGTGCCTTCGGGCCAATTGAGGAGGAGCTAGTTCGGGACAAGCTAGCACACAGTACGAGCAACTATCTGTCTAGCTAAAAGAAAAGCTAGCACTTACTATGGACGTCTACGTGCTGGAGAAAGTGGTTGAATTGACCAGCCAGATAGAGTCCACTACCCAGCTAGGTCTACAAGTGCTAGCTAAGGGGAACCCAGCCACCCAAGTTTCCCCTCCACATCAGGCTGCTAGCGACACAGCTAACACTTCGGGATTGACCCCCAAAAGGCGGCGGATCGTGGCATGGGCAGGAGCGGGAACTAGGGGTCTGTGTGACAGCTGCGGCTACTCCCATCACCGAGCGAGTTCGTTCACCTGCCCCACCAGAGGGAAAAAGTGCCATAACTGCGGCCGTTCTAATCACTGGGCCAGGGCCTGCACCACCACTATTAAACCATCAGCGGCAGAGCCCAAAAGCATGACGCAGGTGTGTGTGGTGGGTGCCAGGAAGGGCAGTTAAAGTGATACATGTTGCAGCTAGACAGTGTGAATGTGCCGCTTATGGTAGACTCAGGGGCTGGTAAATCCATACTGAGTATGACTACATTGAAAAGACTTTTCCCGGGCAAAACCATTAAAGCAGGGGCCGTGAAAATGTTTGGATATGGTCACGCGAAAACTGACATGGTGGGCAGGGTCAACTTCTCAGTGAAATGTGGGTCAAGGATTATTCCAGCATTTACCTTCCAGGTTTCCTGCCAGGGGGCCGACATGCTGGGAATCGATCTGCTGGGTGAACTAGGATTCTCCATCACGGACCCAGCAGGCTCAACAGTGCTTATGGTGTCCCTCAAATGTCATGTCCGCTGGCTGGCATTGTTCGTGGGCCTAGGATGTATTAAAGCATTCTGCCACTGCCTGCTCATCGACCCAAGCGTGACGCCCAAGATCCAATCATTACGGCGGCTTCCCCTCACCCTGCGGGACGATGTCATGGCAGAACTGAACAAACTGCTTAAAGCTGGCATCATCAAGAAAGTGGATGCCCCACCCTGGATATCGAACATCGTGGTGGCCAAGAAGAAGACGGGCGGCATCCGGTCATGTATTGACCTTAGGATGGTTAATAAGGTGATTGTCCCAGCCAAATACCCGCTGCCCATGATTGATGAACTAACCACAACATTCAGAGGCTAAAGGGTGTTCATGAAGCTAGATTTCCGCCAGGGTTATCTACAGGTGCCCCTTCACCCAGCCAGCAGGGATCTGACGGCGTTCATGACCCATGTGGGCCTTTTCAGTTACGCCTGCATGCCTTTTGGTCTGAGCTCAGCACCTAGCTGTTTTCAGAAAATCATGTCTGTTATATCTAGAAATGAGGGAGTCAGAGGTGAGACTTCATGCAACATGGAACTCTCTTTATTATACTGAACTTGGGGTTTATATACAGAGGGGCTGTCGACCTCACGCCACCCTAGGGGGCGGGCACTACTACACACACACACACATACACATCCAACATTCCCTTCCCCCTTAGAAAAATGGACAAACACACCATTGAAAACCACCCAAATTGAAAACCCAAATCACACACTAAGAACAAGGAAAATAACATGTTGCATTAAACAAGCCTATCACATTCACACAAAATAATTCAAATCGGACCATGTCTCTGTACAACAAAAAATAATTCCATATTGATCACATTCACTCCCATGCACACCAGCAAACAATATATATATATATATATATATATATATATATATATATATATATATATATATATATATATATATATACGTATATACTGTATATATACTGTATATATATATACACTACCGTTCAAAAGTTTGGGGTCACTTAGAAATTTCCTTATTTTTGAAAGAAAAGCACTGTTTTTTTCAATGAAGATAACTTTAAACTAATCAGAAATACACTCTATACATTGCTAATGTGGTAAATGACTATTCTAGCTGCAAATGTCTGGTTTTTGGTGCAATATCTACATAGGTGTATAGAGGCCCATTTCCAGCAACTATCACTCCAGTGTTCTAATGGTACAATGTGTTTGCTCATTGCGTCAGAAGGCTAATGGATGATTAGAAAACCCTTGTGCAATCATATTAGGTCTGCAATGCTGTAATTGCTGCAAATGGAGGATTTTTTGACGAAAGCAAAGCTTGAAGGAAAAAATTATTATTTCAAATACAAATCATTATTTCTAACCTTGTCAATGTCTTGACTACAGTATATTTTCTATTCATTTTACAACTCATGGTGGTAAATAAGTGTGACTTTTCATGGAAAACACAAAATAATTGTCTGGGTGACCCCAAACTTTTGAACGGTAGTGTATGTATATATACGTATATACTGTATATATATATATATATATATATATATATATATATATATATATATATATATATATATATATATATATATATATATATATATATATATATATATATATATATATATATATATATATATATATATATATATATATATATATATATATATATATATATACAGTATATATATATATATATATATATATATACACAGTATATAGAGACTTTAAAATTCCCAGATTGAGTCTGTCGGCATATACAGCATTGTGTTGCTTTTTGTGCCCTTTCCTGATCCTATTTCGTTCATCCTCAAACAAAAGCCTCTGCTTTTGAGTGGGCAGTGTTTTGTTGTCTGGTGGACAGTGTTCTTCAAGACCTTCTCGGGAAGAAATTAAGCGATTGGATAATGGATTGGATGCATGATTTTGCCTTCCATAATAAATCTGAAAAGGAGACATCCAACTCAAAACTTCCTTTGGGTCTCCATTCATTATCTTTGCGTAAATTGGCAAATGTTTAACCCAGTGCACTCCTCCTTCTTGATATTGGACTAAGTCATACATTATTTTTTTCCTTAGGACACGGTGGCTTCTCTCCACTTTACCCTGGCTCTGGGGATGGCATGGAGAGCTCTGAATTATTTTTACTTGTAAGGACTCCATAAGTTTTCTAACAGCATCTTTGAACTCCTTCCCTTGGTCATGCTGTATGACTTTTGGTGGACCATGCTCATTGTAAATGTCTTCAAGATGTCTAGCAATCTCCGCACTGTGTTTACCTTTCAGTGGTCTTAGCCATACATATCTGCTAAACACATCTATTACAGTCAGGATGTACACTACCGTTCAAAAGTTTGGGGTCACCTCAGACAATTTTGTGTTTTCCATGAAAAGTCACACTTTTATTTACCACCATGAGTTGTAAAATGAATAGAAAATATAGTCAAGACATTGACAAGGTTAGAAATAATGATTTGTATTTGAAATAATAATTTTTTCCTTCAAACTTTGCTTTCGTTAAAGAATCCTCCATTTGCAGCAATTACAGCATTGCAGACCTAACATGATTGCACAAGGGTTTTCTAATCATCCATTAGCCTTCTGACGCAACGAGTAAACACATTTTACCATTAGAACACTGGAGTGATAGTTGCTGGAAATGGGCCTCTATACACCTATGTAGATATTGCACCAAAAACCAGACATTTGCAGCTAGAATGGTCATTTATCACATTAGCAATGTATAGAGTGTATTTCTGATTAGTTTAAAGTTATCTTCATTGAAAAAAAGTGCTTTTCTTTCAAAAATAAGGACATTTCTAAGTGACCCCAAACTTTTGAACGGTAGTGTATATATATATATATAAACACACTTTATCAAATATGTACACAGGTATTTACACAAGGAACATCTTCTCAGGCAACCCCAATGTCCCTGGGCAGCCACCACCTTTTAATTAGCCACGGAGCACCTGGGCAACCCCACGGCATCAGTGCCCCTAGCTGTCGTCTCCCTCCAGAGTCGATGCCCCCCTCCCTGGCAAAAATGGCTTTAACCGGAGGCCCAGGAAAGCCCCATGGCGTCTGCACACCCGGCCACCGTCTGCCCCCAGGGTCAAAGAGTCCCACCTTGGCAAAGATGTCTTTAACTGCCATAAGGAGCCTCTTCCCTCTCGGCTTGCCGTGCCGTTCGGTGTGCCGTTTCTCCATGTCCAACAAGCTGCTCCCGACTGCCTCACGCACCGCTGTCATGGCCCAAGACACTCCAGCCCCCAGTAGTCGCACCTTGGGGAGAAACGAAGCCTGTTCTGCAGCATCATCTGCTGCCTCGGGCACCTCATCGTACCGTCCAGCACCCTCATCCCAGGCACATGGAGCTCTGAGCATTGAGGCATTGCCCGACCTCCATGGCGCATGACTGCTGCTGCTTACTTCTGGAGTCGTCCGTTACCTTGGTACTGACAGTCTCGGTCTGCTGTTCAACTTCCAACAGCAGGGTTGTTTCCTGCTGCACCTCCTCTCTGCTGTCTTCGCACACCACAGTGTCCAAACCGTCAGCGTCGTGGTTCCACACCAGATTGGTCTCCCCAGTTGGCCCGCTGTCTTCAGTAACCGGGAATATTTCTACAACCTCTCCCGGCCCCTCCTCCTAGCAGCTCTCCCCTTGAGAGCATGGAGCGGGTGCTCCAGTGTTGGTGCTTTGCTGTGTTGTCACCGTACCCAGTAGTGGCTGCTGTCCCTCAGGGCCCTCGGTGACGCTCCCGTCAGCCCATTCCTCCGACCCGGGCATCTCATCCCTGTTGACGGCACCCTCCTCCAGGACACACTGATGCGTTATCACCAAGTCCGGCTGCGGCTGCTCCCCATCTGGGCTCTCATCGGCCATACCATCCAACACGGATGCCTCATCGCTGCTGTTGGTACCCTCGTTACAGGTGTCCTGCTGCGCTATTTCTGCGTCCTGCAGTTGTCGCTCTTCCCCGGGGTCTTCAGCCTGCATGGTCTCGCTCTTCTGTTGTGTAGCTTCCACAACCGGCTGTTGCTGTCACTCACCTAGCATGCAAATCTCTGGCGGGAAATCACACGTGGTCGGCCCCTTGCTACCTTTAGCCGGTATCTTGCGTATGGCTCCGGTCTCCCAGTGTTCAACTAACTCCAGCATCATACTTAGCCAAATATCATTGGTGCCATGGGCTAACTTGTCCTTCACTAGGCCATCCTCTGGGTCTCCAAACTCACACTTCCTAGCTAGGTTACGAAGCCTCGACAAAAAAGACTCCAGGGACTCACCTGTCCACTGTTTAAGGCTGTAAAACTTGACCCTGCTCATGAAGCAAGTGTAAGAGTCTCTGCACACATTACTCATTATTTAAAATAACTCCAATTTACCTCATCACCAAATGTTATATCTAGAAATGAGGGAGTCGGAGGTGAGACTTCGTGCAACATGGAACTCTCTTTATTATACTGAACTTGAGGTTTATATACAGAGGGGCTGTGCCCACCTCACGCCACCCTAGGGGGCGGACACTACTACTACTACACACACATACACACACACACACACACACACACACACACATCCAACAATGTCCACAATTCTAGCCAGGCTTAGGGGTGTAGTGGTGTACCTGGACAACATCGTGGTCCACAGCGCGTCGCGGGAAGAACACGACAGTCTTTTGAGACAAGTGATGGAGGTGCTGCTGGAGCATGGAGTCATGTTGAATGGGGAAAAGTGCATTTTCGTGGCCAACTCCATTCAGTTTGTAGGATTCCGGCTGGCGGCTGAGGGCCTGAGGCCCTTGCACTCGAACGTGGAGACGGTCCTGCATCTCCCCGATCCTACGACACGGCACAGATCTCCTCGTTTTTGGGCATGGTGAACTTTTATGGGTGTTTCATTCGTCATTATCCAAATACTATCGAACCACTCCGGGCCCTTCTAAAGGAGGATGCACCGTGGCAGTGGACCCCGGCCTGCCCAGCGGTAGTCGCTAGGCTGAAGTCTCAACTCACCTCCCCATCCAGTGTTGGCCCACTTTGATCCAAAATGGCTGACTTTTGTGACCTGTGATGTGTCTGGTTTGGCAGTGGGGGTGGTTATGTCTCAAGTGCAAGACGATACCGAGCCCCCAGTGGTGTTCGCATCGAGGTCCCTTTCTGCAACTGAACAGAAATATGCCGTGGGTGAGAGGGAGGTGCTTGCTTGTTTCTGTGCATGTGAACAGTGGCACATCTACCTCTACAGGCATCACTAAACCCTGCAAACGGACCACTGGGCGTTGACGATACTGCTGGAGATGACAGGCTCGGGACACAGGCCCCTACGGATCCACAGGTGGACTGAGCGGCTGAGGGCCTACATCTTTACGACCCAGTTCACTCCTGGCAAAGAGACCGTGGCGGTGGACCTCCTGCCCCTGTGCTATGGCCAACACCATACAACCAGACAAAACCCCCATGGAGGTGGATCTGGTCAACACGCACCACAGACCCCTCCGGGACATGGTATCCCTCCAGGAGCTCTGGGCAGAGTTGGAACGGGACCCCACATTGTCACAACTGTGCTTGGTCATCAGGGGGGGTTGGCCCGCAAAAGTACAAGGCAAACTGGCACCTTTTTGCCAGTTCAGAGACGAACTGAGTTGTTGGAACGGGGTGTGTGTGGCAAGGGGACACTGCACATTGATCCCAGTGTCTCTGAGATCATGAGTTCTGGTGATGCTCCACAAGGGTCACCTGGGCGTGGTCAGGGTGAAGCAGCATTGCAGGGATTCAGTTTAGTGGCCTGGTATTGATAAGGACATTGAAACTATGGAAAAGAACTGTGTCCTGTACTTGGAGAGCAGAAAGACAGGTGGACTACCCCCCCACCCCTGCGATCATTATCAAACCCAGTGTCACGATGGCCCCTCACGGACCATCACAAGACGCCTCAGTCACCAGTGAGTTGCAGTGATGTTTTATTACAGAGAGGGATGAACACACACAGGATACATACAATGGCTGGGTGACGTCTGAGCCGGGGAGCACCCGATGCGCCAGACGGACAATAGTGAGGGTGAAGTCTTAAGGGAAACGTACCTTACGAGATGACAACGTTAACAGGCGGGTTACAGATTCTCAAGTCCGTTAACAATGATGAGCAAGGCAAACAGGAACATAACGAAGCATAACAGGAGCACAACAGAACGTAGCTGAACATAACAGAGACTGCCGCACTGGAGGACATTCATCACCGGCTTTTAACTCGGCCACTAATGACCCCAATGCGGCGCAGCTGCTCGCCGTGACAGCAGCGCAGCAGCTGACTTTGACAGCAGGGAGCTCCCCCGGGCGCCTTCACAATAAAAGCCCGAGGAGCTGAAAGAATTCTCTGCTGCCAAAGCCAGGGAAATAAGATATGAGACCCGAGTGTGGCCAGAACCGACACTCGGGTTATGACAGTACCTCCCCCTCGAGGCCGAGCTCTGAGCGGCCTGAGTAACACCCAAGCCCCCCCACCCCACCCCCCTAGGGTGGGTGGATGGGGTGCTGGCAGGAGGGAGAGAGACAAACAACGAGCAAGCAAATGATGAAACCAACAAGGCTATAAAGGTAGGGGAAAAAAAAACATAATCCCAAAAATGTGGGTAACCAGAATAAAGTCAAAATAGGCAATATACCTTTTGGCAAAAACAAAGTGACATAAGGTGGAGGAAAAAACCACCGAACTCAGAAACCACAAGGTGAGCCACAAAAACACAAATCAATCCCCCCCCCCCCCCCACACACCCCAACAGTCCCACAGACGAGATCAGAAACCCGGGAAGGGTGCAGTTCAGATCCGGAGGGATGGGGGCAAAAGGTTCGGGGGGTCGTCCAGCAACAAAAGCCCACAGAACAGGGAGGGGAAAAGAGGACAGTTCGGGCGGCCTACCCCAGTCCCATGCTCGGGAGTAGAGAGTTTCAGGCGGCCGGAGCAGGTCACCGCACAGGAAGACAAATAGGTCGGGGGGCCGGCCCAGAGAACCAAACCGACGAGACAGTCCTTCAGGCGGCCGCCCCACAACACCAGCCCACCAGAACCGCTGGGAAGACGCAGCCGGCGGTCCCGCCGTAAAGGGGAGAAACGAGGGGGAACCGGGCGGAGCATTCGGGACCCCAACAGCCCCAGGTGGAGATGGGTAGCGCTCCTCAGGGGGACAAGGAGGAAGACGGTGGAGATGAGGGTGACGAGGGAAACGAGCCTGTCCAGCATCCGGTGGCCGGGGATCTGCAGCTCCCTCACCGAATCTAGGACCTGCTGGTGCAGCACCCACGGTGGACCCCGATTGGGCCTCCGGAACCGAACCCACGGTGGACCCCGATTGGGCCTCTGGAACCAAACCCACGGTGGACCCCGATTGGGCCAGCAAGGCACTCCCAGTGGATCCCAACTGGACCGGAACAGCAATCCCGGTGGACCCGGTCGGCGTGGCACCAGACTCGACCTCCAACCCCAAAACCGGAACCTCTGGCGCAGCTGGCGAGAGCAGCCCCTCGCCGGCGACCCTGGGAGAAGACTCACAAAAGAGAGAAAACCCGGGGTCAGGATCACCGGCAGCGCCAGAACCCGGCGAGATAAGCTCGGACGCAGCGGGCGGCTGCACCCGGCTCATCTCCCCTTGAGACAGGCAAAAGTGCTCTAAAAGGTGAAGAAGAAAGATAAAACAGAGAACTTGCCTGAGCTCGGGTTCTGACGCCATCCAGGACTGCGATGATCGGGGCTCAGAAGTCAGGAGGTCGTCCTCAGGCTCCTACTAAGCTGCGTCGGGCTCCGCAGCTGGCATGATGGTGCGCGCAGCTAGAGAGTCCTCCGGTACCGATGTCCACGCCGGTGGCCCGCACGGCGTGGTGGCAGGAGAATCTCGACCTGCTGGACCGGACCGCTCCTCCGTGGAACCCCGGGGACGCTTCTTCATCGGCGATGGCTCCACGCTGCAGTCCGCTCTCCTCCTCCGCCCATGGCGTGGCTGCGGAACCGGAACCAGGCTCTCCAGAACCGCAGGCCCCCTCCTCATCCAGCGACGTTGGCCTGACGTCGAGGACCGTTCAGCGGAGGGAGACACAGAGGAAGCAGGGTTAATACTTTCATCCACAGCAGGTGGAGGGAGCTCGGGGGGCTGCACACCCCGAACTCCACCCCCAGGAGTCAGACAAGGCAAAACAATATCTAAAGGAGAGAAATTATCATGCACTTGCCTTTCCCCTGAGGGTAAGATGGTTCCCGCTGTGGGGGACGTCGTTCCTTCCTTTCCCCGCTGGATGGCGACAGAGGGCCCTCTGGGAAGACGAGATGAGGCCACTCGTGGCGGATCCGGGATGGGGCTCGCCGAAACAGAGCTCTCGCGACACACAGCAGCCAGGATAGGCGACGAGGAGGAGGGGGCGACAGCCGGGGTCAGTCGGGCATGGGGCGCTGACGGGACAGCAGGCGAGGGCCCGGGAGAAGACGAGGCTGCGGGGATTCCCCTCTGACAAGGCACAGGAGTGACAGCTGTGTGGGGGGTTGAGCCCTTGCGGCGACCCAGAACAGCATCCAGATGGGGTTCTAGCTGAAGTTGGAAGCCGGTGTGACGACGGTTCCTTGTAGGGGGTGAGGCGAAGGTGAGGTTCGGAAATTGCCGTTCCTGAGCAGAAACAGCGGCAAGCAAGTCGGCGAACTCAGGAAACTCACGCAGCGTTGGATTCCTCTCCACCAGTCTAACCGCCACCACCACATGCTTCATACACGCTGGTGGATTCCCAGCGGAGCAAGCAGCAGCCACCCGGTCCCAGATCTTGTCTGCTGTCAGCTGCAGCTTCTCTGGGGAAATCCCGAGTGACGACATGCCCGATGGGAAAAGACCTCCGGATGGTGCGAACTCCCGGGCCGGAACGGAGGCAGGAGCGGGATCCCGAAGCGAGGGGCGACGTCTCCTCCGCTTCAGCTTCCTGCCAGGATTTCCCTCCAGCCCTCGGAGTATCTCACGCTGGGCGGCGATGTCATCTCTCCTCACGCTTACCTCTGGATGATTAGTGAAGCGGGGAAGAGAATCCAGAATTTCCTCGGCTAGGTCCAGGTACCAGGGCACTTCGCTGTTGAAGTCGAGGAGGGAGGCGGCGACAAGGACTTCGTCCACGCGCTCAAGGGTGTCAGCAAGGACAGCGTCCTTCCTCCGAGCACTAAACCTCCACGATGGCATGCTTCAACACGGCACCCAGACAGGTAGGAACAAACAGTCCACTACTGCAAACTACACGGTGAATGACGTCTCAAACAACGCCTCCTCTCCGGGCGTTTGGCGGCAGTCTACTGTCACGATGGCTCTCACGGACCATCACAAGACGCCTCAGTCACCAGTGAGTTGCAGTGATGTTTTATTACAGAGAGGGATGAACACACACAGGATACATACAATGGCTGGGTGACGTCTGAGCCGGGGAGCACCCGATGCGCCAGACGGACAATAGTGAGGGTGAAGTCTTAAGGGAAACGTACCTTACGAGATGACAATGTTAACAGGCGGGTTACAGATTCCCAAGTCCGTTAACAATGATGAGCAAGGCAAACAGGAACATAACGAAGCATAACAGGAGCACAACAGAACGTAGCTGAACATAACAGAGACTGCCGCACTGGAGGACATTCATCACCGGCTTTTAACTCGGCCGCTAATGACCCCAATGCGGCGCAGCTGCTCGCCGTGACAGCAGCGCAGCAGCTGACTTTGACAGCAGGGAGCTCCCCCGGGCGCCTTCACAATAAAAGCCCGAGGAGCTGAAAGAATCCTCTGCTGCCAAAGCCAGGGAAATAAGATATGAGACCCGAGTGTGGCCAGAACCGACACTCGGGTTATGACACCAAGAGGGCCCCTGGAAGCACATCCAATTGGACAGCTGCGGTGAGCTTCATACGACACCCCCTGAACAGTGTTTTTTTGCCAGTAGTCTATGATCTGTTCTCCAAATGGCCGGAGGTGTTGCCCACTAATTCAGTCATGACAGATGTGGTTACGGGTTTCCTCTCATCACTGTTCGCCAGATGGGGGGGTTCCGGTTGCGATCACTACAGTCAATGGCCCACAGTTCACCTCTGGGGGGTTTGATGGGCATTGAACATTTCAACAAGACTCTGAAAAATGGTCTGAGAGGCCATTTGGTGGACGGCTTCATTTTCCCTGACACCCTCCAGAGCACACGCCTCCACTACAGGGCAACAGCCCACGTTACGACAGGGTGCTCCCCTGTGAAACTTATGCTAGGGCGTGAACTCCACCTGCCCCTGGACCGACTGAGGCCCCCCACGACCTCTTCTCTGGAGAATACAGACCCTCCATGAGACCTGGTCCTCGCCCAGCAGCAGAAGATGAAACAACATTTCGACAGGAAGAACATGGTGAAGGCCCACGGACTCGATCCGTCAGCCGGGGTCTGGATTAAGCACCCTAACCGCATGCATAAACTGCAGCCTTTCTGGATGGGGCCACTTCAGATCGTGAGGCGGCTGGGCCAGGACACATTCGAGCTTTCGGACGGGTCATGGTGGCACTCCAGCCAACTCAGGAAGTCGTTGCCTGCACAGGGTCCAGGAACTGCGGAAGAGCAGACTGATGTGTGTTGGCACTTTTCTGATGAGGGTGTTAGAGACTCGCAGATGCAGCCAACGGAGCCTGGAGCAGTTTCCCCTCTGGTGGGGTGCTTGGCTAGGACACGTCAGAGGCCCGAATACTTCGATGACTTTGTCTTGAAAGCAGCTTTAGCTAATGCGTGATGGGAATGAGTGGCAGAATAATCTGCCTCAACACGGAAGGGTATCCTGGTAGTCTACCCAGGTGCCCATTTAGTTAGCTAGTTTTGTTGTTCATCCATCCATCCATCTTCTTCCGCTTAATCCTTTTCGGGTCGCGGGGGGGCTGGAGCCTATCCCAGCATCTTTGGGCGAGAGGCAGGGTACACCCTGGACAGATCGCCAGTCCATCGCAGGACCAACACAGAGAGACAGACAACCATTCACTCTCACAGTGATACCTAAGAACAATTTAGAATCCCCAGTTTAATGTCAATTAACCTAACTTGCATGTTTTTTGGCATGTGGGAGGAAACCGGAGAAATCCCGGAGTAAACCCATGCAGACACGGGGAGAACATGCAAACTCCACACAGATCACTGTTGGTCGGGGGCTGGGATCGAACCCAGGATCCCCCGGCCAAGGGTGAGTTGCTGTGCTGCCGCAGTGCTAACCACTTCGCCATTGCGCTGCCCATTTGTTGTTGTTTTTGTTGTTGTTGTTCAGTTGAATTGAATTGAATTGAATTGTTTTGTTGTTCAATTCAGTTCAATTCAGCTTTATTTATATAGCGCCACATCACAACAAAAGTCATCTCATAGCGCTACCAAATGCAGGGAAAACCCCACAATTTCTGAAAGACCCAGAAATCAGACGATCCCCTGTGAGCAAGCACTTAGCGATGGTGGAGAGGAAAAACTCCCATTTAACAGGAAGAAACCTCTAGCAGAACCAGGCTCAGGGAGGGGCAGTCATCTGCTGCGACTGGCTGGGGGTGAGGGGATAGAGAGGATGGAGAACAGACATAATGAACATGAACAGTGAGAAGCCAAGTACATTATTGGAGGTCAACCGGCAGTCTGAATCTATTAACAGTAGAACAAAAGGGGGGTTAAGAGACACAAGATCCCTCCCTAATCGTAGGCTATATTGAAAAGGAAGGATTTTACCCTGTTCTTAAAAACAGAGATCTGTTCTGTGTGTTTAAACAAAAAAAGAAGAAACTGTCTATATGGCATGCATTCTAAGGGTGTTCCATCTTATATATATTTTTTTTTTCCGGTTCCGCCGGACCGGCGGCGCCACACGAGTTGGCTGCCTTTTGCAACTGCTTTTTTTTTTTATCTTCCTTCTTCTTTCTACACCTTTCACTCTATATATATATCACGGACACACAGATCGCCCCAAAGGTCTCCCGAGTCGGCGGATGAAGCCTCTGTTTACAGCAGGAGACGATACAGCAGGGAAGAGCTAGCTAGCACTCAACCGCCACCCGGTGCTAACAGAGAAACTCGACATACCGAGGAACTGTAGCGGAAACAACGCGGGTGCCGGGCTGGAGTTTAGGCAGCGTGCAAGAAATATAAGACAGAATAATAAAGAGCGATGGCAAGAACCAAGCAGACCGCCCGTAAAATCTACTGGAGGAAAAAGCCCCCCAGGAAGCAGTTAGCCACCAAGGCTGCTCGGAAAAAGCGCTCCAGCCACCGGCGGAGTGAAGAAGCCTCACCGTTACAGGCCCGGTACCATGGCTCTGAGAGAGATCCGTCGCTACCAGAAATCCACGGAGCTGCTCATCTGTAAGCTGCCCTTCCAGCGCCTGGTGAGGGAGATCAAGGACTTCAAGACTGACCTGCGCTTCCAGAGCTCTGCCGTCATGGCTCTGCAGGAGGCCAGCGAGAATAGTCATTTACCACATTAGCAATGTATAGAGTGTATTTCTGATTAGTTTAAAGTTATCTTCATTGAAAAAAAGTGCTTTTCTTTCAAAAATAAGGAAATTTCTAAGTGACCCCAAACTTTTGAACGGTAGTGTGTATATATACTATATATATATATATATATATATATATATATATATATATATATATATATATATATATATATATATATATATATATATATATATATATATATATATATATATACGTATATATATATATGTATAAGCCCTGGGGCTTGCTGTAGCTGACGCCGGGTGGTCGACATGGTGATGTCAGGGGGGCTATGGCCAGTGTATATATTGTGCCTGGTTTCCTCAATGAAGTTCAGTTCGTTGCTCGGTTCAACCCGACTCCGGTCTCCCGTTATTGAGACATAACAGGCGGGTCGCCCCAGTATATATGAGATATGGTGATGTCACGCGTAAGGTGCTGCACCACTCCCTGAATACCTGATATCCCTACACCACATTCTTCTCCCCCTTTGCAAAATTGGAGGAAACTATAATTAATATTAATTTTAATTCAATTCAATTCAATTTATTTATATAGTTCCAAATCACAACACAGGTCGTCTCAAGGCACTTTACAGAAAAGAGTGGGTTTAGGCCACACTCTTAGTTTATAAAACCCAGCAGAGACCCCTAAGAGCAAGCACTGCAACGACACAGGCGAGGAAAAACTTCCCTTTAACGGGCAGAAACCTCGGGCAGAACCATAGCTCATAGAGGATTGCCATCTGCCTCGACCGGCTGGGTTGAGTAGCTACATTCAAAACAAACATACAAACACAACATTCAAAGCCAAACAGTCCAGTACCAAGCCTGGCCAGGCTGCACAAGCAAGCGAAGGCCTGGCAGGGGCACCATTTCTAACTATAGGCCTTATCAAAGAGAAAAGATTTCAACTTGCTCTTGAATAAAGACAGAGTGTCTGCCTCCCAAACTGAACTGGGAAGATGGTTCCACAGGAAGGGAGCTTGATAGCTGAAAGTTTTACCTCCCAATCTACTTCTAGATACCTTGGGGACCACTAGTAGTTTGGATTTTTGGGAACGCAGAGCTCTGGTTGGATGATAGGGAACTAAGAGTTCTTGCAGGTAAGAAGGAGTCATACCATTAAGAGCTTTATAGGTTAAGAGCAATATCTTGAATTCAATTCTATATTTTATTGGGAGCCATTGTAAAGAAGTTAAGACTGGAGTAACGTGATCTCTTCTCCCTTTTCTCATAAGGATACGTGCAGCTGCATTCTGAATGAGTTGGAGAAACTTTATGGACTTACTTGGGCAACCTGGTAAAAGTGAGTTACAGTAGTCAAGTCTAGAGGTGATAAAGGCGTGGACAAGTTTCTCTGCATCTTTATGAGACAGGATGGACCTAATTTTAGAAATATTACGCAGATGGAAGAAGGCGGTCTTCATGGTTTGCTGTATATGAGAGTTGAAAGACACATCTTGGTCAAAGACAACTCCAAGATTCCTAACAGAAGACGTAGAAGCCAGTGCAATGTCATCTAGTGTTGTTATCTTGCTAAAAAGAGTACTTCTAGTATGTTGGGGGCCAAGAACAATGACTTCAATTTTATCTGTATTCAGCAATAGAAAGTTGTAGTTCATCCAGGTTTTGATATCCTTAAGACACTCCTTGAGTAAACCTAACTGGCTGGGATCATCTGGACTGGTGGATAAATACAATCGAGTGTTGTCAGCGCAACAATGAAAATGAATAGAATGCTTCCTCATAATGTCTCCCAAAGGAAGCATGTATAATGTAAACAATACTGGTCCAAGTACTGATCCCTGCGGAACTCCATAGCTAACCGTGGTCTGAGTAGAGGACTTGTTATGGACATGAACAAACTGGGAACAGTCTGATAGGTAAGACTGGAACCGTCTTAGCGTTGTTCAATTCAAGCCAATTTGCTGTTCAAATCTCTCTAGCAGAATATGGTGGTCAGTGCTATCAAAGGCAGTGCTGAGGTCCAATAAAACAAGGACGGTGACAAGTCCTTTGTCAAATGCCATAAGGATGTCATCAGTAACTTTCACTAAGGCTGTCTCTGTGCTGTGATGTTTCCTAAAACCTGACTGAAATTTCTCAAATATAGATTTATTTTTTTTTTTTAAAGGTGCATAGTTGATTGGCAACTACTTTCTTGAGGATCTTGGAAAAGTAGGGGAGGTTAGATATTGGTCTACAATTGACCAAAATCCCAGAATCAAGCGAAGGTTTTTTAAGTAGAGGTTTAATTACTGCCACTTTAAATGACTGCGGTACATGTCCTGTCAACAGGGACATATTAATTACGTTCAAAAGAGATGGACTAATCAGAGATAGTGATTCCTTCACTAGTCTAGCAGGGGTTGGTTCTACTGTAAAAGACAAGCAGTTGGTTTAGAGGCTGACACTATTAGGGCTAGATCAGAATGATTAATACGAGAAAATTTAGAAAAATGGAGTTCTGAGCCTGTAAGCACAGCAGTGTTAGGTAGAGGCTTGGTATTTTTTTGAGGGGCTATTTTTTGGAATATTATTCCTAATACTATTCCAAAAATAACATTAATAATATTCAAAGAAAATATTATTATATTGTATTATTAAATTATTATTAATAATGTTTTAATAATAATATTAATTATTGTATTATATTATTATATTGGAATATTATTCCTAATAAGGCGGCGCAGTGGCGAAGTGGTTAGCACTGTGGCAGCTCAGCAACTCACCCTTGGCCGGGGGATCCTGGAATCGATCCCAGCCCCTGACCAACAGTGATCTGTGTGGAGTTTGCATGTTCTCCCCGTGTCTGTGTGGGTTTACTCCGGGATTTCTCCGGTTTCCTCCCACATGCCAAAAACATGCAAGTTAGGTTAATTGGCATCAAAAACTGGGGATTCTAAATTGTCCTTAGGTATGAATGTAAGAGTGAATGGTTGTCTGTCTCTCTGTGTTGGCCTTGTGATGGACTGGCGATCTGTTCAGGTTGTACCGTGCCTCTCGCCCAAAGATGCTGGGATAGGCTCCAGCTCCCCCGCGACCCGAAAAGGATTAAGTGAAAGAAGATTTTTTTTTTTTTTTTTTTTTTTGTTACTTATTTGTACCCGTAGGTAGACTTGGTTTGCAGTCTGGTGACAAGCCACTGGCTGCTGGTCGCTGCGTGCGCGAGCGCCCTAAACCTACATGTTTTTGGTGTGCGGGAGGAAACCGGAGAAATCCCGGAGTAAACCCGCGCAACACGGGGATGTCACCATGGGTTGAGATGCCGTCTCGGCACTCAGCCCATGTTTTCCCTCATCCCTGCTTCCCATTGAGCAGCGTCTCAGCTGGCCCCCAGCTGGCAGCATTATGGACGGCTGGGGCCAATTAGTCTTCATCAGCTGGGGCGCTGCCAATGAGAATAAATAGGAGCAGCCTCGATGACTCGGGGCTGCGACATAAAAACATTGCTAAGCTGAAGCCCCTTCGTCTGGTGTCAGCTTATACTCCTCTTGCAGCATTCCTGTGTTTGTATCCCGCTGTGAGGATGTACGTCTTGCTACCCCCACGTCCGGTACGAGCTGCTTACCTCTGCGCTGTGCAACCTGTGAGTGTACATCTGCATGAGTATCTGTGCTCTCCTCATCCCTTCCCCTTTACCCTGAATAAAATATCACGACTCACTGGCTTGTCCCTGGCTCTGATTGCCCGGCTCCCTAGAGCCGGATATGACAGGGGAGAACATGCAAACTCCACACAGCTCACTGTTGGTCGGGGGCTGGGATCGAACCCACGATCTCATGATCCCCGCGGTCCCCCGGCCGAGGGTAAAACTGTGCTGCCACAGTGCTAAACCACTGCGCCACCGTGCAGCCAGCAGATGAATAAATCAATGAATTATTCCTAATACTGACAATTTTATCATCAAAAAAATTCAAAAAGTCGTCAGCACTAAGAGTAGGAGGGATCAGAATCAGCTTTATTCAGAATCAGAATCAGCTTTATTGGCCAAGTATGCACAACACATACAAGGAATTTGACTTTGGCTAAAAACTTGCTCTCGTTGTTCAGGTGGAGGATTTAAATAAGGATTCAATGACAACAGAGTATGTACAGTAAATTACAGTCTGTCCACGTTTCTATAAGAGGATGCAAATATATGCAGGAATATATGCAGGTATTTACTCAGACTAACCACACTTTGCAGAAATATATGAAAAAATATACAGTCACACAGTATTTCAATGTGAACTCAGATTCAGTGATATAATGTGAATGAAGTAAAAAGCAGTGTGAGAGTTATGTGCAATGTAATAATGGATGGAAAGTCATGAGTACAGCAACAGGTATGACTAGGTGAATGTTAGGAGTTCATCAGAGTGATGGCTTGAGGAAAGAAACTGTTCCTGTGACGGGTGGTTTTGACCTTCAGTGATCTGTAACGACGACCAGAAGATAGAAGTCCAAACAGTTTGTGGCCGGGGTGTGATGGGTCAGCACAGATGTTTCCCGCCCGTTTCCTGGTTATGGACCGATATAAGTTCTCAATGGAGGGTAGGTCGGTACCAATGATCCTCTCCGCAGACTTAATGATCCGCTGCAGTCTGGTCTTGTCCTGTTTAGTGGCAGATCCAAACCAGACAGTGATGGAAAAGCAGAGGACAGATTGGATGATGGCGGTGTAGAAGACAACCAGCAGCTCCTGAGGCAAATCAAACTTCTTGAGCTGACGCAGAAAAAACAACCTCTGCTGGGCCTTTTTCCGGACAGTGTCTATATGGGAGGACCACTTCAGGTTCCGGGAGATTGTGGTACCCAGAAACTTGAAGGAGTCCACAGTGGACACTGTGCTGTTGAGGATGGTGAGTGGGGGGAATGAAGGGGGGTGTTGCCTGAAATCCACAGTCATCTCCACCGTTTTGGCTGGGTTAAGTTCAAGATGGTTCTGGCTGCACCAGAGGATCAGCTGCTCCACCTCCCGCCTGTATGCAGACTCATCATCATCCCGGATCAAACCGATGACTGTGGTGTCGTCCGCAAACTTCAGGAGCTTCACCGAAGGGTCCTCTGAGGTGCAGTCGTTGGAGTAGAGGGAGAAGAGCAGTGGGGAAAGGACACATCCTTGGGGGGCGCCAGTACTAATTTTTCGGGAGCTGGATGTAAATCTCCCTAGCTTCGCCTGTTGCCACCTGTCAGTCAGAAAGCTGGAGATCCACTGGCAGGTGGAGGGGGGGCACCTTGAGCTGGAGGAGTTTCTGATGAAGAATGCCTGGGATGATGGTGTTGAACGCTGAGCTGAACGCTGAGCTGAAGTCGACAAACAGGATCCTGGCGTACGTCCCTGGGGAGTCGAGGTGTTGCAGGATGTAGTGTAGTCCCATATTCACTGCATCATCCACTGACCTAACTGGATGTAGGGATCTATGGCATTTTGGCTCTTGGTTAGCTGAGCCACAGCATTAAAGAGAAATCTGTGGTTGTTTTTTATTTTCTTCTATCAAGGTTGAATAGTACTGTTGCCTAGCACTACGGAGAGATTTCTTATAGGTGGTAAGGCTGGCATTCCAAGCTGAACAAGAGTCTTATTTGCACACCAGAGCCTTTCACAGGATCTAACTTTCTGCTTTAACTTACGGGTGTGGAAGTTGTACCATGAAGCTAGTATCCTGTTTTTAATAGTTTTCTTTTTAAGAGGGACTATGGAGTCAAGTGTTGACTGCAGTGAGGCTGCAGTACTATCAACTAAAAGGTCTAATTCTAATGGATTCAAGTAGTCAGTGCTGTCTGCTATATTGAGACATGGTGATGGAGGAAGTGCTGAAGGGATTAATTCTTTAAAGTGAGCCAGGGCACTCTCAGATAAGTATCTGGTAACTATATTTCTGCTTGATGCTGTGAAATCGGATAGCACAAATTTGAACGTTATCAAATAGTGGTCAGTCAGTGGAGGATTTTGAGGGATGACAAACAGCTCATCAATTTCTACACCGTAGGCCAAGACCAGGTCAAAGGTGTGATTATGACGATGAGTTGATGAGTTGGTTCACTAACACACTGAGAAAAAACAGTTGAATTTAAGAGGGAGAGAAATGCTACAATATGACTATCATTATCAACATCTATTTGAATATTAAAATCACCAGCTATGATAATCATGTCTGAGCTAAGAACTAAGGTTGTTAAGAATTCAGTGAATTCAGACATAAATTCAGCAAAAGAAGCACTATATACTGTGGTAAATAAAATAGGCTGCTCTGACCTCCAGGATGGGTGTGCTAAGCTAGAAATTAAGAATTCAAAAGAGTTACAATTTGAGTTTAGCTTAGGCTGAGGGTTCATTGGTAATGTGGATTAATATTTTACCACCACCTCGGCCAGTGTTTCTAGGAATATGAATATTACCATAGCTGGGGGGGGGGGGGTGGCCTCATTGACACTAACAAAGTCATCGGGGCGTAGCCATGTTTCTGTGAGACAGAGTATATTTATATTGTAATCTGTGATCATGTCATTAATTAAAGTCACTTTTTTCTGATCTTGTATTCAGCAGTCTGCATTTAATTATTTTATTTAACTGTGGTAAATTAGTGGTTTTAATCTTTATTAAGTTATGTTGGAACGGCAGTGGCTCAGGAGGTAGAGCAGGTTGTCTAATAACCACATGGTTGGCGGTTCGAATCCTGCTCTCCCCAGATATCCTGCCGTTGTGTCCCTGGGCAAGACACTTTACCCGCATTGCCTCCAGTGTCCATAATACTGGGTATGAATGTGTATAAATGTATAAAAATGTTCGGTGGTGGCCGGAAAGGCCATTGGCGCAGATTGGCTGCCACGTTTCCGTCAGTCTGCCCCAGGGCAGCTGTGGCTGCAGAAGTAGCTTGCCACTACCACTGTCTGTCTGGAGTGAATGAATAATGTACCTATTTGTAAAGCGTCTTTGAGTATATATGATAAAGCGCTATATAAAAGCAATGCATTATTGTGTTTTATTTGTCTTGCGTTATAATGTTTTGGGTAGCGGAAGACAGACACAATCTGTATGGGGTTATGAATTGAAGACTGATCTAAACAGTGAGAATTATTTGGATTAATAGGATTAATATGAGAAGTGGAAGCAAAAAAGAGCTGGTTTGCAGACCCAGGTACTTTGGGGTGAGTTAGCACACCAGCTTTCAGTCACTGTACTAAAAAATGCTGAATGGAATAAAACAGATTGTCCCTTAGAACACGTGCACTGAGTCTATTTGGATGGATGCCATCTGGCCTCATAAATGATGAGCGGTTCCAGAACAGGTTGAAATTGTCTATAAAGCCAATGTTAAAAGCAGGACATGTTGAACACAACCAGGTATTAAGGCTAAGAGTTCTGCTAAAATAATTACAACCTCTTCTGAAAGGAGCAAGTGGTCCAGAAACAAACACACATCTGCCACAGTTCTTAAGAGTGAACAGAAGGCTCCTGAAGTCTCTCTTTAAGATCTCAGACGCTTTATCTGGGATGCTGTTGCATCCAACATGGACAATAACAGTTTTAGCATGAGGGTATGCATTTAATAGGTCAGGGATAAGAGCCTCAGTGTCTGACACTTTAGCCCCAGGAAAAAAAATTGTAACACAGTACCTGCTTCTGACATTCCTCATTATTGAATCACCAACTACCAGCATCGTCTGGGAGGACTTTGTCGGTGGCTTCTGAAATGGTGGATAGTTTTGCCATTGTTGTTGCTGCTGTGGCGGCAAGGTGCCAGTGCGGGGGTGATGTGGGGGTTGCGCTCTCTTCTTTTTGGAGCTGGTGTAAAGTTTGGCACACCTAAGGTAGTTTTAATCCGGGGCTTGCGGGTTTGGACCACTGCTGAAGAGGGAGGTGCAGCCATGGGAGGAAGATCAACATCCAGGTGGGGGAAATCTTCCAGGGAAAGGATGTCAAATCTGTTTTCCAGCAAAAGGAGAAGTGAGGAGGCACGGCCATGTCTGGTCAATCCCCGACGTTTGCTATTGGGCCCAACCATGGTCCAGGGCGCGCATTGAGGCTGTGAAGAACCACCCGGGGCTTTGGGTTTAGCTCCGAGCTGAAACCAGTGTTTAGTGCTGAAGTCCTGGACAGCTGAGGTAACTGGAGCAGGGGTGGAGGTGGATGGCGATATGCTAATTTCACCCAGGTAAGCAGCCGTCTCTGCTAGCTGCGAGTCCGTCGCTGGTGCCGATGTCCGTCCAACAATGATCGTGTCAAGATGATTTTCAGCCTCCCAAATCTTATAGAGATTAGAGGGTCTCAGTTCCAACTCAGAAACCTTCTTAGAGAGGGAAGCACAGCTGACACAGGTCGGAGAGGGAGCCATGGCTTTCCAGCTCAGGAGTGGCTAACTAAAACAGATAGATTAGCCTAACCTGGTGAACAGTGCTGATTGGGGTCTGATTCACCTGTGAGCCAATACAGGCTGTTGTATTTACTGAGCTAACACTAAGTAAAAAAGTTAATATCAATAAAAGAGTTAAAAATTTAAAATGGAGTTAATACAATAAACAAAAAATAGATAAGATAACCAGTATGTGTAAAAGTTTCAAACAGACACCGACACAAACAGACGCCGACCAGCAGCAGCAGACGTGCCCTCCCCAAACTGAACAGGTATCCCACTATTCAAACACATATAATTTAATGTAGCTTACCACAATGATTCACACATATCACACATTACTAAATAAGGCTACTGAAGCATAATGAATGATTCACAAAATGGAATTAGCAGTTCAGGTAATAGACAATTCAAATTTAAAATTGCATTAGGCAGACTTATACTCTAAGCATTGGCTATATAAACAGATTGGTTATGATCATTCACCAAACGTATTATCAAAGAACAAACACTTGCTTTATTAAAGAACATTCTCATTAGTTTTTTTTTTGTTTGTTTTTGTTTGTTTTTTTTAACATGAGTATGAACCAAAGCCTAATGACTAGGGTCTGTGGATAGACCACCGTGGGACCCAACACGGCTGGGTGGGTTATTCCGCTGCCATGTTTGCTGCACTTCTGCCTGAACAGCCTTTTTGCGGGCAGTCTTCCACGGGGAGAATGGCTCTGCCTGAGGGGCCTTGTGGCGGGCCTGTGGCAGCCTCATTCCTGGAAGTGTCGGACCCCCAGGGCCAGGGTGAATGTTCATGACGCTGGGCCCCGGATCCCACACTGCGGCATCCAACTCCTGCAAAGTCTCGCCGTCTGGGGCAGCCACCTGGACATGCCGTAGCTGGTTAGCGTACCGAACCGTCTGTCAGCCCAAAGCACGCTGTTCCCAGGTTTGCCACGATCTTCAGTGGCGCCCAGTGTTTTGTTGGTTGTGGCCCGGTCATGACTGTCTCTTGCTAGTGTGGACCCAAACCCAGTCCATGACCTGGAATGGCACCTTACTTGGTTTGATGCATTGCTGCTCCCCCCGTGGCTCTGCGTGCTGGTTCGGCCTGGGACCTCCGTCGTGCTGTGGCAGTTCGGTAGTCACCGTGTTTGTTGTGGACCCTTCACCGGTTGTCTCAATCGAAGGTGTCTGGAGCCTCACCAGTGTCGGTTGTTGAGGCGGACTCTTCACTCATCGGCTCGGTGGTGGTTCATTGAGTGAGGATATGGAAGTTGTCCAGTTCCTCCTCTCCTCCATCTGAGGAGCTCTGCCATATCGTGTTGGGGCCGTCATTCATGCCAAGTTGCTGTTGCTATGTTTCGGGTTATCTGCATGCTCAGGCTCCCTTCCCTCTGGCTCTGGTTCTGGTTCTGGTGGAGTGAGAGATGTAGGCGAGTCTGGCTTTCCCCCCTCCGGGCGGCTCTCCTCCTCAGAGTGCGCGGTGGATGCTTTGGCATTAGTGTCACTTGTGGTTGCTCCGGCCCACACCACGTCGTTATCCTCGAGGTCCGCTGTGCTCCAGCTGCCGCATCTGGACTATCCGATCCCCACGCTGTCCCTAATGGTGAAGCCGAGTTTGTAGAAGAAGTCGCATCCCATGATGTTGTCACCGTGCACTGCCACTTGGAACGAGAAGTCATACACAGTTTTGACTTGTAATAAACAGTCAGTTCAACCGTTCCGACATTGCACAGTCTGTGACCCCATAACCATTCAGAGGCATCAGGTTCTTTGGAATTTTGTGGCTGGGGAACAACTTCTTCACCGTGGCCCAGTTTAACACTGACCGCACCACCGCCATGTCTAGCATGAGCGGTATGGCTACCCCGTCAAGCTCAACCATGCTGTATGAATAACTATTGATGTCGGGGCTTACCGCATAGATAGTCATTGTTGGCAGGTGGGCTGGCTTGCTTGGCGGGCCCCACGGTGTCTGTGACTGGCACACTTGATACATCATTGTCCTTTCGCCGGGGAAAAAGGTGCTCTGTCCTTTTGCATTGGGGTCCCACAGCTTCCGCAGATGGAGCCTCTCGGAGCGGACTTTTGGCTAATGGCATTCATCTCAAATTCTTCCTCCGAGTCCTCTTCTCCCTCCGGGCTCACCGTGTTAGCTAACGTCACCTGTCTGGGTAGCTTCTGTGCTTGGCGCCCATTTAGCCTCAAGGCAAACCTCTCTGCTGCCTCTAGTTGGAACGCTAGCTCAATAGTGTTAGTTAGCATCATGTTGTTTGCCACCGTTAGCATTTTAGCTCATAGCCTAGCATTATACATGTGCTCAGGTAACTGGTCCCACACCATTTCATCTTCAAGCAGTCCAAAATGGCACATGCTAGCTAAATGCCTTAAGTCAGCGACGAACTGTTGTACCAACTCACCAACCCTTTGGTGTCTCTGGCGAAAGCGGATTTGTCACTCAATCATGTTGTTTGGGGTGGCAAAGTAGCTAGCTAGTAGCTCGACGGCATCCACATAAGACTCAATCGGTCCTATCATATGAAAAATTTGCTGGCCGTTTATGCCAAGGATGTGGACAAGGAGTGCTTTTTCCTTATTTTGTTGAGTTTATCCAGGTCCATCGCCGAAATGTAGGTCCTGAATGCGTCCAGCCAACGTGGCCACGGGACTGCTGGTTCCCCTGGGCACTCAAGGAAAAGCCAAAGTGGTCGTAAGCACGCTTCCAAGGTTTAACCTTTTGTTGCCAAATGTTATGTCCTCAAACCTGGCAATGATGACTGACAAGGATGCTGATGGTTGGTGAACTTTAATACAAGTTAGTATGAAGAATACAGGCACGTGATCAAGGGCTAACTACTGCCACTGGTGTCTCGCATGTAATCACTATCCAACTCAACTCTTGACTCCCTGAAATGGCGGGTCGTCCCAATATATATGAGACGTGGTGACGTCACGCGTAAGGTGCCGCACCACTCCCTGAATGCCTAATATCCCTACACCACATACTATAAGACCAATAGGATAAAGCTGTGGAAGATTTCAGATTAGAATGAGGAAAAATTTCTGTATATGGGCTCAGCTGCTCTTGTGACATTTGTGAAAATGTAAAACTGACGATTACAGCACCACATATGGGCACAATACCCAGCTTTTAGGTCTCTATGTAGAAAGGAGAATTTCTAAACTAGCTGTAAAGTTTTGCATTTCTGCCCTTTATGCTTTTTGCTGCCAATGCACTTTTACTGGAAATAAGAAGAGGACCCTAATCCCTAAAAATCTACTAAATCATGTTAAATTTGACTACTAAGTATCCAAAAGTGAAAAAAAAAAATCCCATTTTATTTAGTCTTGACTCAAACATAATGATACATGAAAAGCAATTTAAAAGGATATTCAACTGAACATGCGTTAAGCAAGTAGTTAAAGTAGAACTGAACTCACCTTTTTGCCAAAAAAGTAGAATAGCAGATTAATTCCTTATTACCTATTGTATTTTTCAACACATAAAAGAAATTTTTAGGCCGTGCGATGGCCAAGCTATAAGCCGATAAACTTTTGCCTCTGGCTGGCAGTGCCAAACAAACCGGAAGTAGTGCAGACGACGCTGCGTGACGTCACGAGTGTGACCCTTATCAAAACAACAATGGCAGATGATAGCAGTTCCAGCAGTCAAGAACACCAGAGTTTTCAGAGTGAAGAGGCATTCAGGATCGGTGACAAGACAGAGGAGGATGCAGGAGTGTCAAGTGAACAGGAAGAGAGCGAGGGAGGCATCGAACCGTACAGATTAGAGCCAGAATTTTCGGGGGATTCCAGCACCGACTCAGACCGCAGCAGTGATGGGGAGGAGAGTCGCTTATTGAATACAGAATGGTGAGTCTTTACTTTGGCATGTTTGGGGTGTCAGGATAAGGAAAATTAACAATAAAAAAGAAAAGGAAAAAAAAACATCAGCATTTTTCCAACTTATTACAGTTATCCCTCACTTATCGCGTTTAATGCGGTCTTCCTTCGCTGGGTATAGGCGCTCGGCAGGGAGCGAAGCTGGGTAAAACGTCTCCGCCAATCAGCTTGCGAGATAAAACGTCTCAGCCAATCAGCTTGCGAGATTCCCGAGCGGGCTGGGATGCCGGGGAGAACGGGCTCTCCGTGTTGATACCTGATGTTCTAATGTAGTCTCCCTGCCTTCTCATTAGAACATCAGGTATCAACACAGAGAGCCCACACAGCTCAAAATCTACCTCTCTGACCACCGCTCCACTCCTCTCTGCCCACCTCTTCACCACTCGGGAATCTCGCAAGCTGATTGGCCGAGACGTTTTACCTCGCAAGCTGATTGGCCGAGACGTTTTACCCAGCGAAGGAAGACCGCATTCATTGTTCTTTATCGCTCGTGTTGCTTAGTGGCACTTTTCGCTGTTCTCTTGTGCCTTTTTGTGCAAAATAGTGCTTGTGACGCCCTTGGTGGGGGGGTGACGCTACTTCGCGGTTTTTCACTTTTCGCGGTCGGTTCTGGTCCCCATTAAACGCGATAAGTGAGTGATCACTGTATATCTAGAAACGCATCGCTTCCCGGTCGCTTTTCCTCCCCCTTTCTTTTCTTTCGTCGCCATGACAGCTTTCCTTGGCCACTGAACAGATCTTCCCAGGTGTTGGAAGTGTTTTGTAGTCGACTATCACGACAAAATGCACCAAAAACAACCAGTGTCAACGTGCTCGCAATGGTAAACATGAGGACTGGGTCACACTCGTGACGTCACGCAGAACTCCGGCTGCGCTTCGGCGGATTTGTTTGATTTTTCAGGGCGGGAAATTCAAAATCGCGATTTTCTCCAAGATTCCGGGATTTGTGGAGGGGGTGTCAATGATAAATTATCTTTATAATTGTATGTACTATCACCCAGTGCCGTTCAATGCCGTTCAGTTCAGTTCTACTTTAAGTGTAGCCATAACATTCTGTACACATCATGTTTTCTTAAGAAATACAAATTGCAATGTTTACTCAATACCCTGATACAGGTGAGGTGAATATATCGATCACTTTATAACAATCCAGCATTCTGAAGTGAGGCTTTCGGTTCTGGCATTGCTGTAATTAATTTTGACATGTTGCAGACCAACATTCACACACAGAAGTATAACGGACCTCACAACACTGCTACAGCTGCTGAAAAATTGTTCAAAGAATACAACAAAAAGCCAAGACACTGACCCACCCACTACTTCCCCCCAATCCCAGACATATATGCAGACACCAGAGAGAATGATGATGATGATGATGATGATGATGATGATGATGATGATGATGATGATGATGATGATGATGATGATTTCTGGTGGTGTGCAGAGGTGGCAAAAGTACATACATTTATTATTTAAGTAGAAGTACAAGTACTTGGCGCCCACCAAGGCAGACGTGTTTGCTCTTTCTGTTCTCGAATGCCAATTTTTTTTCTCCTTTTTTGCATGTTTGCTGCTCTTTCTACAGTGCATAAAGGTCATGCACTGTTAACAAACAACCGACGGATACTACTGGACATCGCCAAGACAAGCAGTCATACAGAATTTACTGGTTTCATACCACCCGACCTACAATGCACTGTGTGTCCATGCAGTGATCAACACCACCCCCAGGAAGGCCCCAAAGCATCAAGACCACTTGAGCATGCTGACCCCAAGAGAACGCGTTAGAAGCGGCGCAAGCAAGGTAAGAGAGGGGGGCTACATGCTAGGCTAAAAGGTGGCGCTAGCCGCCCACTGGTACCTAGCCTCCTGCTAGCTAATGTACGGTCTCTAGAAAACAAGCTAGATGAACTAAGAGTAAGGATTTAAGACCAGCGGGAGATAAGAGAATGCTGCGCCCTAATTTTCTGAGAGACCTGGCTCTCAGACAGAGTCCCTGAGTGTGCCATTCAACTACAGAATCACTCAGCACATCGGGCAGACTGGACTGTAGCCTCGGGTTAGATGAGAGGGGTGTGTGTGTGTGTGTGTGTGTGTGTGTGTGTGTGTGTTTATAAACAACTTGTGGTGCGGAGATGTACAGACTGTTTACAAGCACTGTTCACCTGATGTGGAATTTTTACTGCTGAAATGCCATCCCTATTATCTACCTTGAGAATTTATCGTTGTGTTTTTGGCCGCTGTTTACATTCCCCCGTGAGGCAACTACACAGCAGCACTTAACAAACTCCATGATGTCATCAGCGCATTTGAGACGTCCCATCGCATAGCTGTTTTTATTGTTGCTGGTGACTTTAACCAGTGCAATTTACGGACTGTACTTCCCAAATATTACCAGCATATGGACATTCCAACCCGCGATAAGAACACACTGGATCATGTTTACACAAACATACGCGGTGCATACAGAGCGGCACCCCGCCTCCACTTAGGACAGTCAGATCACATCTCCCTGTGTATGTACCCAGTGAAGCGGATGATGAAATAAAGGCAGCAAAGTGAAGGTTTTAAGTAGGTTTATTAAATCATACCGCCATCACGAAGCTCGCCCAATGGGCGGCTCGGAGGCTCTCCAGCAAAGAGACACAGGATGTGTGTGTCAGCAGCAGTTGAAGGAATGGTAATGAGTTACAGAACATGTGCGGTATTTATACCCAGTTACAGACAACACATGAAAGGCATAGGACATTTGCATCACAGTAAGAGCAGGAAGCCTGAATGTTTGCATTTGATTCATACAAAACAGCATGATACCAGCGGAAGGAGCTAGACACAGAAAGGCTGCCTATTGTTCTGTTAATCGCTCCAGATGCGCGCTCTGCATGTCCCAGTCTGTTGTGGGGGTTACGCCAAACCGCCACACGCTCCCCCCCAGAGGGCTCGGCAGGCGGCCGAGGCCTCGATAGTCCAGCTTTGGCAGCGAGCAGGGAAAGCTCTGTGCAGGTGGAGGTGGAGGGGGGTGGGGGGTAGTAAATGCCGGCCGGGGACGGTGAAATCGTCCGGGCCGCACAAAAATTGCTTGTTGCTCCGCGATGTCGAGGGGCTGTCCCGTTGAACGTGCGGAGATCACAAGAAGAAAAATTAGTCACTGGCTCCTCTCGCGATTAAGTCCTGCAAGGATTAATAGCGGCCGTGAAGAAAAAAACAGGAGTGACGAGACTGCGTGGCGGCTGTAAGAAAAAAAAAAAAAAACAAGAGCAAGGGGACTTGGCGTGTTGACTTTAGGTGCGGGCACAACCTTAAAGCCTTCGGGGACCGCAGACTGCTGAATTCCCGTTGTGCGCCATGGCTAAGACCATAAAATCCAGTGATCCAGCTGCGTGCGTGCCTCAGGTGTACGAACAAGCCTGAAGGGCCAGTGTGCAGCGGCGAAGGAGGAAGGCGGTCAGTGGAGCCGTATGTGTCCCGTGCGTGGTGCGCTGTCCTCGTAACTCCCCGGTGCGTGTGCCGGGGCTCCGTGCGTGGGTGGGCCAGCTGGGGAGGAGAACCAGGGTCAGGGAGCTTAATCATCCCTGTTCAATGTGTTGGAGCGATGAAAGTGAGTAGACGATCTTTGTCCCTCGAGCTCGTGTAGATGCGTTGGAGCGGTGAGAGGGAGGAGACGATCTTTGTCACTCGCTCGGCCGTGGTGCGTTCAGGTCCACGCGCTGCATTCTCCGTCGGCCATGGAGGTCGCCATCGTGGAAAGGGGACGAGGTGCATGCGCTCTCGTGTGGAGGGGCTGTGAGCGCGGCCGGTCCAGCGTGGACGTGCCGATCTAGGCGTGCAGATCCCACCATGAAGTTTGCTGCGGCTTTCCCGGTCGTGGGTAATGTCCGGAGAGTTCCCTGAAGCAGAAGGGAGCTGCTGCGTTCGCTTGTTGTCGGAGCATCACTGCCGGGTGCTGCGTTCGCTGGCAGCGTGTTTTTTTCAGCGTCGGGTAGCCAGCGTAGCTGTCCAGACCAGAAGGTTGCGTTGCACAAAGCGTGTGCATTCTCGGGGTCCCCAATGAAGCGGATGATGAAATAAAGGCAGCAAAGTGAAGGTTTTAAGTAGGTTTATTAAATCTTACCGCAATCACGAAGCTCGCCCAATGGGCGGCTCGGAGGCTCTCCAGCAAAGAGACACAGGATGTGTGTGTCAGCAACAGTTGAAGGAATGGTAATGAGTTACAGAACATGTGCGGTATTTATACCCAGTTACAGACAACACATGAAAGGCATGGGACATTTGCATCACAGTAAGAGCAGGAAGCCTGAATGTTTGCATTTGATTCATACAAAACAGCATGATACCAGCGGAAGGAGCTACACACAGGAAGGCTGCTTATTGTTCTGTTAATCGCTCCAGATGCGCGCTCTGCATGTCCCAGTCTGTTGTGGGGGTTACGCCAAACCACCACACCCAGCATAAAGACAAAAGCTGAAACAAAAAAACCCTGTTATTAAACAAATCAAATGCTGGACTCTAGAGGCTTAGAGCACCCTGCAAGATTGTTTTGCCTGTACAGACTGGGATGTGTTTAAAGCTGCAACTGCCTGGGAGGACTCTTCTGTAACATACAGGACTATGCTGAGTATGTGACTTGGTACATCAGCACGTGTGTTGATACCATTGTACCCACCATACAAGACAGGAAGTTCCCCAACAAGAAGCCCTGGATCAACAGTCAGGTACGTCAGATGCTGCGTGCTCGCTCTCTCGCATTTAAATCAGGCAATGAGGTTGAGTTCAAAGCTGCAATGTATTGACTAAGGAAAGCTATAACAACAGCCAAGAGGCAGTACAAGGAAAAGCTGGATAGCTTCTACTTCACTCCTGACCTGGGGCGCATGTGACAAAGCCTGCAACACATCACAGACTACAAGAGGACCAACAGCAACACCACTAGTTCCACAGACAGCCTGCCGAATGATCTCAACATATTTTACACCAGCATTGAGACCTCCAGCTACAGTGCAGAGAGGAGACACACACACACGTACCCTCCCCCTCCACTAAACCTCTCATCAGGCCAGGTAAACAGAGCACTGAGGAATATCAACTCTCGCAAGGCACAGGACCAGAAAACATCCCTGGATGGGCTCTCAGAGTATGTGCTGCTGAGCTGACTGATATCTTCACATCCATCTTCAACGTCTCCCTCAACCAGAACGTAGTCCCCTCCTGCTTCAAAACCACAACCATCGCCCCCCTCCCCAAAACGAGCCCGCCGACCTTTCTGAATGATTACAGGCCGGTATCACTCACTCCAGTCATCATGAAGTGCTTTGAGAGAGTGGTGCTACCTCTCATTCAGCACAGCATACCGGATACCCTGGACCCCCTGCAGTACGCCTACCAGCTCAAGAGGTCCGCCTCAGACGACATTGCTGCAGCACTCCAGCATTCTCTCTCCCACCTGAAAGATAAAGACTCCTACATCAGGATGCTCTTTGACTACAGCTCCGCTTTCAACACAGTCATCCCCCACAAACTTGCCAACAAACTGTCTTCACTTGGCCTGCACCCCATCCTCTGTGACTGGCTACTGGACTTTCTGACTGGCAGGCCCCAGTTTGTCAAGATGGGTAACAGGACCTCAGCCAGCATCATCACGGACACAGGTGTCCCACAGGGTTGTGTTCTCAGCCCCATCTTTTGCAGCCTCTTTACCCATTACTGTGTTGCCTCCCACAAGGACAAAATCATCCTAAAGTTTGTGGATGACACAGCAGTGACAGGATGCATCACTAGTGGTGATGAAGTATCCTACAGGAGGGAGGTGGCCAGCCTGGTGTCATGGTGTGAGGACAACAACCTCACCCTCAACACGGACAAGACGAAGGAGATGATAGTGGACATGAGGAAGGGGAGGAGGAGACCCCATCAGCTGCTGTTCACCCGGAAGCTTGAGGTGGAGAGGGTGAGCAGCTTTAAATACCTGGGCATCCACATCAGCGAGGACCTTACGTGGGCACTCAACATCACACAGCTGGTTAAGAGAGCTCAACAGTGGCTGTACTTTCTGACGAGGCTGAAGAAGTTTGGCATGTCCCCCAAGATCCTCAACAGTTTCTACAGCTGCATCATCGAGAGCATCTTGACCAACTGCATCACTGTGTGGTACAGCAGCACTACTGCCCTGGACTGCAAACGCCTGCAGAGAGTGGTGAAGACAGCGAAGAAGATAATCAGGACTCCACTCCCCTCTCTGCAGAGCATCTACCACCGCAGAGTCCAAAGGAGAGCTGCTGCTGTCCTCCAGGACCCCACCCACCCCCAGCACAGAATGTTCACACTTCTGCCCTCAGGCCTTAGGTACAGAAGTGTGAAATGCAGGGCATCCAGACTAAAAAACTCCTTCTTTCTCACTGCCATCAGACTCCTGAATAAATAACAAACTCCGGACACAGTTTTGCAAATAGGAATTCACACACTGGTTGCAAAATTTGCACATTGTTCACTTGCACAGTGTACATAGTCTAACCCTGTCTCATGTCCATATCATCTCTGCTGCTAAATTATTTTTGTACAGTCTACTGGGTATTATCATTACAGAAAAATTCTCAAACTGGGTGCTAATTTGTACATTGTTCATTTGCACAAAGGCTTATGCCATCTCAGGTTCATATCATCTCTGATATTAATGTACCATTGTCCAGTATAGTCATCCAGTGAATTTTCAATTTTCACTCTTCTTGTTTCCTCTAGTTTAACGACTTGTCATGATCCTGGGGCATGGGTTAGAGCCGTGCCCAGTTTCCCAGCCCAGTGAACATTTTTCTGTCTGTTTATTGTTATCTATAAGATCATTATGATGGTTTTGAGTTCTGTTGTATTTGTATTTTTATGGTTTCCAGTTTGTTTATTTTGACAGCACTGTGCAGCTTCCAGCTGTCAATCCCTTCGGGGCTGCACAGCTGCTGTCCATTCTGCTACTCATGAATTACACCTGTCTCTGATTATGTGATTGTATTTAACCCTTTAACTGCCCAGATTAAATGGATGGGGCGCGTGCCCCCAGTGGCACAGCCCAGCAACTGCACCTGTCAACTTACTGACGTCCCCCGGCTATGCTGAGAATTTGTACTAATCTCTATTGATCTGACAGTTTAGAAGGTGGCAGGCACGCGCCGAAGGAATCATGGCTGACATGGAATATAGCAAAGAAGAAGAAATCCTCATTATTATTCTTCCTTTTACCGCTTTGAGATCACACACCAATGTGGATGTCGCCATGTTTGGTCATCGCTGCCGCAATGATGACTGAAACTTCATGAAACTGGAAAAATAGCCACGTAATACAGACAAAATTCACGTGGGATAATCATAAGAGTTTGTGGATGTCGTACACAGGTGTAAATTACTAAGTAAATGCAATACATTGACAACGATGGACGAAAAACTGAGCTACCAGTACCAAGATAGCGGCACCCACGTTCGTCATGCATTCTCACAGGAAAACTGCATTTTACAGGAAAAATAGCCATGTAATACAAACAAAATTCATGTGGGGTAATCATAAGAGTGCATAGATGCGGTACACGGTGTAAATGGCTGAGCAAACACACAAACATTGACTACGATGGACGAAAACAGACCGGTCACGTGGGCGGGCGAGCCCCCCCCCACCCCCACCCGGCAACAGGTAAGAGAAATATATGTTGATGTTTTTTTACATTTTATTGATTTTCTGGTTCATATACTTTGAAGATTAGGAAAAAAAAACATACCCCTGTAGACAAATCGGCGTTAAAAAAAAAAAAACAAAGCAAAAAAAACCCCCAAAAAACGGACCATTCTTTATGTAAATGTGTCCAAAGTCCACTTTTGACTGAGTTATGTAATTTATATAGCTGCCACGACATTATGCAAATTAGATGTGTAAATTTATTCCTATCTGAAACTTTGGATCATATTCTACATCTTTCTAATTGACAGTAAATCATTATCTCTTGTAGCTTTCAAGTTATAGCCTTGGAAATCTGAACTATTTTATTGAGGAAAAAATTTTACCACTCTTGACCACTGGGGGGGGCTTGAGTTGCCTTGCATTTCCCCAGGCGGCACATGGCACCTAAGGCATTTAAAGGGTTAAGTGACACAACAACTTCTGCCCATTGTCGTGTCCTTCTTCGATGTAACCCGTCCTCTGGATCACTATCCCCGAGTGATGAGGACTCCGCTGTCGAGGTGAGTTGGAGTGCTCCATCCTGGTGCCGTTTTTCCCCTGTTTTTTTGGCCCTTGAGCCCCTCACCTCTCGGGAGTGCTCCAGCTGGGTTTCGCTCCTGGCCAGGCGTTCCCTGACTTTCCGTACCTCTGGATGTTTAGCCCCACTCTCTTTGAACCTTTGTGTTTAGTGTTCCACTATTACCTTCTTGCACTTTATTTTGTTGTATTTGTATGAACATTCTTGTTTGTGCCTTAGTTAATAAATTTGCCAACCTACAGTGAGCGTGTGGTGTCCTATTTCCGCCTGGGAAACAAGTGCATTATGACACTGCTTTTACTGCTTTAACAGTCCTAGTTGCCTAATGTGTGTTATTAGTATTCATTAGTATCAGTACTTAGTATTAAGGTGTGTTTAAGGTGTCATAATTGCCTAATGGATGTTATTACATTGTGTTATTAGTATTCATTAGTATTAGGTGTGCTATTACCTTATTAGAATTGATGTATATCTATTACTTTGGCATTCGTTTGGAGAGCAGAGTAAGAATTTCATTGCTCAGGAAATAAGATAAGATAAGATAAGATAAGCCTTTATTTGTCCCACAATGGGGAAATTCCAGGATTGCAACAGCATAGGGATAGCAACACTCAGAGCAACAATCAGAAGGCAAGAAAAAACAACATCTAGTAAACATATGTCCATATTACTATAAATGTATATATATAGACACACAGTGCAGAGCATTATGGCTGGTGGATGTGCAGCAGAAAGTCTAAGCTCTCTCTCCGCGGATGCAGCGGGCCAGCTGGAAGTCTTTGGGCATGATGGTGACCCCCTTAGCGAAGAAGAGACCACCAGGTGGGTCTCGCTGGTCTCCTGCAGAGCCATGACGGCGAAACTCAGGAAACGCAGGACGGTCTTCAAGTCCTGAGCGATCTCCCTCACCAGGCGCTGGACGGGCAGCTTACGGATGAGCAGCTCCGTGGATTTCTGGTAGCGACGGATCTCTCTCAGAGCCACGGACGTGTGACGGCAAGGCCTCTTCACTCTGCCGGTGGCCAGAGCGCCTCTCCGAGCAGCCCTGTGGCTAGCTGTCTCCTGGGGGGCTTCTTCCTCCAGTAGATTTTACGGGCGGTCTGCTTGGTTCTTGCCATCGCTCTTTATTATTCTGTCTTATATTTCTTTCACGCCGCCTAAACTCCAGCCCGGCACCCGCTTCGTTTTCGCTACAGCTCCCGGTATGTCGAGTTTCCCATTAGCACCGGGCGGCGGCCAAGTGCTAGCTAGCACTAGCTCCTCCCCGCTGTAACGTCTCCTGCTGCAAACCGTGGCTCCGTCCGCCGACCCGGGAGACCCCCGGGGCGATCCGTGCGTCCGTGATATACATACAGAGTGAAAGGTGTAGAAAGAAGATTAAAAAAAAAAAAAAAAAAAAGGCTGTTGCAACAGGCAGCCGACTCGTGTGGCGCCGCCGGTCCGGCGGAACCGGGAAATGTTGCATTTCTTAACTGTGCACATAATAATAAAGCCTTTGAATCCTTGTGTTAAAAAATACTTTGGTAGAAGTAGAAGTGCTAACTCAACTTCTTTACGTGAGCAAAAGTTAAAAACAGTACAGGCTTTGAAAAGTACTAAAAGTAGTTCTTTGAATGACATTTCCACAAGCTGTTTTTTGCTAGCTGAACATCATGGTATGGTTTTATAGTATTGAAATATATATTAATAAAAGGGGGCATAGATCCTGATCCTTGGTTCCTCCAGGTTTTCCACCGTAGATCGAGAAAAAGGAGAGGAAAGAAAAAAAACATAAGAAAAATCTGATTATTATCACAGCTGTAACGGAACCCTTTTAAACTCAGCATAATCAGTTTACAGATTTCATGTTCCTTCTGAGCTTAAAGTGGCACACTGGTAAAAATCAAGTTGTTTTTTTTTTCTTGATAACATGTCTGTAACATGTTTTTTTATGACTTAAGACAAATCAAGAGCAAAATCATTCTTATGTGTCATGTCTGTGTTTTGCTGCTGTGAAAGTTCAGTTAGCTCTCCATTACTTTATTGTAACTTGTCAGTTACAATACTGTCCTAAAACATCTTTAAAAAGTCTCCAGTTGATTCAAAATGCTGCAGCTAGAGCTTTAACAGGTACTAGTGTAGCACCCTGGCTATAAAATGTATTCAGTGTGTTTGATGCATTTCTGTTTAGAGGTTGTTATGCCTCTGTGTGTTGTTTAAAGCTTGCATGGGTTCGCTCATGTTTTTGAATGGTCCATAAATGTGTCACTCACTCCGCACGTTGAGTGCAGCTGCGTCCATCTTAGTCTGCTGCGGGCACCAATCAGATGAGACTATTGGCACAGTCAGGTTTGAGAGAGGGTGGGACTAGAGTAGTGAGAGCTCAGTTGGCGTGAGACACTGAGCAGGTCAGATGGGAAAGCCATGCTGAGAAGAACCAATGGATACGTTTGTAAGTTTATGAGTTAAACACTTGTTTTCAACCGGTTAAATGTTAGCGCATAGTATTTTTAATTGTTTGTAACCTGTTTGAGGGAACAGTGACCGTGTTCGAGCCACTGCCGAGCCATAGAGCGAGAGAGCTGTTGAGAGTCTGACCACGAGGTGGACTGTAGCTAGCTGGTGAGCATTTTGGCTAGATCAGAGGGGGACAGAGATGATGAATTGGGCATTTCTGAACCAAGTTGAGTGTGCACTTAATCTGAATCTGTGTTTATGTTAATGCTTGTGAGTTGGGAATGGGGAATTTATGAGTGTTTATGAATTCTAGTGTGCTTCAAGACTGTAGGGTGGCAAGTTGTGCCACCCCTTTGTTTTCCAGGCCACGCACGCCAACATACTGAAGTGCTCTGGGCTTGCTTCTACAGGAGAGGTTCTGCCCACACCCAAACGCTTGTAGTGAGGATACCTCCATTCCATGCTGCCATGGATAGGGGTTTCAGGAGAGGCCCAGTCGGCTATCACTAGTAAACTGATCTACGAACAGTGAGAACCAGCTCTGGTTTTGAGGACTAACTTATGAGCTCCAACAAGCGTGCCAACAGGTGGTGCCACAAATACATGGTCTAAAACTGAAATCCCTGGTACAACTTATTTATTTAAATTTACCACGGCCGAGAACAGGAAGGCTGTACAGAGGGCCATCAACGCTACCCAAAAAATTAGTGGTGGCCCCTTGCCCTCCTTGGAAGACATCTTGAGATCCTCCTGTCTCAGAAGGATCAAGGCCATCACAAGAGACCCCTCACATCCTCCCCACCACCTGTTCGACCTGCTTCCCTCTGGACGATGGTTCAGATTAGTCAGGTCCCACACCTCCAGACTGACTAACAGTTTCTTCCCCTGGGCCATCTGAACTGCAAACAATCAGAGCCCCCCCCCCCCCCCTCCCGATCACTCACATGCTCAGAACTGAGGACCTTTAAATTATCACAATAACTCACCTGTCTTTGCACTCATCACCTTCATGTACTGTACAATGACCCATCCGTGAAACCACCATTATGTATATTTTTCCATAATCCGTGGGCCATTTTACTCAATTGTGTGTTCAATTGTGCGTGTGCACTCTGCATTCTTATGTACATAGTTCCACCCACTTAGCCACTACCATACCTGTGTATGTTTCCACAATCCTGGGCCATTTTTATTCTTATTCTTATTTTATTTTTATTTTCATTTATTTTTATTTCAGTTGTGTGTTTAATTGTGTGCTCTGTAACCGTGTTTTATCTAATCCTTCTCCCTTACTTTATTGCACAGCAGCCTGGTGGAGCACCCACAATTTTGTTGTACTGTACTACTGTATAATAACAATAAAGCCTATTTTATTCTATTCTTATTTGTTTGTTTGTTTGTTTTTTTATTGTGCCCTTATGTTTTCTTTTATTTAGGTAGTCAATTTCATTCTTTTGTCTAAAAATTTTTTATCTGTGCTTGCACCTTAATCCTGTGTTGGTCATGTCACTGTGGAACGGGTATCTGGAGTAAACAGAGGTTATAGGTGGGGGGATAAAATTGCATAGGAGGTTAAGGTTCACACAGTGTAGCTATAGCAACATCTACCCGTGCCTCTTAGCGCACTTGCCAAGTTTGTAATTCAAATTGAAAATGGCGTTAACTTATATAGCGCTTTTTCTCATCTCTAGATGACCAAAGTGTTTTACAGATCCTGCTATCCACCCATCCACACACTGATGGCGGCAGAGTTGCCATAGACACAGGCCCTGGACTGACCCACCAGGAGCAACTGGAGATTCAGTATCTTGCTCAAGGACACTGTGACATGCAGACAGAGTGAGAGTTGAACCCCTGACCCTCGGATCAGTAGTCGGCCACACTACACCTGCGCCACAGCCGCCCCCAAAGACACTACACTGAAGGCATTACACTCACTGAGGTCACACTTGTAGATTGTTTTTTTTTTTTTTTTTGTATGTCCCTCACTTACTCACTTCCCGTGCTGAGGTGCTTTCACCTAAATGGCAAGTAATGCGAAGTGAGTGAGAGGGCTACACTAGAAAGAGAGATCACATCTCTCCAGTTCTGGCCTCACTTCATTGGCTTCCCATAGAATTTAAGAATTTAGTTTAAAATCCTTCTCCTTACTTACAAAGCTCTAAATAATCAGGCCTTTTGTTATTTAAAAGATCTGATAATACCTTATCATCCTATCAGAGCACTACGTTCCCAAAATGCAGGCTCACTTGTAATACCTAGAATCTCTAAAGCCACATTTCCACTATATAGTTCTGCGCTACTCTTTTCTTTTCTTTACTACTTGTTTCTCCCGCGGCTGCGCCTCCATCACAACCGCGGAAAGCCGAGAATTGCTGGGGTGGGCGGGATTGAGGTGGCGCTACACTGCTGACGTATAAAGGACGAGACTGACTCCTCAACAACACAGAAAAAAATAGCGGATTACGAGCGGAGGATTTCCACGGTTTTTAACACAATGAATGTCTTTAACGAGACAAGAGAATTTTACAGGAGAAGACGACGTGGATTGAGACAACACACGTTGGAGCAGGAGAGGAGAATAGCGGTTGCCCAGGAGGAATCTGAAGCAGCTGCATATGAAGCAGAGATCATTCAGAGATCATTTCATTTGTTCAGTGTTCATGTGCATACATATGTCAAACGTGTTTTTTAAATAAAATGTTGTGCACTTTTAAACTACGTCGCCTCTGTTGTTCAAAACGGTTAAATGTTAACAGACGGTTAATTAAATGCTGAAACACCGGGGTAATTTAAAATTATGCAGAAGCTTAATCCTAAACCCCTTTAACTTACCAAATAATTTATAATATTATAAAAAAGCCAATCCAAATCTAGACCCATTTTGTATATTGTGTAATAATGATACACTGATGATAAACTGACTTCCCAAAAAAAGCAGCAGCTATACAATGCACTTTTGGTTTGATGGAATTGCCATTTGACCTTGGAATTATATGTGGAAACTTGTTATACTTCCAGTTAACTTTAACTTACAAAATAATTAAAAATATTATAAAAAAGCCAATCCAAATCTAGGCCCATTTTTTGTATTGTGCATCATTTGAGTATCATTGTACAATCTATTGTTATTTATAAGGGTTATCTTTTCAGTGGTGGCTAATTACACACTAAAACAACGTAGAAAATGACTGCAAAGAAAATGCTGCAGCTAGCCAAGTCACTTTTGATTTGATGGAATTGCCAATTGACCTTGGAATTATATGTGGAAACTTGTTATACTTCCAGTTAACTTTAACTTACCAAATAATTGATATTATAAAAAAGCCAATCCAAATCTAGGCCCATTGTGTATCATTTTTCCAATCTATTGTTATTTATAAGGGTTATCTGTTCAGTGGTGGCTAATTACACACTAAAACAATGTAGAAATGACTCAAAAAAAAATATGCTGCAGCTAGACAACTCACTTTTGGTTTGATGGAATTGCCAATGAACCTAGAAATTTTATGAAACTTTTTTTAATCCTACTAAATACACCGACATTGTCACACTGCCCAACACCAAATTATAATTTTCTTTTTCAAACCAAAGATCACTATGGATCTATTGAATCACAATAGCATAGGTTTATCATATACATGTCAGTGTTTACAACATCAAAAATGTTATATTTGGGTTTACATGTAAGTGTATTTTCGCTTTATATTATACTAGACTGCTTATAATTTATTGGAATTCTCAGAATTTGGAATGCCGATATAACATTCAATTCACATGTACTTACCTTTTACCCAATTCGACTTTCACCTTTATCAGTGTCTACTGCTGAATGTAAATTACACCTGTGCAACTGCTTACAATTTTACTTAAAAACCGTACCCACTGTAGAGCAATGGATACAGCAGTGGTAATATTTATTAAATTTAACAATAACAATTACATTACCATTAAAAATCTTGACACCTTTATGGCTGAACAGCAGGATTAGGGTCATATGAGGCAATGGAATGTGTATGTAATTATTCGCCTTTATCATCCAGTGTTATAATATACAAACCACACTTTTATCCAAAAGACTAACATTTTATTACATTACAAATATTCCCAAAACATGTTAACAAATGGGGAGCTTTCAGTACTTCGACCAGACTGCCAAAATGGTTTCGGAAGGCTCCGTGGAAGGAAGCCGTCTCTGTCAGCTCATCCCTTCTTAATGCGGCTAACTGCAGGTGTCTTTCACGCTGTTCGAGCATCCTTTCATGGATCCGCATCTCCTCAGCATGATTCTGGGCCATCAGTGATGCAAGGTCTGCAATGTTGCTGGACCTCTTCAGCTTGCCTATATGAAAGACAGAAGTCATTGTATTTAGATAACACCGGATCAAAACATGTCAGAAAAAATATTATGGAATTAAACTGTTGAAAGCCTGTGGTAGGATGCTTCGTTGCTGTATTTCAGCTCAACTGTCATGTTGTTGCCCCTCAGTAGAGTGGACTATAAGCAACTTCTGTGGTGATGTGGTTAGGCCCCCCTTCATTTCAAAAAGGATTAATTGTAAAAAGTATTTTGATTTAATGGGTTATTTTTAAAAGAATTTCTTTGTACTGTGGCCTCATAAATCAGAATGGGTTAATAGTGTTAGCTGACTTGAAGAATTTCAATCAAGCATTTTGATTTGAAGTCGGTACATGTGCTCCTTTTTTTTGGTGAAAATACAACAGTATTTCACCACCAACACACCTATAACACTGGGCCACTGTGGCTATGAACACCCCTGAATCTAGTATTTTTATAAACGTAGAAAGACATTTTAAATTCCTTGTTATGCGTCTATAGAAAACAATCACATATAAAAACAACCGGGTGGTAATTTTCAGTTTGTTGTGCCTTACCAGCACTTGACCGGGAGATGCCGGGGCAGTCCAGTGAGGCAGACCCCAAGGGATTTGAAAACTGTGTATAGAAGGAAAAAAACACACAATAAAGCTCACAAACAAAGTGCAACATGTACCGCAAACACAAAACTTTTTAACCAGAATACAATTAGCTTACGTCAGCGTTTTGTTCACGTGAATACTGAAATAAAGGCGCGATTCAGCAGCTTGATGCCAGGTAGCAGCAAGGTACAGAGGTAGCTAGCTATTAGCGGGCTAGCCATCACCACAATTGCCCACAATCAAACAACTTTCTTTATTGCTAAAATAAAGTGCGCTTTTGACCGAAAGGCAAGAAGACGGACAATAACAAAACAACACTCACCGTCACCGTTTTCCAATTCCGTGGCCGTGTCGAGTCCAAATTCTCTGCCAATAATAGCAGGCCGGACACTTCCTGGTATATTTTTTCATTGCAAGTTGCCCCACCAACTCGCTCTGGATGTAGTCATCGGCTACGAGGGACAGAAAAGTCCGCACCTCCTCGTTTGTTCATGGAATAAACTTGCGCGTGGACATCGTTATATGAGAACACAATTGTGAATCCAGTCACCGCAGTTACTCGCTGAAATTACAAATGGCGGATGTGTAGCTTCAACAGAAAACAAAACGGACGCGTTTGGTGACGTTACGCCCTGACCAATCAGCGTTTAGCAGTCGATTGACGTCAATTCACACCTCGCTTTTCGCTCGCCTGTACCCTGCCTCTGAACAGGCACGAAAATCGTAACGGTTAAACCGTGAGGACTTGGGTGGAAATGGCGAAAAACCGAAACAAGTAAAAAAAAGTAAAGCCCAGGTGATACTGGTGGAAATGGGGCTTAAGAGTACAATAGGAGGCAGAGCTTTCAGTTATCAGGCTCTTCTCCTTTGGAATCAGCTGACAATCTGGATTCAGGAGTCAGAGTTGATCTCTGTTTTCAAGAATAGGGTTAAAACCTTCATTTTTGACATAGCCTATAATCAGGGTGGGATCAGGTGACCCTGAACCCTCCCTTAGTTATGCTGATAATAGATTTAGACAGCCGTGGGACCTCCAGTGATGCACTGAGCTTCACTCCTTTCTTCACTCTCAATGAAATATTTTTGCTGGTGATTAACATCTGTTTGTTCTCTCCCGTAGATTGAGTCTCCGTCGTGCTGTTGCTCTTTACATGTCTGTTCTTTTCTTCTTCTTCTCTATCCCCTCACCCCCCAACTAGTCACATCAGATGACTGCCCCTACCTGAGCCTAGTTCTGCTGGAGGTTTCTTCCTGCAAAAAGGGAGTTTTTTCTCTCCACCATTGCCAAGTGCTTGCTCACAGGGGATCGCCTTATTGCTGGGGTCTTTTTGCAATTGTGGAGTTTTCCCCTACAGTTTGAAAATGCTATGAGATGACTGTTGTTGTGAAATGGTGCTATATAAATAAAATTGAATTGAATTGAATTAAGCTCTTCACCTTAGAAAAAGGCAAATTTATATATAACAGGTGAACCAATAAAGATTATACAACAGTTAGTTCCGACTGAGCAATTTGATTGGACAATAGGGATTCCAGGAGTCACTAAAATCTTTGATAATTGCACTCCAGTTTCACCGCATATGTATCACTCAGCTTCAGAGGTGTTCATGTAACCGTTAATTACTAACACTAATTTACTATCAACTATCTCTCAGTGACAAATGCAGTACTGTGTCGAATACCTTAATTGCCTCAGCTCTGACAGCCGGAAGCCCCTCCGAGTGCTGTCACAATAAAAGCTTGGAGAGCCATAGGGGGCACACACATCAGCTGGGAGGAAAATACTGCATGGCCCGAGCGCGGACAAAATCGGCGCTTGAACCATGACAGTACCTCCCCCCGAGGCGGCGAACTCCGGGCACCGTATGACACCCAAGCCCTCCACCCCACCCAGGGTGGGAGGATGGGGGAAAGGCCTGGAGGGTGAGAACCAGAAAAGACAAAAAATACCAAGACGATGACACGGGAAACACAGGGAACAAGTATGATAAAAAGAAAAACACAATACTCCATAAAGCACAGATGGTACATAGACAGGACAAAAAATGCAAATAACAGGGGGAGGCCTACAACCTAAATACACAGGCCCATGAGATACAAAGTGGCAGATACAACCATCCCTCAGACAGGGGAGGGGAGAAGGAAAAAAAGCACGCAAAACAGCGGAGAATACACAGGTCCAAATAGAGCAAATGACAATACGCCCGATTGACCTTAATATTTAATGGAAATAAGAAACACACGCGGATGACAGCAGGCAAGAGTCCAATGGGACAGAATCAGTTCTGGTGGTCTCCCTGCGTCCAATGTTCAGCTAACTGGCCGGGGGAAAAGGAAGCGTTCGGGCGGCCTACCCCGGTCCCAGGCCCGGAGAAACAGGAACGCTGGCGGCTGGACCAGGTCGCCAAACAGACAGTCCAGTTGGTCGGGTGGCCGACCCAGAACACCAAATGGGCGCGGCAAGTCCTCCAGGCGGCCGACCCGCATCGCTCAGCCACCAGGACCGCAGGGGAGAAAACGACAACGGCTTCCCTGTAGAGGGGGATAGCGAGGGAGAGCCGAGCCGAATATGAGGAACCCCAACGGCACCCGGTGGAAAAGGCTTGGAGGAAGGATGAGGGACCAGTCCGGCGTCGCTCAGCAGAGGATCTGCAGCTCCACCTCCGAACATTACCAGAATAGGCCACTGTCATGATCAGGAGAGCGTGCCTCCCCCGTCCCTTCCTGCTTCTGTTTTCCCGGCTCCGGAGCTCATCAGCACACCTGCTTGATTACACACCTGCTGCCTCCTGATTCACCAGCTTATTTAAGGGCCAGCGTGTGAAGGGCTCTCCGCTGGATCATTGGATTTGTGTTGCCACACAACGATAGTTCTTGTTGTGTGGCAAATCAAATTATTTGCTCCAAGTTGTCTTACCTTCTCCTTTCCTCCACTCAGGTTTGCTGCCGCCTCCAGTGGTGCGTCTCTGGCGTTGTGTTTGTATGCTCACCTGAATCATCTCTAGTCCTAGACAACGGCGTCTCCACCCGGGTTCTTCAGCCCTTCCTCCTCCATCCCTGCAGTCACCAGACCCCTTCACCCTTCCTACGATGGAGTTTACTGCAGGGCTCTCTGCAAGTATCATAAGACCCATTACCTCGGTTGTCGTTCCCCTGTGTGCCAGCCTCATCAGTAATCATTCCTCTACTCTCGTTCCTCCTAGGCTGCATGTGGCACCAGCGTGCAACTGTTTTCCTGTATATAGTGTGGCGTCTTGGTTGCAGGTTTCATTAATTGTGGTGTGGGTAGTTATTTCTTAAAGTAGCATGTTGTGTATAGGGTTTTGGGTTTTTCATTAAAGTGGTGTAACTTTTCATCTGCATCTGAGTGCTCTTCTGAAGTGGTTGCCCTACACGTAAGCCTCCTTTAACACCAAATTATGACAGTTTTTAAGGGGATTTATGTCCAGTGCAGTACATCTTTAATAAATTGCTTTGTTTACTTTTAAAATAAGCTCAAGTGGGTTTTATTTCACGGCACATCAGCTTTAGTGAGTAAATAAATCAATAAACAAATAACATAAACTTACAAAGATCTCTACAGGACTTTAAAAGTAATTTTTACCCATAAGAACCCAGACCCCATAATTTTCCTTGAAGGAGAAAGGGGTCCGAGTTTTTATAGGTTAAAGTAAGTTAATCAGTCATGACACACTGTTGTGTTTTGATATTACTTACACTACCGTTCAAAAATTTGGGGTCACCCAGACAATTATTTTGTGTTTTCCATGAAAAGTCACACTTATTTACCACCATGAGTTGTAAAATGAATAGAAAATATAGTCAAGACATTGACAAGGTTAGAAATAATGATTTGTAGTTGAAATAATTTTTTCCTTCAAACTTTGCTTCCGTCAAAGAATCCTCCGTTTGCAGCAATTACAGCATTGCAGAACTAACATGACTGCACAAGGGTTTTCTAATAATCCATTAGCCTTCTGACGCAATGAGCAAACACATTGTACCATTAGAACACTGGAGTGACAGTTGCTGGAAATGGGCCTCTATACACCTATGTAGATATTGCACCAAAAACCAGACATTTGCAGCTAGAATAGTCGTTTACCACATTAGCAATGTATAGAGTGTATTTCTGATTAGTTTAAAGTTATCTTCATTGAAAAAAATGCTTTTCTTTCAAAAATAAGGAAATTTCTAAGTGACCCCAAACTTTTGAACGGTAGTGTACATTACTCAAAAGAATTAATGATAAATTGGCTCAGCTTTGGAGAAAAAAAAAAAAGTTTAACATGTTGCATTATGACTGTAACCAAGAAAACTGAAGCTGACAGTAGCAAAGTATACAGTACAAAGGAAAAAAATAATGTAACATAACATCAAATACTGCCATTTTAAGAGTCATTAGTTTTTCAACATTCAAACGTACTGTAGAATTTAATTTGCTCAGTAAAGTACAGATATCTGGAAAATCTACTTAAGTACAATAATGAAGTATTTGTATTTCATTACTTCCCACCTCTGATGGTGCGATTATGACATAGTGAAGTTTTTACCAATGCAGCATTACTTAAATCTTTCCTTTTTCCTCAAGTGCTCCAGCTTTAGTGTCATACAAAAGGTGCAGTGTTTTGCTGTTACTGAGTATTTTGAGAAAAACACACAAAAAAGATGACCTTACACAAAGACATTTTTTTACCTGTTCATCTAGCTTACCCTCACTTCATTGGCTTTGGTTCCATTGTAAGGCGGGGTTAGGCTTCACCATGGTTCAATCCCCTGGGATGGATAAGAAAGCCCATCTGCAGAATTCACCAAGCTTGGCAGCTGAAAACTGTTTTAGCACGCCTCTGCTACTTCAGTTAAGAATATCACACTCAAGGTTTTTATTGGATAATGATGAAAGTGTAATAGAGTCAATAAAAGCATTCCCGCTTCGCTTGCCAAGTGGGTCGACCCTCTTGGTGACATGAGTAGAGTGCTGGAATCTGAAGCAGGAGATTGTGAGTTTAAACCTTCTGATTGGATTCCACTAGTTGGGCTTGGCCCATCCCCTTTGTTACAAAAGGTCTCACTTTACTGCAAACTGTGTGTTTGTGAGTAACAACAGGTGAGAAAATGTTTCCCTGTACATGTCATTTTGACTTGTGAATGTGTGTTTTCATGTTTATATGGCAACACATTTGTGGAAGTTTTGAATCTGTGCTGTCTCCCAGTATGGTCTCTCCAGGACAGAGGATAGATGTTCCTGTCAGCCCTGATAGGCAGAGCTGGGTTGAGCTGACAGCAGAACATACACGGTAAGTGTGTGTGTGTGTGTGTGTGTGTGTGTGTGTGTGTGTGTGTGTGTGCCATGATGGCATGTCTCTGTAATGTCATGGCACAAGGGCTGATGGGGTAGCAACCTGTGTCATCAAAATGTATGTGGGCATGCCTGTCTTCCTTTTCTCCAGTCCCTTAGTTCCAATCTTCCATTTTGCTCTCTTTCTCTCCCAGCTGAACTAAAAAAAACTCTCTCTTTTGCTTCTTTTCTGTTTTCTCTCCAAGCTGGAATCTGTCACTTGAAATGCATTAAAATTTGGTTTTGCTGTCCTTCTCCAAACCCATATCAATGACAAAGAGCAACTGGAGTAAATAATCTTTTCTTTCTTCTTTGTCTTTTCCTTTCTGCAAGGTATCACTTTCTGATAAGAAGGAAATGTTACAATAAGTGCACTCAGGACTTGTAGGAAGGATGGCTGTGCTATACTGTAAGACAGAAAGAGTGAATAAGCTTGGCACAGAAGGATGGGAAGATGATACAAGCAGATGACAGTCAGGTTCCACCAATGGACACATTGAGAAGAAAAAGAATAAAGAACCCCAATTATGTGACAATGGTGTAGTTCATAAGTGTTTATGTAATGATGGTTTCAATCTTCCATCTTGTTTTGTGAGCACTTTCCACCTCAACGATTTTCCTCCCTGTCTTGCAATAAAAATACAATTTGGCAGCCATACAGTGCTGTAAACAGCATCGGAATAATTTATGAGAGGCAGAACTGTTGTGATAGACCTATTGAAAAAAATGTATTGCTGAAATGGCCACTTGTAGTACTGCTGCTTTCTTTTCCATTGAGACTGTTTGTCATTATTTGCCGATTGAGACTCATTGTAACTGCAAGCAGAAGTCAGGTGAGCAGATTGACTTCCAATATAATAATGCTACCCTAACACAGAAAGTTCAGTCAGGGCCAGAAGGAGTTACCATGACAGTGGTCTGATTGAAGAGACATGGATTAACGCCTCTCTGGTCAGGCTGGAGCCCTAGCTTGTGTCGTCGTCGGCCTCCGTCGGTCTATGATGACCATGGAAGAGAATCCTAAACGTCTACTCTGCTGGAACAGCACCGCCTGTGGCTGAACAGGCCGATGCGCACCGGTGTTCTACCTTCCAGCGTTGGGCGTTGGTAGGATTCAAGCCTGGGCAGGAAGACATGGAGGACAAGATGTTACCCATGCAGCATGTCCCCACTCTCCACGTCACTGATGAATCCAAAGGAACAGCAGGGCTGCTATAGTTTGGCACCAGTGCCGTCGCAGGAGCTGCCAGAACGATGTTGAGCACAACAGAGAACTGCCTTAGGGGCTCCGACTCGGGATTTTTCCTCAGGGTTGACTCCCGAAGCCTTTCCCGTGACCGGGTGTGCCGCAAGGCAGCGGAGGTTTGAAATCAGGGTTTACCTTCCCCTAGATGGGCTACCTTCCCAGGTTGATGAGCCACCATCTACCCGAAGCATCTGGTTTTAAGGGGCCAGAGATCCGCCCTCGCCCCTTCTCCTATTAGTAAAAGCAGTTCCGCCGGGCTTAGAGACTAAACCACACGGGCAGGCTAGGAGTTGGACTTAGTTGTCAGAGGCTTTTCGAGACGCACGCCGTAAGGAGCATTTTATGAGCACTGGGAGCTTAACCCCAGTGCCGCTCCTGGCTATGACAACCTTGGAACCTAGCTTGTGTAAGGTTGACACATATAGCTGAGCCAACCTCAATGACCTATTCCAGTTGTAAGTTCTTTTTTCCCACTGTGTATGCCCTGAACAAGACTGGGTACTGTATTTGCATGTCTTTACATTTGGGTGTTCACCACTTATGTGCATTTATAGCAAACATGACTTCAGAAGATGTCTATGAAATAGGGAATTTAACTTTAGCTTCATTCTACTGAGCTTTAGCTTGGCTAGGTGGTTGGACATGATCTGCTTAAACCTCGTAAGCTTAACTATTTGATCAGGGCCAGTTTTGATTACTATTTTCTACAAATTCTATCCACTACTACTTAAATCGCTGTTTGTCTACCAGCACTTGACCACATATGTCATTCTTAGACATTATTGTAGTTTATTTTACTTTGACCGGGACCAAAGACAGCTAGAGGCCATTAGCAGTTTCCAGTTCATTAATTCAGGGTTGTTTCTGTGCTTATTATACCCCAAGGACTGGTCATATCCTATCGGCCACTGAAACCACACACCCCTGTCCCTGAGTGATGACTTATTTAAATCCGTCAGGCAGCATTAGCTTAACTATTGATCCAGTTGGTTAGATGGCTATTTTCTATAAATTCTATTCATCCCAGTTGGAATCCTCATTCAACTACCAACACTTGACCATATATTTCATTCTTAGATGTTTTTTTGAGTGGCTAGCAAGCTGCACTCATCAGCTAACCACTATCATCAGCCAGCCGCTGTCTTGAAGCTAGCAGTTTAAAAACTCATTTGCAGATATTTCTTTGCTTATACCCTAACAGCCCTTTATTATTATTATCATCATCATCATCACCATCATCATCATCATCATCATCATCATCATCATCATCATCATCATCATCATCATCATTATTATTGTTATTATTATTATTATTGATTAGATTTTATATGGTGCTTTGCATGTCTTGTCAAGTGACATCTCAAAGTGCTTACAGTGAGTCCATTATTCATTCACTCCAGACAGACATTGATAGTGGTAAGGGCAGCTGTAGCTACACCTGCCCCAACTGTAGCTGAGCATTCAGTGATGCCCACTGAATATTGCATGCAGTGTTTAATGATGGTGGTTGTCTTTAAGTTTTCAGTTCTTCTGTGAGTTTTTCTGTTGTCTTTCAGGCTTTTCAGTCTTTGTCTAAGTTGTTCTGTGAGTTTTAAGAAGTCTTTTGTGTGTGTCTGAACCTTGTCAAGTCCTGCGCTACCTTTCTTAAATCGCCTTTTTATAAGTTGCCTGTTTTCTGGTTAACTGAGGAGAAACATCTTTTTCTTAGGAGCTCGCCTTTAAAAAGAGTTAAACTTTCAAATCCTTTCTTTTCTTCACCTCGGAAGCCGTTCGTATCCCATTTGAATGTTTTTTCTTGGACTTTCCGACTTTTCCTGCAGTTAAAGTGGATTTTTAATTTTCCTGTTTTAAAGTGAACTGGTAGACATTTTTTTGACTTTCTTTCCCTGCCTCACCCACGTCTGACCATGTTAAGAAATCAGGAGCTCATGGATGAAACTGACTAAAACATTTTTCCTTCAGCCTTTGGTTTTGTCCTGCAGGCCAGGGGACATACTAAAATTTGGACAGGTTGCCAAAGGACTTCATGCCTGCTCTGGGGCCAGCCTTCACTCGGTCGCTGGCTCCTCGCCACACGCCTCGTGAGAGCTCCCAGCTGAGTCTACGCTTCTCATAGCTGTGAACTATCTGAAAGACAACCAGCAGTTGCTTTCCCCGTGTTCCGAATGCTGTCTGAAAGAGCCACTGAGCCTTCCCAAACTACCACCGGCTGGCGCCGACCACTGCTGAATACCTGGACCTACAGCTGTTTGTAAGTGAGACTCCCACTTTCCTAGGACTTCATGCCTGCTCTGGGGCCAGCCTTCACTCGGTCGCTGGCTCCTCGCCACACGCCTCGTGAGAGCCCCCAGCTGAGTCTACGCTTCTCATAGCTGTGAACTATCTGAAAGACAACCAGCAGTTGCTTTCCCGGTGTTCTGAACGCTGTCTGAAAGAGCCGCTGAGCCTTCCCAAACTACCACCGGCTGGTGCCGACCACTGCTGAATACCTGGACCTACAGCTGTTTGTAAGTGAGACTCCCACTTTTCTATCTGCTGGGTTTAAATGAGATGTCGTAAATATCAATTATAATTGAACATAACCGATATTTCATGGTACAATTAGTCCCTCAGCAGTAGGACAAAGCTGTAAACTGAAGGAAAATTCTTGTTAATTTTTAAGTAACCTCCTTTCATTTTTGTAGATTAATTCAGAAGTCCCTTTTTACATAATCAACTTACAGAATTTTTCCCCATAAAATTGCGTTCTGATTTTGTTAGATACTTCAGTCTTCCATTGCATTACAGTTGAAACATAAAATCTGGTTACCTCTTGGTTCCACAAAGGTTTAACTATAGATTTTATGCTCAGGAATCCACTAACGGTTGATGTAATATCAAACTCCTGTTGATCATTTGAATCTGTTTATCCATCATTTGAATGTCATGTCATGTAACCTGAATGAGTTTCATTTAATAAATGTGTAAATGAGAGAAGTTGAAGCATTTTTTCCTTTTCATATATGCTTTTCTGGGTCACGGCAGTAAAAGAACTCACTGAATTTTGAGACAGAATTCATTAAGTAATTGAAGGTACGGAAATTAATTAATTGAAATTAATTAATCAACAATTTGTTCTTTTAGAACTGGTGCCCCCTTTTTACAAGTGCTTTTCTATTTTATTTAGTGAGTGTTGGGGTGACGGATTCACTCTGCCCCCTCGCACACCCACTATTAAATAAATAAATAAATCCCGTACCTTATTACACTATATTTTATTAAATATCGCTACATATTGTTGTGCCCCGTAGGAGGCTGTGTGCAACCCAAATGTATAAGCAAAAGAAAAATCATTAAAACATAAGCTGTATGTTTTTTGCCAAATATTGATCCACTTTTTTTGGTGAAGCTCTGTGTGTGCTGTGTCTGGGAGAGCTGCTGCAGGCAGGTCTGTGTCTCTCTCTGTGTATGTTTGTTTTCCCCGCCTCCTGCTGAGGTGTCTGTGTTGCTGATCGCAGTAAGGGCGGGGGGGGGGGGGTGTGAATTGATTCACTGCCTGAGTTGAACAGAAGAGCTTTGTTAATGCATGCAGAAAGTTTTAAGCAGTATTATACACTGGATTAAGAAAAATAAAGGCCTATAATGACAGAAACGCGAAGAAAGCCATTCTGTTTACTCATCAGTTTAACCTACCAGCGAATTATCCTGGTGGGGCGAATTAAACCGACCAGTTCTGTATTGCCTCAAGTGTTCGGTGACAGATTAGGCTGGACGCAGCCTGATCAAGTCACTGTGAGTAAACTGTTTGGGAGTAGCACTTAACTATACCCGGAATTAAAGGGTAAGATTATTTGTGCATCAATAAAGGAAAGTTGGGGATTAAATCTCTCCAGTTTGGAAAAAGCAAGGCATGGTGTTGTCAATAGATGCGTGCAAGCATCCACGTATCATGTGCACGCTCACAGTCACACACGTGACCGACAGGCTGTGCACGAAAAACTGCGCATGAGCAGAGTCAGCGTGCAGACGCCATTTTGAAGGCGCAAAGAGGGAGTCACCCTAGCCGCGATTTTGAGTGAGACCAGTAGACCTGCCCAGATAGACGTCACTAGTGTCTCCTTCTCTTGGGAGTGCAGAGATAACTGCCTCCATCTTGTGGTCAACTATAGAAGTTGCATTTCCTGCATGAATGTACACCCAGATTAAAGCGGAGCAAATCTATTAAGCTGATTTATAATCAAATCGAGCTTTCAAGTTAACTTCAAATCAACCCAGATTATCTGGAAAAACCTAAATTTAAACCCAATTCAAAGTTTTTTGCCAAGAACAAAAGAAAAAAGAAGCTTGTTGGTTTTAGAGGTTGTTCTCATTGGTGGAAGAGCTTTTGACTGCATATATACACAGTGAAAGAACATAAAAGCATAGACTTTGTATTTACTCACGTATGTTAACCACATATTTTAATCTTTAAAGTTAAAAGCATGTATTTACACATCTTGTGCAAAAATTTGTAAACTTTTGAAACTATATATCTGCTTTGTTTTAACTGCTACTTTATATGATTTCTTTCACAGGAAGCCATTCAGCTTAGGGATTCAAATAAATAACAATGTTTATGCAGAAGTGGCCTTCAGTTAATGTTAATCCTGTGCATGTTGGTAGAAGATTTTGTGATTTACTAAATATTTACTCAAAATTTTCCAAAATTAGGAAACCACATTCAGCAATTAACACCTGGAGGCTTTAGCTTATTTACAGTCAGTGTGTTGGTTTTTATTCATGTTTCCTCCACAGGAAAAGGAAAACATTTAACCAATTCACTATTTCTCAAGAAGATTTAAAATAAGAAGTCAAAAGGTGAAAACGTTTATTAGCCTGTAAATACTTTTTTTTTAAACCACCATTAATGTTAATCTAAGGAAGCCTTAGTGACAATATACAAAGACAATGCACTTGTGTTTCCTAATCTGTAAATATTAAAACATTTAAAAGCTTTAAATGAAAATAGGCTTTAACAAATAAAGCTAAAAGCCAACTTTAACTTTAAGAGAAAGTGAAAACTTATAACTCTAAAGCCCTAAAACATTTAACCTTTTCTATTTTTGTTGTTTTCCTTTTTGTAAATAAAATCATTACTTCCAAGTGAGATTAAACAAAAATTCACAACCTAGTTATTGACGACAACTTCAAAGCTACACTTTGATAACTGAACTGAAAGAAGTCAATCCACACATTTTTTTTGTTTTGTCTTGTGAAATACAAATCAAAATCCAGTGTCAATAAATAAATTTACACATTCCACATTTCTAAATAATTCCATAATATTCACTTCCCTTCTTACAAGCCTGTAAGCTGAAACAAGTTCTAAACAGGAGCTTATAACTACCCTCACTGCAAAACAACACTCAAGGTTAACTCTTGACTAACAACTTTAGCTATAATTAACGAATTGATTTCAAGCTACGCGTTACACAACCAGTCAAACATGTCAAATCCACTTGCCGAATTGGATGACCTTCAGGCAACATTGGAAGAGTTGGCTTCCGACCTTATACCCGGTTTCTCCAAACAAGTTCAGGAAACTCCACCCAAAGATTTGAAGCAAATCACGAAAAAACTTTTGGATGAATGCAATACTAACCCACCAAAACCAAAGGAAATCCCCGGTGTGTTAGGAAAGTTTGCACTGTGGTAACCCAGCACGCTGCGGACAGACATTATCTCACAACCATCAGAGCTGGAAGAAGGGGAGGACAACTGACATATGGACAGAGAGCCCCAGGGGGCAATTAGACTGGACTGTTATGTATGCGCCCCCCGAGGACGGAGAGGACATCCGGGCACCAGCTGATGTCATGCTAATGATATGTATTGCTGATGTGTATTAAATGATAATCACTATACTAATGTGCCATGCATTCTCTCTGTGATGGCCTGCTTGGATGTGATTATTCTCTCCAGCTGTGCACACACCTGTTTCTCATCACGGCTGGGGCTACTGTATATAATCCATGCTGCCCTGGAATCCGTGTGGAGTCGTCTGTCTTACTCCATGAAGACCACACACGGCCCCTTGATTCCAAAGACCGCAGCCTCAGCCTGACTGCTTTCCTGCTGTCTACCTCTAGCCTGCCTGCGCTTGGAAGGAAAACTCTTCACCACGCAAGTAAGCCTCAGCCTTCCCAAACCTTCTCCGTTTCAGTCCCCTGTGCACAGGTGGAGCTCTGTGGTGGCAGACCCGTTCCCCTCCTGGCGGCGGACTGAACCTCACCCTCTCACGGATAACACCTCCTTCATCTACATGCTGCAACGGGCACTGTGGATGCTGTCCTTCTGGCCATAGCCGCCGAGCTGACCTGAGCATCTCAACATCTCAACAAACTGTAAGCTGCAGATTAACCAGCACATTCTCAGCTGTGAAGTCTCTAACCATCCTGCTTCTGTTTGTCCCTAGGGTTGCCAGGTCGAACGGCGTTCTGCTGTCCCCCAGCTGCAGCAAGAACACACACCCACACATTCACACACTACACATTATTACAATAAAGATAACTGTATCTACTCTGGTCTCCGAGTCTGCTCACTGGGTCAACAAACCATGTCAGTACGACTCCGCCAAAATGACCCAGCTGACAGCGTGCTTATGTGCAAAGTTAACAACCTTGAGACCCAAGTAGATCAGTTACCTTATCAACAACAAATTATTTTGAATCAGTTAACCCGGCTAATGGACCGGTTGGATCGTTTGGCTAGCCCGCAGATGTTTCCACCGGCTCCGTCATTTCCTAGTAGCTCCTCGGCTCCCACTAGCCACCCACCTGGACATGGGTCGTCTCCTCGGCTAACTCCCGTCCCCACTCCCACCTGTTTCAGTGGAAAGCTGGTGGGGGGGGGGGGGGGGGTTCATTATGCAGTGCGAGACTGTGTTCCAGCCGGTACCAGGGGATTTCACCACAGATCACAGCCAGATAGGCTATGTTATTAATTTGTTAGAGGGGCGAGCTCTAGCTTGGGCCTACGACGTCATGGCTAGGGCGAATGTTTCCAGCATGACTTATGCGCAGTTTGTTAGTGAGTTCAAGGAAGTATTTGACCATTCTGACCGTGATGGTGTGCTTACCTCCCGGATGCTTAACCTTAGGCAGGGAACTCAATCTGTGGCAGATTATGCTGTAGATTTCCAGGTAGTTGCTACAGAGGTTGAGTGGGAAGATGCTTCACTGTGCAGTATTTTCATTAAGAGTCTTACCCCTAGCCTGCAGGACGAGTTGGCTTCCTTGGAGAAGCCGGGTAGGCTTTCTGAATTAATCTCCTTAGCCATCAGTCTCGATAACAGATTAAGGGAGTGGGCAGCAGAACGTAGGTCCTCTGGTCATTCAGGTGCCCAATCTTGTCATTCCCCACGGCCCTCTCTATTGGCCCTGCCTTCCTCAGATTCCCTGGAGGGTCCGGAACTCACGTCAGCTAGGCAATACAGGCTTTCTTCGGTGCAGAAACAGCGCCACCGTGAGTTGGAGTTGTGTCTGTACTGCGGGAGCGAGGCACATGAGGTAGTGTCATGTCCTGAGCGGCCAAATGGGGGAGTCTGTGCGTCGCAGTAGGGGGACTCACGGACTCACCTTTAACCAATCCCCTATTGAGTTTACATCTCCCTATTAGCCTCATTCACAAACATACTGAAATAGGGACGCATGCACTGATAGATTTGGGGGCTGAGCAGAACTTCATCTCAGGGGAACTGGCAACCCAGTTGGGTCTCCCCTGCCTATCGCTCAAGGTTCCATTGAGACTTATCGCTCTGTCCAAAGCCCATCTCGTTACCGTATCCCAGCAAACTCTCCCAGTGGCCGTCATTACATCTGGGAACCATCGGGAGGAACTGAAGTTCTTTGTGTTGCCGGTTTCCTCCTCCCCGGTTATTCTTGAGTATCCATGGTTATGGCTTCACAATCCCTCCATTGACGGGCGCTCTGGGAGTATATTATCGTAGAGTTCGTTCTGTCTCGGCACTTGTCTACAATCGGCTGCTTGCTCGCCATCATTGCCTCCAAGTGTTTCCACCATCACTCCCCCCGATCTGTCCAAGGTGCCCCTGGAGTATCACGATCTTGGCACCATGTTCAGCAAGACCCAGGCCCTTTCCCTTCCACCTCACCGCCCTTATGATTGTGCCATTAACCTCCGTGCCGAAGCCTTGCTACCGTTGAGTCGTCTCTACAGCTTGTCACCTCCGGAGCGGGAAGCCATGGAGGCTTATATTAAAGAATCATTGGCCTCCGGCATAATTCAGCCATCATCCTCGGCGGTGGGGGCGGGTTTTTTTTTTTGTGGGAAAGAAGGACGGTTCGCTAAGGCCGTGTATTGACTTCAGAGAACTGAATAACATCACTATCAAGGATAAATACACCCTGCCTCTTGTTAACTCGGCATTTGATTCCCTCCAGGGGGCCTCCTGCTTCACCAAGCTGGATCTGCGGAACGCTTACCATCTTGTTCAGATCCGGGAAGGTGATGAGTGGAAGACGGGGTTTCAGACCCCCAGCGGTCACTTTGAGTATTTGGTCATGCCGTTCGGGCTGACCAATGCCCCCACTGTGTTCCAGCGGTTAATCAATGATGTGCTGAGGGATTTTCTGGGTGTGTTCATCTTTGTCTACCTTGATGACCTCCTTATTTTTTCACAGTCCCTGGATGAACACCGTGTGCATGTGAGGCGAGTGTTGCAGCGACTCTTGGAGAATAAGTTATTTGTGAAAGCTGAGAAGTGTGAATTCCACGCATCCAAGATGACCTTCCTGGGTTTTATCATCTCCCACAATGAGATCATCCCAGATCCCAGTAAGGTAAAAGCGGTGGTAGATTGGCCCACTCCCTCCTCTAGAAAACAACTGCAGCAGTTCATGGGGTTCGCCAACTTCTACCACTGCTTCATTAAAAATTATAGCATCACTGCTCTCCCTCTAACCCGTTTGACTTCCTCCAAGGTGCCCTTCAGGTGGTCTGAGGAGGCGGACGCAGCCTTTGCTGATCTTAAGAGACAGTTTTCAGACTCTCCCATCCTGGTCCAGGTGGACCCTGCTCTGCAGTGCCTGGTAGAGGTGGACGCCTCGGATTCGGGGGTTGGGGCCGTTCTTTCCCAGCATTCCCCAGCGGATGGCAAGGTTCGCCCCTGTGCGTTCTTCTCCCGACGGTTGTCCGCTGCAGAACGTAATTATAACATCGGCGACAGAGAGCTCCTAGCGGTTAAGATGGCGCTGGAGGAGTGGTGCCATTGGTTGGAGGGGTCTTCCCAGCCGTTTGTGGTCTGGACGGACCACAAGAACCTGGAGTACCTTAGGAAGGCCAAGCGCCTGAACGCCCACCAGGCCCACTGGTGCCTGTTCTTTGGCCGTTTTGACTTCACCATCACGTATCGTCCAAGAATACCAAACCTGATGCCCTGTCCAGGCAATTCCCCTCTGACTTCATGGAGAAGTCGGAGCACCCCATCTTTCCTCCATCATGTGTCATGGGCGCCCTTTTGTGGGGCATCAAGGAGAAGGTCTTAAAGGTGCTGGAGGTTGAACCGGACCCGGGCGGAGGGCCAGCGGGGAAGCTGTTTGTTCCATCTGCCGTCCGAGGTGAGGTCATTCGCTGGGCTCATGCCTCCAGGTTTGTGTGCCACCCCGGGAGGGGGCACACGGTAGCCCTGTTGCAGAGGACATTTTGGTGGCCGTCTATCCAGAGGGACGTTGGAGAATATATCCTCGCCTGCCCCCAGTGTGCTGCGGGCAAGACATCTTCCTCCTCTCCTGCCGGTCTGCTTCACCCCCTTCCGATCCCCGGCAGACCGTGGTCCCATGTGGCGTTGGACTTTGTCACCGGTCTTCCTTCCTCTAACCAGCATACTGTTATCCTCACCATTGTGGACAGGTTCTCCAAAGCCGCCCACTTTGTCCCCCTGCGAGCACTGCCTATGGCTAAGGAGACGGCAGATATCCTTGTCCAACACGTGGTGAGGCTACATGGAATTCCGCTGGACATCATCTCAGATTGTGGACCCCAATTCATCTCACAGGTTTGGAAGCCCTTCTGCAACGCCCTTGGGGCTGCTGTAAGCCTGTCATCTGGTTACCATCCCCAGAGCAGTGGGCAGTGTGAGGGGGCGAATCAGGAGCTGGAGGCTGCTCTGCGGAGTGTGGCGACCACCAATCCGGCATCCTGGAGCACGCACCTCCCGTGGATCGAATACGCTCACAACACCACGGTCTCATCAGTGATCGGTATGTCCCCGTTCGAGGCTTCGTTGGGCTACAATCCTCCACTATTCCCTGAAGAAGAAGGGGACATCGCCGTTCCGTTGGTACGAGCCCCTTTGAGGCACTGTCGCCGCCTGTGGAGGGCTACCCGGACCGCGCTACGGCGCACGGCGGAACGCAACTCTATGGTGGCCAATCGTCACAGAACTGAGGGTCCTGCTTACCAGGTGGGTCAGCAGGTATGGCTATCAACAAAAAATATTAATCTGAAGGCTGTGCGTAAGAAGACATGGCAACGGTTTATTGGGCTGTTCACTATCACCCCCATCATCAACCCTGTCTCTGTGCGTCTAGCCCTCACCCCCTCCCTTCATATTTGCCCTACTTTCCATGTGTCTCAGGTCAAACCCTTCTATTCCAGCCCTCTGTGTCCTCCTCCCAGGTCTCCACCCCTGCTGATAGTGATCGACGGTGACTCAACGTGGAGGGTCAATTCCATCCTGGATTTCCGCCACCGGGGTCACGGCCTGCAATACCAGGTGGACTGGGAGGGCTACGGGCCGGAATGGAGGTCCTGGGTGTGTCTCTCCTTCATACTGGATAAAGATCTCATTCGGGACTTCCACCAGACACACCCAGGTATGTTGGATCGACCGCCGAGAGGCGTTTCGTAGGGGGGGAGTACTGTGATGGCCTGCTTGGATGTGATTATCCTCTCCAGCTGCGCACACACCTGTTTGTCATCACGGCTGGGGCTATATAATCCACACTGCCCTGGAATCCGTGAGGAGTTGTCTGTCTTACTCCATGAAGACCACGCACGCCCTCTTGATTTCAGAGACCGCAGCCTCAGCCTGACTGCTTTCCTGCTGTCTACCTCTAGCCCACCTGTGCTTGGAAGGAAAACTCTCCACCATGCAAGTAAGCCTCAGCCTTCCCTCACCTTCTCCGTTTCAGTCCCCTGTGCACAGGTGGAGCTTCGTGGCAGCGGACCCGTTCCCCTCCTGGTGGCGGACTGAACCTCATCCTCTCACGGATAACACCTCCTTCATCTACACGCTGCAACGGGCACTGTGGATGCTGTCCTCCTGGCCATAGCCGCCGAGCTAACCTGAGCATCTCAACATCTCAACAAACAGTAAGCTGCAGATTAACCAGCACATTCTCAGCTGTGAAGTCTCTAACCATCCTGCCTTTGTTTGTCCCTAGGGTTGCCAGGTCGAACGGCGTTCTGCTGTCCCCCAGCTGCAGCAAGAACACACACCCACACATTCACACACTACACATTATTACAATAAAGATAATTGTATCACTCTGGTCTCCGAGTCTGCTCACTGGGTCAACAAACCATGTCACTGTCTGTATAATGTATAAAAGAGCTTGTTACACATGCCTCAGCAGTGCAGTAGCTCACACGAGCTACGAAGCGTGTTTCAGTAGGTTGGAGGAATAAAACCTTGTACCCTTCCAGCTCGTTGCCTCTCACCCGTTCTATTCCCTCCCCATTGGTGACCCTGGACGTGGCATGGAGCGTCTTGACGATGCCATTTTCTCCACATTGGAGACCTAAGGTGAAATGGACTATTTTCCCCGTTGCCGCGCTGTGGACTTGCCTCTTCATCCACACCGGAGAGCGCTTGCTGGAGCCGGCGGCACCGGGACTGAGACGCACCATGATCGGCGACACGAGCGAACCGAAGAAAACAGCCTGAACAGGGAAAAACTGTGCCGTCTGTGTTGGTTTTCATCAAGCTCTCTGACCCTGACTCCCCTTCAGACAGCGGAGTTTCAGCGCACAGAAGCCCCATGTGCACACCACAAGATTATGAGGACAGCACAACTGGAAGCTACGTGGCCGCAGCGCGCGCCACGCTCCAGGGACAAACCGGCTCCATTGACTTATACATCATCTTCCGCCGCTGCCTTTGCACCTAAAGCGGCTGTGCAGTCCGCACACAGGACTTTGTATGGGTTTCTCAGCTGCGGCGCATAACGGGAATTTAGCCAATTGCTTTCCCCGATGCCTTTAGGGCTACTCCCACACCTAAAGCAAAACTGCCAAGTCCCTGACACAGCTTCAGTTGTTTCACAGCTGCTACGCATCCTCAGGGAATTTGTCCATTTGCCTTCCCCACATCCTCACAGGACTGGGCCCACACAAGGAATCAGAGACTTTTTTTTTTTTCACAGCTGCTGCGGATCACCGTCAGGTTTACCGGGAAAGTCCCTCACCCATGGCTGATCCGCATACAATTTTTGCGTGGCCCAGACACTTCTGACATCCCAGGCCGGCACTCCATAGATTCCCACCCACCTCCCCCTCGTCCTCCACATTGCAATGCCCCTACCTCTGCCCCAGAGACCTGCTGATCGCCAGCTTCAAATCAAATCAAATCAAATCAAATCAAACTTTATTGTCATATTGCTGTACATACAACTGTAGTGCAGGCAAGATGAAATTGCGTTTCTCTCGGCATCCATATAAGAAGGAGCATGATTAAGACACACTCCCACATAGCTCCCACCCCCCCATCCATTCACACATCCCTGAGACATACTTGGGGAAAAAGAATAACTAACTATAATATACAAAATGTCCATAGGTGCAGTAGTGTGTATGTGAGATTCCGGGTCAGCTGTTCAGCATCCTGACAGCTTGTGGGAGGAAGCTGTTGATCAGTCTGGTGGTTCTGCCTCTGATGCTCCGGAATCGTTTACCAGATGGAAGAAGTTCAAAGTGTTTATGCAGAGGGTGAGAACGGTCCTTGACAATGTTCAGTGCCCTGCTCCTACAACGGTTCTGAAAAAGTTCTTGGACAGAGGGGAGGGAGACTCCAATTACCCTCTCCGCCCCCTTGACTATCCTCTGCAGGGCTTTTTTGTCTGACATACTGCAGCTGGAGTACCATGTAGCAATGCAGTACGTCAGAACACTCTCCACCACACCTCTGTAGAAGGTCCTGAGGATGCAGATGGGGAGAGAGGCCTGTTTGAGTTTCCTCAAGAAGTGTAATCTCTGCTGAGCTCGCTTCCTGATCTCCAAGGAATTCTTGCTCCAGGTCAGGTCCTGCGAGATCTGCACTCCGAGGAACTTGATGTTCTCTACTCTCTCCACTAAACGGCCGCCGATGCTGAGGGGGACGTGCTCAGGCTGTGACCGCCGGAAGTCGATAATCATCTCCTTTGTTTTGTCCACGTTGAGCACCAGATTGTTCTCCCTGCACCAGCCCTCCAGGTCTCTCACTTCTTCCCTGTACATTGATTCCTCATCCCTCTGAATAAGTCCCACCACCGTGGTGTCATCTGCAAACTTAATAATCTGGTTCCCCTCGTGTTTGGATACACAGTCATGTGTTAGAAGTGTAAACAACAGTGGACTGAGTACACAGCCTTGAGGGGTTCCGGTACTCAGCGTGACAGAGTTGGAGATGTTGTTTCCAACCCGGACAGACTGAGGTCTCTCAGTCAGGAAATCCAGAGACATGTGGCGGTGTTCAGACCGAGAAGGAGTAATTTCGTTCCTTCAGTAGGAATAGCTTCGTTCCTTCAGTGCAACGCGCAATGGCCCCGTGCACCCACGATCCACAGCCGTTCAACGCGGTGCAACTTGGAGGGAAGAAGACTGTGTTTTTCAGCCCTCCCCAATTCCCCCCATGGACTGACATGCCCTCCGACACTCCTCTACAGCAGGACAGTTCTACCGGAGCGGCAACGGCAACCCCTGCTGCAGCCTTCATGGGCACCAACTGGGGCCCAAATGACCGGGAGGGTCACAGCCCCTTCTGAGTATTCCGGTGGGGGGGGGGCTGTGTGGTGACCCAGAACACTGCGGATGGACATTATCTCACACCCATCAGGGCTGGAGGAAGGGGAGGACAATTGACATATGGACAGAGAGCCCCGGGAGGCAATCTCACTGGACTGTTATGTATGTACCCCCCGAGGATGGAGAGGACATCCGGGTGCCAGCTGATGTCATGATAATGATATGTATTGACTGATGTGTATTAGATGACAATCACTATGCTGATGTGCCATGCATTCTCTCTGTCTGTATAATGTATAAAAGAGCTTGTTACACATGCCTCAGCAGTGCAGTAGCTCACACGAGCTACGAAGCGTGTTTCAGTATGTTGGAGGAATAAAACCTTGTAACTGTCAGTGGGCCATCAGTAAGACACCGAAAGGCCAGCCGATGAGTCTGCATGTTTTATTAACAAAGGACAAAATGACAAATAAATAGCCACGTGGGGCAAAAACATGCACATACACTCAGAATACTAAATAACAGACTAAGAGGAAATACACTTACTGAGAGATGAGGAATACGAACGCATGATGAATCTTAGATGAAAGTTTGACAGAGGTTTGACAAGGTCGCAGCGAGGAGTAAGCCTCAGCTGCTTCCTTAAATATCCATAACAAACCAATCATCAAAGGAGAAATGTAATCAGGAGAAACCCCGAACAGCTGTCACAACGTGACTCGGTTTTGACAGCTGGAAGCCCCGTTGTGACACTGTCAGAATAAAGGCCCAGAAACAGCCAAATGCAAAACACAGAAGAACGGAGAAAATACTGGACAACCCGAGCACGGACAGACTCAGCGCCCAGGCCTTCACAGTACCCCCTGTTTACAAGGTGAATTCCAGGCGCCAACGTAACATCCAGCCCCCCCCCCCAACCAGAAGGCAACCAGGACCAACCCAGGGAGGGCGGAGGGGGAACAGGCCAGGAGGGCGAGAACCAAAATAAAAGAAACACTATCAAGAAAAAAAAAAAAAAAAACATACAATGGAGGGCGTTTTTTTTGTTGTTTTTTGTTTTTTTTTGGAGGCCCCCCCATGGATCGTCACCTTATCATGGTGGGGGGTTTGCGTGCCCCAGTGATCCCAGGAGCTATGTTGTCTGGGGCAATTTGCCTCTGATAGGGTCACCCAAGACAAACTGGTCCTGGATGAAGGGCCAGACTAAGAATGATCCAATAGACTCTCATGATAAATTCTAGATCAAGGATTCAGTGTACCCCGCCTGGTATGGGGTTACCAGGGCCCCACCCTGGAGCCAGGCCTGGGGGAGGGGCTTGATGGCTAGCATCTGGTGGCCGGGTTTCCACCCATAGGACCCGGCTGGGCTCAGCCCGAAGGAGTTACATGGGTCCTCCCTCCAATGGGCTCACCACCTGCAGGAGGGATCATGGGGGTTTGGTGCTATGTGGATTAGGTGGCGGTCAAAGGCGGAGACCTTGGCGGACTGATCCCAAGCTTTCTAAACTGGCTTTTGGTACGTGGACTGTCACTTCTCTGGTGGGGAAGGAGCCTGAGCTGGTGTACGAGGTTGAGAGATACCGGCTAGATATAGTCGGCCTCACCTCAACACACAGCTCCAGTTCCGGAACCAGTCTCCTGGAGAGGGGCTGGAGCTTGGCCTTTTCTGGAGTTGCCCCGGGCAAGAAGCGACGAGCAGAGGTGGGTATTCTTGTATCCCCCCACCTTGCTGCCTCTATATTGGCGTTTTCCCCCGTAGATGAAAGGGTCGCTTCCCTGCGCCTTCGGGTTGGGAAATGGGCCCTGACCATCATTTGTGCCTACGCACCGAATGATGTTTCACAGTACCCACTCTTTTTGGAGTCTCTGACTGGGGTGCTGGAGGGTGCTCCTCTTGGAGACTCTATTGTCCTACTGGGTGACTTCAATGTGCATGTGGGAAATGACAGTGAAACCTGGAGGGGGGTGATTGGGAGGAACGGCCTGACCTGTCTGAACCCGAGTGGTGTTCAGTTATTGGACTTCTGTGCTAACCACAGTTTGTCCATAACGAACACCATGTTCAAGCATAAGGGTATCCATTTGTGCGCCTGGCACCAGGACACTCTAGGTCGCAGGTCGATGATCGATTTTGTTATCGTGTCATCAGACCTGTGATCGTATGTCTTGGACACTCGGGTAAAGAGAGGTGCAGAGCTGTCAACTGATCACCACCTGGTGGTGAGTTGGATCCGATGGCAGGGGAGGATGCCATTCAGATCTGGTAGACCCAAACGTATAGTGAGGGTGTGCTGGGAACATCTGGCTGAGGCCCCTGTCTGGAAGGTCTTCAACTCCCACCTCCAGAAGAACTTTAACCACATTCCGAGGGAGTCTGGATACATGGAGCCTGAATGGGCCATGTTCTCCACCTCTATTGTTGAAGCGGCGGCCCAGAGCTGCAGCCACAAGGTGGTCGGTGCATCTCGTAGTGGCAACCCCCGAACCAAGTGGTGGACACCAATGGTGAGGGGGGGCCATTAAGCTGAAGAAGGAGTCCTATCAGGCTTGGTTGGCTTGTGGGACTCCCAAAGTAGTTGAGGTACACCAGCAGGCCAAGCGGAGTGCAGCTCAGGTGGTTGCTGAAGCAACAACCCGGGTATGGGAGGAGTTTGGTGAGGCCATGGAACAAGACTTTCGTTCGGCCTTGAAGATATTCTGGCAAACTGTCCAGTGGCTCAGGAGGAGGAAGCAGCTCCCTGTCCACACTGTGTATGGTGTGGATGGGGCGCTGTTGACTTCGACTGGGGATATCGTCGGGCGGTGGGAGGAATACTTTGAGGATCTCCTCAATCCCACTGATACGCCTTCCACAGAGGAAGCAGGGTGTGTGGATGAGAGGGATGACTTGCCTATCACAGGGGCTGAGGTCGCCAAGGTGGTTAAAAATATCTTTGGTGGCCGGGCCCCGGGGGTGGACGAGATTCGCCCTGAGTACCTCAAGGCCCTGGATGTTGTAGGGCTGTCATGGTTGACACGCCTCTGCAACATTGCATGGAGGTCGGGGGCAATGCCTTTGGCATGGCAAACTGGGGTGGTGGTTCCTCTCTTCAAAAAAGGGGACTGGAGGGTTTGCTCCAACTTTAGAGGGATCACACTCCTCAGCCTCCCTGGGAAGGTCTATGCCAAGGTACTGGAGAGGAGAGTCCAGCTGTTGGTCGAACCTCGGATTCAGGAGGAGCAATGTGGTTTTCGTCCTGGCCGTGGCACATCGGACCAGCTCTTTACCCTCTCGATAATTCTCGAGGGTTCATGGGAGTTTGCCCAACCAGTTTACATGTGTTTTGTGGACTTTGAGAAGGTATTTGACTGCGTCCCTCTTGTTTTTTTGTGGGGCGGTGCTTCGGGAGTATGGGGAATCAGGCTTGTTGTTACGAGCTATTCGGTCTCTGTACAACCGTTGTGAGAGTTTGGTTCATATTGCCAACACTCGGTCGGACTCATTCCTAGTGAGAGTTGGACACCATCAGGGCTGCCCTTTGTCACCGATCCTGTTCATAATTTTTATGAACAGGATTTCGAGGCACAGCCAGGGAATGGAGGGTGTCATGCTTGGTGACCACAGGATTTCATCTCTGTTGTTTGCAGATGATGTTGTCCTGTTGACTTCATCCAGTAATGACCTACAGTTCTTGCTGGGACGGTTTGCTGCTGAGTGTGAAGCGGCTGGGATGAGAATCAGCACCTCCAAGTCTGAGTCCATGGTCCTCAGCTGGAAAAAGGTGGATTGTCCTCTCTGGGTTGGGGACAAGCTCCTGCCCCAAGTGGAGGAGTTTAAATATCTTGGGGTCTTATTCACAAGTGATCTGCAAATGGAGCGAGAGATTGACAGACAGATCAGAGTAGCATCTGCAGTGATGTGGATGTTGTACCGGTTTGTTGTGGTGAAGAGGGAGCTGAGTTCTAAGGCAAAGCTGTCGATTTACCATTCAATCTACGTTCCTACTCTCACCTATGGTCACGAGCTTTGGGTAATGACCGAAAGAACGAGATTGCGGATACAAGCGGCTGAAATGAGCTTTCGCCGTAGGATTGCTGGACTCACCCTCAGAGGTAGGGTGAGGAGCTCAGTCATCTGGGAGGGGCTCAGAGTAGAACCGCTGCTCCTCCACATCGAAAGGAGTCAGTTGAGGTGGTATGGGCATCTGATTAGGATGCCTCCTGAACGCCTCCCACTTGAGGTGTTTTGGGCACGTGCCACTGGGAGGAGACCCCAGGGCAGACCCAGGACTCAACAATCCTTAAGCAAAGTTGAAAACAAAAAGAATATCACATTATGACTAATAAACAAAAATACAGGTACTGTGGTGACCCACCACAATCTACATGGACATTCATAACACTCAGCTTGGGCATGAAGCAGAACAATTGGCATATGGACAGAGAGCCCCTTGGGGGACAACCAGTTAATCTCGCGATTGATATGTATTGACTGATATGTACACTACCGTTCAAAAGTTTGGGGTCACCCAGACAATTATTTTGTGTTTTCCATGAAAAGTCACACTTATTTACCACCATGAGTTGTAAAATGAATAGAAAATATAGTCAAGACATTGACAAGGTTAGAAATAATGATTTGTATTTGAAATAATAATTTTTTCCTTCAAACTTTGCTTTCGTCAAAGAATCCTCCATTTGCAGCAATTACAGCATTGCAGACCTAACATGATTGCACAAGGGTTTTCTAATCATCCATTAACCTTCTGACGCAATGAGCAAACACATTGTACCATTAGAACACTGGAGTGATAGTTGCTGGAAATGGGCCTCTATACACCTATGTAGATATTGCACCAAAAACCAGACATTTGCAGCTATAATAGTCATTTACCACATTAGCAATGCATAGAGTGTATTTCTGATTAGTTTAAAGTTATCTTCATTGAAAAAAAGTGCTTTTCTTTCAAAAATAAGGAAATTTCTAAGTGACCCCAAACTTTTGAACGGTAGTGTATATCAATATGTAAATGTGCTATGCATTCTTCTCTTGTCCTATTATTATACATCTTCGGAGTAAGGAGAGGAGTCTGGCGCCAGTTAATCACGCGATTGATATGTATATGTCTGATATGTATATCAATATGTAAATGTGCCATGCATTCTCTCTTGTCTGTATAAAAGATCTGACTTTACATGCCTCACTAGCGCACTCAGATAGCTGACACACAGCACACAGTGCTGCAGTTTGACTCATGATGGAGAAATAAAACTCTTAAACCTTCAGCTTGCTGTGTCTCGCCTGAACATATTTTGTTCCTCCACACTGGTGACCCTGGACAAACAATGGAACACCAGGCGAACACCCCGGAGATGACCCGGACGGGAAGCCTCAGCACGCGTCATGGTGCAACCCTCGCCTGATCTTTTACCAGCACCATGATCAACACGAGCGAATGAAGGAAGCAGCCTGAACGGGGACAATCATCGACACCGACTGCGCTGATTTCCATCAAGCTCCCTGACCCTGACTCACCTCTTGACAACGGACCTTCCGCGCACAGAAGCCACACGCACACACTGCAGGGTTATGAGGACAGCGCATCTGCCAGCTATGTGGTCACTGCGCCAGGCGCGCGCCACACACCAGAGACAAACCGGCTCTACAGACTGATACATTGTCCTCCACCGCTGCACATGCCCGAGAAAAACGGCCGATCGCCACCCTCGGACCCTTCCGGGCTGCTCGCGTACCTGGAGCGGATGTGCAGCCCACACACAGGACCGTTGTATGGGTTTCCAGCCATGGCGCACAAGGGGAATTTAGCCGATGGCTTTCCCCGATGACTTTAGGGCTGTTTCCCGCACCTAAAGCCAAACTGCCGAGTCCCTGACACAGCTTTAGTTTATCACAGCCACTCCGCATCCTCGGGGAATTTGGCCGCTCGCCTTCCCCACATCCTCGCTGGACCAAAACACAAGAGAAGTCAGAGATATAATTTTTTCACAGCCGCTGTGGATCTCCACCACGTTTAATGGGAAAAGTTCCTCACCATCGCAGATCCACACGCAATTTTTGCGTGGCCCAGATGCCTTTGACGTCCCGGGCCGGCACTCGCTTACTCCCACCCCCTCAACCTCCTCCTGCACAGAGCTTTTCCCGCACCTCACTCCCAAAGCCGGCCGATCGCCGTCTGGTTCCATTACGCAAGACTGCACACCGGCCCGTGCACCCACGATCCACGGCCGTTCAATGTGCTGGAACTCGGAGCAGAGCACACTGCCCTTTCCACCTCTCCCCCATCCCCCTCACGGACTGACATGCCCTCAAACGGTTCTACCAGAGCTGGAGCCAAACGGGGGGGAGAGGTCACAACCCCTGCTGAGTGTTCTGCGGGGGGAGCACTGTGGCGACCCACCACAATCTACATGGACATTCACAACACTCAGCTTGGGCATGAAGCAGAACAATTGGCATACGGACAGAGAGCCCCTTGGGGGACAACCAGTTAATCACACGATTGATATGTATTGACTGATATGTATATCAATATGTAAATGTGCCATGCGTTCTCTCTTGTCCTATTGTTATACATCCTCGGAGTAAGGAGAGGAGTCTGGCGCTAGTTAATCATGAGATTGATATGTATTGTCTGATATGTTTATCAATATGTAAATGTGCCATGCATTCTCTCTTGTTTGTATAAAAGAGCTGACTTTACATGCCTCACTAGCGCACTCAGATAGCTGACACACAGCACACAGTGCTGCAGTGTGACTCATGATGATGGTGGAATAAAACTCTTAAACCTTCAGCTCGCCGTGTCTCGCCTGAACTTATTTTGTTCCTCCACAGTACATATAGGCCATGGGCCAAAACCTCTGGCGTGCAGTTTCGTCTTAACTTTGCAGTGGCAACTTTATCTCTCGGTTTTAAGTAGTTTAGACTATATTAAATGATATTTTACCTGTCCACATTTGCACTCTTTGCACGTTAATGAGAAATTAATTAAAGAAAATCGACGCTTTAATCACGTAATTCCCCTTCCGTGACTTGCCGTGTGCGGGCGCTATTTTTCAACCTCGAACCGTCGCTGCCATTGCAATGTACAGTGTCGACGATTTGACCTGAATACGAGGATCCAACATGGCGACACGCGTGCGAACGTGTGTTTGTCATTTGATCGAGGAGGAAAAGGGAAAAATAACCCCATTTACACAAGTTAGTTGGCAAAAGTTTCGTGACTGCAACAGCAAATGGAAGCTTCTTGATGGCAGACAGCGTGAACTGGCTGAAAAAAATGAAACCTTGGCCCAAAATCCTGAGCCTAGAAACGAACACGGTTATCACCGGAGCTGTTATAAAAGGTAAGCTGTGAACTTGACGAAGTTTTTCTTGGTTTTTGTGTACTCTTTCATATTTTACAATATGTTTTGTTCCCCTTGATTTTTGTCATTAACTGGACAATTTTGTTTTGCCTTATAGCAACTGCATTTATTCTTTACATGTGAAATTTGTAAGGATTTTTCCACATTAAAGGGTTTTGTTCAAGATGATTTGACAAGAGCAATTTCAAATGAAAGATAGAAGTAGAACCCTAGCAAAGACAATACAAACATGAATTCTACATGTCCATGTACCACAAGGACTCTCATAACTGCAGAATATTTTTGTGCTGTCTCTGCACCATGTGTTATATTAAAACTTATCTTCAAACATTTTTATTGTTTAGGTTTTGCGATACTACTCAGATCGAGAGAGCTGAACGCCGTTTAGCTAAACAGGCTGCACACATTGAAAGCAGTTTGACTGTAGTTGAAGGAACACTGGAGCCAACTCTAGAACCGTCACGGAAATCCTGTTGGCTGTCATCTGAAGCTTCACTGTCCCAGCCACGGCGAAACCTGCATGTCCTGCCAGTCAGATGCCTCATCTGCAAAAAAGACAAGTGGCTCACCAACAGACACACCCGTAAACGTTCAAGGGAAAGACTCTCCAACTGCAAGTACCAGTCAGGTGTGTACATGTAGAAATGTTTTCACTTCATATTGCCTACGTGTGTCAGTTTGTTGGGTTCATTTGCATGGTTTGCCTTCATTATTTCCATTTATTAAAAATACACATACCTTTCTTTACAGGTGGTTTACTGCTCAAAGCTGCAGAGATCCTAAACGATGAACAAATTTTGCTGGACATCAAAGGCAAAGACATGGTTGCAATAGAGGTCAGATACCATCGTAGTTGTTACAAGGACTACATCAAGGTAAGTTAATGATTGTCTTGGTGATAGCAATACATTTTTTGGTGTTGTCAGTTCAGCCTCAGGTTCTCGAGTCCGTCATGTTATCAAGCAAATCCCAATCAAATACACAATTTCAATTTAAAAATAATGTACTTTCAGACATCCCTTTTAAGCTGTAAGATCCTTAGAATTGCAAATCATGTCTGGCTATGTCAGTTTTGCACAATTGCATTCAGCTCTTTCAAGAACTTCTACCCATAATTATGCAATAAAGGAATGTCAATTTTTGTTTGGAAAATTGATCATGCATCTGTTGAAAATATTGGCTGGGAATATGTTTCTTCTGCCTGCTTTATAGTGAAGCAGTGGCTGGGAAACTATCCTGTGTATCTGTTATACCATGGATAATCTGTTGTCGCATTAGTGTCACACCCCACATCCCCATTTATAGTTGTCTGAGGCACTCCTGCATGTAACAGACAAAATAAAACACCATGTTTCCATTCTTTCATTTCAGATTACGTCAACAAGTACAAGTCTGCCGCTTGACCCTGACAGTGAAAGTGCCATCCAGCATACATTCAGTGCTTTCTGCAAGAAGTATGTGGAGGACGAAATCATTGGGAAAGGACAGGTCATGCGTATGACTAAGTTGCAGTCATTGTTGCAAGGCATGTTTGAAGAAGGTGGAGCACCACCTGCATTTGCCAACACCACATACTTAAGGCAGAAATTGTGCCGTAAGTATCCTCAGCTACAATTTCATCGGCCATCAAGAATGAATGTGAGTGGTATTGTGTACTGCGAAGGCTACGAGTCAAGTTTTTAGACAACTGAGAAATAAATGAACTTTTTTTTATTAAAAAGGCTATATCTGAATATTATTTATCTGTCGTAACTGAGAGTCTTAATAATCCACAGAAATTTTGGAAAGTGATCAAAGGTTTATCTGTGAACAAAAGCTCTCAGGTTCTTCCTACTTTTGTTTTAAATGGCTCAGTCCCAGTTTATGAAATAACTGAGGTGTTAAATTGCTTCAATAAGCATTTTGTGTCATCTGGTTTTCTGTTTAACTCTACAGGAGCTACATCTGTGCCTCACTGTACTAATTCCCAAATGTTTTTTGGAGAACCTTTTAGACTTGTACCTTTTACTGTACAGCAAGTTCATAAGGCTCTCAAAACTTTGAATCACAGAAAACCTCCTGGACCAGACTTGATAGAGCCTTACTTTTTAAAATTAGCTGTCGATTTTATTGCACAGCCTCTTACAGTACTTTTTAATTTATCAATTGAAAACAAAGAGATTCCTGTAGTATGGAAGTCAGCTTTTGTGGTTCCTCTCTTAATAGGAGGTGACCCAGCAGTTTTAACTAACTACAGACCAATTTCAAATTTGTGTGTCTTGTCCAAGATTCTTGAATCTCTCGTGTGTGATCAACTTAAAGAGTTTTTATACTCAAATGAATTTCTTTCAAAACTGCAATTGGGCTTTAGAAAAAAGCACAACACTATTACTGCTGCTACAAAAGTGGTCAATGATATACTTGTTGCTCTTGATAAAAAGCAGCACTATGCTGCACTTTTCATTGATCTGTCAAAGGCTTTTGACACTGTGGACCACACAGTTTTAAAGCAAAGACTCATCAGTTTTGGACTGTTGGAACATGTAGTCTCCTGGTTCGCAAATTATTTGAGTGACAGGACCCAATGTATTAAATATGATGGTTTGTGTTCTGAAATTGTCAGTGTCCACAAGGGGGTGCCACAGGGTTCTGTATTAGGACCCCTCCTATTCATTATGTACATTAATGATCTAGGACAAAATGTGTCTGATGCTAGTTTGCATTTTTATGCCGATGACAAAATTATTTACTGCTTTGCCTCTTCCCCTGCTAATGCTGTTGCTTCTCTGCAGAAAGCTTTTAATGTGGTGCAGTGGCTCCACACTTCTGCAGCTAAAACTAGTCCTTAATGCTGACAAAACTAAATTGATGTGGTTTTCAAATTTTAGGAAGAGTCCACAAATTTTTCCCACAGTGTCCACTTTTGAGGGAAATGAAATTGAGGTGGTTCACTCGTAAAAGTATCTTGGTATCTTGCTTGATGACGCTCTGACTTTTAAGCCCCATGTTGAAAATCTTGTGAAGAAACTTAAACTGAAACTGGGTTTTTTATTTCGAAATAAATTTTGTTTTTCTTTTGAGGTTAAAAAGCGTCTTGTTACTGCAACTTTTTTATCTATTTTAGATTATGGAGACCTCTTGTATGTGAACGCTTCAGCTCAGTGTCTGAGTAAGATTGACTCTGTATATCATGCTGTTTTGAGGTTTGTTACAAACTGTAGAGCCTTGACCCATCACTGTGAACTGTATTCTAGAGTGGGATGGCCCTCTTTGTCCACCAGGAGGTTGACTCACTGGTACATTTTTATTTACAAGGCCATGCTTGGACTGTTGCCCCCTTACATTTGTAATTTGATCACACTGAGAAGTGTTGATTCTTATGGTTTGCGTTCTAATGATCATTTGTTGCTTTCTGTTCCATTTGCCCGTACTGAGCTGGGAAAAAGAGCTTTCATGTTCTCAGCCCCCTCTACATGGAACATGTTGCAAAAAGACTGGAAACTAACGGAACTTGTTTCATTGAACGACTTTAAATCCAGATTGAGAACACTTGAGACGGCCTCGCTAATTTGTAACTGTTTTTTTTTTGTTTGTTTGTTTTTTTTGTTACTTATTTGTACCCGTAGGTAGACTTGGTTTGCAGTCTGGTGACAAGCCACCGGCTGCTGGTCGCTGCGTGCGCGAGCGCCCTAAACCTACATGTTTTATATGATTTGTATGTCATTGTAAGTGTATTTGTGATTTTTTTTGCTGCCTCTTGGCCAGGACTCCCTTGAAAAAGAGGTTTTTAATCTCAACGGGTTTTTTTCCTGCTTAAATAAAGGTAAAATAAAAAAAAAATAAAATAAAAATAACTTCTTAGTCACATACGTAGTTCTCAATGGTCCATTTCATATAAGGCCAGTAAAATTTTTCTCTGGTGGGATGAAGCACTCTCTCCACAACCACGTGCCCCATGTTATCATGAAGGTGCTTCAGGACAACAAGGATGTATTTGAGGGGTAAGACTAGCTGTTTTCTCTCCAGTGTTCATCGATACAAGATTCCATCCTCAAGGTGTAGTCAGCCCCATTCATGAAGGAGTTTACTGGCGGTCCCCTTGACTTATTTCTGGATATACAGTTAGGCCCAGAAATACTTGGACAGTCACACAATCTTCATGATTTGGGCTCTGCATGCCACCACATTGGATTTGAAATGAAACAACTACAACAGAATTGAAGTGCAGACTTTAAGGTTTAATTCAAGGGGTTGAACAAAAATATATGATTAAACATGTAGGAATTGTAGCTATTTTTATACAAACGCTCCTCATTTCAGGGGCTCAAAAGTAATTGGACAAATAAACATAACCCTAAGTAAAATGTTAATTTTAGTAGTAGTAGATTAGTTTATTTGACAGGGACAGTGCAATAAACATAGACAATTAATCAAAGACAATCAATCTGATGTGTTGCACATAGAGTGTATAGCTATTAGCTAATTTGCAACTCTTGTCCCTGGATGGGCTTTAGAAAAAAGAATCAAGATAAAAAATATACACAATAACCACATACATCAATGCAGAAAAATTATAAATACACAATTATAAATATTATAAATACACAAATATAACAGCCTGACTCACATTTAACATAAATATTATAAATATTATAAATACACAAATATAACAGCCTGACTCACATTTCAATATTTTGTTGAGAATCCTTTGCAGGCAATGACTGCCTGAAGTCTGGAACCCATGGACATCACCAAACGCTGGGTTTCCTCCTTTGTGATGCTTTGCCAGGCCTTTACTGCAGCTGTCTTCAGTTGTTGCTTGTTTGTGGGTCTTTCTGCCTTAAGTTTTGTCTTGAGCAAGTGAAATGCATGCTCGATTGGGTTGAGATCTTGTGATTGACTTGGCCATTGCAGAATATTCCACTTCTTTGCTTTAAAAAAACTCCTGGGTTGCTTTTGCAGTATGTTTTGGATCACTGTCCATCTGTACTGTGAAGCGCCGTCCAATCAACTTTGCTGCATTTGGCTGAATCTGAGCAGAAAGTATATCCCTATACACTTCAGAATTCTTCCGGCTGCTTCTGTCTTTTGTCACATCATCAATAAACACAAGTGACCCAGTGCCATTGGAAGCCATGCATGCCCATGCCATCACACTGCCTCCATGTTTTACAGAAGATGTGTGCTTTGGATCATGAGCTGTTCCAATTCTTCTCCAAACTTTTTTTTTTTCCCATCATTCTGGTACAGGTTGATCTTAGTCTCATCTGTCCAAAGAATGCTGTTCCAGAACTGGACTGGCTTCTTCAGGTGTTTTTTGGCAAAGTCAATTCTGGCCTTTCTATTTTTGAGGCTGATTAATGGTTTGCACCTTGTGGTGAATCCTTTGTATTTACTCACATGAAGTCTTCTCTTTATGGTAGACTTCTGGAGAGTGTTCTTCACTTGAGTGGATGTTGTGAAGGGGTTGTTCTTCACCATGGAAAGGATTCTGAGATCATCCACCACTGTTGTCTTCCGTGCACGTCCAGGCCTTTTTGAGTTCCCAAGCTCACCAGTGCACTCTTTTTTCTCAGAATGTACCAAACTGTTGATTTGGCCACTCCTAACATTTCTGCTATCTCTCTGATGGATTTCTTCTTTTTTTTCAGCCTCAGGATGGTCTGTTTCACCTCCATTGAGAGCTCCTTTGACCGCATGTTGTGTGTTCACAGCAACAGCTTCCAAATGCAAACGCCACACCTGAAATCAACTCCAGACCTTTTAACTGCTTAGTTGATGACAGGTTAACGAGGGAAGAGCCCATGCAGCCTTGTTATTTTTTTTTTTTTTTTTGCAGCCTTCTGAGTCAATTGTCCAATTACTTCTGGTCCCTTGAAAAAGAGGCGGCTACGTATTAAAGAGCTGTAATAACTAAACCCTTGCTCCAATTTGGATGTGAATACTCTCAAATTACAGCTGAGAGTCTGCAATTTAAGCCCATATTGATTATATAATTGTATCCTGAATATGTTTTTGTAAACAGCTAAAATAACAAAACTTGTGTCACTGTCCAAATATTTTTGGGCCTAACTGTAATTGATGAGGTTGGTATTTGACTCTTTCAGTTTTATGACTTCTTGAATTGTGGGGTCATCCCTTTGTGCTTGCGCTAGCTCATCATGGTTTTTTCCAGGTAGGAGGGGATGGGGTTGTAGGATGACATCATGGGAAGATGTGACGAGAGCAGCAACCCATGCTACATCTTTCCCCTTGGCCACTCTGCTTCCCTACCAGGTTGTGTTTACTACCTCTTGTGGAAGTTCCTCTGTGCATGTGGACAAATAGTGATCCATGTCGAGGGGGGCACGAGACAGGGTATCCGCATCAGTGTTGATTTTCTCAAGCCTGTACTTTATATTGAAGCAGAAGTCTGACAGTTCCCCAACTCAGCAATGACTAACCGCATTGAGTTTAGCTGTGTTCATGATGTATATCAACATCATCATCACAGAAGTCTGTCGGGGGTGACAATGACTGTTTCATTTAGGTCTGATCTGATTCCTCCATGCAGCTCTGTCCTTCGCCTTCCACTGCCAGGAACTCCTGACCTTGTTAAACCGGGCGACGTCCGAGCCAGTATGAGTTACTTTCTTACTGACCATTTCATGAAACTGCTTTAAAAGTATTTGAGTACCGCTAGCTTTTGCTGGACTAGGTAAGTGGGTTGTTATCAGTGTAGATGGTGAAGTGGGAAGCATAGTAAAGGTAATCTCTAAACTTCTCACACACTGCCCACTTTTGACCCAGGAAACTCCAACTTGCTGCTATGTAGGTGATAGTTCTGCTCTGCCGGCATCACGGTTCATGACCCATATCCAATGATGCGTAGCTTTGCATCCTGTCACTGGTAGAGGACAGCCCCAAGGCGTTGCTCAGATGCATCAGCATGCAGTACAAATGGTAGGTCAAAGTCTGGGTATGCAAGGACTGTGTGTTAACATTTCAATAAGTCCCTCTAGGATACACTGATGTTCAGGGGTCCACTCTATCGATGTCTTAGACGACAGTTGGGGACCTTTTTCTTTTTCTTTGCCTGCATGGAGTCTGCTGTGCCAAGGATTTTGTCTGGAGGAGTTTGTACAGCGACTTTGCGGTCTTTGAGAAGTTTTGGATGAAAGATCGATGGTAGCTGAGGAAGCCAAGGACTCTTCTCGGGTCACCTACTTTCTGTGGCACTTAAGCTTTAAGCACCAACACAGCATCCAGGTCTTTGGGGTCAACTCGAACACCCTCAGTGGAGACAAGACGCCCGGGGTAGCAGACCTCTCTCTTGAACATCTCGCACTTCTCAGATTGGAGCTTTGCTCACTGATGTTGTACTGCTCCAAGCACTTTGCGGACCACCTTCACATGATCCTTAAATGTGTGAGTAGCAAAGTATGTCGCCAAGATACGGTATGCAGCACTCATCTCTCAGAGAACTCAACATCTCCTCCATACTTCTTTGGAAGGCTGCAGGCACATTTGATAAACCAAATGGGATCCTCACCCACTCATAAAGCCCCCAGGGTGTGATGAAGGCCGTGAGGTGGAGGGATTCTTCAGCCACAAAACCCTAGTGGTAGGCCTTTTCCTGGTCGAGGATACTGAACCAGGAGTATCCTCCTAAAGTGTCCAGCAGGTCACATATCCGGGGCAAGTGGTGTCTATCCGGCACCGTCTTCTGGTCCAGTAAGCAATAATCTATTCAGAGGCACAGTGTGCCATCCTTCTTTCGCACGCACACAATGGGGGCTGAATAGCAGGACTTAGATCTTACTGTCCATCCCTTCATCAGGAGGTATTTTGCCCTCTGCACAGGGATATCATCTTTTAAGTTGATCACCATCTGGAGATTATGGTTGCACCCATTGTCATGTTCATCTTTTGCCAAAACTTTGGACTCTTCGAACAACATCCACTTGACCACCTCCTGCTGTCCCTCCTCCAAGTGGCTAAGGTTTACAGGTGGGTGACACAAAGATGGGGTTGGCTCAGGAGTTTGAGGTGTAACTTGGTTGACTGTTGCAATAGGCATTGGCTCATTGGGTGGGTCAGCATCTACGGTTCTTTCAATGGGTTGCAGGGTACCCAGAACAGTTTTTTCTTGGCAATGTAACATCATGTTTAGTGTTGTTGCCAATAGCAGTGGTGACATAAGGCTTTGTGGGGCTTTGAATCTCAATCAAGCTTGGTCCTAGATCCAGCTGTTCCAAAGGCTGACTGCCTTCAGCTGCCTCGAACAACACCTGACCATTAGAAGTGGTCATAGTCAGTAGGACAGCGCACCTCACCCAAGCCACTTGACCAGCTGGGATGATAGTGTTTTTGATGCCTGTTCTTAGTCATCTTTCTAGCAGAATTGGCTCTGTCATCTGGATGTAGCTGACAATCGTTTCTGCTTTTCTGCGGGATACAGAAATGGCATTGTGGAGCAGTTTGATCAGGGTGGTTATTAACCTGTTTAGCTGCCCCTCAATGAGTTGCTCCAACACATTAAACCCAATCAGTGGTCTATCCATGGGCAAACTGCTAACCAGCTCTGGGACACTGACAGAGAGACTAGGGTAATTACTTCCTGGTAGGTTGATCATTGCAGGAAGCCAACCATTGAACGGGATGGGTTGTCCGTTAAAAGCATATACAGTTAAGTCATCCATTTCCTCAATGATTTCTGTCAGTGGTCGAATGTCTTGGCTAGGCAGGTATTTTTTTTTTCAGCCCCAGTTTATCATGCTAACTTGTGCACCTGTATCCAGTAACGCAGTAACTGCCAGGCCATTTAAGTTGCACTGTATCAAAGCTTTTTTTTTTTTTTTTCAATTAGCTTGTCTGTGGCACCATGTTTATTGAATGATGATGGCCATGAGGACAAAGGGGAAAATGTATCTTGTTGGTGTCTATTTTGGCTGCCAGTTCCTTCTGGGGTTGTAATGAAGTCAGACTTGGATTTCCTTCCATTATGGCAGGCCTGAGTTCCTGTTTCCTCAGAACATTCAGCTCGGGGCTTTCTCTCAAATCTGACCACTGGATGCCCCGCTGCAGTGACCGGCTCCCCATTTCCCTGGTTCTTTTGTTTCCTTGAGCAGCCCACGGCTCTGTGCCCTTCTTCTCCACACAAGAAGCAGTGGCTACAGTCTGATCAGTTCCACTCATTGCATTTTTGGCAACCGTAGGGTCTGTCTCTCTTGTTTCTCACTTTCTTTTGAGAGGATGAACTCACTGTGTCTGGTGGCCATGGCTGATTTTGAAGCTTCATTGCCTCGAAAAAGTTTGAGAGCTCATTTACCTTGGCAGTAAGTTATTTAATTGGGTCTCTCTTTTTTTTTTTTTTTTTGTCGTCAAACAGTCTTGTTTGGTACTGTGTTCTTGGACTGTCCATGTCAGGTCAGGCATTGGTTTACTTGCTACCAGATAAGCATGAAAACCGGTACTACCTGTCTCATGGGTCAGGCCATTGGCAACTCAACCGGCAACCCCACCCTTCTGAGGGTGTGGAGGGTGAAACTGGGCATCCTGGCAGAACTAAAAACAATGTCTGTCACAGGTCTGTGGTGAACCACTCCCAGTTACAAGGGGTGAGACTGGACATCCTGGCAGATAAGCACATCTGTCACAACTTCTGTGGTGAACTTTTTCCAGTCGGTGCATCGTGACATGCACTATACAAGGAGTAGAGATAAACAAACCTATCATCTGGTCAGTCACTGCAACAGATACTAGAGTCAGTTTGTCTTGGCCTGTCCTTGCCACTGATAATACCTCTATCTCCCAAAAATGTGCTGCTAGTCCAGCAAAAGCTAGCGGTACTCAAATACTTTCCAAGCAGTTTCATGAAATGATCAGTCAGAAAGCCACTCATACCGGCTCGGACGTCACCCGGGTTAACAAGGTCAGGAGATCCTGGCAGCAGAGGGGGAAGGACAGAACTGTGTGGAGGAATCTGATCAGACCTAAATGAAACAGTCATTGTCGGCCCCGACAGACTGCTATGATGATGATGATCTTGGGCTGTGTTAAACTCCACCTGTGCACTGTGTGCACCGGTGTGAGTCTGCCAACGAGAGGAGCCTATCTTCTTCCGTCTTTCATTTTCTTCACTAGTAATCTGTGTTACATGGCGTAATATTGTTTCGTCACTTACGTCATAGTTTGTCAGAAGGGGCTTTAATTCTCTGCAGATATCACTGTGTTTGTATCCCAACCCCTGATAGATTGTATGCAGGAAGACATCTTGGACTGTAGCTACACTGTATTTTATACCTGCATCAGACAGCTTGGAGGTAAATAGGACACGTTGCTTCAGTCCTATCACACGATAAAGAAACTGTTAGGATGTTTTGTTGTCATCCTGCCTGGAACACAATACCTCTTATTAGCTCTTGGAATAACTCTGTGCTGTTTTCACCCTCAGGTGAGCCCGGAGGAACCCCTTGAATTCTGCTACTGTCAGGTCATCTTTGTTTACAAGCATATCTTTGAATGTCCCAGGTTTTATTATTCTGAGTACACCACAAACTATTTATGTGTCATGGAAGCCTTCTTTGATCCATTCCTTAATCTGCTTACAGATGCTCTTGTAACTGATGTCTGAGGAGTGATCACCTACTTGACCTCCTTGCACTCCCTCCACTGAAGGAAGGAAATGTATTTTAATGATATCATCCCTCCCTGTGAAGGTTGGGATGATGGGTGGTGGCATGGCAAAACACCCTGTGGTTCATTTACTGTTACTGATGACAGTGGGGGAGTGTTCTGATGGCTGTGTTACTGGTATTGTAATGTATTATCTGACCCCCTTACCAAACTCTTCATAGCTAGTGAGCATCTCCAACAATTAAGCACTTGTGGTACCAGGCAAAGCATCAGTTAACACTGGTTTCACTGGAGTAGATGATAAAGCATTATCACTTTGATTGGTTATGGTGAGGCTAACCAGTACAGGATGGTTAATTGGGTCAATGGTGTGGGCATGAATGATTGTGTTAGCTGATGTGGAGTCAGTGACAGTTGTGTATGGTGTAGCATTATTATCATCTGTTGTGTGAGCAGAATGTACTATGTGTGTGGTTGTCTGGGTGGGGTATGAGTCAGTGGGGTGTGAGTCAAAATCTGTTTGCAAACTCATTACATCTTGTTTCTTAGACAAAGCATCAATGGAATCTTATAGCATCAACAATTCAACCATCCCCTCATCTTCTAACTCAAGCAGGTGTTTACTAGACATAAATGAAATGACACAGTCAAAGCAGCCTTCATGATCTTCCTCCTTGAGCTTAAACAGGTCCACGCCTGGAACATGGCCCACTCTTTTGGCGATTTGGTAGAGTTCGTCTGCAGATAAGGTGAGCAGGCTCTTCCTAATTTCCGACTCTAGGCTCTTCCTCTTGCTCTCTGCCATGATGACAGCTTCTTCCCTTCCCTCACGATGGGTTCCACAGTCCAGCAGCGGCTTAGCTCCAACTCAAGGTCCTCTGCTCGCATCGGCCTCGATACCGGTCCCAGATGTCATCAATGGATCAGTTCCAGGTCAGGAAGATGGTGCCGATACCGGAAGAGCCCCCAATAATTGTCAGCTGTCTTATGTTAAGCCAATTATTTCTTCCCACCTGTCCTGTGTTGTCTTGATTACCCCCTGTCTATATATACTGTGCCAGTCTGTGTCCAGTGTGGCATCATTAATGTTTCTGCCTAGTCCCGTTTCTAGCCTGTGTCTTGTAATGTTCCTGCCATATTCCTTGTGAGTTTTGCCTGATTAGTTTTGTTCTGTTTTCAGCCTATGTGCTGTTATTTGTGTTTAAGTTTAGTTTAATAAATTATCATTTTGCACCATTCACCTGCCTGCGCCTGAGTCCTCCATCACCCAAACCTTATGACAGAATGACACCACCAGTTAAGGACTCAGCAGGCGGATGTTGGTACCCCATGAGCCTGGGGTGGGAGCTTTGCAACACCTTGATTGAAATTGATTGGATTTTATCTGGTGCTCACTCAGCTCTTACCTTAAAATCGGCTCTGTGGTACCTGGGGCTCGTGGAAGCGGCTGTTCGCCTCCATCCACAACTCATGGAGCATGCTGAGGGGGTGGAACCAATGACTCTGGTGCCCGACCTGCAACGTGAGTACCGCGGGATGGTGAGGAGTTCGCCGAACAAGCTAAAGTCTGTGTCGACGAAGAAACGTCCCTTGGCTTCGACACCTCCTGCTCCTCACCAGTCACCAGCTCTGGCCCCATTGCCACCTCCCAAGCAACAGCCTACTTCACCATGGGTGCCTTGAGAGATTTCCGCCTCCAAGAGGGAGCAGTTTTGGGGACTGAGACTAGTGTTCTGTGGTCCCGGGTGAAAGGAAGCCTCCAGGAGATGCCGCTCCTCTCAATGCCATGCGCCAGCACCAGCTTTCTCCATGGTGCCCATACCACCTCCCGCTTCACAAGTTTCATCTGTCACCATGCCTGCAGCTTCACCTGAGGTTTCACTGATACATCACGCCTGCAGTTTTGCCTGTCACCATGCCTGTATAGCCGGCTCCTCCAGCTGCTTGCATGGTGCGCATCACAGCTCCAGCTGTCCCTGAGGTGTGCACAACAGCTTCAGCCATCCGCGACATGCGCACAACAGCTCCCGCTGTTCCCAAGGAGCACGCTCCTGTTCCTTTTCTGCCCGAGGTGCATGCTCTGGCTCCTGCGGCTCATCCAGAGGTGGTCAACCCAGCAGCAATGGACCAGGAGCTCAGGCAAGTTCTTTTCTTTACTTTTTTAACATCAATATGAGTAAAGAATTGCCTAGCTCCTGGTGATCATGGTGATGCCTCACTCACTCCCTCTCTCTCTTCTAAGTCCGAGGTGACTGTAGCGAGGACTGCTCTCCAGATGTCTGGGCCGAACGCTCTTGCACCTCAGGAGCCGTCACTGGAGATCAGCACACCCCAACCTCCAGCTCCTGAGGCCAGTGCATCTCCATCGAGTGTTTCTGAGGCCGGTGCGCCTCTGACACCTGTTTCTGTTTTCAGCGTGCCACTGACACCTACCCCCAAGCTCAGTGAGCTGCTGTCATCTGTTTCTGAGGTCAGCACACTCTCATCATCAGCTCCTGATCTCTGCACGCACCAACCTTCAGTGTCTGAGGTCAGCACACACCCACCGTTTGTTCCAGAGGCCAGTGCGCACCTGCTGTTTTGTTACAGAGACCGGCGTGTGTTCATCATCAGCCCCTGAGAGTGATGCACTCCAACCATCTGTCCCTGAAGTCAACGTGTCCCTGGTAACCATACCTGAGGTTAGTGCGCAACAACTGTCAGTTCCTGAGTTCAGCAAGTCCCAGTCTGCTGTTTCTGAGATCAGCATGCCAGAGTCACCTGTGGCTGAGTGGAAAGCTTTTTTGTTGTTTTACCTGAGCTAAAAGTTCCCATGTTACAATCTCCAGAGCAAAAAGCTCTCCTGTTATCAGTTTCTGAACTAAAAACACCCATGTATTCATACATGTGTAATGACAATAAAGTTGAATCTAATCTAATCTAAAATGTTGTTTTCTTTTGAGCAAGATGATTCTATGTTATCTCCTGTCTTGAAAACCTCTGTTGTTTTCTTCTGAACAAGAAAATCCTGTATTGTTTTCTTCCCAGAGCTAAGAGCTCCTACATTGTTTTCCCCAGAGTAAAGGGCTCCTAGTTTGTTCTCCAGAGCAAGAGGCTTTTACATTATTTTCTCCAGAGCAAGAGTTCCCATGTTGTTTTCTCCTGAGTTTAGAGATTCAGTGTTGTCTCTCCCTGAGTGTAAAGTTTCTGTGTTATCTCCAGAACAAGAAGCTCCTGTGTCACCTCCTGAGCATGACATTCCTATGTTAGCTCCTGTGTTAAAAACTCCAGAAGGTCAATGCCCCCATGGTGCCATGTTCATCTGTCTGGTGGCCCATGGACTCTGGTAGGCCACCCGACGCATCATGTTCACCAACCTGGTGGGCCATGGACTTTGGTAGGCCACCAGATACACCATGTTTCTCCTGTTGGTAGTCTTGGGACTTTGGCCAACCACCTGATGAACATTTTTTCCCTTTCTATTTGTGTCTTCCACCATGCCTATGTCCCCCTTCTCCCACCGTATTAGGATGTTCTTTGTTTTATTTGGAGGGTGTCTGGAATCTCCTTTGATGGGGGGCTCTGTCAAAGTATGTTTTTCTCATTCCCCCTGTAATTAGTTATGATTTGTATTATGTGTCTCCTGAATTTTCCCTGGTCCGCCATGTCATCCCTTGTTTGGTCCTGGGTCTGTGTGTGAATCTGTTTACCTATTGTTCAAGCTCCTCATGTTTTCCGTACCGCTGGCCACTGCCCTTTCTGTATTGTTGTCCTGTATGTTCATTGTTAGGTTTCATGTACATCCCCTGTCTGATTGTTTGCACAGCTCTGCCCATCCTGTTTTGCAGCTGCTCCCCTGTTGTCTTCTAATTAGTCCCAGTTGTCTTATGTTAAGTCAATTATCTGTTCCCACCTGTCCTGTGTTGTCCTGGTTACCCCCGTCTATATACAGTGGTGTGAAAAAGTGTTTTCCCCTTTCCTGATTTCTCATGTTTTTGTATGTTTGTCACACTTAAATGTTTCAGATCATCAAACAAGATAAGATAAGATAAGCCTTTATTAGTTCCACAATGGGGAAATTCCAGGATTGCAACAGCACAGGGATAGCAACACTCAGAGCAATAATTTAGAAGATAAGAAAATAAGAGCAGTGAATATACACATGTACACATAAATATATAAATATATATACACAGTGCAGATCATTGTAGCTAGATGGAATAAACAGCATAACCGTCTATTTAGTTACCCTACATAGTATGAATATGTACCCATACATATTGTCACCCTCCGTAGCGACTGATATTGTCCTAGTTGGATACTGGAGGGGAACATTTGTATAAGTCTGTCGCGTCTTTTGCATACAATACTATTGGGTCGTCACGTTTTTTTTTGTTTTTTTTTGCTATCTCTGCGAGCAGCCCTGCTTAGGTTATACAGTCTGACATCTGTAGGTAGGAAGGACCTGCGAAACCTCTCGGTCACGCACCTAGGATGACGTAGTCTACTGCTAAATGAGCTCCTCAGTGTGTTCAGTATGTCCTGCATAGGGTGGGACTCGGACTCCAGCAGGGATGACAGTTTAGCCACCATCCTTCTCTCTCCTATCTCCTCCACTGGGTCAAGGCGTTGCCCCAGGACAGAGCTAGCTTTCTTGATCTGTTTGTTCAGTCTCTTCCTATCGGCTGCTGTAATGCCGTTGCCCCAGCAGACCACTCCAAAAGTGATGGCTGATGCCACCACCGTGTCATAGAATGTCTTCAAGAGCACCCCTTGTACGCCAAAAGACCTGAGCCTCCTCAGTAGGAACAGCCTGCGCTGTCCCTTCTTGTAGAGTGTGTTGGTATTGTTTGACCAGTCTAGTTTATCGTTCAGATGAACACCCAGGTACTTGTAGGATGTCACCATCTCAATGTTTGTTCCCTGGATGTTTACTGGAGCTGTGAAGGGTTGTCCTTGCCTGCGGCAGTCCACCACCAGCTCCTTAGTTTTCCTCGTGTTGATCTGGAGGCAGTTCCGATGGCACCAGTCCACGAAGTCCTGGATAAGTCCTCTGTACTCAGCTTCATCTCCATTGGAGGCGAACTGGAGTGGATCCATCGCTGGTCCCACCAGGGGGCGGAGGTGAGCAAGGAGCAGTCTCTCCAGGGTCTTCATCATGTGAGACGTCAGGGCCACTGGTCTGTAGCTGTTCAGGTCTTTGGGGTGGGAAGTTTTTGGTACAGGTACCACACAAGATGTTTTCCACAACTGTGGTACCCTCCCCAGCTTCAGGCTCAGGTTGAAGATGTGCTCCACAATCCCACACAGCTGGTCTGCGCAGGACTTGAGGAGCTTCATGAGGCCTTCCTCGCCTTGATCTTCCTCAGCTCCGTCCTCACCTGGGTCTTACTGAGGGTCAGGTTGGGGGGCTGTGTGCTGCGTCTCGATGACTTTAGAGGCAGCAGTGGTTGGTGTGCAGTTGGGGAGGAGGGTGGTTGGTCAAACCTATTAAAAAACAGGTTCAGATTGTTTGCCCACTCCCTGTTCCCCTTGGCCTTGGAGGAGGTATTCTGGAGCCCAGAGATGGTTTTGAGGTTTCTCCAGACCCCGCCGATGTCGCTCCATTGCAGTTTGTCCTTCATCTTCTTCCTGAAGATGTCCTTGCCTTTTCTGATCTTCCTCCTCAGCTCCCTCTGTACGGACTTCAGCATCTCCCTGTTCCCCGACCTGAAGATCCTATTCTTCTCTCTCAGAAGTGTTTTTATCTCAGGGTTGATCCAGGGTTTGTTGTTCGAGCAACACCGTATGGTCTTGGTGGGTACGGTGTTGTCCACACAGAAGATGTAGTCTGTGATGGTGTGAGTGAGGCCATCGATGTCCTCACCATGTGGATCGCAGAGCTGCTCCCAGGCAGTGGCTTCATAACAGTCCTTTAGGGCGTCTATTGTCTCCTCAGACCATAACTTCACCGTGCGCATGACCAGAGGTCGTCTGTGTACTAGGGGTTTGTACACCGGCAGGAGATGAACCAAGCTGTGATCCTATCTCCCGAGAGGGGGGATTGGTGATGAGGTGTATGCCTCCTTAGTGTTTGCATAGAATAAGTCCAGTGTTTTATTGTCTCTAGTGTGGCATGTGACATACTGGGTGAACGTGGGCAGAATGGGGGACAGTGAAATATGGTTGAAATCACCTGAGATGAGGAGAAGAGCATCTGGGTGTTCTGTCAGCAACCTGACAGTGAATGGTGTCACGCGCTGTCCCAGCGTTCGCCGTCAGATTTGCATAAATAACAATACAGATCACGTGTGAGTATTCCCTAGGGAGATAGGTAGGCCACATGCTAACAGCTAGCAACTCGATGTCTTTGCTGCATTGTTGTTGTTTAATCGTGATATGTCCCGGTCTGCGCCAGCTGTTATTGACATACATTATCACTCCTCCGCCCCTTGCCTTCCCACTGTCTGGTGTCCGGTCTGCCCGTATTGTGTGGAAACCCTCCAGTTCGATGTTAGCATCTGTTGCTAGTTCTGTTAGCCACGTCTCAGTAAACGACATCATGCTAATCTCTTTGAAGATGCTCTGGTTACGAGCCATAGCCGCTAGCTCATCTGTCTTATTGAGTAGCGATCATACACTCCCCATAATAACGGATGGAAGGATGGGTCTGTACCTTACTGTATATTTCTCACCCGCCGCCTTGCTCCAGCACAGCATCCACGTCGTTTCTATCTTATTTCACCCGGTATGTCGAAGTCTTGCGCTAGCATCTTGGTCCGGTTAAGTGCTAACAGCTGGTCTCTGCTGTAACGTATCCTGCTAAAAACAGTGGCTCCGTCTGCCGGCTCAGGAGACATTTGGGGGATCCATGTGTCCGTCCATCCGTGATGGGTAAGGTGTCGCTGGATCAGAAAGATTAGCAATAGAAGCCAGATAGTAAATAGAAATAGGAAGAAATTGATCCGCTGTTGCAAAAAGGCAGCCTACTCGTGTGGCGCCAGAAGTAGGAAAAAACATATTTAAATATTAGACAAAGATAACACAAGTAAACACAAAATGCAGTTTTTAAATGAAGGTATTTATTATCAAGGGTAAATAAAATCCACACCGACATGGCCCTGTGTGGAAAACTTACCCCCCCACCCAACAAAAACATAAATTAACTGTGGTTTATCACATCTTTGGAAAGCTGAGTTCAGTTTCTCTAGCCACACCCAGGCCTGATTACTGCCACACCTCCCTGTTCTCAATCAAGAAATCACTTAAATAGGGCCTGCATGACAAAATGAAGTAGACCAAAAGATCCTCAAAAGCTAGACATCATCCAAAGAAATTCAGGAACAAATGAGAAACAAAGTAATTGAGATCTGTCAGTACAGAAAAGGTTATAAAGCCATTTCAAAAGCTTTGGGACTCCAGCAAACCACAGTGAGAGCCATTATCCACAAATGGCGAAAACATGTTACAGTGGTGAACTTTCCCAGGGGTGGCCGGCTAACCAAAATTACCCCAAGAGCGCAGCAACAATTCATCCAAGAGGTCACAAAACACCTCACAACAACATCCAAAGAACTGCAGGCCTCACTTGCCTCAGTTAAGGTCAATGTTCATGACTCTACCATAAGAAAGAGACTGGGCAAAAATGGCCTGCATGACAGAGTTCCAAAACAAAAACCATTGCTGAGCAAAAAGAATATAAAGGCTCATCTCAGTTTTGCCAGAAAACACCTTGATGATCCCCAAGACTTTTGGGAAAATACTCTGGTGACTGACGAGACAAAAGTTTGCCTTTTTGGAAGGTGTGTTTCCCATTATATCTGGTGTAAAAGTAACACAGCATTTCAGAAAAGGAACATCATACCAACATTAAAATATGGTGGTGGTAGTGTGATGGTCTAGGGCTGTTTTGCTGCTTCAGGACCTGGAAGACTTGCTGTGGTAAATGGAACCATGAATTCTGCTGTCTACCAAAAAATCCTGAAGGAGAATGTCCGGCCATCTGTTTGTGACCTCAAGCTGAAGCGCACTTGGCTTCTGCAGCAGGACAATGATCCAAAACACACCAACAAGTCCACCTCTGAATGGCTTAAGAAAAATTAAATGAAGACTTTGAAGTGGCCTAGCCAAAGTCCTGACCTGAATCCCATTGAGATGCTATGGCATGACATTAAAAAGGCAGTTCATGCTCGAAAACCCTCCAATGTGGCTGAATTACAACAATTCTGCAAAGAATAGTGGGCCAAAATTCCTCCACAGCACTGTAAAAGACTCATTGCCAGTTATTGCAAATGCTTCATTGCAGTTGCTGCTGCTAAGGGTGGCCCAACCAGTTATTAGGCTTAGGGGGCAATCACTTTTTCATACAGGGCCATGTCAGTTTGGATTTTTTTCCATTAATAATAAACACCTTTATTTAAAAACTACATTTTGTGTTTACTTGTGTTATCTTTGTCTAATATTTAAATTTGTTTGATGATCTGACACATTTTAGTGTGACAAACATATTAAAAAAAAATCAGGATGGGGGCAAACACTTTTTCACGCCACTGTCAGTCTGTGTCCAGAGTGGCATCATTAGTGTTTCTGCCTAGTCCTTTTTTACAACCCGCTTTCAGGGCCAAGGCCAGAACTGCCTTTCTCCCAGTCTGGGAGCACCAAGTTCACCTTGACCAATTAACTGTCACCCTTACCCACTGGCAAGGGAGACTAACACTTACATGGTCTTTTTCACTCACAGCAGGCAGACCTACACCTGCAACTCAGGCTGGGATTCAAATCCATGACATCATGATCTAAATCATCCCACTACTACCACTGATCCAAAGAGGAATTCCTCCCTACCACCTTGGCTAGAAGTGGAAGTGTACCCTGCCAGTGTCATGAACTGCATCATTGACTAATCCCCCATGGAGAGGTGCATAACACCTGTTTCTAGCCTGTGTCCTGTCCAGCCGTATCCCTTGTGAGTTTTGCCTGCTTAGTTTTGTTCTGTTTTCAGCCCACGTGCTGATATTTATTTGTGTTTATGTTTAGTTTAATAAATTATCATTTTGCACCTTTCTCCTGCCTGCACCGGAGTCCGCCATCACCCAAACCTTATAACAGGCATTACAAATTAAACTAACATTCCCATCTTTGCAACATTAGAAGAAGCAGGACTAACTGGAAAGAATCCACAGAGGATCTTTAATCTTTTTTTTAGGTGTGTTTTGCCCATGCAGTGTCTTCTTTGTCCTCATTACACTCCATCTTCTCTTCCCCTCACTCACTATAAAATTGCAACAAATGGCAATTATGGCCTGGAGTCAAGTTCTGCCAAAAGTTGTCCTCCCCAGTATTGCCAAGTGATTGCTCACAAGGCTCACCTGATTGCCGGGGTCCTCCCACTAATATTGTAAGAATCTTTAATTTGCAATTAAGAGAGCCCTAAGATAACTCGTGATAGACTGTTGCAAATATATAAATGTAATTAAAATTTAATTAAAGTGGCTGCATTCAAGATTTCCCTCCCTTCAGGTGGTACCAAAGTTGTTTTCTTTGTTGCCTAGCTACAGCTAACATCCATCTGTGATGACATAGCGATTGCAGTGGGCATGAATATAGTTTTCTTTGCTTCTTTGCACTAATTTGCTCATTAACAGACAGTGCTGGAAATAACAGGTGCCTTCCTGATGTTTTGCCTAAATAAATGCTGACGTACTGGTCTCACAAGGAAATCAGTGCATATAGTGAGACATCAGAATGCGCTGGACTGGGATGCAGCAGTTCTTGAACCATCGGTATATACAGGCCTTTACAGTTTTGTTATAACTAGTATACGTGTATTATTTTTCTCTCTGAAATAATTGAGAGGAGCTCAGGAGCAGCCACAAAGCTCAGTCACCCCGGTGTTTATACGCTGACCTTGGGACTTCCAATAGAAGTTGGTCAGGTGATCTTAAAACCCTGTTATGCTTCCTAATTCTTAACAGCTCAGATAAATAAGGGGGAGCAAGACCATTAAGAGCTTTAAAAATATACATTAAAAGTTTAAAATCAGTTTGAAAGTGAGCAGGAAGCCAGAGAAGAGAGTATGGGGATAACATGCACACATTTAATAGTGTTTGTTAAAAGATGTGTAGCGGACGATTTAAAAAATGACTGGGAAACAACCATAAATAAAGAGCATTGCTATAGTCTCAAGCTAATAAAAGCATGAACAGTCTTCCCAAGATCAGTGCAATTTAAAAAAGGCTGGCCTTAACTACTGAGTTTGCTTACTGAACTTTAGGCTGGTGTCAAAAATTACCCCAATATTTTTAACAGCTTGGACAACCATGTTGAATTCCATAAAGAACCTTTTAACAAGAGGCCCTTAAAATAACCTCTTTCAGAAATGCCCAGTATTCTTCTGCCATACAACTCCAGTAGAAATTAACAACTCGGTTCTTTGAGGACCCATCTAAGGTATGCAAAGAAACCCGAGTGGTGGCTTAGTGGTACAGTTTCTGCCCCACACTCAGGAGGCTGTGGGTTCAAGCCCCAGAGGGGTCATACCAAAGACTACAAAAATGGTACTTTCTGCCTTCTAGCTTTGTGCTCAGCATATATAGAATGGGGAAAGGAAAGTTGGTTACCCAGCCACAGGGGGACGCACAAAACTAGCCTCCTTGTACCGGGTCCAAGTTTGGGTAAAAGGAAGGGCTGTGCTAGGAAGGGCATCCAGCAAAAACACCTTGCCAAATTAATATGTGGACCCACGATCCACTCTGTGTGTGTATAAGGTATGCAAAGAACCAACCTCTAAATAAAGAGGATCTTCAGTACGTGATGACTGTTTGAATAACCAATATTTTTCATGTCCCTCCTTCAGACTATTTTCATAATACCATAGCCTGGGTGTGTCACTAAGTGTAACTAAAGGGCTCTTTTCACTTTGCAAAGTGGCACTAATGATCCTGACTGAGCATCAGTGTATTACTGGCAGTGACAATAGGCTGAGCTGTTCATTTTTCTTTGTAAATTACATGTCTTCAGTTTGTTCTATGATTTTCAAATTCTTCTGACTCTATCTCGCTTTTCAATTTCAAATCACTATGAAGTGCTGAGTGTGCACCCTTTAATAAATGCAGTATTTCCTTCTTGGTTGCTTTTTTTAAAAAAAGACTGAACATGCACTCAAAAAAGGAGTTTTTTCTTCATAGTGCATACTAGGTGGAGATAAAAAGGGGCAATTTGAAAAATTGTATTCGGTAAAGAAGAATAAATGATGACTGCAGTTTTTTTAATCTAATGTGATACTAACTATTCAGCCATTCATCCTATCAAAGTTTTTGTCGTACTCAACCTGCTCCTTATTTTCTGCTCTCTGGACAGTGTACACAGTATGTGTGTGTTGGTGTGTACATGCAATCATGCATGAAATACATTGAGATAGAGGAATCGACTGTCCGAATTGTATCATGAGTGAGTGAGTGAGTGAGTGAGTGAGTGAGTGAGTGAGTGTGTAAGTGAGTGTAATATAAATTACTAGAATTCTCAGTCTCAAACCAATTTGTTTTTCAGTTGCTCCTCTTGCTGTCAAAATCCTTTTCAGAACGTTTCCCCACACCTACCTCTCGCTCACCTTCACCTTGTTTTATAAATTTTTAGGTAACTTTAATTTAGCCATGTTTTGTTTGAAGAAATGAAAAGAGATTCTAGAGACCAAATGGGGCCATGGCAATCGGTCCGTTGTCCTCTGCTGTGTTGATTGGGCTATGTTTTTTGATGATCCATTTCACTGGTTCCTCTGTCATTTTGTCTGGCAGGAAGGCCTGGAGGTGTTTCTTTTCCTTCTCCATCGTTGGGTGCGAGGGGCAGTGCCTGTGGTCGCAAACCGACTTTGAGGTGCATTGGTGCCACAAGGGTGTTCATTTTTAAACATTTTAAATTTTTTTAAAAATTTTTAAAAAATTTTCCGCCACCGGTTCCGGTTCTGCCGGACCGGTGGCGCCACACGAGTTGGCTGCCCGTTGCAACAGCCTTTTTTTTATCTTCCTTCTTCTTTCAACACCTTTCACTCTATATATATATCACGGACACACAGATCGCCCCAAAGGTCTCCGGAGTCAGCGGACGGAGCCTCTGTTTACAGCAGGAGACGTTACAGCAGGGAAGAGCTAGTGCTAGCTAGCACTCGGCCGCCACCCGATGCTAGCGGAGAGACTCGATATACCGGGAACTGTAGCGAAAACGACGCGGGTGCCGGGCTGGAGTTTGGGCAGCGTGCGGGAAATATAAGACGGAATGATAAAGTGCTATGGCAAGAACCAGGCAGACCGCCCGTAAAATCTGTTGGAGGAGGGGGCCCCCCGGGAGGCAGCTGGCTACCAAGGCTGCTCGGAGAAGCACTCCGGCCACCGGCGGAGTGAAGAAGCCTCACCGTTACAGGCCCGTGGCTCAGAGAGAGATCCGTCGCTGCCAGAAATCCACGGAGCTGCTCATCCGTAAGCTGCCCATCCAGCGCCTGGTGAGGGAGATCGCTCAGGACTTCCAAGACCGACCTGCGCTTCCTGAGCTTCGCCGTTGTGGCTCTGCAGGAGGCCGGCGAGGCCTACCTGGTGGTCTCTTCTTCGCTAAGGGGGTCGCCATCATGCCCAAAGACTTCCAGCTGGCCCGCCGCATCCACGGAGAGAGAGCTTGGACTTTCTGCTGCACATTCACCAACCATAATGCTCCACACTGTGTGTCTATATATATATATATATATATATATATATATTATTTTTTTTATAGTAATATGTACATATGTTTACTAGCTGTTCTTGTTTTTTTCTTGCCTTCTGATTGTTGCTCTTGAGTGTTGCTATCCCTGTGCTGTTGCAATCCTGGAATTTCCCCATTGTGGGACTAATAAAGGCTTATCTTATCTTATCTTATTAATATTCCCAGCCCTAGTTATCCTTAATCTCTTATTCTTTGTATGATTATTACATAGTATGTTTTTGTTTGTGACTTAGGGACACTTGACTTTCCCTTACATGAGTTAACCATGAACTTCTCATTTCATTGTAAGATAAAGGCTTTTAGTTATTTAGACTTTCCTTATCTATTTTGCCCATTTCTTTTACAGTTACATGATATTATTGACTGATAAAGCATTTAAAATTATTAATCAGCATTGGCACAAATTAATATTTACAACAGCGAAAATATAGCAGCATTACACTTCTCCCACGGCACATGGGAATGACATTATCACTTTGGGGCAAGCGTAACATAAAAAAAACATGTCTGCCTCCACCCAGCCACATGACAAGGAGCAAAAAACACAAACACGAGGAATCCACTAAGCCCATACGAGAGAAAAGCACAATGGTTAAGACCAAAAAAAAAAAAACCCTCAGCAACAGCCTTGTCCTCATGCCCAACAATGATAGGATTACAGCCAGGAAATCTTCATCTTTTGGAGGTAGCACTAACCTTGCTGTTACCTTTGTTATGCTCTTCACTCAAGAATGGTGACAGCTAAATTGGTGGAGCAGCCAGAGGAGTGCAGCCAGTGTTTGCCCCCATCCTGATTTCTCTTTTTTTTTCTATGTTTGTCACACTTAAATGTTTCAGATCATCAAACAAATTTAAATATTAGACAACGATAACACACGTAAACACAGTGAAGTTTTTCAATGAAGGTGTTTATTACTAAGGGTAAAAAAAAAATAAAATCCAAACCTACATGGTCCTGTGTGAAAACGTGATGGCCCCCTAAGCCTAATAACTGGTTGGGCCACCCTGAGCAGCAACAACTGCAATCAAACGTTTGCGATGACTGGCAATGAGTCTTTTACAGCACTGTGGAGGAATTTTGGCCCACTCATCTTTGCAGAATTGTTGTAATTCAGCCATATCGGAGGGTTTTTGAACATGGACCGCCTTTTAAAGGTCATGCCAAAGCATCTCAAAGGGATTCAGGTCAGGACTTTGACTAGGCCACTTCAAAATCATCATTTTATTTTTCTCAAGCCATTCAGAGGGTGGACTTGCTGGTGTGTTTTGGATCATTGTCCTGCTGAAGAAGCCAAGTGCGCTTCAGCTTGAGGTCACGAACAGATGGCCGGACATTCTCCTTCAGGATTTTTTGGTAGACAGAATTTATGGTCCCATTTACCACAGCAAGTCTTCCAGGTCCTGAAGCAGCAAAACAGCCCCAGACCATCACACTACCACCACCATATTTTACTGTTGGAATGGTGTTTCTTTTCTGAAATCCTATGTTACTTTTATGCCGGATGTAATGGGATACACATCTTCCAAAAAGTTACACTTTTGTCTCGTCAATCCACAGAGTATTTTCCCAAAAGTCTTGGGGATGGGGATCATCAAAATGTTTTCTGGCAAAACTGAGATGAGCCTTTATATTCTTTTTGCTCAGCAGTGGTTTCGTCTTGGAATTCTGCCATGCAGGCCATTTTTGCCCAGTCTCTTTCTTATGGTGGAGTCATGAACACTGACCTTAACTGAGGCGAGTGAGGCCTGCAGTTCTTTGGATGTTGTTGTGGGCTGTTTTGTGACCTCTTGGATGAGTTGTCGCTACGCTCTTGGGGTAATTTTGGTTGGCTGGCCACTCCTGGGAAGATTCACCACTGTTCCATGTTTTCGCCATTTGTGGATAATGGTTCTCATTATGGTTTGCTGGAGTCCCAAAGCTTTAGAAATGGCTTTATAACCATTTCCATATTGATAGATTTCAATTACTTTTTTTCTCATTTGTTCCTGAATTTCTTTGATGATGTCTAGCTTTTGAGGATCTTTTGGTCTACTTCACTTTGTCAGGCAGGTCCTAGTTAAGTGATTTCTTGATTGAGAACAGGTGTGGCAGTAATCAGGCCTGGGTGTGGCTAGAAAAATTGAACTCAACTTTCCAAAGATGTGATAAACAACAATTAATTTATGTTTTAACTGGGGAGCAATCACTTTTTCACACAGGGCCGTGTAGGTTTGGATTTTTTTTTTACCCTTAATCATAAACACCTTCATTTAAAAACTGCATTTTGTGTTTACTTGTGTTCTCTTTGTCTAATATTTAAATTTGTTTGATGACCTGAAAGATTTAAGTGTGATAAACATACAAAAAAATGAGAATTCAGGAAGGGGGCAAACACTTTTTCACACCACTGTAGGTCAATAAAACCCACATTTCTATGACGATGGTGGTAGTTGTCTTATTCCCCTTGTCTTTATATGCCAGTTAATCATCACTGCAAGAGAAGAGATGTAAATTGGTGGGAAAAATATGTGCATATATCGGCACAAAAAAACTGTTTTCAAAATATCTGCATATTGGTTATCATTATGCAAACCTGATAAATTTTTAGATATCCTGCTAACACAGATAAACACACCAATCCAAAGCATGTCCTCTTTAGTGTAAGTGGTCATAAAAAACATTTTATTGGTCTGATGTGGTGATCTGCTCTGTGTGCCTGCTGTCCTGATTGTCTCCACAGCTGCGTGCACACCTGGTCCACTCATTAGACAGCCTTCTTTAGCCACGCTTCCCTTTGGTCTGCACGGAGACGTCAGTGCTCCTTTGGACTGGAAAGACCTCCTCATCCTACCTCTTCCTCCTGCTACTTCAGAGTTTCGCCTCCTTCGCCTCATCTTGCTCTGTCAGGTCTTCTGGGAGCCAGCTCTCCCCAACTTCAAGTAAGCTACCGGGATTCCATCCCTTTCTCCACTTCACCGCTTCTCCCCTGTGCACAGGTGGAAACCTCCCAGGCGGCAGACCTCATCCTCTTGGCGGCGGACCGGGACTCCTACCCGCACTCTGCATGTGCACCGAATACCTACCTGCACCACTTCACCTCACTCTCCGGAGATGGCTCGGCCCCGGGACGGACTGCAGTGGGTACGGAACCTCTGGGAGCTCTTCAGCGCCTCAGCCCTTCACCTGTCTTGTAAGACTGTACATTCTCTTGTTTATTCAATCTGGCTTCAGTGAACTTATTCACCTGTCTTCTCTCTCTCACCTCAGGTTGCCAGTTCGAGCCATGCTTTGCTCGCCCCACTGCTCACTTCTACACTCGCACGCACGCACACACTCACACACTCTTTAATAAAGGATAATTGTGTTTATTCTGAGCCCGAGTCTGCTTCTGGGTTTACCAAATATGTCAGTATGTCTCCGTCAGACAAACTCAGCAGACAGTGCTCTCGCACAGAGACTTAATACCGTTGAGGCTCAGTTAGATCAGTTATCAGCAGCTATCAGCAGCAAGTCATACTTACACAACTGATGCTGATTAACTCTTGCCTGGATCGCCTCCCACAGACAGTTTTTTCTACCTGCTCCCTCAGGGGCGGCCGGGTCAGCTAGTCCCACCCCTCATCCCTCCCAGCAGTCTCGGCTGACTCCAGTCCCCACCCCCACGCAATTCAGTGGTAAGCTAGGGCAGGGGTGTCAAACTGATTCCATGGAGGGCCAAGACCCTACATGTTTTACCTCCACCCAGTATCTTCAACTGATAAAATCACTGAATTTCTTCCCACTGATAGCTGATCATTGAAAACACCTGTTGAAGCCACCGGGTGAAGGTAAAACTTGCAGAGTCTTGGCCCTCCATTGAATCAGTTTGACACCCCTGAGCTAGGGGAAGCACGGGGATTTTTGCTACAGTGTGGTATTGTTTTTCAGCTTGTGCCGAGGGATTTCCCTACGAATCATAGCCGCATAGGGTATGTTGTCAACCTCTTGGAAGGTTGGGCCTTAGCTTGGGCCTACACCATGATGGCTTGGCCCGACTTTGTTAACATGACCTATGATCAGTTTATGGCTGAATTTAATGAGGTTTTTGACCACTCTGACCGAGATAGTGTGCTCACCACCCAATTACTGAATCTCAAACAAGGAAGTAAATCAGTCCCTGATTACTCGGTGGATTTCCGGGTGGTGGCAGCGGAGGTGGGGTGGGAGGATGCCTCTCTCTGCAGCATATTTACTCACAGCCTTAGCCCTAGTCTGCAGGAGGAATTAGCCCGCATAGACAAACCTAACAAATTGAACGAGCTAATCTCCCTCGCCATTAGTATCGATAACCAGCTGAGGGAATGAGCCAATGAGCGTCGACCCCCCGGTCGTCCGGGACCAGTTTCATTGCTCCCCACAGCCCCCCCTGCTAGCCCCCCACCCCCGATCCCTTGGAGACTGAAGAGCCCATGGCGATGGGCCAATCTAAGCTGCCCCTAGCTGAAAAGCAACACCACCGTGAGCTTGGGTTATGCCTTTACTGTGCTAGTGAGGAGCATGAGCTGGCCTCTTGTCCCATTCACCCAAAAGGGGGGCGGTTCATGCGTCACAGTAGGGGGACTCACAGACTCACCCCGGGTTAACTCCCTTACTAAATTTCTGCTCCCCATTCGTTTCCTACATAATCACAATGAAATATCCACCCACGCACTCATCGATTCAGGGACTGAGCAGAGTTTTATTTCTGAGAACCTGGCAACCTGACTGGGGCTTCCTTGCTACTAGCTGAAGACTCTGTTAAAACTGATTGCTCTTTAAGGTTCCGCTTTCCACTGTCATGAAACAAACTGCTCCTGTCTCTGTGTTGTTATCAGGCAATCACCGGAAACAGATTAGTTTTTTTTGTGCTTCCTGTTTCAGCCTCCCCTGTTATTCTGGGCTACCCTTGGCTTCGGCTGCACAGTCCGGTTATTGATTGGCAATCGGGAAGCATTGTCTCCTGGAGCTCATTTTGCTTGAGTGCCTGCCTACAGTCTGCTGCTTGCTCCCCCTCTGTTCCCCTCTGTTCTCCTGACTCACCCCTGCTTGACCTTTCGTCAGTACCTCCCGAATACCATGACCTGGGCACTGTTTTTAGTAAGGCTCAAGCACTGTCACTTCCCCCCACTGTCCTTATGATTGTGCCATTAACCTCCTGCCAGGGGTCCTTTGCCATCCAGCAGGCTTTATAGCCTCTCTGCCCCGGAGCGGGAGGCGATGGATAAGTACATCAAGGAATCTCTGAGTTCTGGCATTATCAGGCCGTCATCTTCAGCGGTGGGGGAGGGATTCTTTTATGTGGGGAAAAAGGACAGTTCGCTTAGGCCTTGTTTTGACTTCAGGGAGCTAAATAACATCACGGTCAAGGATAAGTACACTCTCTCCCTCATTAACACCGCCTTCAATTCCCTCCAGGGGGCCTCAGTATTCACTAAACTGGATCTCCGCAATGCCTATCACCTGGTGAGGATCAAGGAAGGGAATGCGTGGAAGACGGGGTTCCACACTCCTAGTGGCCACTTCGAGTATTTGGTGATGCCCTTTGGTTTGACCAATGCTCCTGCAGTTTTCCAGTGATTGATTAATGATGTGTTGAGGGATCTTTTGGATTCTTTTGTGTTTGTTTATCTTGATGACATCCTTATTTTTTCCCAGTCCCTCAAAGAATATCGGGTACACATCAGGTGGGTTCTGCAGTGCCTACTGGAGAACAAACTGTTTGTCAAGGCCGAAAAATGTGAGATCCACACCCCATCCACCACGTTTCTGGGTTTCATCATCTCCCATAACGAGATCATCGTGGATCCAGACAAGGTGAAGGCGGTGGTAGAGTGGTCAGTCCCATCATCCCAGAAACAGCTGCAGCAGTTTCTGGGTTTTGCCAATTTCTATTGCCGCTTCATCAAAGACTATAGTATCATTGCCCTACCCCTCCCTCACCTCACCTTCACCAAGGTGCCTTTCCGGTGGACAGAGGAGGAGGAGGCGACCTTTGCTGAGTTGAAGTCATTGTTCTCCTATCCTCCTATTTTGGCCTGGGTGGACCCCGCGCTGCAATGTCTGGTGGAGGTGGACGCCTCTGACTCCAGCATGGGAGCTGTATTGTCTCAACGCTCACCCGCCGATGACAAGATCCGCCCCTGCGCATTCTTCTCCCGCTGTCTATCCCCTGCAGAGAGGAATTATGACATCAGGGACAGGGAGCTGCTGGCGGTCAAGTTAGCCTTGGAGGAGTGGCGTCACTGGCTGGAGGGGGCCTCCCAGCCTTTTGCCATTTGGACCGATCATAAGAACTTGGAGTACCTCAGGACGGCCAAACGACTCAACTCTTGTCAAGCCCGCTAGTCCCTGTTTTTCGGTAGATTTAATTTTACCATGACCTATCACCCGGGGTCTAAGAACACCAAACCGGAAGTGCTCTCCAGACAATTCTCTCCTGATGCAGTGGCGATGCCGCCACATCCCGTTGTTCCTCCTTCATGCATCGTGGGCACCCTCTCATGGGGCATGAAGGAGAGGGTTAGGAGAGCACAGGAGACCGAGGCTGACCCGGGCGGGGGGCCAGCGGGAAGGATGTATGTGCCCTCTGCAGTCTGGGGTGAGGTCATCAATTGGGCTCACTCCTCCAAGCTGCTGTGCCACTCTGGGATGGCGCGTACAGTGGCCCAACTACAGAGGACTTTCTGGTGGCCTTCGCTACAGAGGAACGTCGGGGAATACATTCAAGCCTGTCCCCAGTGCGCCACCTGCAAGGCATCCTCCTCTCCACCGGCGGGTCTGCTACATCCCCTTCCCATCCCCAGCAGACCCTGGTCCCACGTGGCCCTAGATTTTGTGACCGGTCTTCCCCCCTCTGCAGGCAACACCGTCATCCTCACGGTCATGGATAGGTTCTCCAAGGCAGCCCGCTTCATTCCCCTACAGGTGCTCCCTATGGCCAAGGAGACGGCGGACCTGCTTGTACTACATGTGGTGTGGCTCCACGGCATCCCTGTGGAGATTCTGTCTGACCGTGGGTGCCAGTTCGTCTTGCAGGTTTGGCAAACTTTCTGTAAGGCCATCGGGGCCATGGTAAGTCTGTCCTCAGGGTACCACCCTCAGAGTAATGGCCAGTGTGAGCGCACCAACCAGGAATTGGAGGCGGCTCTGCAGTGTGTTACGGTCTCCAACCCGGCATCCTGGAGCTCCCACCTGTCTTGGGTCGAGTATTCAATTCAATTCAATTCAATTCAACTTTATTTATATAGCGCCATTTCACAACAACAGTCATCTCATAGCACTATCAACTGTAGGGGGGAACCCCCACAGCTGCAGAAAGACCCCAGCAATCAGGTGATCCCCTGTGAGCAAGCACTTGGCGACGGTGGAGAGGAAAAACTCCCTTTTAACAGGAAGAAACCTCCAGCAGAACCAGGCTCAGGGAGGGGCAGTCATCTGCTGCGACTGGCTGGGGGGTGAGGGGACAGAGAAGAAGAAAAGAACAGACATGTAGAGAGCAAACAGCACGATGGGGACTCAATCTATGGGAGAGAACAAACAAATGTTAATGACCAGCAAAAAAAAAATATTTCATAGAGAGTGAGGAAAGGAGTGAGGCCCAGTGCATTACTGGAGGTCCCCCGGCTGACTAAACCTATTAGCAGCATAACTAAGGGAGGGTTCAGAAACACATGATCCCTCCCTAATTGTAGGCTATATCAAAAAGGTAGGTTTTAACCCTAAACTTAAAAACAGAGATTGAGTCTGACTCCCGAATCCAGATTGGCAGCTGATTCCACAGGAGAGGAGCTTGATAACTGAAGGCTCTGCCTCCCATTGTACTTTTGGAGATTCTAGGTATTACAAGTAGTCCTGTATTTTGGGAGCGTAGTGCTCTGTTAGGATAATACGGTAGTATCAGATCTTTTAAATAAAAAGGAGCCTGATTGTTTAGAGCTTTGTAAGTAAGAAGAAGGATTTTAAACTTAATTCTAAACTCTATGGGAAGCCAATGAAGGGAGGCCAGAACTGGAGAGATATGATCTCTCTTTCTAGTACCTGTAAAAACTCTTGCTGCAGCATTTTGGATCAGCTGAAGACTTTTTAAAGATGTTTTAGGACAACCTGATAATAAAGAATTACAATAATCTAATCTCGAGCTAACAAAAGCGTGAACCAGTTTCTCAGCATCACTCTGAGACAAGATGCTCCTAATCTTGGCAATATTACGCAAATGATAGAAGGCAGTCTTAGAAACAAATTTAATATGTGAATTGAAGGACAAATCCTGATCAAAAATAACTCCAAGGTTCCTCACAGAGCTATTAAGAGAAAGAGTAACTGCATCCAAACTGAAAGTTTGATTTGGAAAGGAATTTCTAAGGTTTTTTGGACCAACAAGAATGACTTCAGTCTTATCTGAATTTAATAGCAGGAAATTACAAGTCATCCAGGCTTTGATTTCCTTAAGACAGGCTTCTAACTTGGCTAATTGATTACTATCATCTGGCTTCATTGACAGGTATAATTGTGTGTCATCTGCATAACAATGAAAATGTATACAGTGCTTTCTAATAATGTTGCCTAACGGAAGCATATATAAACTAAAAAGAGTAGGGCCTAGCACAGATCCCTGTGGAACTCCATGACTAAGCTTTGAGTTGAAAGAAAACTCATTATTTACATGAACAAACTGGAACCTATCAGATAAATAAGATCTAAACCACTGCAACAAAGTTCCATTAAGTCCAACATAGTGTTCTAATCTATCAAGTAGAATATTATGATCGATAGTATCAAAAGCTGCACTAAGGTCTAAAAGGACAAGTACAGAAACTAGTCCATTATCAGATGCAATGAGGAGGTCGTTAGTGACCTTCGCTAAGGCTGTTTCAGTACTATGATGGATTCTAAACCCAGATTGAAACTCTTCAAGTAAACCATTTCCCTGCAGGTGGTCGAATAATTGCGTAGCAACAACTCTTTCTAAGATTTTTGAAATGAAAGGGAGATTAGAGATTGGTCTATAGTTAGCTAAAGCTCCTGGATCTAGCGTTGGCTTTTTGAGTAAGGGTTTAATTACAGCTGTTTTAAAAGCCTGCGGTACATGGCCTAAAGTTAATGAAGAATTGATTATATGAAGAATAAAGCTACCAATAAGTGGGAAGACTTCTTTAAATAACCTAGTAGGAATAGGGTCTAAAAGACAAGTTGAAGGTTTGGATGAGGAAACTATTTTGTCTAACTCACAAAGGTCGATTGGAGTAAACTCATCAAGACAGACATCAAAAGAAGGAGTTGTAGTAGTTACAGTATTTAAGTTAACTGTGGGAAGAATCTGATTGATTTTATCTCTGATGGATGAAATTTTATTATTGAAAAAGTTCATAAAGTCCTGACTAGTAAGCTCTAAGGGAATGCTAGGATTGACAGAGTCCTGACTCTTTGTCAACCTGGCCACAGTACTGAAAAGAAACATGGGATTATTCTTGTTCTCTTCTATTAATGCAGAGTAATAACTTGTTCTAGCTTTTCTAAGAGATTTTTTATAAATTAAAAGATGATTTCTCCAAGCTAAATAGATTTCATCTAAATTAGTAGAGCACCATTTTCTTTCTAATTGACGAGTCTTCTGTTTTAAGCTACGAGTTTCTGTGTTGAACCAAGGAGTTAGAAATCTCTGATTAGACTTTTTCTTTTTTAAGGGGGCCACCAAGTCTAGAGCCTGATGCAGAGAAGCTGAAACACTATCCACCATGTTATCAATTACAGAAGGAGCAAGCTGTCTATAGCTTATTTCCGTTGTGTTGACACATGGCATAGAGGAAACAATCTGCATAAATTTGGAAACAGCATCATCTGAGAGGCATCTACTGTAATAATATTTTTCTTTAGGAGCCAAATAGTCAGAAATGGTAAAATCAAAGGTTAGCAGACAATGGTCTGACAGTACAGGGTTATGAGGAGACACTACAAGATTTTCTATTTCTATGCCATATGTCAGAACAAGGTCCAATGTATGGTGGAGGTAATGAGTAGAATTTCCTACTTTCTGAGAAAACCCAATCGAGTCTAATATTGAATTAAATGCCACATTAAGGCAGTCACTATCTACATCCACATGTATATTAAAGTCCCCTACTATAGTTATTCTATCAGATTTCAGCACTAAATCAGCTAAGAAATCAGCGAGTATGCTCATAACTCTATGGTCTCCTCTGCTGCAGGTCTTTCACCATTTGAGTCCTCCCTTGGGTACAACCCTCAACTGTTCCCGGAGGAGGAGGAAGACATCGCTGTGTCCTCCGTGCAGGCCCACACGAAGCGCTGTTGCCAGCTGTGGAAGGCTACCCGGGCTGTGCTTCAACGCACGGCAGACCGCAATTCAGACATCGCCAATCGCTGCAGGACCCCGGCTCCATCCTACTGGGTCGGGCAGCAGGTATGGTTGTCCATGAAAAACATCAATCTAAAGACTGAGTCCAGGAAGTTATCCCAGTGCTTTATTGGCCCTTTCTCCATCACCCATAATGTTAATCCTGTCGCTGTGTGCCTGGCTCCCCACCCCCCACCCCCGCATCTGTCCCACCTTCCACATCTCTCAGGTTAAACCGTTTGTTTCCAGCCCTCTGTGCCCGCCTCCCAAGACTCCACCTCCACCGGTGATGATCGATAGTGACCCTGCTTGGAAGGTCAACTCCATCCTGGACATCCGACACAGGGGTCGTGGCCTCCAGTACCTGGTGGACTGGGAGGGTTATGGTCGAGAATGGAGATCCTGGGTGCATCCCTCCTTCGTGATGGATCCACAGCTTATCAGGGACTTCCACCAGATGCACCCGGGTAGGTTGGATCGGCCACCGAGAGGCGTCCCGTGGGGGGGGGGGGGGAGTACTGTGGTAAAATGCTTTGCGAGCCTGCTGTTCTAATTTCCTCCACAGCTGCACGCACATCTGGCCCACTCATTAGACAGCCTTCTTGAGCCGTGCTGCCCTTTGGTCTGCACGGAGATGTCAATGATCCTTTGGACTGGAAAGACCTCCTTGTCCTACCTCTTCCTCCTGCTACTTCATAGTTTTGCCTCCTTCACCTCATCCTGCTCCATCAGGTCTTCTGGGAGCCAGCTCTCCCCAACTTCAAGTAAGCTACCGGGATTCCATCCCTTTCTCCACTTCACCTCTTCTCCCCTGTGCACAGGTGGAAACCTCCAGGTGGCAGACCTCCTCCTCCTGGCGGCAGACCGGGACTCCTACCCGCACTCTGCATGTGCACTGAATACCTACCTGCACCACTTCACCTCACTCTTCAGCGATGGCTCAGGCCCGGGACGGACTGCAGTGGGTATGGAACCTCTGGGAGCTCTTCAGCGCCTCAGCCCTTCACCCATCTTGTAAGACTGTACATTCTCTTGTTTATTCAACCTGGCTTCAGTGAACTTATTCACCTGTCTTCTCTCTCTCCTAGGGTTGCCAGTTCGATCCGTGCTCTGCTCGCTCCGCTGCTCACTTCTACACTCGCACGCACGCACACACTCACACACTCTTTAATAAAGGATAATTGTGTTTATTCCAAGCCAGAGTCTGCTTCTGGGTTTACCAAACATGTCACTGATTCTTTAACCAGGAGATATTTTGTACTTATTTTTATAACAAAGAAACTCAAAAGGGATTTTTAAGGTCCCTAACATCCAATAGTTTTAGTTATAAGCAGTGTTAGGCAAGTCACTAAAAAATAGTAACTAATAACAGTTACTAGTTACTTCTTTTCAAAAGTAACTAAGTTACTTTACCACTTACTGCATGATTAAAGTAACTAGTTACTTGGAAAAGCAACTTTCACATTTCTTTTAAATGCATACTTAACCCCTTAGCATTCCTGCCAATTTCCAGCCAATGTGAAACGTTCTGTGGGTGAAAAACTAGAATTTTAAGAGGCTAAGAAAGAAGATCTTTCATTATCCCCCATTACACATTGTTGTCTGTCACACAGATAAGACAAAAACCTTGCATGGCCAGATTAGAAACATTGATCTAAATGTTTTTTGTAAATAAAATGTGATGATTCACTACATCAAAAGTTGTTTTTTTTTTGTTTTGTTTTTTTGTTGTTGTTTTTTTTAGGTCCAGTAAAACAGCTTCCACAACATGACCTTCATCAGTTGATTTTTTTTATTTTTTTTTTTTAGTTTTTAATTTGTTCAATCAAGTAGGAGTTAGTACTCTCAGCTGAATAATTTGGTCAGAAGCCATAGAGAGGATGCAAGTAATCATTAGACTTCATATACCCCAATAATTGTGTAGCAGCAGTTTTTTTTTTCTAAAACTTTGGTAATATACTAACAGACACATACCTGATTTCAGCTCTAGATTTAAATCCCTTACCATTTCAGCTGGTGTCCAGCTAATGTAAAACCTTCCACTGGTGGAACATCTTACACACATAGCAAGATAATTTAATTAATGGATTACATTACAGGCTTATTAATGTCAGGCTGAAAACAGACTGTTTCAGACAGAGCTGTTAGAACATGTTCAGTCTGCTCTATCCTGCCTTGAGAGCTCTTATTGTGGGGGAAAAATCTGAAGAAAATCAATATGATATTGACAGTAATTTTCTCATTTTGGAGCGAGCGTTTCCAGCATTGCATAAAGCTATCCATGTTTAACTTACTTTTATGATTATCAGTGTTGGGCAAGTTACTAAAAAATAGTAACTAGTTACAGTTTCTAGTTACTTCTTTTCAAAAGTAACAGTTACTTTTGTGCTACTACATGATTAAAGTAACTAGTTACTTGGAAAAGTAACTTTCACGTTACTTTTAAATGCATACTTAAATCATCTTGCACACACAGTAAGATCAAGGGCCCCTTGTTCTCATCAGAAAAAAGAAGAAAAAGAAAACTGATGAGAAAAAAGTCTCATCTTACAGAGAAAAAATGTCTCAGATTTACATAAACTATTGTAATCAGTAGAAAGTCAGAACTTTACTAGAAATGAAGCTGTAAATTCACAGAGAAAACTTTGGACCCCCTGGTGGGCCGTTTTTGGTCCACGAGCCATATGTTTGACACCCCTGGACCAGCCCATTAAAAACATATTTAGAGGATTTACTTCCATGAAATAGTTGCATATCACAACAGCATGTAAATGAATGATAAAATAAAACAGAAAGCACAGATAAATGAAAGTTCACCGCTTAGAAGAAGCTGTTCTTTACTGCAACAAATCAGTCACTTTTTCTCTGTGCATAAGAAAACTTTAAATGCATTTAATACGGACATTAAATGCAAGCTTCTTGCTCAAAAAAATACTCATATTTAATCACAGAGGTAGGAGCTGTTAGGGGCTACTCACCGCTCGGACAACTGGTGATCAGGGCTTGATATGAGAAGTTACCACCGGGTTGCAGTGTGAACTGGGACAGGACAGGAAACCAACCCACGGAGGAGACTGACAGCTGTGCCAGCTATGGTAGGGTCAGTTTATTTGCGCTTAAAATATTTATCCATATTAAAAAAAACGAGTAACGCGAGTAACACATCTGATCAAATTTCAGTAACTGTAACACATTACTGAACTTTTTACAGAATAATTTTGTTACACAGCACGTTACTGCAAAAGTAGTGGCATTACAGTAATGCGTTACTTTGTAATGTGTTACTCCCAACACTGATGATTATGGATTTAATCCGATGTGCAGTGAGCCAAAGAAAATGTCCATTATTCACAGTCCAAATGTCTGCTGTGACAGACACATGATCCAGTCCCTCAAATTCCTTCTGGAGATCAAAGTTCACTTTTGAATAATCTCTATCCAAGTAGCAGGTAAATGCATTTTAATTTCAGTGGATCACAGTTCAGCTGTCTGATGGAACATGTTATCACATCTTCAGTAATAAGATTCAGGCTCTCTGCAACAGGTCACGTCAACTGATGGCTGTGACAGCTATGTAGGGTCAGTTTGTATATTCATTTATTTGCGCTAAAAATATCTATCTATATATATTAATAAAACAAGTAATGAGTGACACATCTGATCAAATTCCAGTAACTGTAGCGCATTCCTGGATTTTTAAACAGTAATTCCGTTACACAGCACGTTACTGCAAAAGTAGTGGCGTTACAGTAACACGTTAGTTACTCCCAACGCTGGTTATTAGTCTTTAATTTGTTTCAGTATATAAAGTGTGACAATCACAGTAAAAAAACAAAGTGAGAGATGGTACAGCTGATGTTATCAAATACGCAAACAGTCACATAAGAAGGCACTTTCCTCACACAGATACTGATATATCCATAAGTACCGGGGGGGGGGGGGTGCTGAAAAGTTCATAGTGGTCAGATTTGACCAAATGTGGTTTGTTTTTCAACTGCAGGGATCCAAGCGCTGCAACACCGATGGGAGCAGTGTGTGGGCCAGAGGGCAACTATGTTGAAAAATAAACCACATTTGGTCAAATTTGACCACTATGAACTTTTCAGCCGATGAACTTTTCAACCCCCCCCCCCCCCCACCACCCGATATGTAAAGTGATCATGTCTTTACACTGAACATTGCACATACAGTAGATTGACACAACAGAAGGACTCCTAATACCTGGCTTTGTTTTATTTTTTCTGCACTCCCTCTACATGTACATCTTTTAAAAATAAAGAAAAAAGCTTTAAACCGCTCTCCTCTTCCTCCTCCTCCTCCTCCTCCTCCTCTCTCTCTCTCTCTCTCTGTTGTATAATGGTTTATCTTTCCTCCCAGACTAACAGACGGACATGGCTACAGACCCCAAAATAGAGCTGCTCTCATCCCACTCCTATTCACAGATTGGTGTCTGGAGCCAAGAGGATCTCACAGTTTTTTATGGCCTGCACACATGCAAGCACACACAACACTAAAACATGTAAGTGTTCACATTTATACACATGTTCATTCATATCATAAAAAGTGAGAATTAGCCTGAAGGATTTGTCAAAACATTTAAAAAATGGTGTTGGTGTTTCTTTTCGCCACTCTGTTATGATTTAGGTTTAATTTTAGCAGTTTGTCTTGTATTTACTGTCTCCGTATTTATATATCTGTTGAACCTTATTTTAATCCTTTTCTACCCACATCCCCCTTTTGCCCCCTCAACCATTTCAATTTTTGTTTTTTAATTTCCAGCTGGTTCTCTTCTGCTTGTATCTCTGGTAGAATCCTGCTAATATTGTAAAACTTTGCCTCAGACAAAGAATATATTTCCCTTTCTATTTAATTTTCCAGAAAAAAGTTCACTCAAATCTTCTTCTTCTTCTTCTTCTTCTTCTTCTTCTTCTTCTTCTTCTTCTTCTTCTTCTTCTTCTTCTTCTTCTTCTTCTTCTTCTTCTTCTTCTTGCTGCTCCCTTTAGGGGTCACCACAGCAGATAATCTGCCTCCATCTCACCTTATCCGTTGCATCTTCCTCTGTAACATCAACCCTCTCCATGTCCTCCTTCACTACATCCATGAATCTTCTCTGTGGTCTTCCTCTTTTCCTCCTGCCTGGCATCTCCATCTTCAACATCCTTTGTCCAATATATCCACTATCCCTCCTCTGCACATGTCCAAACCATCTCAGCCTTGCCTCTCTTACTTTGTCTTCAAACCGCTGAACCTGAGCTGTCCCTCTGATATACTCATTTCTAATCATGTCCCTTCTAGTCACTCCCAATGAAAATCTTAGCATCTTCAACTCTGCCACCTCCAGCAACACCTCCTGTCTTTTTCTCAGCGTCATCGTCTCCAAACCATACATCATAGCAGGTCTCACTACAGTCTTGTAAATCTTCCCTTTCACTCTTGCTGCTACCCTTCTGTTACAAATCACCTCTGACACTGTTCTCCATCCACTCCACCCTGCCTGCACTCTCTTTTTCACCTCTCTTGTGCATTTTCCATTGCCTAGTGGTAAAAAACCTTAAGTCTAAAATTAAAAAAAAAAAAAATAATTCTTGATTCTCTAGATCTACCAATTGGAGACCAACAAATCAGCAAAATTACAGCACCTATAACCTATGAAGAGATATCGAGGGCCATATCAAGACTCAAGGAAAACAAATTTTCGGGGAGAGATGGTTTCCCATCAAGAAACCCATCCGGTATAGGAACTTTAAGGAGGAATTGATACCTATGCTCCTATCATCATTCAGCTATTCTCTTAAGGAGGAACAGATCCCACTCTCAAGAAATGAAGCAATTATTTCCATAATCCCTAAAGAGGGGAAGAAAGCACTGAATACTGTAACAACTATAGATCTATTTTTGTACTCAACATCAACTACAAGATATGGACATCGATAATTGCCAAACAATACAAAAAAATTATGACACACCTGATTGATGAAGGTCAAACTGATTTCATTTCAGGACACAAAACTCAAGATACAAACAAATCTACCTACGGGTACAAATAAAGTAACCTGAACCTGATATCATCAGAAGAACCCTTCAAATAATCCATTCAATACAAACCAATAAAAACAGTGTTATTCTTGTAGGCTTGGATGCTGAGAAGGTTTTTGATAGTGTAAACTAAAATTTTTTGTATGTGGTACTTGAAAAATTTGGCTTTAATGAAGATGCAGTTAAATGTATCAAATCTATTTACCAAAACTCCACAGCTCGGATAAAAATTAATGGTAGACTAACAAAACAAATAAAGCTTGAGAGGGGTACCCGTCAAGGATGCCGCCTCTCACCCCTTCTCTTCACACTATACACTGAGCCCTGGCACAAGCCCTACGGCAGGATGAGGCAGTGAAAGGAATAAATATTAAGGGGATGGAACATGTCATAAGTTTATTTGCAGACAACATCATACTATACTTGGAGAACCCAAATCAAACCCTCACCCCTCTGATTAATGTAATCAACACATTTGCTGAACCCTCGGGGTATAAAAGGAATTTGACTAAAACCCAAATATTGTGATTTAATTACACCCCATCTGAAGAGATTAGAACTAAATTAAAGGTAAAATGGGATCGGAAACATATGAAAAATCTGGGTGTAATTATAACCAAATATCTGGACAGTCTCTCTAAGTCTAATTATGATGGAATTAACCACCAAATTAGACAAGATTTAAATAGATGGTCTACATTGACAACCTCAATTCAAAGATTACAGCAATAAAAATGACTATCCTCCCCCGGCTATTATATCTTTTCCAATCACTACCAGTCAAAATTCCATCAGAAAGATTTAAATACTGGCACGAGATCATATCTTGATCTATTTGGAATGGATAGAAGCCAAGAATAAAATATGCAACACTACAGATGTCCAAAGAACATGATGGTATGGCACTCTCTAACCTGAAGGACTACTATCATGCAGCACAACTTAGAACAGTTATTAAGTGGTGTGATCAAAAGCATTATGCCAAGAGGAAAGCTATCGAGATTGAAGTGGAAGATATTCCAGTTCAGACCTTTCTTGGAAATGGTAAATTAAGGCAAAATACTACAGCATTCACTTGATCCCATAACCTCCCACACTCTCCAGATTTTGGTTTGATTAAAAAAAAGCAAAGCAAACTGGAAAAGGAGGCTAAGTAGTCATGATCGGGGATTTAGAAACTGGGAAAAAAAGGAGGAATAACATAATATGTACTATGATTGAAAACACTAACTTTTGTAAGGGTTTCTGTCTGCTCTGAGCGACTCTTCCTCTCTCCTTAACTGGCACTTCCCTGCAGCCCTGATCACACCTGCTGCCAATTTTGGTTACCCTTTATTAGGGAGATGGTTCCATTGCTCTGCCTGGTCGCATAGACCCACAACCTGATCACACTCCTGCCTGATTCATTGTGCTTTGCCTTGCCTGCTGTGTGTTTGACCTCTGCGTTCTCAGACCCTGCTGTTGCCTGACGTTTGGACTTTGTTTGCCCCAGTCTGAATGCCATGCGCTGACTACTGTTGCCTTGGATTTTGGATTTGGATTACGGACTGGATTTGGGTACCCGGACTGTGCACTCCCCCTTCCCTTCATCACTCAACAAAGTAAGTCGACTTATCTACGTTGTATTCACTGCTCCTGATTCCTTTGTCCCCTTCTCCCAGGCCTGGCTAGCCTGTTCCCTGCTTCCCCACACAGTGCTTCCCCATCTGCATTACTGACACTCTCACCTCTGCCAATCTGCTCCCCAGCTCGGAGGATTCTCCACACTGTTCCCGCCGTCACTGTGGAAGAGCCTGTAAGCATAAATCAACATATTAGCACAATATTATCATTCAGTATTCTTACTCCTGTCTCTGCTCCTTCCCACAGGGTTGCCAGATTCTCGCTGCACTATTTCATAATGACCAATAATTGTAATAAAGATTATTGTTCACTATCTGTGTCTCCATCCGTGTTGCTTTTGGCTCTCTGCCTGGTGAAACCTGACAGTACGCAACCAGCATTTAGACCCAGCAACAAGGATGAACACAGTGTTTGCCGGACTAGACGCACTCGAGCAACAACAAGAACAAGCTGCTCACCAAAATCAGGTTGTGCTTAATGAAATGGTTAAGCAGACGGAGCGCATCGCCAAGTTAGAGGAGGCAGTGCAGCACCTCACTCTTGCCGTTTCCGCTCCTTCGCCTTCCATGGCAGTGCCTCTGACCAGCCGCCGAGGCCATCCTCCGCTGTTTTCTACACAATCCCACTTTAGTGGTCAGTTGGGTGAGGCTCATGGGGTCCTGTTCCAGTGTCAGCTAGTTTTTGATAGCGCTCCGAGTGACTTTCCCACCGACTGTAACAAGATCAATTACCTAGCAGGCCATTAGATGGGCATGTCCTCTCCTGGGCACAAGCTATAGTTCAGGGTCCTGATTATCATTCATACACTTATGAACGGTTCACGAGTGATTTTCTGTGGGTGTTTAACCACTGTGACTGGGAGGGAAGCACTTCTGTGAGGCTCATGGAGTTCTATCAAGGGTCAAGGACTACAGCAGAGCATGCTGTGGAATTCCATGTTCTCGCGGCAGAGTTGGGGTGGAATAACGTCGCCCTCTGCTCAGTGTTCACCTGCAGCTTAAACACCATTTTGCGTGATGAGCTGGCCCGACTCCGACATGAGCCTAGGTCCCTAGACAAACTAATCTCCCTGGTAGTCAAATTTGATAATAGGCTTTGCCAACGGTCTAGGGAGCAACAGTTGCTCCCTTGTTCGGCTTCTCGTGCCATCCCTTCCCAGCCACTGTTGCCTGCACTTCCTCTGCCTGCCTCCTCCTTCATTGCGCCTTAGCCAATGGCGGTGAGCCAATTGAAGATCGCTCACACTGAGTGGCAGTGGCACTCCGAGGCAGAGCTTTGTCTGTACTGCGGTGGAACTGGTCACGTCATCGCTTGTTGCCCGGTGAAGCCAAAAGATTAAGCCCATCAGTCGCTGTGAGGGGCCTGATGGGTGCAGATTCAAACCCTGCTTTAAACCGTGTTTCTCTGCCTATTTGGTTGTTGGTCAAGTCCACAGAGTATGTGGGGTCCCCTTTTATTGACTCTGGAGCCAAGCAAAGCTTCATTTCCTACTTCCAGCGCCTCACGAGTAGGCTGCCTTTTTGCAACAGCGGATCAATTTCTTCCTATTTCTATTTACTATCTGGCTTCTCTTGCTAAACTTTCTGATCCAGTGACACCTTATCCATCACGGACACACGGATCGCCCAAATGTCTCCTGAACCAGCGGAGGGAGCCACTGCTTTTAGGTGGCAGTACAATAGAGACCAACTGTTAGCACTTAATCAGCCCACGATGCTAACGCAAGAACTCGACATACCGGTAGAAATAAGACAGAAGCGACGTGGATGTCGTGTTGGAGCAAGACGGCGGGCGAGAAATATAAGGTACAGACCCGTCCTTCCATCCGTTATTATGGGGAACGTACGATCGCTACTCAATAAGACATGATCTAGCGGCTATGGCTCGTTACCAGAGCGTCTTCAGAGAGATTAGCATGATGTTGTTTACTGAGACATGGCTAACAGAACTAGCAACAGATGCTAACATCGAACTGGAGGGTTTCCATGCAATACGAGCAGACCGGACAACAGACAGTGGGAAGGCAAGGGGCGGAGGAGTGATAATGTATGTCAATAACAGCTGGCACAGACCGGGACATATCACGGTTAAAGAACAACACTGCAGCAAAGACATTGAGTTGCTAGCTGTTAGCATGCTGCCTATCTCCTGAGGGAATACTCACACGTGATCTGCATTATTATTTATGCAAATCCGACGGCGAACGCTGGGACAGCGCATGATGCCATTCACTCAGTAACTGGCAGGCTGCTGACAGAACACCCAGATGCTCGTCTCCTCATCTCCAGTGATTTCAACCATATTTCACTGTCCCCCATTCTGCTCACATTCACCCAGTATGTCACATGCCACACTAGAGACAATAAAACACTGGACTTATTCTATGTGAATACTAAGGAGGCATACACCTTATCACCACTCCCCCCACTCGGGAGATCGGATCACAACTTGGTTCATCACCTGCCGGTGTACAAACCCCTTGTACACAGACAACCTCCGGTCATGCGCACGGTGAAGATATAGTCTGAGGAGGCAATGGACGCTCTAAGGACTGTTTTGAAATCACTGCCTGGGAGCAGCTCTGCAATCCAAATGGTGAGGACATTGACGACCTCACTCACACCATCACGGACTACATCAACTTCTGTGTGGACAACACCATACCCACCGAGACCATACGGTGTTGCTCGAACAACAAACCCTGGATCAACCCTGAGATAAAAACACTTCTGAGAGAGAAGAAGAGGATCTTCAAGTTGGGGAACAGGAAGATGCTGAAGTCCATACAGAGGGAGCTAAGAAGGAAGATCAGAGAAGGCAAGGACAGCTTCAGGAAGAAGATGGAGGACAAGCTGCAACAGAGCGACATCGGCGGGGTCTCGAGAAACTTCAAAACCATCTCTGGGCTCCAGAATAGCTCCTCCCAGGCCACGGGGGCAGGGAGTGGGTGAATAATCTGAACCTGTTTTTTAATAGGTTTGACCAACCACCCCCCCCCCGCCTGCACACCAACCACTGCCGCCTCTAAAGTCATTGAGACCTGCTGTCCACTGTCCACACCCCACTCCACCAACACCCCCCCCCCTCCCAGCACACAGCCCCCCCAACCTGACCCTCACTAAGACCCAGGTGAGGACGGAGCTGAGGAAGATCAAGGCGAGGAAGGCCTCGGGACCAGATGGCATCAGCGCGAAGTTCCTCAAGTCCTGCGCAGACCAGCTGTGTGGGATTGTGGAGTACATCTTCAAGCTGAGCCTGAAGCTGGGGAGGGTACCACAGTTGTGGAAAACATCTTGTGTGGTATCCGTACCAAAGACTTCCCACCCCAGAGACCTGAACAGCTACAGACCAGTGGCCCTGACGTCTCACATGATGAAGACCCTGGCGAGACTGCTCCTTGCTCACTTTCGCCCCCTGGTGGGACCAGCGATGGATCCACTCCAGTTTGCCTACCAGCATGGCATCAGGGTGGAGGATGCAGTGATCTTCCTCCTTCACCGTTCCCTGTCCCACCTGGAGAAGACTGGAAACACGGTGAGAATCATGTTCTTTGACTTCTCCAGTGCTTTCAACACCATCCAACCAATGATCCTGAGGGACAAGCTGCTGTGCGCAGGGGTGGACCAGCACCTGTCATCATGGATCCTGGACTATCTCACAAACCGGCCACAGTTTGTGAGAACCTGGGATTGTGTGTCCGACACGATCATCGGCAGCACGGGGGCCCCTTAGGGAATGGTTTTGGCTCCCTTCCTGTTCACCCTTTACACTGCGGACTTCTCACACAACACAACACACTGCCATCTACAGAAGTTCTCTGATGACTCTGCGATCATCGGCCTCATCTCCAATGGAGAGTACAGAGGACTTATCCAGGACTTCGTGGACTGGTGCCATCGGAACTGCCTTCAGATCAACACGAGGAAAACTAAGGAGCTGGTGGTGGACTACTGCAGGCAAGGACATCCCCTCATAGCACCAGTAAACATCCAGGGGACAGACATTGCGATGGTGACATTCTACAAGTACCTGGGTGTTCATCTGAACAATAAACTAGACTGGTCACACAATACCGACTCACTCTACAAGAAGGGACAGCGCAGGCTGTTCCTACTGAGGAGGCGCAGGTCTTTTGGTGTACAAGGGGTGCTCCTGAAGACATTCTACGACACGGTGGTGGCATCAGCCATCACTTTTGGAGTGGTCTGCTGGGGCAGTGGCATTACAGCAGCCGATAGGAAGAGACTGAACAAACTGATCAAGAAAGCTAGCTCTGTCCTGGGGCAGTGCCTTGACCCAGTGGAGGAGATAGGAGAGAGAAGGATGGTGGCTAAGCTGTCATCTCTGCTGGAGTCTGAGTCCCACCCTATGCAGAACATACTGAACGCACTGAGGAGCTCATTTAGCAGTAGACTACATCATCCTAGGTGCGCGACCGAGAGGTTTCGCAGGTCCTTCCTGCCTACGGCTGTCAGACTTTATAACCCAAGCAGGGCTGCTCGCAGAGATAGCAAAAAACGTGACGACCTAATAGTATTGAATGCAAAAGATGCAACAGATTTACACAAATGGTCCCCTCCAGTATACAACTAGGACAATATCAGTCGCTACGGAGGGTGACAATATGTATGGGTACATATTCATACTATGTGGGGTAAGTAAATAGATCACAGGTGTCAAACTCATTCCATGGAGGGCCAAGACCCTGCAGGTTTTACCTCCACCCAGTGTCTTCAACAGGTAGTTTCTCTGAATTTCTTCCCACTGATTGCTGATCAGTAAAAACACCTGCTGAAGAGACTGGGTGGAAGTAAAACCTGCAGGGTCTTGGCCCTCCATGGAATGAGTTTGACACCACTGAAATAGATGGTTATGCTGTTTATTGCATCTATCTACAATGCTCCGCACTGTATATATATATATATATATATATATATATATACGTATATATATATATATATATATATATATATATATATATATATATATATATATATATATATATATATATATATATATATATATATATATATTTATTTATTTATTTATTTATGTGTACATATGTACAGTGGGGCAAAAAAGTAGTTAGTATTTAGTCAGCCACCAATTGTGCAAGTTCTCCCACTTAAAAGATGAGAGAGGTCTCCAGTTTTCATCATAGGTATACCTCAACTATGAGAGACAAAATGAGAAAAAAAATCCAGAAAATCACATTGAAGGATTTTTAATGAATTAATTGGTAAATTCCTCAGTAAAATAAATATTTGGTCACCTACAAACAAGCAAGATTTCTGGTTCTCACAGACCTGTAACTTCTTCTTTAAGAGGCTCCTCTGTCCTCCACTCGTTACCTGTATTAATGGCACCTGTTTGAATTCGTTATCAATATAAAAGACACCTGTCCACAACCTCAAACAGTCAGACTCCAAACTCCACTATAGCCAAGACCAAAGAGCTGTCAAAGGACACCAGAAACAAAATTGTAGACCTGCACCAGGCTGGGAAGACTGAATCTGCAATAGGTAAGCAGCTTGGTGTGAAGAAATCAGCTTTGGGAGCAATTATTAGAAAATGGTAGACATACAAGATCACTGATAATCTCCCTCGATCTGGGGCTCCACGCAAGATCTCACCCCGTGGGGTCAAAATTATCACGAGAACGGTGAGCAAAAATCCCAGAACCGCACAGGGGGACCTAGTGAATGACCTGCAGAGAGCTGGGATCAAAGTAACAAAGGCTACATCAGAAACACACTACGCCGCCAAGGACTCAAATCCTGCAGTGCCAGACGTGTCCTCCTGCTTAATCAAGTACATGTCCAGGCCCGTCTGAAGTTTGCTAGAGAGCATTTGGATGATCCAAAAGAGGATTGGGAGAATGTCATATGGTCAGATGAAACCAAAATAGAACTTTTTGGTAAAAATTCAACTTGTCGTGTTTGGAGGAGAAAGAACACCATACCTACTGTGAAGCATGGGAGTGGAAACATCATACTTGTTTGTTGTTGGCTGTTTTTCTGCAAAGGGACCAGGACAACTGATCCGTATAAAGGAAAGAATGAATGGGGCTATGTATCGTGAGATTTTGAGTGAAAACCTCCTTCCATCAGCAAGGGCATTGAAGATGAAACGTGGCTGGGTCTTTCAGCATGACAATGATCCCAAACACACCGCCCGGGCAACGAAGGAGTGGCTTCGTAAGAAGCATTTCAAGGTCCTGGAGTGGCCTAGCCAGTCTCCAGATCTCAACCCCATAGAAAATCTTTGGAGGGAGTTGAAAGTCTGTGTTGCCCAGCGACAGCCCCAAAACATCACTGCTCTAGAGGAGATCTGCATGGAGGAATGGGCCAAAATGCCACCAACAGTGTGTGAAAACCTTGTGAAATCTTACAGAAAACCTTTGACTTCTGTCATTGCCAACAAAGGGTATATAACAAAGTATTGAGATGAACTTTTGTTATTGACCAAATACTTATTTTACTGAGGAATTTACCAATTAATTCATTAAATATCCTTCAATGTGATTTTCTGGATTTTTTTTTCTTATTTTGTCTCTCATAGTTGAGGTATACCTATGATGAAAATTGGAGACCTCTCACATCTTTTAAGTGGGAGAACTTGCACAATTGGTGGCTGACTAAATACTTTTTTACCCCACTGTATATTCACTGCTCTTATTATTTTCTTATCTTCTAAATTATTGCTCTGAGTGTTGCTGTCCCCGTGCTGTTGCAATCCTGGAATTTCCCCATTGTGGGACTAATAAAGGCTTATCTTATCTTGTTTCTGAACATCTAGCAACCCAGTTTAAAATACCATGCACCAGATTACCCCAGCCCATACAAATACTTACTCTGGTGAGCCTCTGTGCCAAGTTACCAGACAGACTGTTCCTCTCCCTCTGCTTGCCTCGGGTAACCATCATGAACTTTTAGTCTTCCTGGTTCTCTCGGTATCCACTTTTTCCCATTGTGTTTGGGTTCCCCTGGTTGAGACTCCATAACCCAATCATTGATTGGCAAAAAGAGGTGGTGGTTTCATGGAGCTCCTTCTGTTTATCCACCTGACTCCACTTCGCCACCTGTTCCCCATCAATTCAGATTCACGCTAACGCTAATGCTAGTTAATGCTAGTTAGCTTAACGCTGGCCCAGTTGTGCCACCTAACTCAGACATGAAGTGACTCAGCCCCCGGTGAAGACTTACCGGAGGAACTAACCGAGGCGGCAGCTGAGCGCGAGCGCAAGCCGGATCAAAGCTCGGGAGCGACGTTGGTGAGAGACGGGGGCCACCTGGACCACCCAGGCAGACGGCGGCAGGCGGCGGTGATCAGTGGCGGTGACCAGCGCTGCTCGGCTGCACCGGCGGTGTGCGGCGTGACCACCCAGGCAGATGGCGGCAGGCGGCGGTGATCGGCGGCGGTGATCAGTGGAGCTCGGCTGCGCCGGTGGTGTGCGGCGTAACCGCCCAGGCAGACGGCGGCAGGCGGTGGTGATCGGCGGCGGTGATCAGCGGAGCTGTGCGGCGTTACTTGGCGGAGGAGCTGTGCAGGAGCTCGGTTGCGGCGGCGGTGAGTAGAGGGACCAGCAGCGGCCGGGCTAGTTGAGGCCTAGCCGGATTCACTGTTTATTTCTATCCACAGGTCAGTAAAATGCCACCAAAAAAAGAGGAAATGGAAGAGATTAAAAAATCTCTTAACTTCATGTCAGAAGAATTGGCCAAATTGGCTAGCCAGCAGGCCAAAATAATAGGCCTAATAGAAGATGTACAAGCCCTACAATCAATAATTCAAGAAAAAGACAAAAAAATTATGGACCTGGAGCAACGCGGGCGTCTTTTGGAGCAACGCGTCGAGGATCTTGAACAAGGTTCGTATTGATGACCTAGTTATAAGTGGACTAGACATCAGATATCAGTCATACGCCCATGCCGCAACAGGACTGAATGGTGAAGATGCTCCCACGAGTGAATCAGTCTCCTTAGAAAATCAAGTGCTTCAGTTCCTTAATAATAGAGACATTAAGGTAGAAGCCAATGCAATTTCAGCCTGTTATGCTTTACCGAAGAAAGATCCCAAAACAAAGAAATCAATTGTGATGCGCTTTGTGAACAGAAGGGTAAAGAATGACATACTGAGGCAGGCCAGAAAGCTACAGGGAACTCAAGTTTACCTAAATGAACACCTGACAAAAAAAAACAAAACGCTGAATTAGCACGGCAGGCACGGATGCTGAAAAAACAAAATAAGATACAAGCAATCTGGACAAGAAATTGTAGAATTTGGATTAAACTAAATGGAACACCAGAGCAAGCAAGGAGTATAATGATCAGAGATGCTACTGACTTAAATAAATACAGATGAACACAGATTAAGAAAATTATGAGTCAATGATAATCCATATTCATACACACGATAAGAATAGTTCTTTTGATACACCATGCCAAAGTACTTAAAAAAAAATAAGCAAAATAGACAAAAACTTATGACCGACTCGAGTAGACATCAATTATCCCCAGCTGGAGGAAGTCATCTGACACAGAGTGAGGAAACTCAAACTCTGAAAATATGCCACTATGCTGAATATAAACCACAAGAGATGGAGAATGATATTGATCCTGATAACCACTTTTTCAATAATATTCATAACCACTGTGAATATTACACTGAAAAGCAATTCAAAAGTCAAGTGCAATTAGATGGTAAACTGTCAATAATACACTTCAACAGCAGAAGTCTTAACAAAAACTTTCCACAGATTCAGGACTATTTAAAACAGCTAGACAGAAAATTCACAACTATTGCAGTCTCTGAAACCTGGCTTAATGAAGAACAGGCTCCCCTGATGGCAATAGAGGGATATCAGATGTTTTATATTAACAGAACTCAAAAAAAGGGTGGTGGTGTTGCACTGTATATTGATGACTTGTATAGGTGTAAGCTTGTAAATGAAATGTCCTTTGCACTACCAGGGATTTTGGAATGTGTCACTGTCGAGATTGACCTAGACAAAACAAAAAATCTAATCATAAGTTGTATATATAGAACGCCGGGAACTTGCATTGAGACATTCAGAGATAAATTAGTCGAGCTCTACAATAATATTACTAGTAAGAAAATGGTAGCAATTTGTAGAGATTTCAATATTGATTTACTAAATCCACATCAACAAAATGTAGTCACAGAGTTCATGAACTCTATGTACAGCATGAGTCTATATCCCACAATAACACATCCCAGTAGAATCACAGTTCACTTTGCTACACTTATTGACAACCTGTTTGTCAATGTTATCGATAAGAAAATAGAAAGTGGATTATTGATAAATGATATAAGTGACCACTTGCCAACCTTTGCACTTATCCATGGCCACACGGGGCCCAACGCAGAAAAAAATTCAAAATCGTTCAGATACAAATCACCAAATGCAATCAATTCTTTTAAAGAGGACTTGCTGAAGCAAGACTGGACAGAAATCTATGAATCAGATGTAAATGAAGCCTATGACACATTTATAAACATTGTAACCACTCTTTATGAAAAAAAACTGCCCATTAGTAAAAAAAAAAAGCTTAAACACAAATTTGCTGATAAGCCATGGTTAACCAAAGGACTACAAAAGGCGTGTAAAAAGAAAAATTTATTATATAAAGCTTTCCTAAAGAAAAGGACAAAAGAAGCAGAGCAGCGGTATAAAACATACAAAAATAAGTTAACATATATAATAAGATGTAGTAAAAGAGACTATTACAGTAAAGAACTGGAGAAAAACAAAGACAATATTAAAAATACATGGACAATACTCAACAGTATCCTTGGAAATAAAAGCAGAAATACAAGCAACCCAACTAATATTCCAAAAAATAATAAAATGACTCAGAGTGTGAATATAGCTTCACCTGCAGATGAATTTAATAATTTTTTTGTTAACATTGGACCTAATCTGGCCCAAGAAATACCCACTACGGTGCCTACAGGCGATACAATATGCAATAACACTGCTGTAAAAGACTCCATCTTCATAAAGAACACAGACGAAAGAGAGGTCATTGAAATTGTTAAATCGTTCAAAAGTAAAACATCTACGGACTGTGATGGTATTGACATGCTATTAGTCAAAACTGTTATCGAATGCATAGTAAAACCACTGACGTATATCTGTAACCTGTCTCTCCAATCAGGTACATTTCCCAATGCAATGAAAATAGCTAAAGTAATTCCGATATACAAGACGGGTGACAGAGGGGAACTCTCAAACGATAGACCAATTTCACTATTACCGAAATTTTCCAAGATACTTGAAAAAATATTCTATGAGAGAATTGACAACTTCATACTGAAGAATAATTTATTGTGGGAGCAGCAATATGGGTTCAGACACAAGAGGACAGCGGCATATGCCCTAATGGAATTTACAGAAAAAATATCAACAGCCATTGAAAATAAAGAGTATTCAGTTGGAGTATTCCTGTATCTTAAAAAAAGCATTTGATACAGTAGATCACAATTTATTGTTAAAGAAACTACAAAATTGTGGTATTAGAGGGGTAGCACTGTCCTGGTTAAGTAGTTACTTAAAGAATAGATATCAGTATGTATGTGTTAGCAACAAAAACTCACAGTTGATGAAGGTCACCTGTGGAGTCCCACAGGGTTCAGTTTTGCGACCATTATTATTCAATATGTATATAAACGATATATGTAAAGTTTCAGAAAAAATTGACTTAATATTGTTTGCCGATGACACTAATCTGTTATGCAGTGGAAACAATTTGGAACAACTTCTGGATACACTCAGAAAGGAATTAGGAAAGCTTAAACTGTCGTTTGATTCAAACAAATTAACGCTCAATTGAAGTAAGACAAAATTTATAGTCTTTAACAACCATCACAACAACCCAGTACCCAAACTCAGTGTAAATCTTCACTTCCGCCCTCCCAAGAGAGTAGATGCTTTTTCCTCCTCTCCTGCTCTGACTTTTTTTTCCTTCCCCCCCAACTACTGGATCCCAGCTTGCTGCTGTCTGTCTGCGTCTAACTGCGACCGTCGAAAGAAAGAAATTATGGAGTTAATAAGCTGGGCTTTGAACACAATTGACACTATTTTTTCAACAAGGAAAAGTGCTCCGGGGGAAGCTGTCTGCCCCGCAGGTACGGCTCCAGCGGGCTATTTACATGACGCAAGTAATTGGAAAATCTTGTGTCTCACTAATCTCTCTATCAAAGATATTGAAGATTTGTATGTCTTCGTGGTAATGGTGATCGGGATCTTTCTGATTGGAACTGGGATTGTCCTGGTGTACCGCAAATTGCTGAAGATGGATACAACCTATCAAAATGCTGGCCAGGCGAGGTGCATCTGTCAAATTGAAAAATTGGAGAAGACCCTGATAGCGACAAATGGAGAACTGTCTCGGAAGGTGGATTACATCATGGTCTCGCTTAGGTCTTTCCACGATGGATTTAAAGCCCCGCAATGAAGGATTAAGTACTGAATCTACAGAAGAAATAAAAAGCCTTCTCTGTGATCAGTCCGATTTGGCTCAATTTCCCCATGAAAATTCCTCCTGGCTGTCTGCAGTCTGTGTTTTCAAAATCATCGAGCATAAGGCCTTGGACAGCCATCTGGACACTGCCAAGATAAGGACTCGGCGGCAGCCAGACAAAACATCTCCTGCCAAGTGTCCTTGTTGTCTCTCTTATTATCATCAACACTGCTCAACACCGCACACACATTGATCCATGAACTGAATAAAGATACACACACTGCTCTCTTGTGTCTTGTGAATCCTGTGTAGCGAATGTGCATCGAGAGCTTTTTTTTTCCTTGAAATCTTAATATTGATTAATTATGTAACCAGTATTTTGAATCAATGATTTTTTTGCTCCTTCCTATTGTTCCTCGTATTATTCTTATTCTTATGCTTGTACCCACTATCCTGTTGGCAGGCGCGTCTCTGATGCTGCCGCGTCACTGGAAATGCAGGTTCATTTTCTGTGTCAAGTCAAATTCTCTCGTATGTTATCAGTGATCTGTTAATGTACTTGGCAATAAATCTTTTCTGATTCTGATTCTGATTCTGATTCTAAATGGTGTAGAGATTGAAAGGGTATCTGAAACTAAATTTCTTGGAGTAATAATTGATAACAAACTGTGTTGGAAGTCACATATTAATTATATTAAAGGTAAAGTATCCAAATCAATTGCAATATTACACAGAGTGAAATATTTGCTGAATCAACCCACACTATACACCTTGTATCATTCATTAATACTCCCATACATGACATATTGTAATGAAGTATGGGGAAATACATATAAAACAAACATATATCCACTCTTTATGCTTCAAAAGAGAGCTATTAGAATAATAAACAAAGCAGCTTACAGGGAACCAACAAACCCACTTTTTCTTAAACAAAAAACTCTCAAGTTGAAAGATCAGGTTGACTTTAAAACTGCAATAATAATGTTCAAAGTGAAGAATTTATCACTGCCCGCAAATATCCAAAAGTTGTTCCAAACAAGGGAGAAACGATATCACTTCAGAGGAACATGTATATTTCAAAAGCCTACAGTGAGAACAACCACCAAGCAACACTGTATTTCAGTGCAAGGAGTCAGATTATGGAACGATTTTGGACCTGAATCAAAATCATGTACAACGCTTGGACAATTTAAACAAAAACTAAAGGAAGAAATACTCCAAACATATTTACAAGACGATATGTAAACTCACATAAGGATTGACATATCCAGCCTGTGTTGTGTTGTAGCTTAGTTTTTTTTTTCTGTTTTTTTTTTTTTTCTCTGTCACATTTTGTCTTAGATTTGTTTTTGAATAGTAACCGCTTAACTTAGCCTAGCTTAGTTTTCTTTTTTTCTCTCAGTCACATTTTGTCTTAGCTTTGTTTTGAATTGCAATCACTCTTGACTGTTTTCTCTTTTTTCTCTTTTTTCTATTTTGAATTCCTGGATGGAATATGGGTGGGCAATATAAGCTGCGGCTTCAGCCATCACCCATTTCAGATAACTTACGTGGAATTGTATAATCAGAGGAGTCTTTGTCTAATTTGACCTTGTTGTTATATTATTCAGTTTCTTTTAACCTGTACTGTATTATCCGAAATAAATAAATTCATTCATTCATTCATTCAGCCTCCCTTGCCCGAGACACCCGACTTGTCCACTGTCCCTCCAGATCATCACAACCTAGCCCCAGTTTTTAGTAAAGTGAAAGCTTAGTCTCTAACCCCTCATCGCCTATATGATTGCGCCATTGAGCGTCAGCCAGGGGCCAGACCGCCCTCCAGCTGCCTATACAGTTTGTAGGCCCCTGAAAGGGAAGCAGTGGACAAATATATTAAGGAGTCACTCAAGGCCAGGATCATTCGCCCCTCCTCATCTGCTATGGGTGTGGGTTTCTTTTTTGTGGGCAAGAAAGACGGCTTGCTGCTCCCTTGTATTGATTACTGGGAATTAAAGAACATCACCATCAAAGACATACAGTATATGCTCTTCTGCTAATCATTTTGGCATTTGACCAACTTCAGGGTTCTGATTTTTATGCCAAATTGGACCTTCGGAACGCCTACCACCTTTTTTGCATTTGGGAGGGCGATGAGTGGAAGACAGGGTCCCGCACCCCCAGTGGCCCTTTTGAGTATTATGTCATGCCCTTTGGCCTCGCCAACGCCCCCCACTGTCTTCCAATGCATGATCAATGATGTATTTTGGGATTTTCTGGGCTGTTTCGTCTTTGTTTGGACGGAATCTTAATATTCTTCCAATGACTAGCAAAGCACAAGGTACACATCCTGTTTGTCTTGCAGCGCCTGTTAGAAAATCAGCTTTAAGTAAAGGCAGAGAAGTGCGAATTCCTCATCACCACAACTACCTTTCTGGGGTGCATTATCTTCAGGGGCCAGATTGAACCCAACCCGAAGAAAATCAAATCCATTACTGATTGGCCTGTTCCCCCCACCTGGAAGCAGCCCCAGCAGTTTCTGGGTTTCGCTAATTTTTACCAGCGCCTCATAAGAAACTATAGTTTCATTGCCCACCCACTCACCAACCTCACCTCCACCAAGCTCCCTTTTTGCTGGACACCTGAAAGCAATGAGGCATTCTATCCATTAAGGCAACATTTCACTGAGTCCCCCATCCTACTCCAGCCTGATCCTGCCCGGCAGGTTGTTGTGGAGGTAGACGTATCTGATATCGGGGTGGGAGCTGTTCTGTCACAGCGCTCGGCTGCCGACAATAAGTTACACCCTTGTGCATATTTCTCTCGGTGTTTGTCCCAAACTGAGAGAAATTATGACATTGGTGATCAGCAGCTGCTTGCAGTAAAACTAGCCTTAAAAGAGTGGCATCACTGGCTAGAGGGTTCTACTCTACCCTCGAGGTTTGGACTGACCATAAAAATTTAGAGTACATCCGCTCTGCTAAACGGCTCAACCCCCACCAAGCCTGATGGGCCTTGGTTTTTGGGAGGTTTCGTTTTACCATCACCTACAGGCCAAGGTCAAAGAACATTAAGCCTGATGCCCTTTCCCATCAGTTCATGGTTGACCTGGCGGGCTTGAGTGAAAAAACCATCCTGCCTAAGAGAATGGTGGTGGAAATGGTTTCTTGGGAGACTGAGCAACACATCAGAGAGGCTCAAGCAATTGACCCAGACCCAGGAGGGGGGTCCGCAGGGTTGCCTTTTTGTTCCTGTGGCAGTGAAGGGTGAGGTCATCCATAGGATGCACACAAGTTCACCTGCCCCCCGGGGTAGCCAGGAGCCTTTCTTCACTTTGTCGCACCATTTGGTGGCCCTCTATGGCCAAGGATGTCTACGATTATGTTAAAGCCTGCCCCCAGAGTTCCACGGGCAAGACTCCATCCTCATTCCCAGCCGGCCTTGGTCCAACATCACTTTGGATTTTGTTATGGGGCTGCCCCCATCAAATGGGCACGCCGTTATCCTCACTGTCATAGACAGGTTCTCCAAGGCCGCACACTTTGCCCCCTTAAAGAAACTCTCATCAGCCTTGGAGACAGCTCAACTCCTGTCATTGCATGTTGTCAGGCTGCATGGCATCCCCACTGATAAGGCCCTTTTCCACTAGCACGCTTTAGCACGACACGGGACGGCTCAGCACGCTTTGTACGCTTTTCCACTAGCCCCAACACGGTTTAACAGCCGCAATTCTCAGCTCCGCTCAAGGGCAGGGTACAGCAGTGCTGAGCTGGGCCGTGTTGTGACGTTAACAGACTGGTCGCCGCTGATTGGTCAGGTCGTAACCGGGGCTGATTGGTCAGGTTGTAACTGCCCCTCTCCTCCTCCTCTTCTGCCGAATCTTCACGACCTTCTCAATAAAGTTTTGGGAAAAAAAAAAAGAATCTTCACGACCGCCATAACTCAACGCGCAACCACTGTTGGCGGTTTATTTTCAGTGTATTGCTGTGCTATTTTCATTTATTCTCTATCAAAGATGGCTTCGCGTAATAAGGGTGTTCCATGGACCAATAAGGAGCTGCAGTGTCTGCTCATTGCATTGTCAGACGAACGTATCCAGCGCGAGTTAGACGGAGCCACCTGGAATGAAAAAATATACCGGGAGGTCTTGACATCTTTATTGTGCGTTTTTTCGCAAATATATTCGGTAAGATGCTCAGTTTATTTATGCAATAAAAAAGCTGTTCATTTGTGGATGATGATCGCTCTGCTTTATTGCAGCACACTGCGGACTCACGCTTTTCTTTTAATTATTCATGTGAACAATACGCTGAAATAAGCTTATGTAATCTTGTTAAAAACTATTGTCTTTTCTGTATATCTTGCACTTTCGTGCTGTATTTTATTGTGTGCATTTTCCTTGTAGAATCATCCCACGCGTCCGCCGCGCCAGCACGCCCGGATTAATGTGAATCTGTCCCGCCACCAGGCGCAAAATCTATTCAATGATAAATATTTGCAACATTTAAATGAGGTTGCAGAAAACGTGAGGGTATGCCAGGAGCAGGATGTTTCCTTGAGAAGGCAGGAGCTGGCAGAGACGGCTTCATTCAACCGAGCCTTCCTGACCCAGGAGCTGGCAGAGACGGCTTCATTCAACCGAGCCTTCCTGACCCAGTTTGGGAAGCTGGGAGAGGCACTCAGTGGTCGGCGTGTATAAAATGTCGATTAACCTTCATGTTGTGTTGCAAAGTTTTTTTTTTTTTATTTTAATATTTTGTATATAATAAAATGGAATTGTTTTGGAAAGTGTGGTTTGTCTGTTATAACACTGAATTATAAAACAGTATAATTACATAGAAATTCCATTGCCTAGTCTGATCAAAATGATGCTGATCATCCTGTCAGGGGTCAACCATTGTAAAGGTAATGTAATTTTTAACTAGACCAAAAAACAAATGTTTTTGTAAGCTTTCTGTTCTTTTTATCGAAATATCATAAAAAATTAGCCCCACATGATCCAGTTCTAAACTTTGGGTACATTTTTTATGTTAACTTATAAGAAGTTGCACAGTTGGACTTTAAAATGCAGCAGGAGAGACTGATCAAGCTTACAAGTCAAAGTAGGTAAAAAAGTAAGTATATGTAAATTGAATGTTCTATCGGCATTCCAAATTCAGAGAATTACAATACTTTAGAAGGAGTGTAGCATCATCAAAACGGAAAATACTAATACTGTTGTTCCAAACGTTGACCTGAAGGTGAAAAACATGATTTTTTTTTTCATTCAGTACATCCAAAATGCCCTAGGATGTAAAAAATAATACAATTTGGTGTTGGCCAGTGTGCCACTGTCTCATTATTTAATACGTATAAAAACAAGTTTCAGCTCATTATTTCTAGGTCATTTGGCAGTTAATTCAAACCAAAAGTGACTTGTGTTGTTGCAGCTTTTTTATCAGAGAGTTTCTCAGGTTTTGGAGCATATAATCATCCGTCCCTTAACTGTTAAACATTAAATAACAGCAGACAGATTGGCAAAGGATACACAATTGTGTTGCTGTTGCCCAAAACCGTTATGAACCACTGCTTGTGGTGCTACCTTTTTCATGTGTGTGCTTTTTATGAATATTCACACTTTTTTGTAAGTACAAGTGGGATAGTATTAAATTGAAATATATCATATTTCTAATAATGTGTGCTTTTTGAAAATATTTACACTTATTTTGAAAGTAAAAGTTGGATAGGATTAAATTGACATATAACATGTTTCTCAATAGTGACAGTACCAGTGTATGGAGGAATTCTGGGTCATATTAGCATTTGCTCTTCATCATAATGGGTTTGGGCGGGGGGGGGGGTGTCTAATCATGTGCCATGGAGGGCCAAGACCCTGCAGGCTTTACCTCTAACCAGTGTCTTCAACAGCAGATTCCAATGAACTTCTTCCACTGACTGATCAGTGACAACACCTGCTGAAGAGACTGGGTAGAAGAGAGAACCTGCAGGGTCTTGGCCCCCCATGACACATGATTGGAAGCCCCCGGATTAGGTTTAATTGGATTTAACATTTTAACACAAACTGCTTTATGGTTCATAATTCTGTTGACAGACTTACACCAAACCAAAAGTGATTTCTCAAACTGCTGGATTATTCTTAGCTTTCCAATCTTTCAGTATTTAATTTATGCCACATGGTGGTAACCTTCACGTATAAAAAAAGAGACATCTGCAAAAATTTCAGAGGTTTATTGTCAGTGCAAATCCCAGTGCAATACAACATGAATGCATATCTAGTACATTGTTGATGCAGAGAATATATATTTCTACAGTACATGTTTCCATGTAAACTTGTGACTGCATTATTTTAATTGCTTTTAATCCTAGATCAAGTTTGTTTTGACCTAAAATGCATGATAACTGTCAAATACATCTTATTATACATAACTCAGTAAAGTTTACTTTTTGAATATATATTTTGTGGCTAATATTAACCTGGCGATCAAGTTGTGTCAGCTGATCATTTTTTTCTATGATACCATCTCAGAATCTGCTGCAGAAGCAGGTAAGTCCATGATGTCTCAACAGTCTCTCCATGATTTTCAAGCAGATCAGAGCAATTTGTTGTACAGGAAATAAAACGTTTTTACAGACATTCTTAAGCTCTATAACCACTGATCGTTTGTGAAGCTGTGTTGACATCAGTGACAGGCTGATCACATCCGTGACAGGCACGCCCAGAGCGAATGAAGCAGTAATTTCCCCACAACAGAGCCATCTGAAACACACACAGCATACATATTTTAGTACCTAACAGCGATAACTTGCAGACATTAAAGTGTAGCACGACGTACTTATAGCAAACTAGCATTAGCAACCATTAGCATACCGTCATATACGACCTAGTTTGTATCCTCACGCCTTTGGCTCTCCCAGAAGCTGCAGAACTATTCCAGAGTGTTTTCATCTCGCTGCCTGTACCCTTGTCTGGCGGTCCTTTTTGGCATTTACGTTGAAAAAAGCCACAGACCGAGGAGTGGCCTTGTACAGCTATGTGTTATGTTTTATTTGGGTCTTCTCAATAAAGTTTTGGAAAAAAAAATGTTTTGCTTGGGTCGCGTGCGTTACGTCACGGGAGTGTGGAGCCACCTCGCTGTTATAAACCCACCCACCGTAGCACAACACCCATGCCCAACACCGTGCTAATGGAGACAGAAGCATTCCGAGCCGTACTGAAGTGAATCGAGCCATACCGAGGTGTGCTGGGCTAGTGGAAAAGAGGCTACCGACCATGGTCCCCAATTTATCTCCAAGGTGTGGCAGGCCTTCTGCAAGTGTATCAGGGCCACAGTCAGCCTATCCTCCAGATACCACCCTCAGAGCCACGGCCAGTGTGAACGGGTGAACCAGGAGTTGGAGGCCATGTTACGCTGCGTCACAGCCTCGGACCCCTCTGCCTGGAGCACCTTTCTACCGTGGGTGGAGTATGCCCACAATTCATCCACCTCCACTGCTACCGGGGTCTCTCCCTTCGAGGCCTCCTTGGGTTACACCCCCCACTCCTCTCCATCAGTGTGGAGCAGGTAGCGGTTCCATCCATCGCACCCCATATTGTGCGTTGTAAGCGCTTCTGGAGAAACACCAAGGTGGCACTGCTGCAATCGGTGGTGGATAACTCTAGGTGGGTGAATAAGTGCAGACACCCCGCTCCTGTGTACCAAGTGGGTCAAACGGTGTGGCTCTCCACAAAGAACCTTCAGCTAAAGGCAGACTCCAAGACACTGGGTCCTCGGTTTGTTGGTTCATTCACCATCTCAGCTATTATCAACCCCTCATCTGTCAAGTTGATCCTACCGGAAAGATGAAAGATATCGAGATGAAAGTGGAATATGTCCCAATTCAGACCTTTCTTGGAAATGGTAAATTAAGGAAAATACTACAGCACTCACTTGATCCCATAACCTCCCACACTCTCGAGATTTGGTTTGATAAAAAAAAGCAAACCAAACTTGTAAAGGAGGCTAAGTAGTCATGATCGGGGATTTAGAAACTGGGGAAAAAAGAGGAATAGCGTAATACGTACTATGATTCAAGACGCTAACTTTTGTAAGGGTTTCTGTCTGCTCTGAGTGACTCTCCCTCTCTCCTTAACTGGCACTCCACTGCAGCCCTGATCACACCTGCTGCCAATTTTGGTTACCCTTTATTAGGGAGATGTTCCCATTGCTCTGCCTGGTTGGGTAGGCTCACAACCTGATCACACTCCTACCTGATTCATTGTGCTTAGTCTTGCCTGCTATGTGTTTGACCTCTGTCTCCTTAGACCCTGCTGTCTGCCTGATGTTTGGACTTTGTTTGCCCCATTCTGCCTGCCATGCTCTGTTGCCTGGAATTTGGATTTGGATTACAGACTGGATTTGGATACCTGGACTGTGCACTCCCCCTTCCCTTCATCACTCAACAAAGTAAGCTGACTTACCAGCATTGTATTCACTGCTCCTAATTCCTCTTTCCCCTTCTCCCAGGCCTGGCCAGCCTGTTCCCCTCTTACCCACACAGTGCTTCCTCAGCTGCATCACTGACGCCCTCACCCCTGCCAACCTGCTTCCCAGCTCGGAGGATTCTCCACACTGTTCCTGCCTTCATTGTGAAAGAGCCTGTTTAGCATAAATCAGCATATTAGCACAATATTATCATTCAGCATTCTTACCCCTGTCTCTGCTCCTTCCCACAGGGTTGCCAGATCCTTGCTGCACTATTTCACAATCACCAATTATTGTAATAAAGAGGATTGTTTACTATCTGTGTCCCCATCCGTGTTGCTTTTGCATCTCTGCCTGGTGAAACCTAACAACTTGATGGGTTTCCAAGAACTAAAAGAGCAATATCAGTTGGAGAAAAAAGATTTTTTTAAGGTACCTATAGCTTAGAGACTACTTTCTGAAAGAAATACAAAGCTCTCAAACATCATATGGCTTTTTGGACTATATACTTAAAACATACAAAGGGACACAACTCAGGGAAATTTCAGCATTATACAAAACCTTAAGAGAAAGCAAACAAATGTCAACTAATTATATGAAAGCCAAATGAGAGAAAGAGATAAAATTTGGAATAACAAATGAAGAATGGTTAACTGTCAGGAGCCGAGCCGGCTTGGTTTCCCCGGCTCGATCCTCACCTCCCTATGGATCTAGGTGCCGCTGCATATGTGTATATTATGTATTTCAGTATGCTTCCCCTATCCCTAGCCACTGCTTTCTGGCCGACAGCTGTGAGGCAGCTCTCTTTGGCTCACTCTTCTGTGAGCACTGGCTGAGCCTGCCGGTCCAACCACGCCCCCTCACTTATTACCATCAGCTGTTACAGTCCCGTTAATCATCTATCCCGGTCCTTGCCCAGGTGCTCCTCATCTTATCTCACCATCACCAGCAGTATGTGTGCTTAAGCAGCTTTTTGCCAGTCACACACTGCTGGGTCATTGCATTGCACTGAATTGTCTTCAGTGTGCATCATCATGTTCATTTGTGCCACAAAGTGTTAGCCACTCCATTTTGCTGTGGTTCTTCAGTGTCCTTCATGTGATGTCGGCTTTTGGACGCTACTGTGGTTATCGCTTTTCCTCATGCGTTCGCTGGGCGATGTCGACCCAGGAACGCCCATTGTAAGTGTACCTTTGTATTTCTGTTCATCTTCACCTTTTTGGAAACTGTTTGTCTTTACGTTAATAAATATGTTGTGGTGTACCTCCGCGTAAATCCGTCATTTCATTCTCTCTCTCCATGCACTGCGTAAAAGCGCACAGAAATCATGACAGAATGACCCAGCCTTAAAAGGATTTAGCGGGTTACACCAGCACATCATTTTTTTTTCCTTTTGAACTGTGTTTTTGACTCACCTGGTTGTTGGAGCAAACATGTCCCCAGCTCGCTGGTTCTCAGTGTGTGGAGGATCGGCAGTCAGGAGTCCCAGTCTGGAGGAACAGTTCGGGGCTCTCTTTATTCAGGGCTGTGTCTCCAATGCGCTAGCCTCCTGGAGCCCAAGAAGAATCTTCCAGAGCACGGAAGCAGTGGTCAGGAGATTACGGGACCTCCGGGGGCTGAAGAGGTTTCCGGAGTTCGTGAGTGTTTTGGCCATGCTCCACGACCTGCAATGGTCCTTCCTGGGCTGACGTGGGAGGAGCCTCCAGCTTGTCCGCCGCCCTCGCGGAGGTGCGCTCCACGGAGGAACAGATCTACTCTGTCCGCCCCTGCTCCAGCCACTTCAGCTCTGCCATGTGAGTGTCATCCCGCATTGAAGTGCCGGGAGAAGCCCTCTCCTCCTTCAGCTGTCTTCGTTCCTCCAGCTGCTGTGAGTCTGCCAGGCCCACCCTGGGAATGCCCAACTCCGTTGCCAGGGAAACAGCTCCTCCACTATCCATTAAAGGGGCCAAGATCACTGTGGACATGGAGAGGGACGACAATATGCCTGCTGCAGTCGTGAACATCAAACACCGGGATGACAGGCAAGTGTTTTTTTCGTTTTACTCAATTTTAGCCATAAAAAACCTTGTCTGTCTCCCGAGGGAGAGGCCCAGTCTCAGCTGGGTCCTCTCCTCCGGCTGCAGTTATAAACTCATCCCCTATTTCCTCTGTATCTCCTCTTTTAATCCCTAAGTGTCTGTCGGCCCCAAAACCAAGCCGCCGGACGTTGGAGGAGCTTTTGGCCCTGGAGGATCCTGCCCATGGGTCCGCACGGAGATGTACCTCTGCAGCCACACTGGTGGAATCCCCAGCGTAGACGCCGCTGCAGGGGAATGACAGGAATGTAGTGACCATCTCGCCTGCTGTGGAAGATGCTGCGGTGGAATGGGAGCCAGAGATGGACCTCCTCGAGGCCGGACCCGGGGTGTCATCATCAAGTTTGATGGAGTCCTGGACGGCAGTGGAGCTCCAGCTCAGGCAAGTTCTCTCTCTTGTTTTTCTCATATCAGTTTTATAGAGATCTTGCTTGGCTCTAGGTGATGGGAGTCAGGTGCAGCCCTCGGCTGCATCTGAACTCACGGCAACAGGCTCCGCCGCTCAAGGCAACCCTAACCACCGCTCTTTCCCTTCTATCTCTGAGTATTCATTTAGGGTTGCCGAAGAGGGTGTGTTGGCGCCGGAGGTTGCCGAGGGTCCGGTCCAGACAGAAGAGGACGCTGCTGCTCCAGCTTCTCCTGCCAAGGTCGTCAGGGTTCCCCCCATCAATTGCCTCCTCAGCCTGGTGCTCCTGTGGGTTGGCCTGCTCACCGTGGGGGCAGCAGGGGCCCAACCGGGCTCCACTATGGGTACAGCAGGGGTCCAACCGGACTCCACCATGGGTGCAGCAAGGCTCCAGCCAGAGTCCATTGCAGGAGCAGCAGGGACTTGAACAGGTTCCACCGCGGGTGCAGCAGGGGTCCGACCAGGCTCCACCGTGGGTGCAGCAAGCGTTCTGCCGGAGTCCACCGCGGGTGCAGGCGTGGTCGAGTCGGGCTCCACTGCAGGTGCTACAAGGCCCCAAGTCGGGACCACCGCAGGCGCTACTCCCTCCCGGGTCAAGGTCATTAGGGGCATGGCCGGCCAGCTTGAGGACGCTGAGGCCTACACCCCTCCGCCGGGCGCCATCTTGGCCCTCATCATACCTTTCCGGTCTTGGTGGCTTTAAGGCGTGGGCAGGCCGCTGGAAGGACTGACTCTCTGGGTCAGGTGGCCCACGTTTTCCGGCAGGCCGTCGGACTCCGTCCACCTGACTTTCTGCTGGGCCTGGAACTCTGGGAGGCCTCCTGAGTCCCATCGCCCGTGGACTTGAGGGGGTTAGTGTCTTTCCTGTTGTGGTCCCTGGGCGGGGTATTATGTTCCCTCCTTTCTTGTTCCTCCTACCTCCCACCCTGGGGTTATGCTTTGCTGTTGTTCCTTTTATTTTTTTTTTTTTTTTTGGGGGGGGGTCCTCGTGATGTTACCTTGGGTGTCTGGGAATCCACCCCTTGAGAGGGGGGCTCTGTCAGAAGCTGAGCCGGCTTGGTTTCCCTGGCTCAGTCCTGACCTTCCTGTGGGTCTAGGTGCCGCTGCATATGTGTATATTATGTATTTCAGTGTTCTTACTCTATCCCTAGCCACTGCTTTCTGGCCGGCAGCTATGAGGCAGCTCTCTTTGGCTCACTCTTCTGTGAGCACTGGCTGACAGCTTGCCGGTCCGATCACGCCCCCTCACTTATTACCATCAGCTGTTCCCAATCCCTTTAATCATTTTTCCTAGTCCTCGCCCAGGTGCTCCTCATCTCACCGTCACCAGCAGTGTGTGTACTTAAGCAGCATTTTGCCAGTCACGCACTGCTGGGTCATTCATTGCACGGAACTGTCTGCAATGTGCATCGTCATTTTCATTTGTGCCACAAAGTGTTTGCCACTCCACTTTGCCGTGGTTCTTCTGTGTCCTTCATGCAATGTCGGCTTTGGGATGCTACTGTGGTTATCGCTTTTCCTCATGCGTTCACTGGGCGATGCCGGGCCAGGAATGCCCATTGTAAGTGTACCTTTGTATTTCTGTTTGTCTTCACCTTTTTGCAAACTGTTTGTCCTTACGTTAATCAGTGTGTTGTGGTGTACCTGCGTGTAAATCCATCATTTCATTCTCCATCTCCGTGCGCTGTGTAAAAGCGCACGGGAGTCATGACAGTTAACTATGTATGTATCAGTATACAACAACACACTCCAGACCGTGGAGAGAGTTTGGTTCAAAACACTTAATCAGATTCTTTATTACACCAAGAATTAAAAGCAGACAAACCTCAGTTCAGCTTCCATGCTGGAGACAGTGTGGAAATAGAGATGCACACTATATGTTTTGGGAATGCCCACAACTGCAAGGTTATTGGAGCAATGTGAATTCTGTTATTGGAAAAATTCTGGGGTATCAAATACTGAGGGATTTTAAAATCATATATCTTGGAAACTTTAAGGATGATGTCTTGTCCTGTGACTTGTATTTGACCAAGATTCTACTGATTGAACAAAAAAAAGCTATAACAAGAAAGTGGTGCGAGCTGGACCCTCCATCTACAAAACAGTGTAGTTGGATATCCTTAGAGAAATATACACAATGAAAAAAATGTCCTAATATTCTAAAGCTGTAGGAAGACAGCTTTGTTGACAAGTGGGGAAAATGGACATTATATGCCACCATAAATACAGACTGTCTCTGCTACTCCTATTTAAAGAGCGCGAAAAACTGAATTAAATGAGGACAAAAAAACGGGTTTTCTGGAATATTTTACATTCATCTGTCTTACATTTTAGTTCCTGTTTGTCATTGAACTCCCAAGTACTTTAGGGTTGAGCTGTCATTGAACTCCCAAGTACTTTAGGGTTGAGCTGTTAGTAAGTAAGTGATAAAATTATAGCCAATGTATGTTTTCCTAAACAACACACAAGCAGTCATTCACTGAATAAAATGGCATTAATTATAACCACTTTATACAGGACACGCACTGACAGAGTAGCTTATGTCATGGGATCGGTGGTGAAGAGTGGGAGGCAGAGGTGTAGGCTCATCATTTAAAGGAAAAGGCTCCGGAGTCAGGGGACACTCGATTTTTGGCCCCCACTCCAGCTCCCTTGGGGAAAAATTCCTCTAATCAATTCGCCACGTAAGAGAAGAGCCATGTTTTAACCTCCAGGAGAAGGTCAGTCTCTGCCAAAAGAACCTGCCTGCGCTCATCCAGGTCCTCAGCAGATGGTGTGGGCCACTGCTCGGGAGAAGGAAGCAGAGCCGTCACCGGAAAATGGCGAAAGGCTGGAGGCTTCTTCTTGCGCGAGCATTTGCTGTGGGCTGGCGCAGGCGCCGGCATCGGAATTGTCTCCCCGGTTTCACTGCTCGATGTTAAATGAAGGAGAACGGGGAGAAGCAGGTTGGAGAGTTGTGGATAGTCCCACAGGCTGGGGTATGCCTCCAGCACCTGCGCTGCACCCACCAGGCACTCTCGGGCTGCCTTGGGGGTACAGGAAGCTTGAGCCTGTAATAAAATGTCCCCCAGCATGTTCACAGTCCACCACTCCATTTCGCTAAACCCCGCGGTAAACCTCTCCGGGATCACAGCCATGGTACTCTCGGTGAGAAAAAGAGGGAACCCAAAAAAGGCAAAATGGAAAAACAACAGGCTTCGCTGCCGACGAGTGAAGGAAAAAAAAATCAACAAACTCACATTGGCTGGGTCTTAATTATGGCCGCTGGATTCTGTCATGAATTGGCCCCTCAGGGCAGGAAGACAGACCCATGTGCCAACTGTGACTTTGGATACTTTATTAACAGAAAATAACTAACACAAAATGAAACAGAACATATAGAACACAAAGGGTAATGAGAGAAAAAAACTTTCTCTTGAGAAATACACGCCAGAGCGAGGCTGGGCTCTGGCGGAGACAAGAAGAGGAAAACAATCCAGCAACAAACCCCACATGAAAATAAGGCCCTTAAATATGGACCGGACCAATAAATATGATAGACAACAGGTGAGGGTACCTGAATGGGCAGGAGAAAGCAACGATACATAATTGTAATCAGCTGTGACCGTGAGAGTAATGCAAACCCAACTGACAGCTGACAGGACATGCCCACACCAGCTACACATCCCCTGACAGCTGTCAACAGTAAAGAAAATGAATAATTACAGAATGAAATAACAAACTCAAATAAAAATAAATACAGAATCAAAATATGACATAAAGAGAAAAATGGCAAGCAACACAAGAACACATAAACCCAAAAGGAAAAAAATGCAACAGATGAATAATATGTCAGATGAAGTCATGAAACCGAGTCTGGCAGAAAACTCCAGAACTCGGTTTATGACAGAGCCCCCCTCTCAAGGGGTGGAACCAGACACCCCAGGGTAACACCATAAGAAAAAGACCCCCCCCCCCCTCCCCGTAGGCACAAAATAGGTGGGTTTTGGGGGGAACAGGCCAGGAGGGGACAAAAACTAACCCGCTCAGGACCCACACCAGAGAAAGGCCCTCAACTCCCTTAAGCCCCCCTGGACCGAGGGGCTATGCAGTTCAGGCGGGTGATCAAAGTCCCAGGCCTGCCAGATGGCACGATGGACCGAGTCGGGTGGCCTTCCAGAGAACGAGGGCCACTCAGCTCTGCGGTTCAGCCAGTCAGGTGGTCTGCCTGAATTTTTTAGCCACCTGAGCAGGACAGACGGTCCAGGAGGTGGCTCCCCCACAGGGAGACCCAACAAAAGGGAGAAAAGTTGAAGAGGGGGAACCCTAACGGCATCAGCTGAAGAAAGGGGGACCATGACACCCTCGGGTTAGTCAGCAGCACCCTTGGTGGTCCTGGATTGGGACAGAGTTGCACCCTCAGTGGTCCAGGACCGGGACAGTGCCGCGCTTGTGGTGGTCCCAGGCTGGGACACGGTTGCCTCCACAGTTGCTTCGGGCTGAAGCGGAGCAGCACTTGTGATGGCTCCTGGCTGGAGCATTGCAGTACCCGCAGTGGTTCCGGGCTGGAGCACTGCAGCACCACCGGTGGCTCCAGGCTGGAGCATTGCAGCACCAGCGGTGGCTCTGGGCTGGAGCAATTGCAGTGCCAGTGGTGGACTCGGGCTGGGCCATGGCTGCACCCATGGTGGACCCTGGTTGGGCCATGGCTGAACCCATGGTGGACACGGACTGGAGTGGGATGTCCACAGCAGTTTCCGTGGGAGGGGCTGGACCCACGAAGACCTCAAGAGTTTATCCTGGAACCCCAGAGACATCTGGCAGATCAGAATTAGTTTTGGCGACCCTGGGAAAAAACTCAAACAACAAAGACGGAGAAGCGGGGTCAGGATCACCGGCAGCATTGGAGCCCGGCAAGGTGAGCTCAGGTGCAGATGACAGCTGCACATGGCTTTCCTCACCAAGAGCCAGACAAGACCTCTCCAATGAAGACACAACAAGAACTGAAGAGGGCACTTGCCTGAACTCAAGCTCCACCGCTGTCCAGGACTCCGTCGATCCAGGTGACAATCTCTTGGGTCCGGTCCTCTGGTGGTCCAGCTCCAATTCTTCTGCGGTGGCCCCTGTAGCAGGCTTGGTGGTTGAGTTGGTCTCCAGGCTCCCAGGCGAAGTGACCCACACTGGTGGCTCGTCCAGCGTGGCGGCTGGGACTCCACTTCCTGGAGACGTTGGCTCCGGTGTAGCTGAAATCCAGGGACGTTCCATCATAGGTTCTGGTGTCAACTCATAAACAGTGCTCCCTCTCCGCCCAGACTGTGGCTGCAGGGCTGGGGCCAGGTCCTCCAGGGCCGCAGGCTCCTCCATCATCCAGTGATACAGCGGGCACTCTGAGAAATTAGGAGGAGACATGGAGAGAGTAGGTATCAGACTTACAGCTGCAGCAGGCAGTGAGAGCTCAGAGGACAGTATAGGCTGAGTCTCACCACCGGGAAATAGACAAGGTAAATCATATTTAGAAGACTGAGAATGAAAAAAACACTTGCCTGTTCTCCCAGGGCATGGTGTTTTCTGCTGCAGCTATTGTGGCATCATCCCTCTCCGTGACTACAGTGGACGTTGGCCCCTCCGAGGATCATAGAGGAGCAGCCCCAGAGGACATGGAGGCAGGTGGAGTCAGAGGAAAAACAATTGGCCTCTTGGCAGTAGGGGAGAGCGCCGGGGAGAAGAAAGGAACAGCAGCTGCTGCCAATTCAGCAGGAAAGGAGAGGGAGGAAGGCTGAAGTGCTGAGGGGGGTTTCTGCTCCAGCACCAGAGGAGCTGCAGGCTGAGAGGTAGTGTTCCTCCACTGGGATCGGTGGCAAAGAGTGGGAGGCGGAGGTGTAGGCTCATCATTTAGAGGAAAAGGTTCCGGAGTCAGGGGACACTTGATTTTTGGCCCCCACTCCGGCTCCCTTGGGGAAAACTCCTCTAATCAATTTGCCACGTCAGAGAAGAGCCATGTTTTAACCTCCAGGAGAAGATCAGTCTCTGCCAAAAGAACCTGCCTGCGTCCATCCAGCTCCTAGGCAGATGGTGTGGGCCACTGCTCGGGAGAAGGAGGCAGAGCTGTCACCGGAAAATGGTGAAAGGCTGGAGGCTTCTTCTTGCGTGAGCATTTGCTGTGGGCTGGCGCAGGCACTGGCATCGGAGTTGTCTCCCCGGTTTCACTGCTTGATGTTACATGAAGGAGAATTGGGAGAAGCAGGTCGGAGAGTTGTGGATAGTCCCACAGGCTGAGGCATGCCTCCAGCACCTGCGCTGCGCCCTCCAGGCACTCTCGGGCTGCCTTGGGGGTACAGGAGGCTTGAGCCTGTAATAAAATGTCCTCCAACATGTTCACAGTCCACCACTCCATTTCGTTAAACCCCGCGGTGAACCTCTCCGGGATCACAGCCACGGTACTCTTGGTGAGAAAAAGAGGGAACCCAAAAAAGAAAAAAATGGAAAAACAACCGGCTTCGCCGCCGACGAGTGAAAGAAAAAAAAATCAACAAACTCACATCGGCTGGGTCTTAATTATGGCCTCTGGATTCTGTCATGAATTGGCCCCTCAGGGCAGAAAGACAGACCCATGCGCCAACTGTGAGTTTGGATACTTTATTAACAGAAAATAACTAACACAAAATGCAACAGAACGTATAGAACACAAAGGGTAATGAGAGAAAAAAAAAACTTTCTCTTGAGAAATACACGCCAGAGCGAGGCTGGGCTCTGGCGGAGATGAGAAGAGGAAAACAATCCAGTGGCAAACCCCACATGAAAATGAGGCCCTTAAATATGGATCGGAACAATAAACATGATAGACAACAGGCGAAGGTAACTGAATGGGCAGGACAAAGCAGCGATAAATAATTGTAATTAGCTGAGACCGTGAGAGGGAGGCAAACCCAACTGACAGCTGACAGGGCACACCCACCCCAGCCACATGCCCCCTGACAGCTGTCAACAGAAAAGAAAAAAGGAAGAATTACAGAATGAAATAAACTCAAATAAAAATAAATACAGAATCAAAATATGAAATAAGAAGAAAAAATGGCAAGCAACACAAGAACACATAAACCCAAAAGGAAAAAAAATGCAACAGATGAATAATTTGTCAGATGAAGTCATGAAACTGAGTCTGGCAGAAACCTCCAGAACTGAGCTTATGACATCTTATATGGGACAATTGCAACCAGTTTTCTTTTTTTTTTTTTTTTTTTTTTTTTTTTTGCAACCACCTCTTCCTGTGGTGGAGTTCCCCTTAGTTTGTGTGATTTAGTTAACTGTTAAATGATTGTATATGAAAAATTTCAATAAAAATTAAAGTGTCAAAAAAAAGCAGATGTGGCGAAGCTCTAACCCCTCATTTTATTTATTTCTGTGCATTTAAATCAGCTTGCTGGACTCACTCTCATACTATGTGAACATATGAGCTGTATCAATGCACAATCCTGACCTGAACACTGGAGATAAAGAGAAGATGCCAGTGGAGAACAGAGGAGAGGCCCCTGCACATGAACTCTCGTGGACACCGCTCCTTCGGGAAGCTCTGGGGTAGAGGACCAGATCATGGTGCTGGTCCAGTGTTTTGTCTCTTTAGATGAAAGCTGCTCTGCGAACCAAACACAGAAGCTGAGAAAAGCATGTCTGCTGTGAAAAGCAGATGTGAAAAAGGTCTACCAGCTAAGAGTGACAACGAGTTCTGACAACTGTACAGATTAGCGCAGCTGTCAGAACTAGTTTTTGTCAACTGCAAATGATTGCCAAAGTGAACTCATCTCCCCTCTAGAGATCTACAAAAAATGATTCATGCTTTTATTACCTCACGGTTGAACTACTGTAATTCACTGTATTTTGGAGTTGAACAGTCCTCTGTGCACTGTTTGCAGCTACTTCAGAATGCAGCTGCTCGGCTTTAAACTGGTATCAAAAAGCATGAGCGTATCACTCCTGCTTTATCTTCCCTTCACTGGCTTCCTGTCCATTTTAGGAGTGATTTAAAAATGTTATTGTTTACGTTTAAGGCTTTAAATGGATTTTTACCATCTTATTTGTCAAAGCTTATTTCCATTCATTTGAGAACTCTGAGGTCAACTAACCAGATGCTCTTAAACGTACCAAAATCAAAGTTAAAATGGAGAGGTGATCAAGCTTTTCTAGTGGCTGCTCCAAGACTGTGAGGTTTCTACCTGTCTACATATGTGCTGCTGAATCATGAGTTACTTTTACAGTGCATCCGGAAAGTACTCACAGCGCTTCACTTTTTTTCACATTTTGTTATGTTACAGCCTTATTCCAAAGTAGATTAAATTATTTTTTTCCTCAAAATTCTACACACAATACCCCATAATGACAATGTGAAAAAAGTTTTTTTTTTTTTAAATTTTTGCAAATTTATTAAGAATGAAAAACTAAGAAATCATCCATCCATCAATCCATTTATCCATCTTCTACTGCTTATCAAGGAATCCGGGTCGTAAGGGCATCAGTCCAGAGTAGTCCAGACTTCTGCCCAGTTCACATAGCACCATGATCCCCATGATCCCTCGTGCAGGTGGTGAGCCCACTGGAGGGTAGACCCATGTGCCTCCTTTCGGTACACTTGGTCCTTGATGTAACGTTTTTCATGGAGATCCACTGGACCGCTTTTAGTCTGGCCCTTCACCCAGGACCAGTTTGACTTGGGAAACCTTACCAGAGGCAAGTTGCCCCCGACAACATACCTCCTGGGATTATTCAGGCACTCAAACCCCTCCACCATGATTAGGTGGTGATCCATGGAGGGGACTAAGAAATCACATGTACATAAGTACTCACAGCTTTGGCCACGAAGCTCAAAATTCAGCTCAGGTGCATCCTGTTTCCACTGATCATCCTTGAGGTGTTTCTACAGCTTAATTGGAGTCCACCTGTGGTAAATTCAGTTGATTGAACATAATTTGAAAAGGTGCACACCTGTCTATATAAGGCCCCACAGTTGACAGTGCATATCAGAGCACAAACCAAGCATGAAGTCAAAGAAATTGTCTGGAGACCTCTGAGATAGGATTGTCTCGAGGCACAATTCTGGGGAAGGGTACAGGAAAATCTCTACTGCTTTGAAGGTCCCAATGAGCACAGTGGCCTCCATCATAGGTAAATGGAAGCAGTTTGGAACCACCAGGACTCTTCCTAGAGCTGGCCGGCTGTCTAAACTGAGCGATTGGGGAAGAAGGGACATAGTCAGGGAGGTGACCAAGAACCCGATGGTAACTCTGTCAGAGCTCCAGCATTCCTCTGTAGAGAGAGGAGAACCTTCCAGAAGGACAACCATCTCTGCAGAAATCCACCAATCAGGTCTGTATGATAAAGTGGCCAGAGGGAAACCACTCCTTAGGCACATGGCAATTGTACGCATGTACAAGTGGTTTCACAAAGTTGTGCCAATGAGATTTGTTGTTTTCCTCCAGAGTACCCAGCATACTCAATAACGTTCTATTGAAACGTTCTACCGGGTTACCTCTGGGATGATAGGGTGTCGATTTTGCGAATGCCCATGATTTTGCAAAGTTCTTTTATAATATGGGACTCAAAATCGGGACCCTGATCACTATGTAACCATTCGGGTATCCCGTAGTGGACTATAAAGTTGTCCCAAAGTGCCTTTGCAATGGTCTGAGCTTTCTGATTGCTGGTAGGGATGGCTATAGCGTATTTTGTGAAATGATCAGTTAACACGAGCACATCCTTTGTGTTACTCTGATCAGGCTCAATGGACAAGAAATCCATACAGACAAGTTCGAGCGGTCGGGTGGACTTGATGTTGACAAGCGGAGCAGCTCGTTCTGGACCGGTTTTACGTCTTACGCAGCGATTACATGTTTTGATCTTCTTTTCAATATCTGCCGCCATGCAAGGCCAATAGAACCTTGTTCTGGCGAGATCCAAAGTACGCTCTGTGTCTAAATAGCCCATGTCACAGTGGAGGCTTTGAAAGACTGAATTGCGGAGCTGTTCAGGTAAGACGAGCTGGTAAGTAACATTTCCTCTGTCTTGGTGAGTGCGGTAGAGGATGTTATCGCACATTTCAAGTCGACTGAGCTCTCGGAGTAACAAGTTGATGTCAGGAAGTTCAGTTCGTACAGTTGGTGGAACTTTTAGCCCAGTTTCAATTTGTGCAATCACTTCTCTTAAACAGGGGTCAGTTCTTTGTTCGTTTTTGATCGGTTCAGGAGTCATGTGGGGTACAACTGGAAGACCACCACAACCATCTTCATTGGCATAGCCATCTGGAATGGTGGCTACAGAGAGGGCTAATGAGTGAACCAAAGGGAAGGTGTTGTCTGGAGAGCTACAGACAAGGTGTTTTTCACATATAGCAGACACTACCTCAGAACTTAAACTGCTTTCAGGAAGAGACAAGTGAGTTTGAGTGAACTGCTGTATGCGGTCAAGCTCCTTTTGGGACACTAAGTCATTAAGTAACTCGCCATGTGGCTGTCTAGAGAGGCCGTCTGCATCTGAGTTAAGCTTGCCTGCTCTGTATTTGAGCTTAAAGTTAAACGTCGACAGAGCAGCTAGCCACCTATAACTCATGGTATCCATCTTAGCAGTAGTCAAAATGTACGTCAGGGGGTTACTGTCTGTCACGACAGTAAAATGATTGCCATATAAATAGTCTGCGAACTTCTCCATTACTGCCCACTTTAGAGCTAAAAATTCTAATTTATGGGGGGGTGGTAATGGGACTCACTTCTAGACAACCCCCGGCTTGCATAAGCTATGACCCTAGTCTGGCCCTCCTGCTCTTGATAGAGAGCGGCGCCAAGCCCTGTAGTGCTGGCGTCAGTATGGAGTGTATATGGCAACTGAGGGTCAGCGAAACCCAGGACAGGCGCAGTACTGAGCTTTTCAATGATGGTTTTGAATGCAAGATCACAAGAAGAAGTCCATCACTCGCCAAACAGTGTCTTTGGGTCATGGTACTGGGCAGGCTTAGCTTTGGGCTTTGTGCTTTTGCGCAAAGGAGGGTAGCCTGATTTTAAGTCAGTGAGGGGCTTAACAATGCTGGAATAGTTCTTAATGAACCACCTATAGTACCCTGAAAAGCCTAAGAATGAGCGGAGCTGTTTGAGATCACGGGGCACAGGCCAGGTACTTAGGGCCTTCACTTTTTCGGGGTCGGTCTCAACTCCTATACTGGAGACAATGTGACCGAGGTATCTGACAGAAGTTTGAAAAAATCTGCATTTCTCAGGGGAGAGTTTAAGCCCGTACTCTTTAGGCGATTAAGAACTTTCATTAAGCGAGCCTCATGTTCTTCGGGCGTCTTGGAGAATACAATGATGTCATCGAGGAACACAATCACCTCATGCAGATTCATGTCACCCATACATTTCCCCATGAGGCGCTGGAATGTGCTGGGGGCATTTGTAATGCCTTGGGGCATTCTATTGAATTCCCAAAAGCCCATGGGACATACGAACGCCGTCTTTGGTTTGTCCAGCTCCTCTACCTCAATTTGGTAGTACCCCGACTTTAAATCGACGATGGAGAACCACTGCGAACCGGTCAAGGTGGAAAACGTTTCCTCCAAGTTGGGGAGAGCGTAAGCATCTTTTACAGTCTGCATGTTAAGCTTCCTGTAATCAATACAAAGGCGGACATCGCCATTTTCCTTTCGCACCACTACAATAGGCGAAGAAAATGGGGAAGTGGATCACTTCCACGCCTGCTTGTTGGAGTTCTTTGAGATGCTTACGGACCGCTTCTAGGTCATTTGGATGTATGGGACGTGCTCTGTGTTTGAACGGTGTTTCATCTGATAATTTGATTGTGTTTTTCACTTGATCCATTTTGCCAAAGTCAAGATCGTTTTGTGCAAATACTAAAGGCATTTGACTGAGTTTTTCTGTTAGGCGCTCTTTCCATTCAGCTCTAATGGGGGAAGAGTCAAAGTTGAACTTCAGAGTGGACTTTGGTTCAGTTTTGGACTTTGTAACTTTCACAGAGTGTTCTTGTGATAGGACTCGTTGATATGCACAAATTTCTCCAATGACACACTTCTGAGGGATTGTCACGTCATGTTCCGATTCATTGGTGAGTATAACTGGAACAAGGTAAGGTGTTCTTTCAGGTAAGTCTATGAGACATGGTTTTACTAGGATACCACTAGGTAAGGCTGACATTAACGGGTGTTCTAACAAGACAGATTTTTCACTGTTGCCGGCTGACACAGCTACAGTGCCATCTAGAACAACTGTTTGGCCTGCAGGAACTAACTGTGGCTCTTTGTTGCACATGGTCACTAAACCAAGGCTAGTGTCTTTGGACTGTCTGTGCCATAGCTCAAGGACTTTTTTTTTGTAACTTAGATTTTTATTCATTTTTCATCATACATATTACATTCAGATCACAGTCTACATTTAAAAAAAGGAGCTAGAGTAAGAAAGAAAAAAAAGAAAAGGGGCGGGGACACATGTTGGAGCATCAAGTTTTTAGTTTCCATCTCTTAAATCTTCTTGTTTTTCCAGTGTCTTTGGTTATTCTTTCAATTTCTGTCTCGTTGTTGCACTTTGTAGTGTGTCCATTTCCGCCATTTTTTTTCATATAGTCCTTCTTGTATTCTTTGTCGATATGTTAGTTTTTCCATCATACGTATATCCTCAACAATGTCAGTCCATTGTTCTTGGTCAGGAAGAACTTCTGATCACCATTTTTTTGTGATTGTTTTTTTACATGCAATCAACAAGATTTTAACTAGATATCTGTCTTCAGCCTGTATTACATTGTCTCTTTTAAGATCACATAAGTACATCAGGTTACAGTTCATTGGTATATTATATCCTAATATCCTCTGTATTGTCACATGTATAGATTTCCAGAATGATGAGATTTTGCAGCATTTCCAAAACATATGTGAGTGGTCTGCATTTTGAGCCCCACAGCCCCTCCAGCATAACGATTGGGTATTTGTATATCTTCTTTGAATCTGTGGTGTAATGAAAAAGCGAATCAGGTTTTTCCATCCAAATTCCCTCCATGTCCTTGAATTTGTTGATGTGTGTTGTGTTTTCCATATTTCCTGCCAGCTTTCTTCTGTTATGCTTAAATTTAGCTCTTTCTCCAATTTCTCCTTTATATAGTTACTTGAATGTTTGTTTGCCATAAGTTTCTGATGTAGTTTTGAAATAATTCTTATTTTATTTCCTGTATATGAGCTTAAAATGAATTGTATAGTCTTGCTCACATCTGTTTGGAGGTTATGCCTAATCTTCTTTGTATAATAGTCTCTCATCTGCAGATATCTGAAGAATTCCGATTTTTCTAGTTTAAATTTTCTTCTGATGTTTACAAAGCTCCCAAGATCTTTTTTTTTTCCGATATTGCCCCATGCTGTGATTCCCTTGTTCACCAGATTTTTGTATCCCCCATCTTGCTTTGCCGGTTCAAACTGACTGTCAAATGCTACCCATTTCAATAGTTTTATGTCTTCCTTTATATTATACTTTTGTACTATTTTATACCACAGTTCCAAAGTAAATTTAGTGATTGGGTCTATTTGTTTGATTTGCTTATATGCATCTTTATCTCCTATTATGCTTTGTACTGGGAGTCCCTCAATTTCCTTTTCCATTTCTTTCCATTTTGCCTCATATCCTCCGTCGCACCAACATATGATATATCTTATTTGTGCTGAGTAGTAATATTCCTTTAGACTCGGTAGGCCCATGCCTCCTTTCTCTTTTGGTAACTGGAGAGTTTTATATTTCACTCTTGGTTTTTTACCTCCCCAAACAAATCTCGATATCATCCTGTCCCACTTTGAGAACTGGGCACCTGGAATCTCTGTTGGTAGAGCCTGGAAGAGGTAAAGTAATCTAGGTTGTATGCTGATTTTGACTGTCTCAATTTTTGAATTAAGATCCATATTTAAGATTGACCATCTATCAATATTTTTTTTTTTTATTTCTTGTTCCAACCTATCATAGTTTGCTTTATAAATTTTGCTTTGATCTTTAGGTATGCTCACTCCAAGGTATTTTATTTCTTTTTGTTTCCAGTTTAGTTTGATCTTATCAGTTATCTGGTTTAGAGGGTTATAGTGGAATGTCAGTATTTGTGTTTTTGTTATGTTTATCTTGTATCCTGATAATTTTCCAAAATTTTCTATCAAGTTCATCATTTCCATTATTGATTCATCTGGTTGTTCAAGGTAAACTATAATATCGTCTGCAAATAGCCCAATCTTGTGTTCCGCTCCCTTTATTGTTACACCTTTTAATTTCTTATTTTGTCATATCGCTTGAGCCAGTGGCTCTATGAACAGAGCAAACAAGGTGGGCGATAGGCAGCATCCCTGCCTGGTTGATCTTTGTATATTTACTTTGTCTGTTAAGCTATCGTTTATCTTGATTCTTGCCACAGGTTTTTGATACAGCGTCTTTATGCATTGTACTGATTTTTCGTTAAATCCAAAGCGTTCCAGCACACTATATAGGAATTTCCAGTTAACCCTATCAAATGCTTTTTCTGCGTCTAAACTCATTATTACTGCGCTTTTCTTTTCTTTATGTATTTGATTAATTATATGTATTGTTCTCCTGATATTGTCACGTGTTTGGCGTCCATCTATGAAACCAGTTTGATCATCTTCTATCAATTCCATCAAGAATGTCTTTATTCGTTTACATATAATTGTTGTATATATTTTATAATCCACATTTAATAAAGAGATTGGCCTATAGTTTCTGCATTGTTCTCTATCTTTCCCTGGCTTTAAAATAACTGAAATAATGGCTTCGTTCCATGATGGAGGTATTTTGTTGTTGTTCAATGTCCAATTAAATGACTTTAGGAGCTGTGGCGTGAGTTCTTCTATAAACAGTTTATAAAACTCAGATGGGTACCCATCACTACCTGGTGATTTACCGTTTTTAAGTGACTTAATCACATCTCTAATCTCTTGTGTTGTTATTTCTGCTGTTAGCTTTTCATTTTGTTGATTTCCTATTGATGGCAAGTCCAATGTGCATAGAAATTTTTTAATGTCCTTAGTATTTGTTTCTTCAGGTTGTGAGTATAGTTCTTGATAGAAATTATGGAACATTTCTTCGATGTTTTCTGGGTTAACTGTGATTTTATTTGTGATGGGGTCTTTAATCTTATATACATTATTCACTGTTTGTTGTTTTCTTAACCGTTTTGCCAGCAGTTTTGTGGCTTTTGGCCCCGTTTCATAATATTTTTGCTTTAGATATCTATTTTTCCTTTCAATTTCATCTATTTGTGCTTCTTTTATCTTTATTTTTTCTTCTTTAATTTCTTGGTATATTTTTGGGTCATTTGTGCTTTGATGTTTACGTTCTAGTTCCCTCAGTCTCTCACATCTTTGTTCATATGTTTCCAGTTTAGACTTATTTGCTTTTCCTGTTTCAACAATTAATTTACCTCTTAACACGGCTTTTAGTGCATCCCATATTATTGTTGGGTCCACTTCTTCATTGTCATTCTCTTGGATATACTCGTTTATGTTTACTTTTATTCTTTCTTTCATTTTCTCATCATTTAACAGTCCTACATTAAGTTTCCATGTTGTTTGTCGTTTTCTATTGTTTAAATATATTTCCATGTATATAGGATTATGATCTGATATGTCTGCCCCTCCAATCTGACAATTTCTCACCCTGTGTCTGTCACCTTCATTCATAAGGAAGTAATCTATTCTAGAGTGTACTTTATGGACTGCTGAATAATGTGTATAGTCTTTTTCGAGTGGGTGCAGGTCCCTCCATATGTCTACCATACCCATTTCTGCCAGTGAGGTTCTTATGAACTTTGTTACATGTTTTTTTGTCTTCTTAACACTTGTTGTGTCAACTTCATGATCCATGACAGCATTTAAGTCTCCTCCACAAATTAGGACTCCTTCACTGTGTGTTGCTATGAGATCAAACAGATGTTGAAAAAAACCCTTGTCACTTTCTGGTGGGGCATAGATGTTCACTAATGTGATCTGCATACCATCTATTCTTCCCTTTATTATTACATACCTGCCTTCTTTATCCTGGATTTCTTGTTCACATTCAAATTGTATTTTATTTGAAATTAGTATCATAACCACCCTTTTATTTCCTCCCTTAAATGAACTGTAGTAGGAGTTCTTATAGCCAAATCTCTTTAGTTTCTCATGTTCTGTCTTGCTCAAATGTGTCTCTTGCATAAATATAATTTCGGCTTTTTCCTTCTTGAATTTTCTTATTATTCTTTCCCTTTTAACAGCTGAGTTCAGACCATTCACGTTTAGTGTCATTATCTTAAGATTTTTACCTATATTCGTGTTTTTCCATTTTTTTAACTTGTGCTCCTAACCCCTTTAACAACAAAACTAACACATATTTATATAAAAACACATTAACAAATCTCGACCTCCGTACTTTGGGCCTTTCTTCTGCCCACTGGTCCCTGTTGGTGGGTGGAGGGAATGTCCTCACAGAGTGAAGGGCCCTTCCTAGACCTGTATTTACTATCCAAGTAATAGTCATTAGTCTAGAAATGTCCAACAAAAATCACTTAAACCTCTTCTAGCCGTTTGTTTCTCTTTTACCTTGTCTTCTTGGCCTTCATTTCTTCTGTGTCTTTCTTAATCTTTGTTATGATCTAGGCTTTCAGTTGAAAGCCTTGCAGCTTTTCCTGGGCCCTCTGCGCCATGTCTCTCCCCTGTCTTCTGCCACTCACTTGTCTCCACTCCGGCTGTCGTGATGCGTTCAGTGTCGCCGCTGCTCCAGCTCCTTCCTCGGGTACGCTCACCACAAAGCCTCGCTCCGTCAAGTCCCGCGCTGCCTCTCTGGCCGTGTTGTACGTTTTTACGCATCATCCCAATGAATTCTCATCTTCGTTAGCGGTGTTTGGAATCTAATTTTTTTCTCTTTCAGCGTTTTTTTAATGTTGGCATATTTCTTTCGCTGCTGCACAATTTCTGCCGGGTAATCATGATCAAAGAATATCTGTTTGTCGCCGATTCGTATCTTTTTTTTCCACGCTTGTGTCAGGATTCTTTCCTTTATGTCATATTTCAGAAAGTTCACCACAACTAACCTGGGTGGAGAGTTTGGATTCGGGTTCTGTGCCGAGGCTCTGTGCGCTCGTTGAATCTGAAGATTCGCTTCACCGGGCAGCTCCAGCTCTTTTTTTAAGAAATGATCCATGAATTTCGTCATCGAGTTGCCTTCAATGCCCTCCGGGATCCCGAAGATGCGTATATTGCTCCGTCTGGACCTGCTCTCCAGGTCGGTTATTTTTTCCTGCATCCTCTGTGTTTGCGTCGTCAGGGTCTGCAGCCGCTCGCTTGCCTCGGTCTTCCAGTCTTCCAACTCCAATATTCGGGACTGTGCTTCTGTCATACACACCCGTTGAGAGCGCAGCTCCTTCATGTTTCTGTTAGCTTGCGCTCCATTTCTCTTCGGAGGCCCATAATTTCCTCCTTCATCTCTTTTTTCAGCTCTTCCTTAAGAGCCGCCAAATCCTGTTGGAGTTGCCGCTTAAAGTCTTCCAAGTCTTTTTTTTTAAATTCTTTACCTAAATTGGTGATGCCAGTGCTCATAGCCTTGAGTTTTGCGTCCTCCATTTTCTCTGCTGTAGTTGTCTCGTTTCCCTGGGCCTCGTGCACAGCGATTTCTCCTGCATTGTTGAAGAGGGATTTCTCAGTTTTACCCTGCTTTTGTCCGTGTGCCCGGCTTCTTCGTGTTTTCATCCCTTGGTTTATTGGTTCATTTATGTCGAGTTGGCCATTTACCAATGATTTTTAATCCGACTAGGGGGAGCTCTCTGTTTAAGCGTTATGTCTCTCCGCCATCTTCCCGGAAGTCAGCTCAAGGACTTTTAACACTGCCTTATAACCAAGTGACATGGTTGGCTGCAGTTCAGAACATGCATCAGAGTACAGCTCGTAAAGTACATCTAATGTGTTTGTCCCTATTAACACTAAGGACTGATCAGCTGCACGTACATCGGGAACCACTAAGGCAAGTGTTGGCACTTCGGCTTCAATACCAAGAAAGTCTTTTGGGAAAGTGACATGCATTTCAGTGTAGCCTAAATAAGGTACACTCTGACCGTTAGCTCCCTCCACTTCTAACAGCTCAAAAAGTGGCTTAATCTCATGGTTGGATAGGTACTGTCTGTAATAGGACTCAGGGACAGTAGTCACCTGGGAGCCTGTATCTTACAAATAGCTCACAGTACAGCCATTCACTTTCACTTGTGCTGTACTTTTTGAACCAATTAGACCATTAGGAAAGTTAAAGGAGTCTGTTTTGTAGTGTGACTTCAGTTTAACACATGTCTTGAATGGGGCTTTTGGTTTGGGATGGGTCATCTCTGAACTAGCCTCTGTTTGTCCCGCAACAGAGGCAGACTTCAGTTTAAAGAAGACTGGGGGTTCTGACTGTCCCAAATCTGTCTTTTTACTCTTAGTTCTTTGTGTTTTGCAGCTACAAGTGCAGGGTTTGGCTCTGACTCATAAGTGGCTACAATATGCCCATCTTCGCCACAGCGGAAGCAATACCATGGTTTGGGCCTAGTATTGGGATGGCTGGACAAGGTAAGTTTTCAGGTTTGGCATGGTCAGGTTTTTTATTTTCAGACTTCTTAGTTTGGTCTTTCTTCGGTGGTGCTTGTTTCTGTCATATTGGCCTATGCGCCGGTGCCATCCGCGCCCAGGCCATATTCCTCCTCAGCCCAGCTCTTATTGTGACAGCGTCTCAGCGGGCGCCCAGCTGTCAAGCTCTACGGGACGGCTGGAGCCCAATTACCTCTCATCAGCTGAGGCGCTGTCAACCATTATAAAAGGGAGCAGCTCTGATCACTCAGGGCTGTGACCTCGTGCTATTATCCACGCTCTTCTCCGGCGTGGGTAAGGCTGGAACTCCTATGTCCGGCGCCAGCCCCTCTTTCGTCATTCATCATCATTTGTAAGTGTGTACCTTTGTATGATTGTTTGTGTTTTGCCCCACGAGGCTATTTTCCTTTATTCCTTTCCTTATTGTTAATAAACAATGCAAACTCACCGGCTAGACCTTGGCTCTTATTTATGGCTCGCAAGAACCATACGTAACAGTAGGTCACAGCCAGTGAGTTGCCGGCTGCCGTGAGTTAGCTTAATTGGACTTTGTTCTTCCCTGTCTGGGTGCCAACTCTGGGAGCATGCCGTCTCCCAGGAGCTGCGTTCGGCGCCTGGGTAATGAGCTAGCGACCGCCCTGGAGTATGTCGATGGGACGCTCCTCACCGCCACCTTCTACGACAATCCCAATGACATACACCGGCACCTAGACTACGCTGAGGTTTTCCTGGACAATCTTCCTCGCTACACCAACCACCCTGAGGTCTGCGCGAGGAGAAATGACATTGCCTCACAACATGAGATACTCCGTGGGCTGGAGGGAAATCCCTGCAGGAAGCCAAAGAGGAGGAGTCGTCACCCCTCGCTTCGGGATCCCGCTCCTGCCTCCGTTCCGGCCCAGGAGTTCGCACCATCCAGAGGTCTTTCCCCGTCGGGCATGACGTCACTCGGGAATCCCCCGGAGGAGCTGCAGCTGACAGCTGTCAAGATCTGAGGCCGAGTGGCTGCTGCTTGCGCCGCCGTTCATCCATCTGTCATCATAAAGCATGTGATGGCAGCAGTTCGACTGGTGGAGAGGAATCCAGAGCTGTGTGAGTTCCCTGAGTTTGCCGACCTGCTCGCCTCTGTTTCTGCACAGGAACGGCGATTCCTGGCTCCCACCTTTGCCTCGCCCCCTGCAAGAAACCGTTGTCACACCGGCTGTCAACCTCAGCACGAATCCCGTCCGGATCCAGTTCCGGGTTGCCGCAAGGGCTCAATTCCCCACACAGCTGTCACTCCTGCGCCTCGTCAGAGGGGAAACCCCGCAGCCTCGGACCCCGAGCCATCTTCTCCTGCTATTATGTCAGCGCTCCATGCCCGGCTCGTCTCGGCTGTCGCCCCCTCCTCCTCGATGCATTCCCCGGCCGCTGTGTGTACTCAGAGTCCTGACTTGGCGAGCTCCGTCCCGGAACCATCTCGAGCGGCTCCCCGTCATCCTCCCAGGGGGTCCTCTGTCACCGTCCGGCGGGGAAAAGGAGGAGCAACGTCCGCCACAGCGGGAACCACTCAGCCTCCAGGAGACAGGCAAGTCCAAGTTCATTCACTCTCTCATTATTGTGATTTGCTCTATCTGGCTCCTGGAGGTGGAGTTCGGGGTTTGCAGCTCCCCGAGCTCCCACCACCTGCTGTGGCTGTAATTATTAACCCCGCATCCTCTGTGTCTCCCTCCGCTGAGCGGTCCTCGACGCCAGGCCAACGTTGCTGGATGAGGAGGGGGCCTGCGGTTCTGGAGAGCCTGGTTCCGGTTCCGCAGCCACGCCGTGGGCGGAGGAGGAGAGCGGACTGCAGCGTGGAACCTGCGCCGATGAGGAAGCGTCCCCGGGGCTCCACGGAGGAGCGGTCCGGTCCAGCGGGTCGAGGTTCTCCTGCCACCACGCCGTGTGGGCCATCAGTGTGGGCATCGGTGCCGGAGGATTCTCAAGCTGCGCACACCATCATGCCAGCTGCGGTGCCCAACGCAGCTGAGTGGGAGCCTGATGACGACCTCCTGCCATCTGAACCCGGATCTTCGCAGTCCTGGATGGCGTCAGAACCCGAGATCAGGCAAGTGCTCTGCTTTGTCTTTCTCCTTTATATCTTAGAGCATTTTTGCCTGTCTCTTGGGGAGACGAGCTCGGTGCAGCCGCCCGCTGCGTCCGAGCTTATCTTGCCGGGTTCTGGCGCTGCCGGTGATCCTGATCCTGGTTCTTCTCTCTCTCCTGAGCCTTCTCCCAGGGTCGCCGGTGAGGAGCTGCTTTCGCCCGCTGTGCCAGAGGTTCCAGGTTCGGGGTTGGAGGTCGGTTCTTGTGTGGCTCCGACCCAATCGGGGTCCGACGCGGGTGCTACCGAGACCCAATCGGGGTCCATTGCGGGAGCAGCCGCGACCCAATCGGGGTCCGATGAGGGTGCAGCACCAGTGGCATCCAGGTTCGGTGAGGGAGCTGCAGATCCCCTTCCATCGGACACTGGACCGGCTCATCTTCATCTTCATCCCCATCTTCACCGTCGTCATCATCGTCAACCTTATTATCCCCCCAAGCTTTCTCCACCAGGGCCCAGTGGACCTCTCACTGTCGGCCCGGCTCGCCCTCACTATTTCTCTCCACAGAGAGGCCGTTGCCTTTCTCTCCCCTGCGGGCCTGGTGGCTGAGCGATGCGGGTCGGCCGCCAGAGGGACTGCCGTACCCATTCGGCTCTTTGGTTCGGCCACTCGACCCATTGGACTCTCTGTTCGGCGGTCTGGTCCGGCCGCCCGAGGTACTGTTTTCCCTGGTCTGGGATTCGGGTAGGCCGCCTGAACGTTTCCCGTCACCCCTGTTGGCGGTTTGGACGCTGGGTGCGGAGAGACCCTCCGAAACGAATTATTTCTGTTATTCCTGTGCCTAGTCCTTTGTGGTTTTGTGGGTGCAGGTATATAATTTCTTAGTCATATCACGGTTAGCGTGCTTTTTCTTTCTCCCCCTCCTGTTTGAGGGATGCCCTGTATCTGGTGGATTTCGCCTTAGGAGCGTCTGCTCTCCTTTTAAGGTCTCCTGGGTTGTTTTTGTTTGGGTCCGTCTACATATTGTTATGGCATTTTATGGAGTATTGTGGTTTTCTTTTTTTTTTTCCTTCTCCCATACTCTGTAATTGCCTCGTTTGTCCCCTGCCTATGTAGTGGGGTTTTTTTTTCCCTCCGTCCACATATTGTTAGCCTGTTATGGAGTATTGTGTGTTTTTCCCCATACTCTGTAATTGCTTCATTTGTTTCCTGCCAGTGTTTTTTTTTTTTTTTTTCTGTCGGCCTATTATTAGCATTTTATGGAGTATTGTGCCTTTTCCCGTACTCTGTAATTGCTTCGTTGTTTCCTGCCAATGTTGTTTTGGTTTTTTTTCTCTCTCATGCCCTCCTGGCCTGCGCCCCATCCGCCCACCCTAGGTGGGGGAGGGCTTGGGTGTTACTTGCCGTTCAGAGCCCGGCCTTGAGGGGGGGGTCATGTCATATTGGCCTATGCGCCTGGTGCCATCCCCGCTCAGGCCATATTCCTCCTCAGGCCAGCTCTTATTGTGACAGCGTCTCAGTGGGCTCCCAGCTGTCAAGCTCTACGGGACGGCTGGAGCCCAATTACCTCTCATCAGCTGAGGCGCTGTCAACCATTATAAAAGGGAGCAGCTCTGATCACTCGGGGCTGTGACCTCGCGCTATTATCCACGCTCTTCTCCGGCGTGGGTAAGGCTGGAACCCCTACGTCCAGCGCCAGCCCCCCTTTCGTCATTCATCATCATTTGTAAGTGTGTACCTTTGTATGATTGTTTGTGTTTTGCCCCACAAGGCTATTTTCCTTTATTCCTTTCCTTATTGTTAATTAACAACGCAAACTCACCGGTTAGCCCTTGGCTCTTATTTATGGCTCGCAAGAGCCATACATAACAGTTTCTTTTGTTTCACGACAGCAGCTAATTGGCTTTTTAGATCAGCGACTTGCTTTTTCAGTTCTTTCAGACTGTCAGACTCCACTTCACTATTTGTACTTGTTTCGGTGACGGTTTGTTCGTAGGAGGCTGCTTTTGGTTTTGTGGCGCCCAAATGTTTTTTTCATGCGTGTGTTTTTAACTTCTTGTCTGTTTTCAGCAGTGCGAAGGTGAAGCAATAACTCTGCATATGCAGGTGGATGTTTATCTTTTAGGTCCAGCTGTAGCTCCTTTAGCAGATTATCATCCCAACAACCTCTGTTAAACTGCTTGTGAAGCTGTTTGTTCACTTCTTGTGGCTCTAGACCGCCTCTACGCACTGTGAGATTGAGCGCCACCTGCAAACGATGCAGATATGCAGAGGGTTTTTCTCCACAATCTTGGAAAGTGTTCATGAATCGCACAAGCAGTTCCTCACCGTCTTCAACATTCCCAAAAGCTGAGTCCAACAGCTTAAGATAGTCGGCAGAGGTGGCTTCAGACCCAAGAGGGCGAATAATATCAGATGCAGGAGCAAGAAGACTTTCCAGGATCTTGCGAGATTTTTCCAGGTCAGACAAAGAAGTATCTTCCATCATCAAGTCAACATGTGAACGCCATGTTTCATAATCAGCTTCAGTATACGGTCTTGGCATTTTGCCAGAGAAAGCTCTGATTCTCAAAGAGGAATGGGCGTTTGATGGCTTCTCTGCATGTTTAATGACATGCGTGACTATGATTTTCTGAACCTCGGGTGGGTTAAAATCAGCTGGACTCAACATTTGAGGTGTCAAGTTTGGTCTAAGAAGGCTTTGGAAGAGTGCTTGAGTGGTTTTAGGGGTGCAAGGCACTTCAACTTGGAGTGGAGGAGAGACTCCACATTGTGTGGGTTCTACAGTAAGGGAAGCAGGATCAACATCGACAGAGACAGTTTTAGCTGTCTCAGCAGCTTCCAATAGACTTCCCTATTGTGGACATAACCTCCCGCAATACCTCTTCAAAACCTTTTCCACTTAACTTAGCTAAACCCCTCAGGTTGCTAAGATAAGCCTCAGTAACACTGCCCCCTACAGTTTAGTGTACACATCAGTTAAGGCTTGAATGCAGTACTTAACATCAGGATTGTCAGTGGAAGCAAAAAAGTACGGCAACGCAGGTGCTAATGTTTCAATAGCTAATCCAGACTCGAACTCCACAAGGTGACTTTTGTCAAATTCAGATGAGTTATCATCAGTGCTAAGCACCCTGTGAATAGTGCCTTGTTGCTCTAGGAACTTAAAAACATCTTTGTCTTTTTCTTTGTCAAGTACACCACTGACAATGACTGCATTTGGAACTTTGACACCATATTTTGCAACAAAATCCATTTTGACAGTATATGAACTGTTTGGTCAGGGGTCAAAACAGAGTCCACTACTGTTGTGCAATGCTCCAGGCCCTGACTGGCTCACCAGATTTTTGTAACACCAACTTGTGTGTAACACCTCTTTATAGCACTTTAGGTGTGTAATACTACTTTAGGTGTACAATCTTGTACCCTTGTGGTAGTATTGGGTTATGGCAGTGTAGTTACCTTTAACTCTACTACCTGGATGGAAGGGACAATTGGGCCAGATCAGACAGACCCCAGGTTCGTAGGAGCCCGGAGGACACAACAATAGAAAACCCACACACACGGTGTATGGAACTTGCAACTATATATGTGTGTGTGTTTATATATTTACATATTTATTCCATCTAACTACAATGCTCTGCACTGGGTGTGTTTATATTTATATATCTATATATTTATTCCATCTAGCTACAATGCTCAGCACTGGGTGTGTTTATATTTATATATCTATATATTTATTCCATCTAGCTACAATGCTCCGCACTGTGTTTTTATATATCTACATATTATTCCATCTAGCTACATTGCTCCGCACTGTGTGTGTTTATATACTTGCATATTTATTCCACCTAGCTGCAATGCTCCGTACTGTGGGTGTTTATATATTTACATATTTATTCCATCTAGCTACAATGCTCTGCACTGTGTCTGTGTGTGTGTGTGTGTGTGTGTATATATATATTTTATAGTAATATGTACATATGTATATTAGCTGCTCTTGCTTGCTTGTTTTTTTTTTTGTTTTTTTTTCTTGCCTTCTGATTGTTGCTCTGAGTGTTGCTATCCCTGTGCTGTTGCAATCCTGGAATTTCCCCGTTGTGGGACTAATAAAGGCTTATCTTATCTTATCTCTTATCTTATATATTTCAAAGTTATGTACACATAAACACAGGTAGAGCACTGATCATAATAATAATTCAATAATAAAAGAAAATACAATCCATCCAAAATATATTCACAATATGTACAGTTCTTTGGTATCAGTTCCAGGTGACCAGTTGGGTCACTTTTACCAGTCAGTTAGGTTCAGGCAAGACTCGCCATCCAGATCTGGAGTTCACGGTTTCTTGGTCCAGGAATCAGGAAACCAAAAAAAACAAAAACAAAACCTGACCTATAAAATAAGTCAGAACAAGAATTAAGCTATAATTTATAGCTTGTTACATCACTGTCAAATAGTTCTACATAGTACAACAATAATTCAAATTCCTTAAATCACCAAATGAGCATAAAATAAACACATTCTACTATCTCCATTTATCAATATGGTACCATAACAATGAGTAAAGTGCATTTGGAACACTTGACATCACAGTAATAATTGTGCAGTGTGCTGCACCAAGTTAGCATATCAGCTAACAATTTATCACAAATTTGCACTTTAAAACACATATAAACCACAGGTTCAACATTCACCATTAAGTAGCAATCAATGGCCAGGAATTGGGACCTTTGCTAACCGCTACAGCTTTGAAAAATGCCTTTTTCTGATGAAAAAACTAGCCGAAATTAGCATCGGCGGTTAGCATTTCAAGCTAGCGATTAGCATTTCCCATTGTAACCCTTGCCTTACGTTAATTAGGTAAAAGTAATTCTTAAGTGTAGACCAGTTGCTAGGTTCTTAAGGATTACAATAGGAAATAAAATAAGTGTGGAATAAAATACCTGGAGGCAAGAAATGAGCAATGATGGCTGTTATTTTTAAAAATAAATAAAATAAAATAAAAACAATTTACAAATACACAGTAATAACAATGGCCGGCATGAAATAAAACCCCAAAAATGTCCTACTGAGCTCAGTGTTTGTTTGTCTTTTTTTTTTAGTCGTTTGACCAGTCAAGATATCTTTTATTTCAAAGTTCAGGTTTCTTTTCCTTTTTTAAAAGCGGCAGTTTAAGTTGTTACCACTTTGATTTTTGTGCACTGGAGAGAGGAAGGATGTTCTTCAATCGAGATCTTGGTTCAGGTCTTGGTTCAGGCTCGCCATCTCCGTCCGGAGAGAATCCAGGATCCAGAAGTTTCTTAATCGGCAACAAAAAACCTAGCCTGCACAACAATAATGGTATTATTGTATACAGCTAAAGTAATGCATTTTTCAATCTCTTCTCATATATCACTATAGCTTAGTGTTTAAATTCTTCTCTCATATTACCATTGTTACAATCCAGTAATAGGGCAGCACGGTGGCGCAGTGGTTAGCACAGTGGCAGCACAGTAAGAAGGTCATGGGATCGATTCCACCCTTGACCATCGTGGGTTCGATCCCACCCCTAGACCATCGGTGACCCTTCTGTGTGGAGTTTGCATGTTCTCCCCGTGTCTGCGTGGGTTTACTCCGGGCACTCCGGTTTCCTCCCACATGCCAAAAACATGCAAGTTAGGTTAATTGGCATAAAAACTGGGGATTCTAAATTGTCCTTAGGTATGGATGTGAGAGTGAATGGTTGTCTGTCTCTCTGTGTTGGCCCTGCGATGGACTGGCGATCTGTCCAGGGTGTACCCTGCCTCTCGCCCAAGGATGCTGGGATAGGCTCCAGCCCCCCCGCAACCCGAAAGGATTAAGCGGTAGAAGATGGATGGATGGATGGATGGACAATCCAGTAATATAGTAATATCTTACATTTTACATCTTACATGCATGTTTTTTAACTCAGAATCTCTCTTGTAGTACATGAAATACTTTTTTTTTAACTCATGTAACCAAATAAATGAATTTCTCTTTTTATCTCTACATTATTTAACCATGAAATTATGATTAATATTTTTAACCAATTAAATTATTGACTTTTTAACCTTTTCTTTGTAAATCATGAAATGAAATACAATTAATTATCACATGACCAGGGAATATACTGTCCCATTACTTCCAATATTTCCTTTTAAAATCAGTAAAACCCTGTCTGAGCTACTGGGTTTAGCATAACCTATGAATTTACATAGAAAACCAACAAAAATGTGCTTTTAACATCGAACTAAACATTACATTCGACCAGAAATAGTGCAAAAAGAACTAAAAGTACTTCATTATACTGTTGTGAACTGAAATCACATTTGGAAAAACCATACAGAAAACAAAAAAACAGCCTTTTCCATTGCTTTTTCCATTGCTTTTAAACAGAAAAGATCCACTCACGATTAGCATTAGCATAACGCTAACATTAGCATGGCACTGGCATGCTTTCTTTAGCACGCACTTGGTTTTCACTCACCAAGATGAGGTATCAGCGTGAACACAGCAAGAGACACAGCCACACAGTCTCTCAAGCTCGTGCTCCCATCAACTTAGGACAATAAATGTTTCAAATTAGCATCTGGACAGTGTTTAGATTTATTTATAACACTTTTCTACGTTAAACTCACCAAGACGACCCACAGGTTTTTACACGGACCGTCTACAGACTCTCTCGTTCATTCTCAGAGTGCAAAAAAACCCCCTGAAAAACTGGTAGGTGACTCAGTGCTCTGCTCGGAAGGCGGGACTAGTATCACTCTTAACAAATAAAAAGGTCAAGATCACCCAACGTGACCATGAAACAGGAAAACAAAAGTTGGATAACGAGGATCACGCTTCCTCTTTTCAAAATAAACGTTTTTCAAAATAAAATCACACAAATGCATTAATGCAAATGAAATGTGAGAAAAAGAGTCATTTTCTCAGCTGGGTTACACCCTCCCACGCTAAATATCATGAACGTCTTGTTGCATGTGTAACCAAGACTGTCCATCGTTAGTATTTAGAAACTTTGAGAAGGCTGTACTCAAATCTTGAAAAAGGGACTTAACAACAGTTACTAGAGGATTTCCTAAATCAGGATACTCGAGTCTTTTTGGAAGTTGTCTGATTCTTTCAGATCGTCGCATTGGTTGAGTTGTAATGGGATCATTATTGTTCATTTCATCAGGTAAATCATTTGACTGGTGTTCTTGTTCCTCGACTGAATTGTCAGAAGGTTCTTCTAGTATTGTTACTGTTTCATTTTCCACAGGTTTGTCATTTTCATTATTGTCTTCATCCAATATGTTTTCCACAAGGTTGTCAATTTCAGTATTGTCTCCATCCGGTATCATTTCCACAGGTGAATCATAGGAAAGTTCAATCTCATTTGCATTATGCTCCATATCCCGTTCTGCATTGGCAGTGGTTTCAGGTAAGTCACAATCAGGTGGGTTTGTCATTTCCGGTGTTTGCAAAGGTTTTGGATACTCATGTACAGTAGTAAATCTGGTTATCTCCTCACATGGGGAATCCTCAACCCATAGAATCAAAAATTAATTTTAAATTTCAGTTAACTCTTTGTGATCATTGTTCTTTGTAACAGTTGTTTGGCGTGTCTTAGGACGGTGAATAGGCTCTGGCTCAGGTGTTTCTGCTGTGGCAACAGGGAGGAAACTGCAGGGAAGCAAAAGGTCTCTGTGTAAAGTTCTTGAGGGACCTTGCTTTGACTCGGGTTTAACCGTGTAAACGGGTAAATTACCTGCATGTTTGACTACCACATGAATGTCGGCCTCCCATTTATCAGCAAGCTTATTTTTTCCATGCAGTCTCACATTTCTAACAAAAACCCTATTCCCACGTTCAAGTTCAGAAACAGTGATTTTGCATTCAAACCTGGCCTTGTTCTTGTCTGCAATCTTTTGTGCATTTTGTGAAGCTAACTTGTAGCTTTCTTCGAGCCTTTTCTTGAGCTTTTCAACGTATTGCAAGTGAGTAACTTTCTGATCTTTGTTGAGAGGAAGTCCAAACGCGAGATCAACTGCCAATCTGAGTTTTCTACCAAACATTAATTTGTAGGGAGTAAACCCGGTTACATCACTGCATGTGCAGTTGTATGCATGTACTAACGGCATAACATAGTCTTTCCAGTGGGACTTTTGTTTGGACTCAAGCATTCCTAACATACTCAGTAGCGTCCGGTTGAATCTTTCAGTGGGGTTACCCCTGGGGTGATATGGGGTTGTTCTTATTTTCTTTATTCCTGAGATCTCACAAAGGTCTTTTATTAGTTTTGCTTCAAAATCAGGACCCTGATCACTGTGCAGGCGCTCAGGTATACCGTAGTGAATGATGAATTGGTCCCACAGGCACCTGGCAGCCGTTTTGGACCTTTGATTTGGGGTAGGCAACGCAAGGGCAAATTTAGTAAAATGATCAGTCATTACGAGAATATTGCTGGTATTGCTACTGTCTGGTTCCAGACTGAGAAAGTCCATGCAGACTAGCTCTAAAGGTCGTGTGGTGGTTATGTTGACCAGGCTAGCAGCTTTTTCAGGAGGACTCTTTCTTCGTATGCACCGATCACATGTTTTTACTTTTTGCTCGACATCTGTTGCCATACGTGGCCAATAGAATCGTGTTCTGACCAGATCAAGTGGCCCATATCATTGTGCAAACTTTGGAGTACGGGAGCTCTGAGCTCCTCAGGAAGAACGAGCTGTTGGGTCACTTGGTCTCCAGTTTGTCTTTTTCTGTACAACAATTCATTGTACATCTCCAATTTATTGAGTTCTCTGAGTAAAAGAGGAAGATCTGGGAGTTCTTTTTTAGCAGTCGGTGGGGGTGTTTGGCCATGTTCGATTTGTTCAATAACTTGTCTGATTGCCGAGTCTGCTCTTTGTTTGTCTTTGATTTCTGTTTGAGACAAGGCAGGGATAGTTGATAAGCCATTGTGTTGCTCCAAAACATACAGGTCTGAGATCGCATCAGCTGAGATGGTAAGTGACTCTACAAGTGTAACACCACTATCCTGACTGTCATCACGGATTTTAACAAGGTGGTTTTGACAGATGGCTTGGACAGCTTCATCATTTACAAGCTCTGTGGTGTCACTGTCAGCTAGGTGACACTCTACAAAGCAGCTTACACGCTCCTGCTCTTTCCTGGACTGGACATCGTTAATGAGTTCACCATGAGGACATCTAGACAACACATCTGCGTCTAGGTTTTGCTTGCCTGCTCTATACTGTAACTTAAAGTTGTAGTTAGACAAAGCTGCAAGCCACCTGTAGCTTGTGGCATCTACTTTAGCAGAGGCCAATATGTATGTGAGTGGGTTACTATCTGTAACTACCATGAACTGACCACCATACAAATAATCATGAAACTTTTCAGTTACTGACCATTTCAGAGCTAAAAACTCTAACTTGTGAGCTGGATAACGTGCTTCACTCCTTGATAATCCACGACTGGCAAAAGCTATGGCCCTAAGCTGACCGTCCTGCTCCTGATAGAGTGCTGCACCTAAGCCGGTGGTACTGGCATCGGTATGGAGTATGTAAGGCAGCTTCGAGTCTACAAAGCCTAAGATAGGAGCTGATGTTAACTTTTCGATGATGGAGTCGAAAGCTTTTTGACAGTCTGTGGTCCATCGACTCTCAAATGGCAGTTTGGGATCAAGGTAGGTTTGGTCGGTGACTCTGGATTTTGACCTTTTGTTGAGTGGCGGATAACCACGTGTGAGGTCATTAAGAGGGCGTACTATGGACGAGTACCCTTCAATGAAGCGTCTGTAGTACCCTGAGAACCCTAAAAAGGATCTCAGTTTCTTGAGATTCTTAGGCCGTGGCCAGGTCTTAAGGGCCTGAATCTTTTCGGGATCTGTCTCAACACCGCTTTCGGAGATTACATGACCTAGGTACCGGACTGTTGTTTGAAAAAATTTACATTTTTCCGGAGATAACTTTAGCCCGTGCAAGAAACCGCTCATGTTCTTCCAAACTATTTGAAAAGATGATGAGATCATCTAGGAAGACTAGCACCTCATGTAAGTTCATGTCATCGACGCAGTGCTCCATGAGCCACTGAAAAGTGCTTGGGGTGTTGGTTATGCCCTGCGGCATGTGGTTGAACTCCCAGAATCCAAGTGGTGTTACAAAAGCGGTCTTATCTTTGTCTGCTTCCTCTACCTCAATCTGATAATATCCAGACTTAAGATCGAGGACTGTAAACCACTTGGATCCTGTGAGCGCCGAGAACGTCTCCTCTAGATTTCGAAGGGCATAAGAGTCTTTTCTTGTTTGCAAATTGAGTTTGCGAAAGTCTATACATAGACGCACATCATTGTTTCGCTTCCTCACCACGACAATGGAGGACGAGTAGGGAGACTGGGACTCTCTTATCACACCTGCAGCGAGCAGCTCTTGAAGGTGTTTACGCACTGCCTCAAGGTCTTGAGGGTGTATAGGGCATGCACGGTGCTTAAAAGGAGTCGGATCGTGAAGATTGATGGAGTGTTTCACTTTGCTCATACACCCAAAGTCCAAATCATGGAAAGCGAATACTTCCGGAATGTCATTTAGTTGTTTGGTTATTTGCTCTTTCCACTCCTGTGGAATCAGTGAGTCACTCGACTCATTTGCACTGATGACATTGTGCTGGGATAGGATACAATGGAAAGCTCCAAGTTCTGCGATGACACAAGTGGACGGAATTGTGACATCTTGCTCTGTTTCGTTTGTAATCATTACAGGCACTTTGTGTGGAGCTCGGGAAGGAAGTGTTATCAGGTAAGTTTTAACACAAAGGCCACCAGGCAAGGAAGACTGAGAGGGGTGTTCGACTATAGCACAGGTGTCAGAAGTACAGTGAACATTGGCAGACCCCTCTAAAACTACAGTTTTACCTGCTGGAACTACAGCTGGAGCTTTGCCTGACAAGGTAACTAATCCAATGTTCCCATCTTTGTTCTTTGTATGTCTTAGTTCGAGAGTTTTCAACAGTGTCCTAAAACCGTAAGGACTAGGTAAGTAATCAGGAGTCTTGATGTCTAAATACTTTTCATAAAGAACATCAAGTGTGTTTGTTCCCACTAACACTGGTGTCTGACTATTAGGATTGGCATCTGGAACAACGAGAGCTAAGGTTGGTATGTCAATGTCTGTGTATAAGAAGTCTTTTGGAAAGGTAATACACATCTCTATATAACCTAAATAGGGGACGGGCTGACCCGCAGCGCCCTCTACTTCTAAAAGGTCATAGAGTGGTTTAAGGTTTTGATCGGGAAAGTTCTATTTGTAAAATGACTCAGTGACTGTAGTCACTTGTGACCCTGAGTCAAGAAGACAATGCACATTAACATCAGAAATGCTAACTACAGCTGTGCATTTGGAGCCAACTAACCCTTTTGGTAGACTATACTTAGGTGGGTTAGTAACAGACTGCTTAAGGTTAGCGCATTTCTTGTACTTCGTGAGACATGATTGTCTGGCTACAGTCCCCATTTGCCCCGTAATAGAGACTGTTCTTAGTTTAACCGGTCTTTATTAGCTGCAGGATTTTCAGACTCCCATCTCTTTTGTTTCTCTTTAAACAGCTTACGCTTTTCGGTAACTAAAGCTGGGTTTGGTTCGTTTTCGCAGTTCGGCTTGATGTGGCCATCCTCTCCACATTGGAAACAGTACCACGGTTTGGGTGGGGTACTTTGAGTTTTGACCGTTTGTTCTGTGGGTTCCTTTGTCATTTTATTCGGCTTTCGTTTCTCTTTTGGCTTTGTACTGGTTGTACTTTTTGAGTTTTGAGCTTTTGGTTTTGCAGTTAGTTTTACTAGTTGAGTTTGAATTTCTGCAACTTGTTTTGAGAGTTCTTGAATTGAGTTTAACGTGATATTGTTCTCATTTTCATTTGAACTGCATTGCACAGTTTGCACGTGGGATGTCACTTTGTGTTTTAAACTGCTCAAATGTCTCATTCGCAAGTTTTTGGCAGCATTTTGGTCTTCTTCAGTACGTAGCAAGAGAAGCAAATCAGGAAAAGATGGGGGATTTGTTCATTTTTGTTTTAACTGGAGTGCAGTTAAAAGGGAATCATCCCAACAACCTCGACAAAACTGTGTGACAAGCAGCCTGTCAAAATCCTGGCTTGAAGCACCACCACACTTTACAGTGTGAGTCAAAGCTACTTGAAGACATTGTAGGTATGATGAGGGTTTCTCACCTGTGTTTTGGAAGGTGTCAAGAAACTTGGCGTAAAGCTCTCCGCCATCTTGAACTGTACCATAAGCATAATCTAACAGCTGAAGGTATTCTGATGGTGAGCTGTTGGGGTTCAAGTGCTTGACTACATCAGCTGCTTGGGGTAAAAGAGACTCAATGATCTTTTGGGATTGTTGCAGTTTGGACATAGCAGGATCAGTCAAGATTAATTCTACACTGGAGCGCCAAGTATCATAATCTGGCTCATAAGTTGGTCAGAGGTCTTTGCCAGAAAAAGCTCTGAGCTTTTGTGAAAATGGCTGCACGGAAAAATCTTCCCTTTTTACAATGTGTTCAACTACCACACATTGCACTTCTGGGGGATTTAAATCATGTGCAGAAATGGTGGGCATACTTTGAGCTGGGGTGCTCGCAGTGTGATTTGACTGGTTAGTTGGTTGTGCACCTTGAATACTGGGCTCAGCTGCAGAAGGCTGAGGTTGAGGTTCATCCAAGGAAGCTTCAGGTAACTTAACTTGTTCTGATTGATCATTTTCAGGTTCTCGGATTGACTCAGAAATCTGTGACATCATGTCTTTCAGGACATCTGCAAAATCTCTGCCACTTATCTTCGCTAGGTTTTTAATGTCAGTGAGATATGACTTGGTCGTATCGTTCCCTACACGGTGCGTGTAAACACTGGCAAGAGATTGTATCATATAGCTAGCTCCACTATCAGATACATGGGTACATGGCAATGGGTCAAGAGCTTCAACAGCAATACCCAAGTTATACTCAAAAATAACACTCTGGGAAAACTCAGACTTACTATCTGCTACTTTTATGACTCTTGAAATCGATCCATACCATTTCAAAAAGTCAGTCACTTCATCATTCAGCGATTTCACTCACTATCACTGCATTTGGCACTTTCACAGATTCATGCTCAACAATATCCATTTTTGGTACGTTATAGGCTTGAAATAACGTAAGGGAAAGAAGAAAAAGGCTCTTGGCTGTCTCGCCAAAGCTTATTGTAACCCTTGCCTTACGTTAATTAGGTAAAAGTAATTCTTAAGTGTAGACCAGTTGCTAGGCTCGTAAGGATTACAATAGGAAATAAAATAAGTGTGGAATAAAATACCTGGAGGCAAGAAATGAGCAATGATGGCTGTTATTTTTAAAGATAAAGAAAACAAAATAAAAACAATTTACAAATACACAGTAATAACAACAGCCGGCATGAAATAAAACCCCAAAAATGTCCTACTGAGCTCAGTGTTTGTTTGTCTTTTTTTTTTTTTTTTAGTCGTTTGACCAGTCAAGATATCTTTTATTTCAAAGTTCAGGTTTCTTTTCCTTTTTTAAAGCGGCAGTTTAAGTTGTTATCACTTTGATTTTTGTGCACTGGAGAGAGGAAGGATGTTCTTCAATCGAGATCTTGGTTCAGGTCTTGGTTCAGGCTCGTCATCTCCATCCGGAGAGAATCCAGGATTCAGAAGTTTTTTAATCGACAACAAAAAACCTAGCCTGCACAACAATAATGGTATTATTGTATACAGCCAAAGTAATGCATTTTTCAATCTCTTCTCATATATCACTATAGTTTAGTGTTTAAATTCTTCTCTCATATTACCATTGTTACAATCCAGTAATATAGTAATATTTTACATTTTACATCTTACATGCATGTTTTTTTTACTCAAAATCTCTCTTGTAGTACATGAAATACTTTTTTTAACTCATGTAACCAAATAAATGAATTTCTTTTTTTATCGCTACATTATTTAACCATGAAATTATGATTAATATTTTTAACCAATTAAATTATTGACTTTTTAACCTTTTCTTTGTAAATCATGAAATGAAATACAATTAATTTATCACATGACCAGGGAATATACTGTCCCATTACTTCCAACATTCCCTTTTAAAATCAGTAAAACCCTGTCTGAGCTACTGGGTTTAGCATAACCTGTGAATTTACATAGAAAACCCATAAAAATGTGCTTTTAACATCGAACTAAACATTACATTCGACCAGAAATAGTGCAAAAAGAACTAAAAGTACTTCATTATACTGTTGTGAACTGAAATCACATTTGGAAAAACCATACAGAAAACAAAAAAACACCCTTTTCCATTGCTTTTAAACAGAAAAGATCCACTCACAATTAGCATTAGCATAACGCTAACATTAGCATGGTGCTAGCATGCTTTCTTTAAGCACGGACTTGGTTTTCACTCACCAAGATGAGGTATCAGCGTGAACACAGCAAGAGACACAGCCACACGGTCTCTCAAGCTCGTGCTCCCATCAACTTAGGACAATAAATGTTTCAAATTAGCATCTGGACAGTGTTTTGATTTATTTATAACACTTTTATACATTAAACTCACCAAGACAACCCACAGGTTTTTACACGGACCATCTACAGCCTCTCTCGTTCATTCTCAGAGTGCAAAAAAAAAAACCTGAAAAACTGGTACGTGACTCAGTGCTCTGCTCGGAAGGCGGGACAAATATCGCTCTTAACAAATAAAAAGGTCAAGATCACCCAACGTGACCATGAAACAGGAAAACAAAAGTTGGATAACGAGGCTCACGCTTCCTCTTTTCAAAATAAATGTTTTTCAAAATAAAATCACACAAATGCATTAACGCAAATGAGATGTGAGAAAAAGGGTCATTTTCTCAGCTGGATTACACCATACACACTAAATGGCACTTACCAAGCTAAGTGACACGTGCGTCATGGGGTTCCCGCGTTCAACGTGCGTTTACAGCCTTTGGATCCAAATCTTAAAATTTAACAAACGGGGCATTAGAATTTGATAATACAGCAATGTCTCATTGCAGGTGTTTGTTCAGGCTTACCAATCTCAAGTTTTATCAGAGACAAAGACTGCTATTAGCACGTTAGCGTCGCCATATCATCAAGGACCGTCTCTCTCTCTTGGTCGGTGTCTTTCGGCGTCTGGCGTGACTAAGCCAAAAAAATGCAAGTCATACCCAGACCCGGAGAGAGAGCGCTTAACCCATTGGCTGGCGCTGCCAAACAATGGCGCAGCCATTGGTTGCTCAAAATACCAAATAAAAACATTTGGAACTTTATCAAAACTCCCCAGAAAATGTTCCCTACTGTTTTATGAATATATATTTATTTAAATATTCATCTCTAAATTATTTACTCCCATTGTGAAATGGGTGTTTTTCTTTTTAAAAGTGGTATCAATATTCATATTTTTATTAGCGTTTTTAACACTGGGTTACATGTAACATAACAAAATGTGACAAAAGTGAAGTGCTGTGAGTACTTTCAGGAAGCACTGTAAGTCTCTGTCGAAGACATGTCTCTTCTCATTGGCATTTAATTCAAGTAAAGAGTGAACACTCAACGGCTGACTGTATTCTGTGTTTTTATTGTATTTTTTCTTTTGATGTATTTTATTCCTATTTATTGTGTCATAGTACTTCCTGCCTTCTAGCTTGGTGCTCAGTATAATGCAACGGGGGGAGGAAAGCTAATAACCCAGCCACAAGGGGTGCACACGCCAATGTACTCCCTTTGCCGGTCCCAACCTGGGATAAATGGGCAGGATTGTGTCAGGAACATGAAATTCTTGACAAATCGATATGTGAATCATGACAATATAAGGTGATGATACTCTGTGGTGACCACAAAAAGGGCAGCAGCTGAAAGGAAAAAAAATCCTAATTATTGTGTACTTTTGGTTTTGTTAGTTTGATTTTAATTTTTATCTAATTGTACAACACTTTGGACTTTATTTTTAAGTGTGCTCTACACAATTTGTCTAAGCTAAAGGCAAACAGCTAATCTAAAGGCTAACACCAGGCGAACACCACTTCTATAAGTTCTGTTTATGAATGTCTGCTTCTGTCATATTGATTGAAGAGTTAGCTCACGTGCAGGGTGCCACACCAGCAAAAACTCACACGACACAGAGAAGCTACATTTAAACAATTTATGAAAATTATTATCTATGATCTATTTCAAAATAGAGAGCACAGTTATGGAAAACGTCACTCGCCAGAGGAAGACAGCCTGTGGGGAGAGATGAGAGCTGAAAAATGAGTGGACGGAAGGGAAGTGGTGAATACAAATTTGTCACTTATGTGCATTGAGCAGAGGGCCCGACAGAGAGACCCAGCAGGAAATAGATGAACCAGCAGGATGAAGCTGGCAGGGAGTAGGAAAAGGATGTAGCTGGGTGGTGTCTGACCGGGTGGAGACAGGTAGCTGAGGTGGGGTGAGGATGATGGAACAGGTGAGCGCACAATGATCCGCAGAGACGCATCGCACTGATGGCAGCAACCTGGGAAGAGGAGAGAGGAGAGGAATTAGGTTATAATCCTTTGAATATAACTTCAATTCGCTTGCTAGTGGCATTGGTAGTATACTCAACGAGCCAGCACTGAAGCCTTCACTTGATGGTCCTTTTATGCGCTGGTGAGGCAGGAGCGGCAGGTGCATCCACTCACGCAGGTGTAATGATTGCCTGAGGAGGCGGGGAATCTTTAACAGGAAGGAGGGGGCGTGCGCTCGCTTGAATATGACAGCTTCCTAGAAAAAAAACTGGACTATCTAGTATATGTTAAATCAAGAAATCATTTAAACAGAAATATTTTTCCCCTTAACCTGTCAAGCAGCTAGGTGAGCAGAACAGAAATCTGCTTCCCTTATTGTGCCACACAGATTTTACTTTGCCAAAAGGAGTTTTATACAGTATATACGTATCTACTATATGTTGTTTATAACTCCTCTTGTAATAACTTTTAATACTTAATTTAAATTGTTTTACCCATGAAGGGCAGGGGGGGGGGGGGCAGACAAAGAAGACAAACAGACTAAAACAACTGAAACAAACAGATGACAGACTGTTTCTTCCACTGAAGAGGTCTGAACACGAGTCTGGTGTCTGCACCTGTAAAAGGAGAAACATATGTGTGTATGTAGATGTGTGTATGAGATCGTGCACAAAGTAAGTGTGTGCATGTGAATGGTTTGCCAGGAAACATATGAAGAGGGTGGCTGGTCACAGCAACCCACCTTTCTTCCCCTGGACACCCAAGCAAGCAGGACAACACCACCAACCCCCAGAGAGCACAAATGTCCCCAGGCCAACAAGCCCAAGGACAGCCAGGCATCTGGCCCAGGAGGGATGGCCGAGGGAGGCCAGGCCACCAAGCGGCCAGCACGGCTGACCCATGCCCCTGGACTGGACCCCTTGACCCCCCCAGCGGGGCCAACGCCAGCCCCCGGGCCTCAGACACTGGGAGGCCAGTGCCCCCATCCCCTAGGCTGGAGACCGGCCCGCACCCCAGGCACGAGCACCCTCAGCACAAGCACTTCCACAGTGGGCCCACCCCCACGCCAGCGTCACCGCCACACATTCCAGAGACCCCCACACCCCACGCCCAAAGAAGGTGGCAGTAAGGCACAGGGGACCCACAGGGGGCCAGCCCCCCCATCCAGGGGAGCTCACCCAGCCAGAAGGTGCTACCCCCTCAATCCAGCACCTCCTGACCAGCACACACACCCATTCCCACGCACTGACACCCTCATGTTCTCATACATACCCACTTGCACCCATCCAAACACACTCACACACTCTCACTTGCCCTCTCCCCCACACAATCGCACTCCCGGACTCACCCACTCTCTCCCACTCCTGTACCAGCTCAATCTTGCTCCCACTACCAATCACCCTCAGTCAACCGCATCCACCCACGCTCACCCATACACACACTCTCACTCACGTTGCGACCTACTTATATTCACTGGTGCTCTCCCCACACTCATTCACCCTTATTACTTGGGGTGGCCGCGGTGCAGATGCAGCAAGCATGAATATGCACGAGCGCATGGGCCGGCAGCCACAACCCTGCTGACCCGCTCCAGGGTGGTCGCGGCCACAGAAGCAGACCACCACCCCCAGAGCCTACCCGAAGTGACTGATCTGCAGATGACCACAAGCGCTCCAAGATGCCACCCGACATGCAAAGCGTCATACAAAACCGTCCCACCATCTCCACGCATCACTCCCTCACTCTCGTTTACTCTCTTGTTCAATCACTCTCTCACTCCCTTGCTTGCACCTATTCATACGGCAGCACTCAGGGATTTTCACCACATGACAGGCCCCCGGCAGAGGGAGGGTAGCAGGGGTGAGGAAAGACCGCTGCCCCCATCTCCGATGCATGAATCATGACGGGTGTGTGTTAATTGTGTGGTGTGATTGTGTGCAGGTGTGTGAACTACCAGTGTGCAGTTAAAATTGGGGGGATGGTGGTTGGAGCACTGCTAGCCACTGCTATAGGCAGTGGGGCTCCCATCTCCCCAAACCCTCAGTGTTTATAGTGCAATTAAAATTGAGGTGAGGTTGGCTTCACTGTGCAGCAGCCAGAGGGATCCCCTTCACCGACACAGTACGGCACACCTCCACCCCAAAACCCTAAGTGTATCCAATAAGCTGTATGTTCCACCCAGAATCGGGGGGGGGGGGGGCTAAAACTGGGAGAGAGGAGGGACAAAAGGGAGCCCATTCCCCTCCCCCCCAGAAGCCAACTCGGAAAGTGCCTCAAGAGGCCACCCACTGCCCCAGATCCCAACCCAGGGTGAGGGCCACCAGGCCAAGCAGCTCAAGACCCGCCAGCGTCACACCTTGGTGCTCCCAGCACCACATGCACGATGAAGTAGATACACCCACACCTCCTCTCACACATCTTGCACACACAAACACACACAACAACAATAATAACAATAATGAACAATGGGCCAGACCCATATGGTGCCCCACATGCGAAGCAACACCCAAGAGCATCCACCGCAAGCCCACACTTACCCATCCCAGACACACACATCCGCAGCTACAGCCACCCCAGGGCAAATCAGTGGTTGCCAAACCATGCCAATGGCCCTCCGGCCACCCCCAAGAACCCACACACACCAACACCCGGAACAAGAACATCGGAGGCAATGCGGTAAAGCGCCCCACCCCGTGACACAATGGCAGGACGGCCAGGAAAAGCAGGCCCCAAACCACAAACCCCCAGGGCCACTAGACGGCCCGCCCAACCCCCTGCCATCCAACGAGGTCCCCCCACCCACACACACACCCTCCACCCCTGCATGTCCACCCACAAGTATCCTCACACACACCCCCACACACAACCACCCTCATGTGCACACACACACACACACTCACCATCACACCCACACACATCCCCGCATGCCCACACGCAACACACACACCCACAAGCCCACACACACGTGCATGCACCAACATCCACACCCACCCACACACACACAAACCCACACACACCCACACTCATGCACACCTGCACATACACATGCGCACACACACTCACACACGTATGCATACACACATACACATGCACACACAAACACACACACACACGCACACCAGCAGGCCCTGGAGAATGGAGGACAACCCCCCTCACCCCGGAATGCAGGCACCAGCCCCAGGAGCGCTGCCAGGGCCTCAGGAATGGCACAACCCTGCCACGCAGGGATGCGCCAGAGTTGGCCTGCACCACCAGCACACACCCAATTCCAGCCCAGAGGGGGAACGCCCCCCCCCCCAACAACAGGGGCCCAGAGCCAGACCTAGCCCCCCCCCAGCAGGCAAAGCAAGCAAGCCTGGGGCCACGGCCCATCCCCTCGGCCAACCCTGAAGGCCCCCCAGGCCAGACGCACAACCACCCCATGACAGACTCCCCAGATACCAGCCCCAGTGGGTCACAGAAAACCCTTGTGGTTAGGGCTCAGTCAGCTGCCAGAGATGCCAAGGAGAGTGAGCCACCACCCACCACCCCTCCCCTCAGGTTATAGAATTAATAAGCAGGGACCAGAGAGAATTGAATTCAGCCAATTGGTTTTTAGAGGAGGCAGACATTCTCTCCAGGCTAATATAATCTGCTAGGAGGTTAATATAGTGAGTTGTATATAAATTATTTCTTGATTTCCAATTCATGAGGATACTTTTCTTTGTGATGCATAAGGCAGTGAGAACCATGTGTGACATCCTTACCTCTATATTCATTTCACTTAAATTACCTGGTATGCAAAGTGTGGGAGAGGATGGGATATGGTGCCCAAGCCATGCCGATAAGTCTTCACATGTCTTTTGCCAGAACTTTTGGACCGATGCACAGGACCACATAGCATGCATATAACTATCCAGAACATTGCTGGTGCAATGGAAGCAGATATTTGTTTGATTCAGGTGTTTTGTATTGAATTACTTGGGTGAAGGATGAGGCAGGATGACCGTTGGCAAACGCAGCTTTATTACAGGAACTATGCACAAGCAGATACACTGTATGCACCAGCAAAGGCATCTGGCAAAGAGACCACAAGATGGTGCCCTTGCCTTATAGATGGCCAGTGCAGTGATGTGACAGGAAGTGCACGTCACTACCCCACACTTCACAATAAGGTGCCGGAACCTGACACCACACTCTCTCCCCCCCACTTAGAAAAGTCCAAAACCATGCACACAATTAAAATCTCCTCAACGTGGGGCCTGAATCACCCACTAAAATAACGAAAAGCAATGTACTACAATGGCCTAACACATTCTGTGGCTGTTTGTGTGTTTGCTTGTTTGTGTGTTTGAGGCTTGCCAAGCAAAGTTTATATACAGTCGACAGGAGCTGATAACTTATGGACTACAAGCCAGAGTGGATATTACGGATGACTTTCAGTGGGCGCATAACATTCCCGCGGATATTACGAGACCCCACGGCTCTTCGTGGATTGTTATTGGGAGTATCAAGCGGCACCATCGGCGTAGAGAGAGGAAGCAAAAGCGGGGCTGCAGGGCAGGCCTGCTAGCCAAGCTGCGGAAACGGCCCCACAAACCACCGCTTCCGAGCATTTTTTTCTCAAATGCCAGATCCATCGTGAACAAAATGGATGATATGGAGCTGCTGCTTGCTGCAAATCACTCTGTTTGAGACTGTTGTGTCCTCATAGTTACAGAGACATGGCTACACCCGGTGATCCCCGATGCCGCCGTCCAGCTAGCAGGGTGCATGCTACACCGGCAGGACCGCAATGGAGACTCTGGTAAGAGCAGAGGTGGAGGTCTATGCATCTATGTCCATAATGACTGGTGCTCACAGAGCCGGATTATTGACAGTTACTGTTTACCGGATATAGAGATTTTGTCAGTTACACACAGATCCTTCTATCTGCCAAGAGAGCTATCAAACATGGTTATTACAGCTCTCTACATTCCACCTGATGCTAAGGTTAGCACTGCTCTCAGCCACTTGTATGACACCGTAAACAAACATCAGAGGGCTTACCCCGAGGGAGTACATATTATTGCTGGAGACTTTAACCAGGCATGTTTAAGGATTGTTCTCCCCAGTTTCACTCAACATGTGAAATGTTCCACCAGAGGAGGGAATACACTTGATCGGGTGTATTCAAACATCAAGCATGCCTATAGAGCAGTACCCCTGTCACATCTTGGTCTGTCTGACCATACAACCCTGCTCTTGGTCCCAGCCTATGCCCCTCTTAGGAGGAAAATAAAGCCCACCACAAAAATTCTTAACATCTGGCCTGCAGACGCTCTCCCTAAATTGCAAAACTGTTTTGCTGAGACAAATTGGGACTTATTTGAACACCATGACCTAGAGGAATATACACAGACAGTGCTATTCTACATTTCATGCTGTACAGAATATGTTACAATTAAGAAAAACATCCGGGTTTATCCTAATCAGAAACCCTGGATGACCGGATATATTTGCAACCTTCTCAGAGTTCATGACATGGCTTTAAATTAGGTGACAGGGCCTTATATGCAGTAGCAAGAGCTGACCTGAAGAGGGGCATTAAAGAGGCCAAACGGACCTACAAGAGGAGAATTGAGGAGCATCTCACAAACAACAACACAAGGAGGATGTGGCAGTGAGTGCTGTAGATCACCAACTTCAAGGGCAGCACATCCATCATCCCCGACACCGGGGCATCGCTGGCAGAGGAGCTAAACTGCTTTTTTGCATGCTTTGAAGAAAAGACCAGATCATTACCATACTCATCTCTTCCTGACACTGACGTCCAGGTGCTGTCTGTACAGGAGTATGAGGTGAGGAAAGTGTTTAGATCCATGAATCCAAGGAAGGCGGCTGGTCCGGATGGTGTACTTGGGAAGGTACTCAACGCCTGTGCCTTTGAGCTTTCCCCAGTGTTCACAAAAATCTTTAATCTGTCTCTGTCACAAGCCACTGTCCCACCCTGCCTCAAATCAGTAGTCATAATCCCTGTCCCCAAAAAGCATGCTGTGGACTGTTTAAATGATTACAGACCCATTGCTCTCACCTCTGTTGTAACAAAATGTTTGGAGAAACTTGTACTGAGGCACATCAAAACCAGACTACCCACGACCTTTGACCCCTTTCAGTTCGCCTACAGGGAAAACAGGTCAACAGGGGATGCCATCACCATTGCTCTCAGCTCTGGAACATCTAGAACACAAGAACTCATACGTCCGGATGCTCTTCGTTGATTATAGCTCTGCATTTAATACTATTACACCACATATTCTGATTAGTAAACTGGTTCACCTCGGTCTTCACACACAGCTCTGCTCCTGGATTATGGACTTTCTCTCAAACCGCCCCCAAACTGTTAGACTTGGCCCTCACCTTTCCTCTATCATTACTTTCAGCACCGGCTCCCCGCAGGGCTGTGTGCTGAGCCCACTTTTGTATTGTCTGTACACCTCTGATTGCACACCTATTCATCCGTCCAACCACATCATTAAGTTTGCAGATGACACAACTGTTGTGGGACTCATCTCAGGGGAGGATGAGTCCGCCTACTGTGATGAGGTCCAAAATCTGTCTCTGTGGTGCTCTGCAAACAATCTGATTTTAAATACGAAGAAAACTAAAGAACTCATATTGGACTTCAGGAAACGCAAAGCTGACCCATCCCCCATTTTTATCAATGGTGACTGTGTGGAAATAGTGCATAGCTATAAATTTCTTGGTACACATATCACAGACACCCTTTCCTGGACCACAAACACCACAGCTATCGTTAAGAAGGACCGGCAACTATCCACTCCCTCAGGATTTTAATAAGAAACAACCTTTGTAAGAGGCTGCTGATGACCTTTTACCGGTGACCTTCAACCTCCTTGGACGTGGCCGCAGGAGGAAACTTGATGAAAAATGGAAGAGACGGATAATACGAATGGTAACAAAAGAGCCCAGAACAACCTCTAAACACATTCATGGTGAACTCCAAGGTCAAGGTACATCAGTGTCAGATCGCACCATCCGTTGTTGTTTGAGCCAAAGTGGACTTCATGGGAGACGACCAAGGAGGACACCACTGTTGAAAACAAATCATAAAAAAGCCAGACTGGAATTTGCCAAACTGCATGCTGACAAGCCACAAAGTTTCTGGGACAATGTCCTATGGACAGACGAGACAAAACCGGAACTTTTTGGCAAGGCACATCAGCTCTATGTTCACAGACGCAAAAATGAAGCATACCAAGAAAAGAACACTGTCCCTACTGTGAAACATGGAGGAGGTTCTGTTATGTGCTGGGGCTGCTTTGCTGTATCTGGCACAGGGTGTCTTGAATCTGTGCAGGGTACAATGAAATCTCAAGACTATCAAGGTATTCTAGAGAGAAATGTGCTGCCCAGTGTCAGAAAGCTTGGTCTCAGTCGCAGGTCATGGGTCTTGCAACAGGATAATGACCCAAAACACACAGCTAAAAACACCCAAGAATGGCTAAGAGTGAATCATTGGACTGTTCTAAAGTGGCCTTCTGTGAGCCCTGATCTAAATCCTATTGAACATCTGTGGAAGGAGCTGAAACATGCTGTCTGGAGAAGGCACCCTTCAAACCTGAGACAACTGGAGCAGTTTGCTCATGAGGAGTGGGCCAAAATACCTGCTGACAGGTGCAGAAGTCTCATTGACAGTTACAGAAATCGTTTGATTGCAGTGATTGCCTCAAAAGGTTGTGCAACAAAATATTAAGTTAAGGGTACCATCATTTTTGTCCAGGCCTGTTTCATGAGTTTGTTTTTTTTTTTTTTAAATAATTCTGTTGAACCACAATTCAAAAGCACTGTCTGATTTTCATTGGCTGTTTTTCATAGAATTTTTATTTATTACCACTTTTGTCAGATTCAAGTTATTTCTGTGACCATTGTGGGTTTTTCTTTCATCAGCAGAGGGGTACCAACAATTTTGTCCATGGCTGTAAAGTGCATTATATTACATTACACTACATATCAAAACATGCATTCATTAAAACATCAGAACTATAAATAAAGTGCTACCGCACAGTCATTTGAGTGAAAAAAACTGGAACCTGCATGGGGGGCAGCCCCTCAGCAGGCGCACCCCTGGAGACCGCAGACCCCCAGAGCAATGGCCGACCCTCTGGATGACGGAGTTTGGATCCCACACTGCCATCACCAACTCCTGTCCAGCCTCGCTACCTGGATCGTCTTCTCAAACATGCCGAAGCTGATTGGCGTGCCTCGATGAGCCGTCAGACAACCTGAAGCATGCGGCACCCAGCTTAGCCACAACGCACAGACACCCTCGATGATTTTCTGGCTGTTGTTCAGCCCATCTTTGCCGTTAACATCCTTCACCCCGAACCCACACCAAGTCCATAACCTGGAGTGGAATTTTACTCGGTCCGATGTGTTGTTACTGAGCATGCGGTAACTCCATGCTTGACTGTCTGGCCCTGTCCTCTTCTATAAATGTTGTAGCGTTCACCGTTGTAGCTGCAGACCCCTCAGTCAACCATGGTATGGGTACCGACCCAGGGCAAAAACTGGCCGACTTGACCACCGTAGCGTCCGTTAGGTCTTCGTCCTGTTCGCTCCCAGTGTCCGTTGGGGGCAAGTGGGTTGATTTCTCCCATGGATTTCCCGGGAAAACAAATGGCACACCCTGGCGTAATGATTTCAGCATGCACATTTACCACAACATTTCCCTCTAGCTGTGCATTTCTTAGCTTTATGGTGGTGCATCATGGTCCCACAACCCTTGCAAAGGAGTTTTCCTGGGGCAGACCTTTGGCTGGCAGCATTGACTTCCCAAAAATCTTCGTCGGAGCTATCCTCCCTATCAGGGTCCACAACATTAGCTGAGGCAAGCGGCTCCGGCTTCTTTTGTGGTTGGCACCAATTTAGCTCCACAGCTAGCTTAACAGCGGCTTCCGACTGGGGAGCTAGCTCCATTGCTTTAGCTAGCATTAAGTCATTGGGCTCCATCAATAGCCTAGCACGCAGCTCAGTGTTACACACATGCTGTGCTAGTTGATCGCATACCATTTCATCTTCAAGCGGTCCAAAACGACACTCGCTGGCTAGCTGCTTCAAGTCAATGACCTATTGGTGGATAGGCTCACCTATCTGATATCGCTGATATTGCTGTCGAACAGTCAAGTTGTCTGGGGTGGAGAAACGTATAGCTAGCAGCTTCACAATGTCCTCACATGAGTCCGCTGTGCCGAGCGTCCACAGGATCCTCTGGCCCTCCATACCCAAGTTGTTAATGAGAAGCGCCCACTCTCTCGCTTTATCAAGTTCCCCGAGGCCCAGCGCCATAACATACAGAACATCTGATAGGCCTCCCACCAATGCGGCCACAAAACCTGTGGTTTGCCTGGGAGCTTGAGAAAGGGATGAAGCAGGGTGATGCACGCCTCCATGAGTTAATCCTCGATCACCAAATGTTACGTATGGAAATACCTGGGTGAAGGATGAGGCATGATGATGGTTGGTGAGCACAGCTTTATTATAGGAACTATGCACAAGCAGATACACGGCATTCACCAACAGAGGCAAGCGGTAAAGAGATCACAAGATGGTGCCCTTGCCTTATATATGGCCAGTGCAGTGACATGACAGGAAGCGCATGTCACTACCCCGCACTTAGTGCCAGAACCCGATACCACATCAGGCCCATTTTGAATATCCTTCTTCCTGTGTAATGAGTTCTATGTAGAACTATGTACTGTATGAGTTATAAGTTTGAGTTTTTAGTCATGTTAAAAGTGTTTAAGCATATTTGTGTCCAGAAGCTTTCATCTTTATTAATTGATACATCTGTCTCTGATTTTGATTTTGGAAGAGATACTTACTCATGCAGTTTTGATAATAATCTGTGTATTTTGGATTTCAATTTAGGGGACAAAGATTTAGAAACCCTGTCACCTTTACTGGTACCTGTAAATCTGTCTGATTGAGACTGAATCTTGCTTTTATTATGGATTTAAGCTGTTGGTATTCAAGAAACTTTTTATCACTGATGTCATACTGTGACACCAGTTCCTGGAATTGGATAAATTTTCCACCTCGAATAAGATGCTCAAAGTTTTTTATTCCTTTCTCATACCATAGTGGAAAATATAACATCCTCTTTTGTCGCAGGATATCAAGGTTATTCCAAATGGGTGTGAGTTTGCAAGGGGCAAGTGAAGACCCTGTTATTTTTAAAAATTTCCACCAGGCTGTCAGAGAGGAGGTAATGTTAATATTTTTAAAACAGTAAAGGCATTTGATACACAAACTCATGAAAGGTAAGTCAGAGATTTTTAGCAACCCACAGTAAGCCTGTTCAGCATCTAACCATGGGTTTCCTAGTGGGGTTGATTTTGTCCATTTAGAAACAAACTGCAGCCTATTGGCTAAGAAGTAATTTAAAAAAATCGGTAAATTTAAACCTCTGCACTCTTTTGATTTTTAAAGAGTTTTTAAACTGATTCGTGATGATTTGTCCTTCCATAAAAATGTACTTATATCTGAGTCTAGAGACTTTAACCAGGCCATAGATGGTTCGGTAGGAATCATTTAAATAGAACCTATCTGTCAAAGTGAAGTAGGCTAAAAGATTAAAAAAAAAAAGAGCAACACATCATGTTGTCAACTAAAGAAATGCAAGAACAGATGAGAAACAAAAAACCCAAACAACATCAAAAGAACTGCATGCCTCACTTGCCTCAATTTGGACACTGGTCCATGATTCAACAATATGAAAGAGACTGGGCAAAAATGGCATCCATTGGAGAGTTCCAATATCAAAACCATTGCTGACCAAAAAGAACACAAAGCCTCGCTGCACATTTGCCCAAAAATATCTTGATGATCCCAAGACTTTTGGAGAAACATTCAGTGGACTGACGAGCCAAAAGTTGATTGTTTTAGAAGTCATGTGTCCCATTACATGTGGCATAAAACTAATACAGTATTTTGACCCAGTGGAGGAGATAGGAGAGAGGAGGATGGTGGCTAAGCTGTCATCTCTGCTGAAGTCTGAGTCCCACCCCATGCAGGACACACTGAATGCACTGAGGAGCTCATTTAGCGGTAGGCTGCATTATCGTAGGTGCACGACCGAGAGGTTTCGCAGGTCCTTCCTACCTACAGCTGTCAGACTTTATAACCTAAGCAGGGCTGCTAGTAGAGGTTGTAAAAAAAAAAAAAAAAAAAAAAAACTTTAGATAGATAGATAGATATATGTACTTTATTGATCCTAAACTGGGAAATTACAGTGTAACAGCAGCATGACAGTAGACAACCAAACAACAGAAACACACACATGACAGACAAAGGGATTACTCATGGAAAGTAAAAAAAATAACACGACTATAAAAACCTATATACATCATACCTTAATATATGATGACCCTTATAAACACATGAATCATCCCACTGCACAAAGAAGGACTATCAGGAGCAGAGTGAAAATGTGAGGTACCAGTTAGTCTGCAAGGTGCAGTGTGGCAGCATAGCTATGAACAGAATACATCATAGTGAGTTATTGTACAGTGAAATTGCATGTGGCAGGAAAGATTTCTTGTACCTGGCCATTCGACAGCGAAGCTGTAGTAGTCTACTGGAGAAAGTGCTCCGCTGTCTATCTAGTGTGTGGTGGAGGGGTGATCAGGATTGTCCATGATGGATTGCAGTTTATTTAGTGTTCTCCTCTCCACCACTGTCTCAAAGGTCTCTGGTCTGAGACCAATTACAGAGCCAGCCCTCTTGATAATCTTGTCAAGTCTGTTGGTGTCTCTGGCCCTGATACTGCTACCCAAACAGACAGCAGCAAAGAAGATGGTGCTGGCGACAGTGGTCTGGTAGAAAAGCTCCAGCATCCTGCTGCACACACTGAAGGATCTCAGCTTTCTCAGGAAGTAGAGTCTGCTCATCCCCTTCTTGTGCACAGCATCGGTGTTGGATCTCCAGTCCAACCCACTGCTGATCCTGACACCCAGATATTTGTAGTCCTCAACCACTCCCACATCCTCCCCCCTAATCTGCAGTGGCTGAGAAGGTGTCTTCCTCTTCCTGAAGTCAATCACCATCTCTCTGGTCTTGCTGACATTCAACCTCAGGTGATTCTGCTCCATCCACTCCACAAATTTGTCTACCAGTGCCCTGTACTCCCCCTCCTCTCCTCCTCTTATACACCCCACAACAGCTGAGTCATCAGAGAATTTCTGAAGGTGGCATGACTCAGTGTTGTACTGAAAGTCAGTAGTGTATAAGGTAAAAAGAAAAGGAGAGAGCACAGTCCCCTGTGGAGCTCCCGTATCACTAGCCACCGCTCCAGACAAGACATTGCCCAGCCGGACAAACTGTGGTCTGCCTGTCAGGTAGTCAGTAATCCAGGAGATCACAGAGCTGTCAACCCCCATCACCCGCAGCTTCTCACCCAGCAGCAGTGGTTGGATGGTGTTAAAGGCACTGGAGAAATCAAAAAAAGTGATTCTCACAGTATCTCCTCCACCATCCAGGTGCAGATGGGCTCATTGTAGCAGGTAGATGACAGCATCTTCAACACCTAAATGGGGCTGATATGCAAACTGCAGAGGGTCCAGCCACGTCTTCACCCGTGGCCTCAGGTGGGCTAAGACCAGTCTCTTCAGGACCTTCATCACATGAGATGTGAGGGCAACTGGTCGGTGGTCATTCAGATCCGATGGAGATGACTTCTTGGGGACAGGAACCAGGCAGGATGTCTTCCACAGCACCGGTACTCTCTCCAGACTCAGGCTCAGGTTGTACAGGTGTTTCAGTACCGGAGATAGCTGGTTGGCACAGGTCCTCAGGGTCCTTGCAGAGATGCCATCAGGGCCCGCCGCCTTCCACTGATGGATTCTCTCCAGCTGTTTATGACCTAATAAGCAATGAATACAAAAGTCGCAACAAACTTGCACAATAATGCTCCCCTCCATTACACAACTAGGACAATACCAATCGCTACAGAGGGTGACAACTAGGTTGACTCAAATACGAAATATGCTGTATGGGTACATATTCATACTAGGTGGGGTAACTGAATAGACCATTATGCTGTTTATTCCATCTAGCTACTATGCTCCACACTGTGTATATATATTTATATATTTTATTTATGTGTACATATGTACACTACCGTTCAAAAGTTTGGGGTCACTTAGAAATTTCCTTATTTTTGAAAGAAAAACACTTTTTTTCAATGAAGATAACTTTAAACTAATCAGAAATACACTCTATACATTGCTAATGTGGTAAATGACTATTCTAGCTGCAGATGTCTGGTTTTTGGTGCAATATCTACATAGGTGTATAGAGGCCCATTTCCAGCAACTATCACTCCAGTGTTATAATGGTACAATGTGTTTGCTCATTGCGTCAGAAGGCTAATGGATGATTAGAAAACCCTTGTGCAATCATGTTAGGTCTGCAATGCTGTAATTGCTGCAAAAGGAGGATACTTCAGCTCCGCATTCAACACCATCCGCCCCGCTCTGCTCCAGGACAAGCTGTCCCTGCTCGGCGTGCCTGACTCCCTCTGCAGGTGGATCACCAACTTCCTGACGGACCGGAGGCAGCATGTGCGGCTGGGGAAGACTGTCTCTGACTCTGTCAGCATCAGCACCGGATCACCCCAGGGCTGTGTACTTTCCCCCCTACTCTTCTCCCTTTATACCAACTCCTGCATCTCCAGCCATCAGTCTGTTAAGCTGATCAAGTTTGCGGACGACACCACCCTCATCGGGCTCATCTCCAACGGCGACGAGTCCGTCTACAGGAGAGAGGTGGCCCAGCTGGCGCCCTGGTGCAGCCACAACAACCTGCAGCTGAACGCTCTGAAGGCAGTGGAGATGATCGTGGACTTCAGGAAAGTCACAACCCCTCTGCCCCCCCCTCACCCTCACAGGCTCTCCCATCACCACTGCAGATTCCTTCCGCTTCTTGGGCACCACCATCACCCGGGACCTCAAGTGGGAGCCGACCATCAGCTCCCTCATCAAAAAGGCCCAGCAGAGGATGTTCTTCCTGCGGCAGCTGAGGAAGCTCAAGCTACCCACCAAGATGTTAGTGCAGTTCTACACAGCCATCATCGAGTCCATCCTCACCACCTCCATAACCGTGTGGTACGCAGGAGCCACTGCCAGGGACAGACTAAGGCTGCAGCGCGTCGTGCGCACTGCTGAGAAGGTGATCGGCTGCAAGCTCCCATCTCTCCAGCACCTGTACATCTCCAGGACCCGGAGGCGTGCAGGCCGGATCATAGCCGATCCTTCACACCCTGGTCACGTACTGTTTGCCCCCCTACCCTCAGGTAGAAGACTTCGGTCCATTCAGACTAAAACCTCCCGGCACATGAACAGCTTCTTCCCCTCTGCCATCAGACTGCTGAACACTAAGTGACTTATTGACTCTCGTGCACTAAGTACAGCAGCTCAACCAGACTCATGTCAATCATCACTGTTTCTGTTGCATTACCGTCTGCACTATGTGGTACTCCACAATATCTGCTGCTCGCTAATATATTTAAAAACTGCTTTGACTAGTATTACTCATTCTTATTCTACACTTATTGCATGTATAGTTTTTTATTTCTTTTATCTTATCATGTTTAATGTTGCAGCATTGCACCGAGACAAATTCCTAGTTTGTGTACTACATGAACAATGGCAATAAATCTGATTCTGATTCTGATTCTGATTCTGATTCTTTGACGAAAGCAAAGTTTGAAGGAAAAAAATATTGTTTCAAATACAAATCATTATTTCTAACCTTGTCAATGTCTTGACTATATTTTCTATTCATTTTACAACTCATGGTGGTAAATAAGTGTGAATTTTCATGGAAAACACAAAATAATTGTCTGGGTGACCCCAAACTTTTGAACGGTAGTGTATATTTACTGCTCTTTTTATCTTCTCTGCTAAATTATTGTTCTGAGTGTTGCTATCCCTGTGACATGGTTCACTGACCCAGTGACAAAACACAGACTTCGAAATGATACAATTAGGTTTATTTACAGCAAGAATGTGTATGTTGGTGCATGAGAGTGTAGGCAGGAGCAGCAGGGACAGAGCGGCACACCGTACGACCCAGCAACCCTAAAGACACACAGAGAGGGATTGTTAGTGAGCGTCGTAGCTGGAGTTAAACAGTTACACTGATGCTTACTGTGGGAGCAGATGGAGACAGGCTCAGGTTCAGCATGACGGCTACGGCCAGGAAGACAGTGTCCTTCAGTCGGGAGTGCAGCTCCTGCAGGTGAGTGTCTGGGGAGTTCAACGAAGAAGGAGGGAAGGAAGAACCCACCGCCACGGACTCTGCCTGTGCACAGGGGACTGGAAGACAGGGTGAGTTGAGGATTTGAGCTTACGTGGACGGCTGGAGGGATTCTCCGGTGAGGAACAAAGCATGCTTTGGATGAGATCACGACGAGTAGAAGGAGTTCAATTTCAATTCAATTCAGCTTTATTTATACTGCGCCATATCACAACAGAGGCCGTCTCATGGCGCCAGAGTGCAGAGAAAAACCCCACAGTCTCAGAAAAACCCAGCAATCAGATGATCCCCTATGAGCAAGCACTAAGCGACAGTGGAGAGGAAAAACTCCCATTTGGCAGGAAGAAACCTCTCGCAAAACCAGACTCAGGGAGGGGCAGTCATCTGCTGCAACTGGCTGGGGGTGAGAGGATAGGGAGGATGGAGAGGGCAGACATAAAAATATAACAGTAAGGTACCAAGTACATTATTGGAGGTCAACCAGCAGTATGGATCAAATAACAACAGAACAAAAGTGGGGATAAAGACACAAAATCCCTCCTTAAACGTAAGCTATATTAAAACAGAAGGATTTTACCCTGTTCTTAAAAACAGAGACCGAGTCTGACTCCCGGACCCAGTGTGGTAACTGGTTCCAGAGAGAAGGAGCTTGGTAGCAGAAGGCTCTGCCTCCCACGGTACTTTTGGAGATTCTGGGCACCACAAGTAATCCAGCATTTTGGGAGCGTAATTTTCTATTAGGATGGTAAGGTAATATCAGATCTTTTATATATTGGGGGGCCTGATTATTAAGAGCTTTGAAAGTAAGAAGAAGGATTTTAAACTTGATTCTAAATTCTATGGGAAGCCAGTGAAGGGAGGACAGAACCAGAGAGATATGATCTCTTTTTCTAGAACCAGTTAAAACTCTAGCAGCAGCATTTTGAATCAACTGAAGATTTTTTAAGGATACTTTGGTGATGAAGCTCCTCTGGAGCACAATGAGACATCTCCGCACCGCCAGTCAGGGCAGCGCGGTATAAATAGGCCAGCCGTAATGAGAACCAGGTGAGCGCGCAGCTGGGATAATTAGCAGAGCAGGCCATGACACCCTGTGCTGTTGCAATCCTGGAATTTCCCCATTGTGGGACTAATAAAGGCTTATCTTATCTTATCTTACCTTATCTTATCTTATAAAAAAGAACATCATACCAATAGTCAAACATGGTGGTGATAGTGTGATGGTCTGGGGCTGCTTTGCTACTTCTGGACCTGGATGACTTGCTGTAATTGATGGATTGATAAAATTCTGCTGTCGACCAGAAAATCCTGAAGGAGAATATCTGGCCATCAGTTCATGACCTCACTCTCAAGCTCTCCAATGTGGCTGAATTAAAAGCAATTCTGCAAAGAAAAGTGAGCCAAAATTCCTCAGCAGTAATGTAAAAAACTCAGTGCCAGTTATCGCAAATGCTTGATTGCAGATGTTGCTGCCACCAAGGGTGATGCAACCAGCTATTAGGTTTAGGGGCAATTACTTTTTCACATGGGGCCAGGTTTGTTTGGGTAGCTTTTTTCCCTTTCTAAATGAAATCATTTAAAAATTGCATTTTGCATTTAGTTAGGTTATCTTTGTCTAATAATACTTTTTTCTTTTTTTTATGATCTGAAACATTTAAGTGCGACAAAATATGCAAAATATATTTTAAAAAAAACAACAAAAAGGGGTCACTTTTTTCCCAGCACTATACATGGATTAGACTCTTGTATGAGTCCCATTTTTGGGCATGCCTAACAAGTACTTCTGGGCTCTGTAGTCAGTTTTTCATGAAATCTTGGCAAGAATAATTAGAAGTCTCTAAAGTCTAGATGGTTGCATCTACGGGTGGTTGGGGAGGGCACGAAAAGTTCATCGACTGGAAAGTTCATAATGGTCAAATTTGACCAAATGTGGTTTATTTTTCAGCATAGTCTCCCCTTCGGTCCATACATTTTTTGATCAGATTGTTGGAGCGCTTGGATCCCTGCGGTTGAAAAAATAGCCACATTTGGTCAAATTTGTCCACTCGTATATACTGTAGGAGGGGGGCTGACAAGTTCATAGGCTGATCATGATGCACTGGTAAAATTTGAGCAGATGTGGTTTATTTTTCAACATAATCTCCAATCTCAGTGTATCTGAAACGAAACAATACAGTTAGTATCAGAAAAAGTTGAATGCATGACTAGTTTCGTTGCTGTAGCATAACTCCTTTTTAGTCAGCCTATGAACTTTTCAGCCCCCCTCGTACTGTGCAAACAACAGCAAAGTAAAATGTATTAGCACTAATGTTCTTCTCTGTCTTTTAAGAACTGTGTTTTTGCACAACCACATACTGTTTTTTTAAGTAGGTGTTGCTAACAATGGCTAATGGCTAACTGCCTAAAGCAGTCCAATCCCCCACCTCATGCAATGAAGCCAAAGAAAAGCTTATTTGAGATGAAAGAGTTAAAAATCCTTTTCACACTTCGTTAATCCATGTACTCTTCATTCTTTCAATATTTCATTTCTGAAATGACAACAGATGTGGTTTTGGCCTTGTCAAAATACGATGGGAATTGAACCAAAAAGAAATAATGTATCTGATTTTGTTAGCTGTTGGTTTTGTTTTGTTTTTTTGGTTTGTTTGTTTTTTATTTCATTGTTTTGGTCACCTCAGGAAGTAAGAGCTGGAAGTTACTGAAAAAAAATGTGCCTTTGTATCATGTTAATTTGTTGAAAAGTCAGTGTGATAATCTTTATAAAACAAACATTGCTGGCAAAAGCAACGGCTAAATGTGATATTTTACACAAAAATGATAAAGAGGTCTAAATATAAAAAAATAATTAAATGCTGCAGCCAATATTTTTTTTAAAAAATCAACTTACCATCTACAATAAAGCAATAAAAGAAGCATGACAGGCATAATTTTCCAGACTCATCAACAATAATCACAATAACCCCAAAATTCTTTTTTCAATAATGGATCAATTAATAAACCCGGTTTTTAACATGTCTAGCAGGATGTCTGCAGACTCCAAATGTGAGGAATTTGCAGCTCACTTCAGCAGTAAAATAAAACTTTAATGTCAGCTATTTGTCTAGTCCAACCTACAGCTTTTAATACAGCTGAACCTTTGTTTTTATGTGGGGAAACACCGTACAGTTTTGATCTGGTTGATGATAAGGTGCTCAAGAAAGTTATCTCCGTTAAAACCAGCAACATGCCTTTTAGATCCAATTCCTACACATTTTTTTTAAATCCATTTGTAGCCTTTTAGTTGATGTTCTTAACATTTAAAATTATTCTCTTCAGTTTTTCCTAGTGCTTTTAAGACAGCCATTGTCAAACCTGTTCTGAATTAATAATTTTGACACTGAAGTATTGAACAATTACAGACCAGTGCAACCTGCCATTTTTAAGTAAAATTTTAGAGAAAGTAGTTTTTAACCAGTTAAATGATTTTATGAAAACTCATGATTTGTATTAAACATTTCAATCTGGTTTTCAGTCAAATCACAGTACTGAGACAGCCCTGATCAAGGTTTTAAATGATCTTAGAATTTACCTGGACAAGAGCATGCTCTAGATCCTGGTCTAACTGCATCTAAGTGACACAGTTGACCATGATATTCTTTTAAACAGACTGAACAATATGATCGGCCTCTCAGGCACTGTCTATAGCTGGTTTAAATCCTGCCTTACTGACAGAGAATTTTATGTCACCCTGTGTGAACACTCCTCATCAAAGAGATACAACATGGATTGTGGTGTTCCCCAAGGTTCAATTTTGGGTCCAATTCTTTTTAATTTGTACATGCTGTTACTAGGCAAAGTCATCAGGAGACACTTAATTAGTTTCCACAGTTATGCTGATGATACCCAGCTTTACATTTCCGTGTCTCCTGATGACCCAGCACAAATTGCTGTCCTTTTTAACTGCATTTTAAACATTAAGTCCTGGATGGCAAAGAATTTCGTACAGCTCAACCACGACAAAGACATCCAGCTGGCCCGCCGCATCCGCGGAGAGGGAGCTCAGACTTTCTGCTGCACATCCACCGACCACAATGCTCCGCACTGTGTGTCTATATACACTACGGTTCAAAAGTTTGGGGTCACCCAGACAATTATTTTGTGTTTTCCATGAAAAGTAACACTTACAGTGGGGCAAAAAAGTATTTAGTCAGCCACCAATTGTGCAAGTTCTCCCACTTAAAAGATGAGAGAGGTCTCCAATTTTCATCATAGGTATACCTCAACTATGAGAGACAAAATGAAAAAAAAAAAAAATCCAGAAAATCACATTGAAGGATTTTTAATGAATTAATTGGTAAATTCCTTGGTAAAATAAGTATTTGGTCACCTACAAACAAGCAAGATTTCTGGGTCTCACAGACTTGTAAGTTCTTCTTTAAGAAGCTCCTCTGTCCTCCACTCGTTACCTGTATTAATGGCACCTGTTTGAACTTGTTATCAGTATAAAAGACACCTGTCCACAACCTCAAACAGTCAGACTCCAAACTCCACTATGGCCAAAAGCTGTCAAAGGACACCAGAAACAAAATTGTAGACCTGCACCAGGCTGGGAAGACTGAATCTGCAATAGGTAAGCAGCTTGGTGTGAAGAAATCAACTGTGGGAGCAATTATTAGAAAATGGAAGACATACAAGACCACTGATAATCCCCCTCGATCTGGGGCTCCACGCAAGATCTACATCAGTAACACACTACGCCACCAGGGACTCAAATCCTGCAGTGCCAGACGTGTCCCCCTGCTTAAGCCAGTACATGTCCAGGCCCGTCTGAAGTTTGCTAGAGAGCATTTGGATGGTCCAGAAGAGGATTGGGAGAATGTCATATGGTCAGATGAAACCAAAATAGAACATTTTGGCAAAAACTCAACTTGTCGTGTTTGAAGGAGAAAGAACACCATACCTACTGTGAAGCATGGGGGTGAAAACATTATACTTTGGGGCTGTTTTTCTGCAAAGGGATCAGGATGACTGATCCGTGTAAAGGAAAGAATGAATGGGGCCATGTATCATGAGATTTTGAGTGAAAACCTCCTTCCATCAGCAAGGGCATTGAAGATGAAACGTGGCTGGGTCTTTCAGCATGACAATGATCCCAAACACACTGCCCGAGCAATGAAGGAGTGGCTTCGTAAGAAGCATTTCAAGGTCCTGGAGTGGCCTAGCCAGTCTCCAGATCTCAACCCCATAGAAAATCTTTGGAGGGAGTTGAAAGTCCGTGTTGCCCAGCGACAGCCCCAAAACATCACTGCTCTAGAGGAGAGCAGAGTAGAGAAACTTTAGAAATTCCTTTCCAAATCAAACTTTCAGTTTGGATGCAGTTACTCTTTCTCTTAATAGCTCTGTGAGGAACCTTGGAGTTATTTTTGATCAGGATTTGTCCTTCAATTCACATATTAAATTTGTTTCTAAGACTGCCTTCTATCATTTGCGTAATATTGCCAAGATTAGGAGCATCTTGTCTCAGAGTGATGCTGAGAAGCTGATCCACGCTTTTGTTAGCTCGAGATTAGATTATTGTAATTCTTTATTATCAGGCTGTCCTAAAACATCTTTAAAAAGTCTTCAGCTGATCCAAAATGCTGCAGCAAGAGTTTTAACAGGTACTAGAAAGAGAGATCATATCTCTCCGGTTCTGGCCTCCCTTCATTGGCTTCCCATAGAGTTTAGAATTAAGTTTAAAATCCTTCTTCTTACTTACAAAGCTCTAAACAATCAGGCTCCTTTTTATTTAAAAGATCTGATACTACCGTATCATCCTAACAGAGCACTACGCTCCCAAAATGCAGGATTACTTGTAATACCTAGAATCTCCAAAAGCACAATGGGAGGCAGAGCCTTCAGTTATCAAGCTCCTCTCCTGTGGAATCAGCTGCCAATCTGGATTCGGGAGTCAGACTCGATCTCTGTTTTTAAGAATAGGGCTAAAACCTACCTTTTTGATATAGCCTACAATTAGGGAGGGATCATGTGTTTCTGAACCCTCCCTTAGTTATGCTGCTAATAGGTTTAGTCAGCCGGGGGACCTCCAGTAATGCACTGGGCCTCACTCCTTTCCTCACTCTCTATGAAATATATATATATTTTTTTTTTTTGCTGGTCATCAACATTTGTTTGTTCTCTCCCATAGATTGAGTCCCCATCGTGCTGTTTGCTCTCTACATGTCTGTTCTTTTCTTCTTCTCTATCCCCTCACCCCCCCAGCCAGTCGCAGCAGATGACTGCCCCTCCCTGAGCCTGGTTCTGCTGGAGGTTTCTTCCTGTTAAAAGGGAGTTTTTCCTCTCCACCGTCGCCAAGTGCTTGCTCACAGGGGATCGCCTGATTGCTGGGGTCTTTCTGCAACTGTGGGGGTCCCCCCTACAGTTGATAGTGCTATGAGATGACTGTTGTTGTGAAATGGCGCTATATAAATAAAGTTGAATTGAATTGAATTGAATTGAATTGAGATCTGCATGGAGGAATGGGCCAAAATACCAGCAACAGTGTGTGAAAACCTTGTGAAGACTTACTGAAAACGTTTGACCTCTGTCATTGCCAACAAAGGGTATATAACAAAGTACTGAGATGAACTTTTGTTATTGACCAAATACTTATTTTACCGAGGAATTTACCAATTAATTCATTAAAAATCCTTCAATGTGATTTTCTGGATTTTTTTTTTCTCATTTTGTCTCTCATAGTTGAGGTATACCTATGATGAAAATTGGAGACCTCTCTCATCTTTTAAGTGGGAGAACTTGCACAATTGGTGGCTGACTAAATACTTTTTTTCCCCACTGTATTTACCACCATGAGTTGTAAAATGAATAGAAAATATAGTCAAGACATTGACAAGGTTAGAAATAATGATTTGTATTTGAAATAATATTTTTTTCCAGATACTCAACCTGCTCAAAGGAAGGTCAGTTTTATAGCTTCTCTAACCAGCTAAACTGTTTTCAGCTGTGCTAACATGATTGCACAAGGGTTTTCTAATCATCCATTAGCCTTCTGACGCAATGAGCAAACACATTGTACCATTAGAACACTGGAGTGATAGTTGCTGGAAATGGGCCTCTATACACCTATGTAGATATTGCACCAAAAACCAGACATTTGCAGCTAGAATAGTCATTTACCACATTAGCAATGTATATTAGATATTAGAGTGTATTTCTGATTAGTTTAAAGTTATCTTCATTGAAAAAAAACAGTGCTTTTCTTTCAAAAATAAGGAAATTTCTAAGTGACCCCAAACTTTTGAACGGTAGTATATATATATATTAATATGCACATATGTATACTAGCTGCTCTTGTTTTTCTTGCCTTCTGATTGTTGCTCTGAGTGTTGCTATCCCTGTGCTGTTGCAATCCTGGAATTTTCCCATTGTGGGACTAATAAAGGCTTATCTTAAACTCAGAGAGAGAAACTTTGACCAAAATTACAAACATTATCTCTTATTCCACCAAAACAAGTTAAAAACCTGGGCGTTATTTTTGACTCTGAGCTTAGTTATATTCCGCACATTAATAATATTTTAAAAATTGGATTTTATCATCTAAAGAATACGTCATGATCCTGTTAGAAGTCTCCTGTCCTGTCTCCTATTAGAAGTCTATCTGTTCCTGTTTGTTTATTTCCTTATTTATTGCTATCTGTTGTATCGCTGTTTGGTTTGGGGGTTATATTCTTAGTCACATCCTTATTGTCCTGTTTGTTTATTTTGTCATTTTGTATCTTAGTCTTGCTTTATTTTGTGTTCTGGTTTGTACTTTTATTTTGACAGTGCTGTGCAGCTTCCGGCTGTCAAACTTTGCTCGGGGGTTGCATAGCTGTCACTTGTTACCTTGATTACTTTCTCCACTCATGTATCCACACCTAGTTTACATCCTGCACAGTATTTATAGGGCACGACATCCGGTTACCATTGTCATGTCCTACTTCATGGTTACACAGTCAATTGCCACAGCCGTCCTCAGATGCACAGCCGTGCTCTGAGTGTTTTGATGCTTTGCTGTCAAGGAGAGAGGAGAGCTCTGTCCAGGTCAGTTTTTTCCCTCTATTTCCAGCCGTGAGCCCCACTGCCTTTGGGAGTGCTCCAGATAGATTCTGCCCCTTGGCCTGGCATTTCTAGGTTTCAGTCCCCCTGGACGCTGAGCCCCACGCCCCTCCAGTACTTCTGTGTTTTCTGTTGATTGTGCTCTGTGTGTATTTTTGGTTCACCTGTTCAGTTAAAAAATGTGCCGAACCACAGCGTGCGCTTGATGTCCTTCCTCTGCCCTTTAAAGAGCAGCTTCATGACAGAAGGACACGACCAACAGTGAGCACCAGCCGCTGTAGGTTCTGGCATTTATTTTTTTTCATAATCATTTTTCCTTTCTTCCCCTTGTTTTCTTGGTAGTACACCCACTTTCGTTATGCCACCAACGCGCCGGGGCCCCCCTAACCAAAGAAAATCTGGAGCGAGTGGCCCCTCTTTTGATGAACCGTGGGCGGCGGACTTTGCCCAGGAGTTCGTGGATGCAGCAATCACCTCCCACTCACTGGAGGAGGTTCGCCGGAATGTTGAGGCGGATGCTACCATCGTGGAGGTGCACCCTGGGATAGGGAGCTACGCCAGGAATGCTGGGTTACTATACACCATCCCAGCCCTCCAAATGGACCCCCGCAGCCTGGTGGGAGACCTGCCGTCATGGGCACCCAGAGCGGAGCAGACAAGGAGACGTCCCCGGACCCTAGCGTCTCACCGGCCTCACCGGGAGCACGTTTTGCCTCCTTGTCATCCACCATCTGCTCTGGAGCCGACGGGAGAACTCCCCCTGGAACAGACAAGCCCAGCCTCTGGCCACCGTCCAGCTACTGTGCACCAGAAGGACCCCCCCACCGCAGCTGGGAATTCAGTCGTCATTACCAGGTCTGCCGGGCCGGCTCTGCCTGCCATGGTGTTGGTGCCCCCACCCATTGCACAGATCAAGAGGGAATCATTGGGAAATGAGCAGCAGCAACCATCACTGCCCGGGAATTAAGGCAAGTAACTTCTCACACTTTAACGCCTAATGATGAATTATCTTGCCTGATGATTCCCGGTGGGGGCACTCAGCTGCAGCCCTGTAGTTTGGCAGAGCTCCCCCCTTCTGCTGCTGCACTGAAATCTTCTCCTTTTTCCGTCTCCCCTTCTGTTTCTGAGTATCTGCTGGTCCTGGGTGGGAGCCACCGGGCGACATAGGAGCCTGCAGCTCTGGAGATTCCAGCCTCAGCCCTGCAGCCGCATCCTGGATGGGAAGCGAGTGCCACCCTTAACCCAGATCCTGAGCTGACAGATGAGCATCCCCTGGATCTGATTGCATGGGAGTCAGCACCGTCAGTCACCACGGGTCCTCCATCATCACCGGGGGTCTCCGTGGTTCCCACTTCTTCACCAGAGTTCTCCGTGGGTCCAGCCTCTTGTGCTGCGCCCCAGTCCAGGGCCTCCGTGGGTACTGCTCCCCCTCCGTCTGAAACCTCCATGGGTGCTGCTCCCCCTCCCTCCAAGGCCTTCGTGGGTGCTGCTTCCCTTCCGTTTGAGGCCTTCGTGGGTGCTGCACCCCAGTCCTTGGCCTCCGTGGGTGCTGTGCCCCAGTCTGTGGACTCCGTGGGTGCTACTCCCCAGTCTGGGGCCTCCGCAGGTGCTGCTTCCCCTTTGTCCAGGCCATTGTGGATGGTGCACCCCAGCTTGGGGCCATTGTGGGTGCTGTGCCCCAGCTTTGGCCTGCCATGGGTGCTATGCCCCAGCCCGGGGGCCGCCGTGGGTGCTACACTCCAGTTCGGGGATGCCATGGGTGCCGCACTTCACCCCAAGGCCTCTGTGGGTGTTGCACCTCAACCCGAGGCCTCCGCGGGTGCTGTGCCTCAGCCTGAGGCCTCAGTGGGTGCCGCACCTCAGCCCGAGGCCTCCGCGGGTTCTTCGCCTCAGCCTGAGGCTGTTGGGGTTCCACTGTCTACACCTGAGCTTGCTATGGGTTCCTCGCCTCTATCTGAGTCTGTTGGGAGACGTTAGGTCTAGCTGCCACCCCCAGGGGGATGCGTATGGTGTGCCACAGCTCACTGGCTCAGGAATGCTGGGAGATCACCCGAGGGACTGTTCCTCCCGCTGTAATGGATGTAGAATGCAGGGAGGCCACCCAATTTACTCCACCTCCAGCTTTGGTGGTTTTGGGATGCTGGGAGACATCCTGAGCTGCCATTGCTAGCCACCATATCTGTGTCAGTGTGTGGGTCATGAATGTTTTCTTTTTGGGTCTTTTGTTTTGTCTCGGTCCCTCCATGCCTGGGTTGCCCCGTCCTTCCCCCCGGGGTGGGTAGTTTTTCTTGTTGGGGGGGTCTTCTTTGTGGGGAAGTTCTTTTTTTTGGAAGTTACTCTGGGGAGTCTGGGCTCCACCCCTGGGTGGGTGGGGGGGGGGGGGGGCTCTGTCATGTTCCTGTTTGTTTATTTCTCTATTTATTGTTATCTGTTGTATTTGGTCACTGTTTGGCTTGGGGTTTATATTTTTAGCCATGTCCTTATTGTCCTGTTTGTTTATTTTGTCATTTTGTATCTTAGTCTTGTTTTATTTTGTGTTCCGGTCTGTACTTTTATTTTGACAGTGCTGTGCAGCTTCAGGCTGTCAAACTTTGCTCGGGGATTGCACAGCTATCACTTGCTACTTGATTACTTTCTCCACTCATGCATCTACACCTGGTTTAGATCCTGCACAGTATTTATAGGGCACGACAACCAGTTACCATTGTCATTTCCTACTTCATGGTTACACAGTCGATCGTTACAGCCGTCCTTAGATGCACAGCCACGCTCTGAGTGCTTTGGTGCTTAAAGGGCAGCTTCATGACAGAATGTAGCCAGAGTCCACCCATTTCTCTCTCGAGAAAACAGAGATGCATGCTTTTATTTCTAGTCATATTGATTATTGCAATGCTCTCCCTTCTGGTCTTCCTAATAAGACGATCAGTAACTTACAACTATTACAGAATTCAGCAGCCCATGTGCTGATGAGGACCAGAAAGAGAGAGCATATTACGCCAGTTTTAGAATCACTGCATTGGCTCCCCGTGGGTTATAGAATAAATTTTAAAGTTCTTTAATTAGTTTATAAAACTCTTTATGGTCTTGGTCCTTCTTATTTATTTGATCTGCTTTTACCATACCGTCCCTCGCGAACCCTGAGTTCCTCTGGTACTGACCTTTTAATGATAACTAAAGTTAGGACAAAAACCCACGCTGCGGTATTATTCGAGTTTTTCGGCCCACATCTGTGAACAGCCTGCCAGATAACCTCAGGGCTGCAGAGACCACTGATTTACTTATTTTGCTATTTATGTATTTATTTATTTATCTTTATATTTTTTAATTATTTTAATTCAGTTTTGCATTATAATATACAGTATATACTGTATGGGTATATTTATTATTCCTTTAACCATTTTATTCTCTTTTTATTTATTTTTATTCATGATCTTACTCTGCTTCTTATTGTATTCTATTGCATTTCATTGTATTTTATTTTATCTTATGTTATTTTTAGCTCTGGTGTTTCCTCATTGGGAGGCTCTTGGAACTGGCACTCGCGGATGCTGCTGTGGTGGTAGCCCTGACTTGGTGGGATGGGGGAGTTCAGTCACAACGTGTTGGTTGTGGTGCAGACTCCTCTGTCTGCCATGGCCTAGTGGCCCCTGTGGCAGTGTCTCTGCTAGCCTCAGCAATGTTTTAACTATGCCTTTTATTACTTGTGGGTGGGGTGGAACAGGGTGGGGGGAGGTGGGCTCTGGAGTGGGTTGGGGGTCAGGTGGATGGATGTCTTGGATGACAGTGGGGGCAGGGGGAGGGCTCTCTTTGTCTTTTTATTGTTTTGTGTTTTATCTCTAACTGTTTTTAACTGTAAGGCACTTTGTTGTATGAAAGGTGCTATATAAGTAAATAAAGTTTAAGTTTAAATTTTAAAACAGTGAAACAAAACAAAAAACAACTAATGAAATCTGTTATCCTGTTTTGGCTCAATACAAATTTCATTCTGACAAGGCCAAAACCACATAACAGCGATTTGTTGGTTGTTCTGTTTTCTTTCAGAAACAAAAATATTAAAAGAATGAAGAGTATTTTGGTTAGATCAGTCAGTTAAATTTGGCTGAAAACACTAGTAAATAGTCTTGTGTGTGTGTTGTAATGGAACACTATAGACTCAGCTGTGATACCATTCAACACTGGTTTTTAACTCAGACAGAGCACAGCTACAGTGTACATGTTTTCCTGTATTACTCACTAATCATAAATCTATTTTATCTTTTTCATATCTCTGGAAATAAGGTTTCTCCCATACCAGTATTCACAGATATTTGTGAATTCCATCAGCGTGTGACCTTTTTGAAATTGACCTTTAGTGATGCAGGATGTCCCAAGAGTATTTGTGAGCAAACTCAAAATGATCCCATGCATCACTGTGGCCTCCCAACCCACAGAAATTAGCCTCTTTTATCATTCGTAGTCCACAAGGTCAAAGCATTGGTAAGCATTGTCATTATGGGTTATAAGGAGCCTTACTTGCACTTTGACAATACAATTACCCCACTAAATGAGTTGGGTCTTGTTTGTCTGGTTACTCTTAAGTCACAGCAAGAAAAACTTACCTTATTTTTATCATTCTCTCATTTGTCTCGACACCAGCATTGAGCAGTATTTTCTATAAATTCTATCCACCCTCACTGGAATCCTTGTTCATCTACCACCATTGACCATATATGTTATTCTTAGGCTTATTTTAGCTTATTTTACTACAGTTTATCTTCTCTAAAGGTGGATTCACACTCCAACATTTGGACCGACTTTCACTGATGTTTCAGTAAATGTTGGTAAAAGTTAATGATGGTGTTTGTTGGCGAACGCTGGCAAAAGTTTAAGTTCTTTGAAAATTTTCAGTATGCTGAAAATTTACCGACGTTTGGAAATAAACGATGTTGAAAGCTGTGCTTAGTTTGTAGAAGTGTGTGAGTGCTGGGCTAAGTTGTGCAAAGCTAGCCTAAGTTGGCCTAAGTTAAGCTCCACTGGCAAACGTCGACTAAAATGCTGGCAGAAGCAGATGTTTTTAGGACCAAAACTCACTTCAAACGTGCATGGACACAAGAGAAATGCAAAAGGTGTCGCTTTATATATAAAATCTTCCCCAAAATTTGACAGCCTCCCCCCCCCCCCAAAAAAAAATGTCATTCCGAAATTTACTGTTCTTAATTTTCTTCTCCGTGCATAGTCATTCTCCAGGATTGGCTCAGCTTCCATTGTGGAAAATCAAAAAGCACTGATGTGGTGTCAAAAACTAAATGATGTTCAACACAATTAAAAAAGAAAACACTGCGCGCCCTATTTATTCATTGGCGGACTTTTGCACCAGACTTCCTGCCGTACGCCAGTGGTTTTGTTAGCTTATGTCAGTACATTGTCCATTTTTTTCACTTTGTGCCATGCCATCTAATTACCAGTAGACAGTGTGCGCGCTTTGCACTGGGAGGTGAACAATCATTTCAAAAAGGTGTGGCGGCATGCAGTGTCATGCGCATCAGTATGGTGCATGCTATGCCAATGTGCTTTTGATTGATTGATTGATTGATTGATTGACTGATTTTATTTATTTGAACATCCAGACAAAAAAGAAAAAAAAATTAAAAACAAAAATCAAAACCAAAAAAAATAAAATGTTCAAAAGGAGTGGGAAGAAGCTAACGCTTATATAGTCCCACCCCTTCTCCATACCCAATAAATTATAATAACATTCTAGTCATAATTCATCTCACAATTACATTCATTATACATTACCATAATATATAATACACCTTATAATTAAATTATGCAATAGAAATGATACAGCAATAGTTTATATTAACAATATCAGGAAAAAGGTCTGTTTTTAGAAACACATTGTTTAATGTTATTTCTGTCATGTGTGGGGTTGTTCTCAACCCTCTCCATGACTTGTAGCAGTAGGTCTTGATTGTTGCTTATTATTTCCAGCTTGCAGATTATTTGAGCCTGGCTCTCTGCCAGTTCTACGGCCACGCCTCCTCCCTTCGCTGTCTCCCCTCCTTGCCAGACATTCACTGGCCATGTGTCATCACTACACACTTTTACACACATGCACGCACACACTCAGCACACCCTTTCACACACCCTTTCACACACACACACACACACACACACACACACACACACACACACACACACACACACACACACTCACTCACTCATGCACCTGCTCAGCCACACTCCTGTATCCACTTGCCCTCATTAGCGTGCTGTCTACTTATGCGGGGCAGTGTGATAAGGCAGTGTGGCAACTTAGTCAACACTGGACATCCAGGCTTGCTTGTTGTTGACTCCCTTCCTTTTGGACTGTACGATGTTGTTTATTCCAGAGCTTTCCCGCTCCGACGCTCATGTAAGTCACCCTTTTAATTAATGCCCTTCCTCTCCGCTCTGGTTCTGCCTGGAACGCGTGGAGCATCTCTCCCTAGCCAACGAAGTTTGAAGCCGGTTGTCTCATCATTATTACTTTGTTTGGACTGTTACATGGGCATGCTGTGTTTTTCCCTTTTCTGTCAATAAACATACTTACTTTACTGCATGTTGGGCTCGCATTAATTCATATGTTCACTGTGCAATTACGCAGCGTACATGACAATTTCGGGGGGGTGTTTTGAAATTGTGCAGCTCCGGAGTTCATGAACAATCAGCATGCACTGGGATTTTATTATTTTAATGGAGAGAGTTGTAACAGTCATAACATAATCGCCCATCATTTTATTTACAGTGGATATAAAAAGTCTACACACCCCTGTTCAAATGCCAGGTTTTATGGCATAAAAAATGAGACTAAGATAAATCATTTCAAAAAAATTTCCACCATTAATGTAACCTATAACTTTTACAACTCAATTGAAAAACAAACTGAAATCTTTTAAGGGGAAAAATTAAAAAAAAAATAAATAAAAAAGCTTTCAGTAATCTGGTTGCATAAATTTGCACACCCTGTTATAACTGTGGGTGTGGCTGTGTTCAGATTTAACCAATCACATTCAAACTCCTGTTAAATAGGAGTCAGCACACACCTGACACAATTTAAAATGCCTCTGATTAACCCTAAATAAAGTCCAGCTGTTCTAATAGGCTTTTCCTGACATTTTTGTAGTCACATCTTACATCACAAGCCATTGTCCGCAGAGAGCTTCAAAAGCATCAGAGGGCTCTTATTGTTCAAAAGTGTCAGTCAGGAGACAGGTACAAAAGAAGAAGAAGCTACCTCTATTGACATTCAGTCCATACAGCCAATCATGTACAGTAGAACAAAATTACATTTCTCCTATCTACAATGTTAATCACATGTAAGGCAAGGCAAGTTTATTTGTATAGCACTTGCCGTGTGCTTTACATAAAAACATTATAGCATAAAAGCAAGTTGCAAAAGGAATGCATAAGAATTCAAAAGCAAACTCAGAAGTAAATTAAAATTTAAAAAAAAGCTGTCTAAAATAGAACATGACAGAAAAAAGTTACAGTGCATTGTAGGAGATTAAGAATTGTTCTACTGAAAGGCCACGGCAAATAGGTGAGTTTTTAACCTGGATTTAAAGTAGCTGAGAGTTTCAGCAGCCCTAATGCTTTCTGGGAGTTTGTTCCATATATGGGGGCATAAAAGCTAAACGCTGCCTCACCATGTTTGATTCTAACTCTGGGCACAGATAGTAGACCTGACCCTGATGATCTGAGGGCTCTGGGTGATTCATCATGGACTAGCAGATCTGAAATATATTTTGGCCCTATACCATTCAGAGCTTTATAAACCAGCAGCAGCATTTTGAAGTATATTCTTTGACAGACAGGAAGCCATTGTAAAGATTTGAGAACTGAAGTTATATGATCTACTTCCTTGATCTTAGTGAGGACTTAAGCTGCAGCATTCTGAACCAACTGCAGCTGTATGATGGACTTTTTAGGGAGACCTGTGAGGACAGCATTACAGTAGTCCAGTTTACTGAAGATAAATGCATGAACAAGTTTTTCTAGATCCTGCTGAGACATCAGACCTCTAATCCTCATTATGTTCTTTAAGTTATAATAGGTTGATTTCACTAGTGTCTTAATGTGGCTGTTAAAATTCAGGTCTGAGTACAGAACCACACCTACATTTCTGGCTTGGCTGTTGGCTTTTAGCACCATTATTTGCAGCTGAGTACTAACTTTGAGCCTTTCTTCTTTGGCTCCAAAAACTATTATTTCAGTTTTGTCTTCGTTTAACTGAAGAAAGTTCTGGCACATCCACTCTTTAATTTGACCAATGCATTTGATCAGGGTTTTAATTGGAACATATTCTCCTGTTGAGATGGTTATGTAGATCTGTGTATCATCTGCATAATTATGGTAACATATTTTGTTGTTTTTTTAATAATTTGAGCTAGTGGGATCATACAGTTATTGAAAAGCAAAGGTCCCAAAATGGAACCTTGGGAAACTCCACAGATTATTTTTGTTCGCTTGGATTTGTAATTACCTATTGACACAAGATAGTCCCTGTCTTTTAAATAGGACTCAAACCAGCTAAGTACTGTACCAGAAAGACCCACCCAGTTTTTTAGCCGGTCTAGTAAGAAATTATGGTTGACAGTGTCGAATGCAGCACTGAGGTCCAGTAGAACCAAGACTGAAATGCTGCCATTATCTGTATTGGAGAGGATGTCATTAAAGGGTACCTGTGGTGGTCGTGAAAAAAAAGATATTATATTGAGCCCCTGTCTCATGTTCTAGTTCAAGTTTAAGTTGAAATTCATGTTCAAAGCAATTTGATATAAATCTATTGCTGATGTGCTGGTTCAGCTATGTCAGCAAAACATGGGTGCAGCCATACTAGCGGCTACATGGCCTTCCAGGCCGCTTCCTGTGACGTAATAAAGTGGGCACCGCGATCTGGATCAATATTGGCTGAGCCTGGAGTGCCCGGATGAGCAGTGGCTTTCGGGATATTCAAATTCAAATTCAAACGTTTATTTCAAACTCAGGGTTCATATTAAATGCAGAACTAAAACGAGTAGAAAATAAATAAATAAATGCTTAAATTCAGCGGGTCATCTCGTCTGATCTGAGCTTATAACGGCCGCAACACGGCAGATGATTCGGCTCCTCCCTCGCCGCTATATAGAGCGGCAGACACTCGGCGCGTTGCGTTGTGTGTGAGGACCAAAATTCAAATGTTTATTTCAAACTCAGGGTTCATATTAAATACAGAACTAAAACGATTAGAAAATAAATAAATAAATGCTTAAATTCAGCGGGCCGTCTCGTCTGATCTGAGCTTATAACGGCCGCAACACGGCAGATGATTCGGCTCCTCCCTCGCCGCTATACAGAGCGGCAGACACTGGGCACTCTTGTTAAAACAAAAACATACAATGGGATATGGATATCGCAACATGGCGGAATGTAAAGCCTTTGGATGTCTCAATAATAAGTGAAAAAACAAAGATAAACACTTCTTTTGTGTACCCAAACCCAGCTCACCTTGTCAGAAGATCATAGCGGAAAAGTGATTGCGCAATCTCGGAACAGGGCACAGACGAATCCTGTCAGACGAAATTGCGTTGTGTGTGAGGACCACTTCATCACTTTAACCCTCAGAAGACCTTTCTGGCTCAAACCTGTAGCCATATTGGACGAATTCTTCCTCAGAGTCCGACAATTCAGCCATAATAGAACAAAAACACTCACAACAGCACCCTAGTCTCTCATACAGATGGGAGTATTGTCTTTTCACTAGCAACGGTATGACGTCACTTCCGCATATGTCATGGCGGCACCCATAGTTTTCATTGGCTGGCCATGCCCGCGGTCCTATTTCAATATATCTCAGGTGGTATATGGCTGGCAACAATTATTTACCCAAATAACAAATACCTTTTCCTAATGTTTTCAAGTTAAATGCATTTTCACGACCACCACAGGTACACTTTAAGGACCTTAACTAGAGCTGTCTAAGTGCTGTGGTGTGGCCGAAAACCTGACTGGAAGACATCAAAACAGTTATTTAATGTCAGGAAGTTGCACAATTGTTGAAAAACGGCTTTTTCTATTATTTTACTAAGAAAGGATAGGTTTGATATGGGCCTATAGTTGTTCATGAGTGAGGTGTCTAGGTTGCTCTTTTTTAGAAGTGGCTTGATAACAGCTGTTTGTAAGCACTGAGGGAATACACCTGGATGAGAGACATATTTATGCTCCATAGTAGATCTGAGGCCATACAATATGAAACCTTTTTAAAAAACCCTGTTGGGAGGGTATCAAGGCAGCAGGTAGTGGACTTCAGGTGCTGTATGATGTCAATCAAGATTTTATGATTGATTGGAAAAAAAAAAATTGTCATGGTGTTTACATCTTCTCTACGTGAACACAGAGGAAGCACAAGTCCAGCACCTGGCATATGAGCACTGACTGTCTAATTTTCTGAAATTTGTCAGTAAAGAAAGAGGCAAAGTCATTGCAGGCACGGTTGGATAGCAGTTCAGGAGCTACTGACACAGGGGGATTTGTTAGCCTGTCAACAGTAGTGAACAAGGTGCATGCATTATTGTTGTTTTTAGCAATTATGTCAGAAAAATATGCTTGCCTTGCATTTCTAAGCTCCATCCATCCATCCATCCATCTTCTACCGCTTTTCCGGAGGTCCGGGTCGCGGAGGCAGCAGTTCAAGCAGAGAAGCCCAGACTTCCCTCTCCCCAGCCACCTGCTCCAGCTCTTCAGAGGGGATACCAAGGCGTTCCCAGACTAGCTGGGAGACATAGTCTCTCCACCGAGTCCTGGGTCTGCCCCGGGGTCTCCTCCCAGTGGGACGTGCCTGAAACACCTCAAGTGGGAGGCGTCCAGGAGGCATCCTAATCAGATGCCCATACCACCTCAACTGACTCCTTTCAATGTGGAGGAGCAGCGGTTCTACTCTGAGCCTCTCCCGGATGACTGAGCTCCTCACCCTATCTCTGAGGGTGAGTCCAGCAATCCTACGGAGAAAGCTCATTTCAGCCGCTTGTATCCGCGATCTCGTTCTTTCGGTCATTACCCAAAGCTCGTGACCATAGGTGAGAGTAGGAACGTAGATTGACTGGTAAATCGACAGCTTTGCCTTAGAACTAAGCTCCCTCTTCACCACAACAGACCGGTACAACGTCCGCATCACTGCAGATGCTGCTCCAATCCGTCTGTCGATCTCTCGCTCCATTTTCCCCTCACTCGTGAACAAGACCCCAAGATACTTAAACTCCTCCACTTGGGGCAGGAGCCTGTCCCCAACCCGGAGAGGACAATCCACCTTTTTCCGGCTGAGGACCATGGACTCGGACTTGGAGGTGTTGATTCTCATCCCAGCCGCTTCACACTCAGCGGCAAACCGTCCCAGCAAGAGCTGTAGGTCATTGCTGGATGAAGCCAACAAGACAACATCATCTGCAAACAACAGAGATGAGATCCTGTGGTCACCAAGCATGACACCCTCCATTCCCTGGCTGCGCCTAGAAATCCTGTCCATAAAAATTATGAACAGGACCGGTGACAAAGGGCAGCCCTGGCGGAGTCCAACTCTCACTGGGAATGACTCCGACCGAGTGTTGGCAATGCGAACTAAACTCTCACAACGGTCGTACAGAGACCGAATAGCTCGTAACAACAAGCCCGATACCCCCTCATGGATCGTCACCTTATCGTGGTGGGGGGGTTTGCGTGCCCCAGTGATCCCAGGAGCTATGTTGTCCGGGGCAATTTGCCTCTGATAGGGTCTCCCAAGACAAACTGGTCCTGGGTGAAGGGCCAGACGAAGAACGATCCAACAGACTCTCATGATAAATTGTATATCAAGGATTCAGTGTACCTCACCCGGTATGGGGTTACCGGGGCCCCACCCTGGAGCCAGGCCTGGGGGAGGGGCTCGAAGGCTAGCGTCTGGTGGCCGGGTTTCCACCCATGGGACCCGGCCGGGCTCAGCCCGAAGGAGTTACATGGGTCCGCCCTCCAGTAGGTTCACCACCTGCAGGAGGGATCATGGAAGTCCGGTGCTATGTGGATTAGGTGGCAGTCAAAGGCGGAGACCTTGGCGGGCATTTCTAAGCTCCAAATTATAAATGCTCAATCTCTCATTATAGATTTCATAATGAACCTTTAATTTAGTTTTTCGCCACCTGCATTCAGCTTTTCGACACTCTCTTCTTTCAGCTCTTACTAGTTTGGCATTTATTCATGGAGGTTTCTTTTTAATAGTGACTACCTTCACCTTGATGGGAACAATGGCATTGATAATATTTGTAATTTTACCATTGAAATTTTCCACAAGCTCATTTACTGAAGGTGAAAAGGGTGTGTGTGGGGGGGGGGGAGGGGAAGAGAAAGCTTTGACGACTGTTTCCCTGGTATTATCACTGACATACTATTTTTTGATGACGTCTGTCTGGATCTTTCTGTTGACACTTATAGCACTCTCAAAGAAAAGACAAGAATGGTCAGACAGAGCAACATCCATCACCATAACCTTTGTCATGAACTGAGCATGGAAGGGCCTGCCATGCTCAGCCTTCCTGTTCCAGCGTTGTTTGTATCTCTGATTATTTTGCATTTCTGACTGTTTGAACATTCTGCTGTAATTTTGGGGTGCCGGGCTCCTGTCTTTGGTTGGTTGTTTTATATTCTGTATTATTTCATAGTTCACTTACTTTCTCATTTATTTTCATCTCAGTCTGCTTATTTTTATATTGTGCTTTATCTGTATTAATTTGTCAGGTTATTATTGCCTTATTTGAGTCCTCGCCTTTTTTATTTGTATTTTTGCCTGTATCTGTGCTCCTTAATCTCTCCTGCAGCTGTCAGTGTGGACTTCCGGGTTGTCACTTTGTTCGTGGGCGGTCCACCTGTCAGCTGTCAGTCCTTCCATTTCCCCACTCACATGACTCACAGCTGTTCATGATTTGTAATCATTTGTTTGCCTATTTAAGCATTGTCTCCCCCATTCACTAATCGCTGGGTCATTATTGTATGTATCTTGTCCTGTGCATGATGTTAAACTACATCCGGCAGCAAGGCCCCAGTCCGGGAGTTCTGGGGTTCTGAGGAGAATGTCACTACCTCTTAATTGCTGCTGTGCTGGGTCACCCTTGGGCAAGGTGTAGCACCCAATAGCCTCCCATACTGGGTTACGTACAAGCCACCAACGGCGTGCCAGGCAGATGATGTCAAGTAAGACTGCACCTGTCTGACATGGCGGACGAGTGCAACGCTTAGCGGGCAGGCTGTAAAGGTGGGCCTTGACATACCAAGCACCCAGCAGCCCGCTGCAACTGCCTTCTACTGAAGCTGCGCGTCTCAATCCCTTGAGCTGCAGTGAATTGGCTGGCAGTCAAGTGACTATGCGTGGCCCCTCGCGCAACCATGACCAACTTAAACAATTTCATTAGCGAATGGCTTGTTCCTTTCCCAAAGTCCAATGGCGACGGAAGTGCGGGTGACGGGGGTAGGCCTGGAAAGCTGGAAGCCCCTAGTCCGCACCCGCACATTGGCGGCACATCTAAGATGGTCACCCCCTGCTGAACAGCCGTGACGGCAGGGCTTCGGCAGCTGGATCTGTGACTAGGCTGGCCTTTTTAGGATCACCGCAGCCCACCCTAATTGGGGAGACCCCTAGAAAAGGTGGGGTAAACATCGGACACGGCATCTCAGTCTGGCCAGTTCACCACGGCTGGCGGACTTCCCATCTCTGCGGTCGAAAATCAAAGAAAACACTTCACTCTCTCAAGAGGCCTCTAACTCTCGGGGCCTGGAATATTCGCACACTCCTCGACAAAAGCAACACAGAAAGACCAGAACGCCGAACAGCACTCGTCTGCAAGGAGCTCGACCGATTCAACATCGACGTGGCAGCTCTTAGTGAGACAAGATTCCCAGATGAAGGTAACATCGTAGAAGCAGGGTCCAACTATACAATTTTCTGGAAAGGGAAAAGTGCTGAAGAACCATGTATTCACGGAGTTGGCTTTGCTATAAGATCGAAACTCGTTGACCAACACAACCTCGTCCCTACGGCCATCAGTGAACGCATGATGAAAGTCAGAATCCCTCTTGTCCAAAACAGATTTCTCACCCTGATATCTGTGTATGCTCCAACGCTCACCTCAGAGGATGATGAAAAAGCCTCCTTTTACGACCTGCTTAACTGTATCATCCAAAGTGTCCCAAGACAGGACAAACTTGTCATCTTGGGCGACTTTAATGCCAGAGTAGGCAGAGATCACAATCTCTGGAAAGGCGTCCTTGGACATCATGGAATTGGAAACTGCAACTCCAATGGCCAACTCCTCCTTGGCTTTTGTGCTGAACATGAACTGGTCATCACCAATTCCCTCTTCCAGCTACCATCTCGTCAAAAAACAACCTGGAAACACCCAAGATCCAAACACTGGCATATCCTTGACTACACTCTAACTAGAGCCAGAGACAAAAGAGACGTGCACATCACTTGCTCCATGCCTGGTGCAGATGACTGTTGGACAGACCACAGATTGCTTATCTCACGACTCCAAATCAAAGTCCATCGTCCACCAAAACGGACCTCATCAAGCGCTCCTCATCATCGCTTTGACTGTGCAAAACTACGCAATCCACAGACATCTCAAGACTTTAAGGAAGCCGTAGAAAAGAACATCGCGGATCTTCCAGAACCACCACAGGTGGAAGATAACTGGACCACCCTTCGTGACGCAGTACTTGATGCTGCAGAAAAGACAATAGGTTTCTCTCAGAAGAAGACCCAAGACTGGTTTGATGAAAATGACGAAGTCATCACAAACCTTGTTGAAGCTAAACGTCAGGCAAGGCTCACTTTTGAAAACCAGCCATCCACACAGAACAAACAAAAATATAAACAAGCATGTGCAAACTGTCAGAGAGAAATTTGTGCTGCTCAGAACAACTGGTGGCAACAGAAATCGGAGGAGATCCAAAGATTTGCAGACCAACGTGACATGCGCCGCTTTTATGCCGCAACAAAGGAAATCTTCGGCCCTACAAGGTCAACTGCCTGCAGTCTGGAGGATGCAGATGGCTCCACTGTCATCAATGACACCCAGGGAATTTTAAACCGATGGAGATCCCACTTTGAAAGCCTTCTCAATGATCATTTGCGCACACCAGATGACCTTCTCTGTAAAACGCCACAACATCCTGTTCGCTACTGGATGTCTCTTCCACCTTCCTCTGAGGAAATGAACAAAGCCATCAAGCACATGAAACCAGGCAAAGCACCGGGGCCAGACAACATCCCACTAGAACTAATTACTCATGGTGGCCCGGAATTTAAGAACCCACTGCTGAACCTTCTCCTAAAAATCTGGGAAACAAAGACAGTACCTAGTGACTTCCGCGATGCAAATATTATCACCATCTTCAAAAAGGGAGATCGAGAAAACTGTGAAAACTACCGTGGCATTTCACTGCTATGCATAGCAAGTAAGATCTTTGCACGCATCCTCCTCAACCACCACCTTGTCATCGCAGAAGAAATACTTCCTGAATCACAGTGCGGTTTCCGATCTTCCCGCGGGACAATAGACATGATCTTCTGTGCCCGACAGCTGCAGGAGAAATGTCAAGAACAGCAACAGCCACTTATGCTCATCTTCTGGGACCTAAAGAAAGCCTTCAATAAGGTCCCACGGCCGGCTATGTGGGCAGTCTTGGCAAGATTTGGCTTCCCAGATGACTTCATTATGCTGATCCGCTCACTTCATGATGGAATGGTGGGCAGAGTATGCCATCAAAAAGCTCTCTCTGACCCTTTTCCCATAACAGGAGGACTCAAGCAAGGCTGCGTTCGGGCCCCAACCTGCTTCTCACTGTACCTGGCGGCAATGCTCAATGAAATCCCACCAGACACCCCTTCCATTGATGTACGATATCACATGGATGGAGGCCTCTTAAATCTCAGTCGACTCCGAGCAAAAACAAGAACGTTAACCACCACAGTCCACAAGCTGCAGTATGCAGATGACAACACTACCCCTAGCTTAACTGCTGAAGATCTACAGAGGACGGCTGACCTCTACAATAATGCTTATGAGTGTTTTGGAATGGAGGTGAATACTGACAAGACCAAAGTCCTCATCCAACCACCCCCAGGCTGCATGCTCCCTGACACAATCATCACTATTGATGAAAAGCCTCTGGAAAAAGCGGATCATTTCTGTTATCTAGGAAGCATTCTATCAAAGACACCTACATGCGATCAGGACGTGGAGAATCGCGTTAGGGCAGCTCACTCCGCTTTTGGACGTCTTAATCGTTGAGTCTTCAACAACCACTCACTGACTATCAAAACAAAGATCATGGTTTTCAGGGCTGTAGTTCTGTCTACCCTTCTCTATGCCTGCAAGACCTGGACTCTATACCGTCGCCAAATCAAATGTCTTGAGCATTTCCAACAGCTGAAGCTTAGACAAATCCTTAAAACCAAATGGACAGACCGGGTAACAAACACCGAAGTTCTCGCCCACGCTGCACTACCTAGTGTTGAAGCTACCATTATTCAGCACTGTCTCCGCTGGGCAGGCCATGTACAACAAATGGACTCAAATCGTCTACCAAAAATTCTGCTCTATGGAGAACTCACCTCAGGAACAAGACCACTAGGCAGACCAAAACTGCGCTATAAAGACCAACTAAAGTCCACCTTGGCCCAAACCAGCATCCACAGATGGGAACACCTAGCAAAGGAAAGAATGGTATGGAGAGAAGCTATCCACAATGGCACTATAGCCTTTGAGAGAAACAGATGTGCATTTGAGGAGGAGAAGCCAAGAAGAAGGAAGGAGCGCTCGCAGCAGCCACGGCCTCCACCGTCACTTCCCTGCGGTCTCTGCCCACGCCTCTTCCATCACCGGCTCGGGCTACAGAGCCACATCTGTCACAAGCACAAGTGATTTCTGGAACGGGAGCAACCCTATGCTCAGACACGAGCTGGAGCCGACGATTATTGTATCATTGTGTTTCTGCCATTCCTGATCCTGTGACAGTAGTGATGGCCAGATGAGGCTTTCTGGAGGACTTGAGGCTTTTCATCAAAATGGCTCATATAGACAACGCCTCATGTGAAACTTCATTTTCTCTACTAGGCCATCTAGTGGACAAAACATATACAACATGCAGATTTTTACAAGGGTGTTATTGGTTTGTGTATTTTTTCATTTCAATAAATGCACTGTCTTTAAAAAAATATCAATGATCATAAGGGGAAAAAAGAAATAATAAAACTGAGGTGACTACAGTGAATGTGCTTGTGCTACTTATCCATTTTTATTAAGAAATGATAACTTTTCAACAGTCTTATACCATCTTTCCCAGTACATTCATCTCTGTCCTTATTGTCATGCAGGACACAATAGTGCCTCAGCATAATGATGTGTTATTGTTGTATCCAAGCTCTTTGAAACACAACAGACCTTTCACCGTACAAATAAATAAATAAATAAATAAATTTTAAGAATAACCCCAGCTCTCCAAGTACAAGAGAGATATTTTACTTCTAGGCTACCACTTAGTGACAGGCAGAAAAGGCTTTCTTGAAGACTTGAGCTTTTCCATCAAAATGGTTCATATCGACATAGCCTCATGTGAAACTTCATTTGCTCTACTAGGCCATGTAGTCGACAAAAAGTATACAGCATGCAGATTTTTACAAGGACATGATTGGTTTAGTGTGTATTTTTTTTTATTTCAATAAATGTGCTGTCATTTAAGAAATATCAATGATCATAAGGGAAAAAATAATTAAACCGGGGTGACTTCAGTGAATGTGCCTGTGTTACTTAGTGTGCTTGTACTACTTATTCATTTTAATTAAGAAAATAAATATACAACAGTCTTATACTGTCTTTCCCAGCATATTAAACTCTGGCCTTATTCTCATGCAGGGCACAATAGCAATAATGCCTCAGCATAATGATGGGTAATAATGATCCAAGCTCTTTGAAACACAACAGACACTTTAGCTTGCAAATAAAAAGACTACAAGAATGACACAGCTGGGATTAAAACCATGGCCTCCCACTTGTAGAGCATATACTTTACCGCTAAGCTACCATCTCAGTTACAATAAATAGCCACTATTTGTGGAAAATACATCAATGGGAGAAATGCACTCAAAATATTGCCAAAAGGGAGAAGTCCATGTTTTTGGTACTGCCTCCATCTGAAAATTGGCTGTGACAAATCTCTTATGCAGTCAAACATCAACAACACAAAACATGAGGGACTGGGATTTCCATTGTGTATCGCTGCTCACTTTATTTCATGTTGCGTGCAAAATAATGAACGGCTTCCTGACCTAGTCACATGGTTCAACATCAACACATACGTCAGCAATACACACCTCGAAACGCACTTTGCCAAATATTTCCTGGATAAGCTCAGAGCACCCTTGAAGCTCCGGAGCCTGCCATCCCATCACTATGTGACAGTGCCCGTCTCCTTTTGTAACCGTAAGTCCAGCTTTTGCTGGGATTCCATAGTCTAGTGTTTAGTTCTGCACTTTGTGTCTTTGCTATTAAATGTGCAAATCTCACTACCTGCATTTGGCGTCCTTGTTTTGCTACACCTGGCAGTTTTTTATGACAACCTTAAAGATGTTCAGACCTTTGGAGATGATCAAGTCCAGACTGTGTCCTCTGTTGTGTTTTTTTTTTTTTTTTTTTTTCTGTTACATGCTGAGTCAGTCCAAAATTATCAAGGACACAATACAATTCTTTGGTTCCTCTGTCCTGAGGGTTGTCAACATGAATCTTAAAATCACCAACAATAACTACACAGTAAAAGTCAACACAGAAAATAGACAGCAGCTTTGCAAAATCATCAAAAAAGGTTGCATGGTATTTAGGTGGTCTGTAAACATTGAGAAAAAACACACGGGAGGAGGAATTCAGCTGAAGAGCCACATATTCAAATGAAGTAAACTTATCATAAGACATCTGCTTACATTGGAGGGAATCATTAAACAGAACAACTCCTCCTCCTCCTTTCTTATGCAGCCTGGGTTCACTTATAAGGCTGTACTTGGGAGGGACTACTTCGATAAGAAGAGATCTACCATTATCATGTAACCAAGTGTCTGTTAAAAACATAAAATCTAGTTTTTGTTTTATAATGAGAACATTAATTAAAAATGTTTTTCTGCCAAAGACCCAATATTCAATAAAGCTAGTTTCAGTGTGTTGAGAACATCATCTGCCAAACTTTTATTTTGTTTTAGGCTGTGACTGGTGAGAAATGAACACTAGATTTTATAAATTTACAGGATGTGTAGGATGGATTTTGTTTCTCTGTAAATTTACCAACCTTTTTCTGCTACTTATTAAGACAGGAATTAAGGAAACTACTTCCATACCGGGCCCCAGCTTGTCTTGGAAAAAGCTATGAGTACCAGTGGTATTGAAGCCTGGGCCCATTACGTCAAACCCAGCTTGTGTTATCAGGCTGTGGATTTTGGTTCAGCTGTGAGGGTGGGGGTGGGCGCCAGGGCTTTTGGAGTTGTCTCAGAGCTACAATCAAAGAAAGTTTTCTTACCACACAGAGAAAAAGTGAGTGTGATTTGTTGCTGTAAAGAACAAATTAAGCTTCTTCTAAGGTGACCTTTCATTTATCTGTGCTTTCTATTTATGTTATCTTATTCATTTACATGCTGTTGTGATATGCAACTATTTCGTGGAAGTAAATCCTCTAAATATGTATTTTTAATGGGCTGGTCCAGAGGTGTCAAACATATGGCCCATGGACCAAAAACGGCCAACCAGGGGTCCAAAATTTTCTCTGTGAATTTACAGCTTTATATCTAGTAAATTTTGGACTTTCTACTGATTAGTATAGTTTGTATAAATCTGAGACAATTTCCTCTGTAAGATGAGACTTTTTTCTCATCAGTTTTCTTTTTTTTCTTTTTTCTGATGAGAATTTCAAAGGCCAAGGGGACAGGGTAGAAATGAGAATTGGGACGGACCCCAAATCTACATGTACTTCACTCTCATATCGCAAATATTTTTCTCAACTGTTTTACAGTATTTACTGTTAATAACTACTTAACCTCGTAGACATTTTAGCATGCGATAATCAAATTTGATCATATTAAACATAATTTTCCAACTACAAAATTGTGGCTAGTGAAAAGGCTAGTCACTTCGGAAAATCATTAGCCACAGTAACTGCTGACGTGAAAGCACTATTGCTGAGCAGTTACTATCCTCAGCAAGCAGCGGGTGCTACTGTCAGCTTCTCCCTATCCCAAAGCACACAAAAGCGGTCAATCTCACAGTAGCCTCGTGCAGCAGTTAATTTCAGTCAGAGAGGAGACCTACGCCCATGCCACTCACATCCAGACTGCAAATGAATTGCACCTGCACCCCCCCAATCTATGTAAATGTTTCTTCACTGTCAGTGTCACATTAAGAAATCACTGCATCTGACTAACAGCCTCAGTCACGTACTCACTTCGTCCACTGTGTGTGTGTGTGTGTGTGTGTGTGTGTGTGTGTGTGTGTGTGTGTGTGTGTGTGTGTGTGTGTGTGTGTGTGTGTGTGTGTGTGTGTGTGTGAAAAGCTAAACATCTAGCAGCAAGCTTGTCATGTCACGGTCTAAACTGTACGCTCAAAAATACAGAAAGGAGTGGGAATCAAACCCTGAATTCAAAGGCTGGTTGAAGCTGTTTATTGGAGATGATACAGAAGTGATGGCCTATTTAAATGTCAAATTAAAACAAACAAACCAAGAATCAACAGAAGAAAGTTAATTTGTAGTTCTAAACATATTTAGGGTTTTTTTTACTCACTTTTTGTCTCTCCCATGACATTATTCTTCTGTCCTACAGCACCCATTAAAATTACATGCAAATGACCAATTATGCAAATTAGGCAGTGATGTCATTTAGCGACTTCTAGCAACTTTTTGGACAGCCAATAGCTACTTTCCTTATGGAGGAGTTGGCAACAGTGTAACAGAGGCCTGGAGAGATGACACAACAATTCGTCGCGGATCTTGGCCACCTAGCTACCATGTGCAAATTCGGTTGGTTGGAGGATGACATGGTGCAGATCCACCTATTCTGGCAACTAGGCTACATACCGCTAGCATACGTGGTAGCCTCAGACGGGCCCAGTGACAATGCAGAAGAGACCAAGGTAGACACTGCGGGACAGCAGGGCACCACGGAGCAACAACCCAGCCACAAACTTACCTTAGAAGACAAGCTAATCTGTGACAAGCTAGCCAAAGAGCACAGCACAGAGAGTGAGCACAGCATGGATAGAGAACACAGCACAGAGAGCAAATGAAGCACAGAGAGTGGACACAACACAGAGAGCAAACAGCACAAAGGGAGGGCAGCAACCGGACTCGCCTCAGTTCCTCGCCCAATGTGAGCCTCAGGGAACTGCTGCAGAGCTGCAGGAGAGGGATCCCGTATCTACTGGGAAGCCCAGGACACAACAACCCGGCGCAGGTTCTGCCAATGGCGACAGCAACATATCGGCATGACCAGACTTCCCAGGGGAGGGGGAGAACAAACCTTACTCACCTCCGATCCTCGCCCGGCATGAGCTTCAGGCAGCTGCTATGAAGTCGCAGGAGAGGGAGTTCATGGATAGAGGGGACCCTGGCGACCTGGCGTACATCCCATCACCGACGACAGCAACACATCACCGTGACCTCAACCAGCACCAGGTGAGGGAAGAAGCCAGACTGCTTCCAAAGCCACGCCCGGCACCAGCCTCCAGGAGCCACTGCTGCAGCTCCAGGATTAATTGACTAGCGGACAACAACTCCCATCATCCCACATCACAAAACACGAGCATGGTGGGAGATTACTAAAACCTCACCTCCTGTTTCCCTACCAATGAAAAAAGAATTCAAAGAGGAGAAGAACAACACAAAGATATTGTTTTGCATTGTGAGAACTGCGGTTGATCCAGAGGACTGTTAGTTACGTCACCCTGGGCGTGCTTTGAAAAGATGACATAAACTCATCTTCATCTGTGTTTGGATTTTTTTTAATTTATGTATTTTCATAACCTTATACCTTAACATTTATATAGATAGATAGATAGATAGATAGATAGATAGATAGATAGATAGATAGATAGATAGATAGATTTCCCGAGAGGAAATTGTCTTAGCAAACAAACACGTACACACCTAAAACAAACATAAAACAACAACAAAAAACAAATATAAATAACTAAACAGTTTAAAACGAGGCACTAAAATGTAATACTGTGATGATCAGGTGAGCGTGCTCCCCCTCCCCTCCTGTTTCTGTTTTCCCACTCCAGAAGATTGGACACACGTGCGTGATTACACACCTGCCACATCTGATGAGCCAGCGTATTTAAGATCCAGTGTGTGGAGAGCTCATCGCTGGATCGTCTGGGTTTGAAGCCACAATTTTAGTCAAGCTTTATCTCATTATTAAGTACCTGTGCACTCACCTTGTGTTTCCTGCTCTTCAGGTTGCTGCCACCCGCAGGTGTGTCTCCAGAGCTGATCATGCTCGCCTGACCAGGAAGATCAAGATGTTCACCCAGGTCTCTGCCCCCGCAGGAGCTCCCCGCTGGACCCCGCTGCTCTTGTAGCTACATGCGATCCAGGGGGCACCTGTCTTGTCAAGAAATTTTAGTTGGTGTTTTTGTGTTTCGTTTTTAGTTTATGCACTTTTTTTTCTGTTGTATTTTCAATAAAATTGTGAAACTTTTTATCTGAATCTGAGTGATCGTTCTGGTAGCTCTGCATTTGAATCTTACCATGTTCTGAATCATGACAAATACAATAAAATACAGTTCTGTGCACAGTTCTGCAGGCTATATGTATGTTGTAAAGCCTGTTAGCCTCAGGCAGAAAGGACTTGCTATGATGCTCCTTTATACTTCTTGGCTGCAGTAGTCTGTTGCTGTGGCTGCTCCATAGACTGTCCAGTGTGCTGTAGAGGGGGTGAGAGATATTGTCCATCATTGCTCTGATTTTACCCAGAATTCTATCTCTGACCACTTCCTCCAGTAAAGCCAGCCTGGTGCCCACGACTGACTCAGCTTTTTTGTAAGAGTGCATTTTGTCTGTTCTTGTCCTTCACCCTGATCCCTGCCCCCCAACACACCACAGCAAAGAAAATGGTGCTGGCCATGACCGACTTGTAGAACATTTGGAGCATTCTGTTGCTGACATTAAAGGACCTGAGCCTTCTGAGGAAATACAGTCTTCTCAAGCCCTATTTGTGGAGTACCTCAGTGTTTGTGGACCACTCCAGCTTACAGTTAACACCAAGGTACTTGTAAGATGTTATTTGCTCCACTTCTCCACCCCCAATGGAAATAGGCACAGGCATCAACTTCCTGCAACTGAAATCCACCACCATCTCCTTTGTCTTATTCACATTTAGCTGTAAGTAGTTGTTCCCACACCATTTTACAAAATCATCCACCAATGTTTGGTACTCCTCATCCCGTCCCCTCTCCACACACCCCACTATAGCCGTGTCATCAGAGTATTTTTGAAAATGACACGACTCATGAACAGTATTTAAAATCCACAGTGTAGATGGTGAAGAGGAAGAGAGAAAGCACTGTTCTCTGGGAGGGCCCTATGTTACTTATCAGACGGTCAGACACACAGCTCTGCAGCCTCATAAACTGTGGTCTGCCCATCAGATAGTTGGTGACTATCTGACGACTATCTAAACAACATCCTACAACACTGTTTATGTGGAAAATTATCTTTTAAACTGACAAACATCATATGTGTAACTCGTGGCAAAACTTGATCTGGATCAAATGATAATTTTGCTCTTGCTACTCATTTCAGTGGAGAATATTTCTGATTTAAGGTGTCACATGCGGAAGTAGAGGGGGCATGACTTAAGCTCTCTATACAGAAGTCAGAGCCTCCATGTGGGTGCACAGAATGAATGGAAAAAAATCAATTTCTTTTCTTTCTAGATGAAATTAAGACTACAAAAGTATTATATTCATGCTTATTATGTTCTCAGCTTTCGGGAGAGGTATAATATGCTTATTTTAGGATTCTTTATGAGTATTCCCTTTAAAGAGGATGAATGAAAGAGAAAGTAAGTGACAGACAAATTTGCATTAGTTGGCTCAACGTGTGAGTAGACACTGTTATATGGGATTTTATTATGAAGTGCGGTGTGATGACGCCGCCTTCCTGTTGCATCATCACACCGCCATATAATAGGAGCGTCTGGCTTTTGGGGCTGGTCTGACTCAGACGGCTCCGCCAAGTGCTGCATAATATGTGGTGTACATAGTTCCTGAATAAAGCTGAGTTTAAGTGCAACCTCTTCGTCAGTCTCCTCAATAACAGGTTTTGTGGACATAAAATTTGGTGACTGAGGATTAACTCATGGAGGTGTGCAGGGCACCTCTACGACCGTTTCTGGAGTACCCAGGAGAACCAACAATATTGTGGCCTCATTGGCTGGCCACGTTCGAGACGTACACTACCGTTCAAAAGTTTGGGGTCACTTAGAAATGTCCTTATTTTTGAAAGAAAAACACTTTTTTTCAATGAAGATAACTTTAAACTAATCAGAAATACACTCTATACATTGCTAATGTGGTAAATGACTATTCTAGCTGCAAATGTCTGTTTTTTGGTGCAATATCTAGATAGGTGTATAGAGGCCCATTTCCAGCAACTATCACTCCAGTGTTCTAATGGTACAATGTGTTTGCTCATTGCGTCAGAAGACTAATGGATGATTAGAAAACCCTTGTGCAATCATGTTAGGTCTGCAATGCTGTAATTGCTGCAAGTGGAGGATTCGTTGACTAAAGCAAAGTTTGAAGGAAAAAATTATTATTTCAAATACAAATCATTATTTCTAACCTTGTCAATGTCTTGACTATATTTTCTATTCATTTTACAACTCATGGTGGTAAATAAAAGTGTGACTTTTCATGGAAAACACAAAATTGTCTGAGGTGACCCCAAACTTTTGAACGGTAGTGTACATTGCAGCGTTGGGCTTGGGTAAATTCGATGGAGTAAGGAAGTGAGCACTTCTGGTTCGCAAACTCGGCGTAGAAGGTCAGAGAATTTTCCACACGTTAGGGGAGACGGAGTCATATGCAGATGCTGCCGAGCTTCTTGCTAGCTACTTTGCCAAACACACATGTAGCATGAATCTGTGGGTTGAGATGCTATTGGTGCCAAAAGGTTACCGGAGTGGTGGCTCAGTTGGTAAAGCATCCGCCCCACACCCGGGAGGCAGGGGTTCAAATCCCAGCCGGGTCATGCCGAAGACCATATAAAAGTGGAACTTCCTGCCGTCCAGCTTGGTGCTCAGCAATAATGGAATGGAGGAGGGAAATTTGTGGCGGTACCTTGCATGGCAGTGGCCCTCTGATTCTACACTTGGGGTGTGTGTGATTAACACAGTAGATAGGTAAAACACAATCTTGTTCTACTGTACATAATTGGTTGTACAGTTGAATGACAATAAGGGTGATTTAATTAATTAATTTTAAAGGCATGAAGCTAGCTAGCTCAGGGAAGCTGACGTCCCAGCTAGTAGCTACAGAGAAATTAGCCACGGAGCTAAATGGGCACCAGAAACAGAAGCTAGACGCTACAGACTACAAGCTAGCTAACACGGTGGAATCGGAGCCACAGGAGAAGGAGCCTGTGCCCATCGAGAACGACGAGCCAGCCGAAGAGCACTGCACAGACAGTGAGCGCAGCAAAGAGGGAGAATTCCGAGCTGAGAGTGACCGCAGCACTGTGGGTGAGCACAGAGGGAGACAAGCGATCAGACTGGCCCCGTTTTTCTCACAGACAGAGCCGGAGCCATGGGAGGGGGGAGTTCGAGCATGCTGAGAGCCCCAAAGCACAGCAGCGGCAGCAGGGTACAGAGACAACACGCGACATGGCACAGCGGAGCACTTTTGATGGCAAAGAGGAAGAGCAGAACTGCTCCTGTTCCCTTGCCCTGCAGGTTACGGAGGTTATGACCGGGCTGATGGGTGGAGAGTCCGCTTCAGTGACTGGCACCGAAGCGCACACTTTATGCTCTCGGGAGGAGAGTGGTTCAGTGGAGGAGCCAGATGGCTTCAATACCCACGCTTGGCCGGCTGTAGTAGGAGCGACTGAGTTGACAGGTGGAGGGTCTGTTTCAACGAGCAACATCAGAGAGGTACCGGACTGCTTCTGTACCCAAGATGAGCTGCAGTCGACGACAGAGATAGCGGGTGAAGGGTCCGCAGCAAACATGGTGACAACAGAACTGGCGCAGTACGGCGGAGGTCCTAAGATGAACGAGTAACGATGGCACATGAAAACAAGTAAGGCGCCACTTCATGTTATCGGTCAGTTACTGATAACATTGGTATGTTATCGGTCAGTCACCGAGACGGTGACTGACTGGGCCACAGCCAGCAAAAAACAGGCACCACTGAGAATCGTGGTGTGGCTGAGGACAACATGCTTTTGGCAGACGGAGGATTTGGGTCGTTGTGCGAACAGACTACGGCGTGTCCGGGTGATGGCTCCAGGCGGCGGGGCTCCGTGGGAATCGGCTGCCGCAGTGTGGGACCCAGGCCCCAGCGTCATGAAGTTTGACCACGGGGGTCTGACAGCTCCAGGGAGACAGCTGCCACGAGAGCATTTCAAAATCTGTGGGGGGGGGAGGGGCATGAGCCTGCTTTAAAGCTCCAGGGGGAGGCCCTGCAGGGCTGCCTCAAAAGCCCTCAGGCTTAACTGTTTTCCCCTGCCTAACCTACCATTTGCATGACTGTACTTAAAAGACTTGATGTTGTTTAATAGTTCCTTGTTTTGTGTTAGTTAGGAGCATGGCTATTTTTGGTTCGTTATAAAAAAAAAAAAGGAGAAAAGTGGCAGAATAACCCACTGCGCCGTGCGAGCATCGACCCACCGGTCCTATGTTAGTTTTAATGTGTTTTATGCTTTGATTTTAAATGGTAAATGGCGTTCACTTATATAGCACTTTTTCTCATCTCTGGATGACCAAAGCGCTTTACAGATCCTGCTATCCACCCATTCACGCACACATTCACACACTGATGGCGGCAGAGCCGCCATACACACACAGGCACTAGCCTGGCCACCAGGAGCAACTGGGGGTTCAGTTTCTTGCTCAAGGACACTTCAACATGCAGACTACAGACAGTGGGAGTCGAACCCATGACCCTCCGATCAGTAGTCGGTCACACTACACCTGCGCCACAGCCGCCCCCCAATTGTTTATTTTACCTGAACATGATTTTATTTTTGACTGTTTTATTTTGGTGTGCATTTTGTGTTTATGTTTCCAAATTAGGGTGGATTTAATTGAGTGTGTTTTTGTACTTTGTAAGGGGGGGGGGAGTTATATGGGGTTTTATTAAAGTGCGGTGTGATGACGCTGCCTTCTTGTTGCGTCATCACACTGCCATATAATAGGAGCGTTTGGCTTTTGGGGCTGGTCTGGCCCGGACAGCTCTGCCGGGCCAGACCAGCTGCATAAGTGCTGCATAATATGTGGTGTACATAGTTCCTGAATAAAGGTGAGTTCAAGTGCAACCTCTTCATCCGTCTCCTCAATACCAGGTTTTGTGGATATAACAGACACGTTTCTTAAAGGTAAAAACGCTACGTAAAAAAATGTTCTTTCCATGTCTATGCACGTTTTCTCAGAGTGAAAAATCTTGCGATTGTACGTTTTTAGGTGAGACTGGGCTGCTCTAAAACTTATTCTGAGGTAAAATGTATGTGTTGGAAAAAATTGTTTATGAGTATTGAATATATGCACACTCACTCCAACCCAAGCCCCCAGTCTCTCCCATGTACAGTTTCCTCTAAATCTCACCCCAAGCTTTTCTGAAAAGTATTTATTTAGCGAATGCAAAGTCCTTAAGCCAAGCAGTTGCCTCCTGGTTTGCTGTATGGAGGGTGTGTAATCCTCCTTCCAGTCTTTGGAGCGGGCAAGCCTCTATGATGTGTTCCATAGTTTGCTCCTCTCCACATGCGCACAGTGGACTAGGGTTACTGCCCCATCTGTGAAGGCTGGCCAAGCAGGGGCCATGTCCAGTCCTGAAGCGATTGAGTGTAGACCACTGTCTCCTTGGGAGGTTGGTGCCCGGGACCTGTTGGTAAAGTCAGCTGGGGGAGGGTTTTTCCAAATCGGCCGTCTGGATGAAAGTCGGGCAGTGGGTGGGGTGTAGATATCTGCATGGATTGGTAAGTGAGGAAAATCTTTAACTTTTTGGAGCATCCTTTGAGTTAATGCTGCTCACCGGATGTGTGGAGGGGCTATGTTTGACAGTACAGAGAGCCAGGGGAGTGGTGTTGAGCGGATTGTTCCAGTTATAGTTCTCATGGTTGAGTTGAGCTGGGTGTCTACATGGTGTGTGTAAGATGACCTGGACCAGACAGGGGCACAATATTCTGCTACAGAGTATGAAAGGGCCAGTGCTGAGGTGCGCAGGGTGGAGACTGCCGCCCCCCATTTTGCACCAGCGAGCTTGCAGAGCAGGTTGTTTCGTACTTTCACCTTAGCAGCCGTCCCCTTTAGATGCTCCTTGAAGGATAAGGTCCTATCAAGGGTCACTCCAAGATAAGTTGGATTTGGGGCACGCTTAAGCTTGAGTCCGCTCAGGTGGATGTTTAGTTCTCTGGCAGCTTTTGCATTGTGGAGATGAAATACACTGGAGACGGTTTTTGCTGGGCTTCTGAAAAGTTAGCAACTCTGGTTGAACCATTCACTCATTTGTGAATGTTTTTGTGTTTATTGTACTGCAGGGACCGGTCATATCTTACTGACCACTGAAACCACACTCTTCTTTCCATCAGTGATGCTTTATTTTATTCATTCTTTAAGACAAATTTACATTAAGATAAGACAAAAAAACCTTTATTAGTCCCACAATGGGGAAATTAGTTGGCTCAAGCTGAGTTAGCAGCACACGCTACGAGCTAGCCAGCTAACATTAGCAATAGTGACGAAGGGTAAACTGCAGTTCATAGGCATTTAAAGAAACATATCTTAAATGAGCCATCCCGAGGAAGGCTGCAAAAGGTGATTCACAATGATGCTGCAATAATTACATAATTTACAGTAATTTCACCAAAGTATATCACAAAAAATTTCGTTAAGACGCGTGGAGGCTGCCAACATGTGGGAAAAGTGCAGTGAATGGGTCTTTTAAGTTAGTTGAGAAGCCTCCTTTCCAAAAGAGACTTTCTGAATGCAGTGTGTATTCTAGTTTTAAATTTACGGCACATCCATGATCTTTTCTCTGCAAGCTTGTCACCTACTGGGGAGTTTTTAAAAGGCCACACACAATCAATTAGCAAGGCAGTCCCCAGACTGGGTTTGAGATTATCTGCCTGGTTCAGGTCTAATTTGTATTAGTGCATTGTTAACTCAGCTTTTGCAGCTGACAGTGTTTAGTGTAAGCACGGCTAATATAGGGATACTGATTATTTATCCACACCCTTCCCCACTGTACAAAACAACCATTGTTTGGTAGTCGTGTATTGTGGAAAGCACAATAGGTGTTCATGCAGTGTCTACCTGAATTTTCACATGCAGAGACTCTCCACTGTATAAGAAGAGATTTTAAAGCTGCTGACAGGGTTGCATGCATTAATGCAGACAGCCATAGAATGAGGAAAATGTGATTTGCTGTACTGTGCGTTGACTTGGTGTGGGTATTTATTTATGACTTTTTTTCCATTCCCGTATTGTGAAAATACACAAGACAGGCTCATGGTTCACAGAGAAACTGTCAGTCGAGTGAAAATGCCTTATGAATCACAATTGCTCATCACCATCTGGTAAACGTTGGCCTTTTTCCTTTCATTCTCCTTGGCAAAAGCATAATGTATTTTGAAATATGAAAACTGCTTGTAATTAAACATTTATTCATCTAGTAATGATAATGATACATTCAGGGGGGAAATAAATATCACCATTACTCGAAGCTCATTACTGCATTACTGGGCACTGAACCTCAGTCACATCTCGACTTTTTTTAACAAATGTACACTTATGGGTTAAATGTATTAGTGGAGAGCCATATTAGTGCATAATTTACATTCTGCCTCAGAGCAAAGCATTTAGCTTTGTTGACTGCACTGCAGTCAAGCCAGAAAACTGTTAACTTTCATTTGCTGCAGAATTGTGAATTCTTAGGAACGTGCCATCGCTGTGCTTTCTTGAGTAAAACTTAGGTGTGCCAAAAAGCAAGCAAATGGATTTGGAGGGTAGTTTTTTTTTTTTTTTTGGAAATGCCTTGCTTGCTAGAGGGCACCACTAATTCACTCATTCAACAAGGGACTGACTGACAAACAAGTTTTTCATATGATTCCTTTTTTGTTTCCTTGTGGGAGAACAAAACCAAAGCGAGTTACAGACGGCACGGTCATCCATCACCATCATTTAGTTTCACATCATTTCTGCTTTTCTCTACTAGCCAACACTTGCCAGTATGAAGCCCATAAACCTCTTCACACTAGACCTCACAATTTGTAGCTTCCTTAGAGCTTTTCATTATGCAGGGCTCATGCTCAAAGCACGGGGAACTTGGACAACAGAAGAAAGAGGGTTTACTCTATAACCACATCTCTGAGACACACACACACGCACGCGCGCGCACACACACACACACACACACACACACACACACGCACGCACACACACACACACACACACACACACACACACACATGCACACAGAACATCCTTCTGTTCATCTACAGCTTGCCTTCTGTGTGTAGAATACAAGGGTACATGTATTCCCTTGAGGGTTTGGAACTCAAGTTATCGTGTTCATTGAGCCCCAGTGCTCCATGAAAGATTCCAGTTTTGTTCCAGCATGCCACAATCTGTGCTGTGGCACAATGTTCCTTTCCTTGTAATTACATGGAGGATTCTGTGGTGTTTCTTTGTCTCTTTATTGAATGAGCAAACTGAATGACTGTATGTGTGTGGAAGGGTTTGCACAATCTACTGAAAGCATGTCTGATCTCTACATTTTCTCCCTGATTCTTGATGTAGCTTCTTGTCATTTTTTAAACGTGTCTGTAAATAAATGGTACAATTTCCTGTTGATTATCCTCTTTATTTTCTCTGTGAATTGTCTGTGTATGTTATGTGTGAAATTTTATTCAGATGTACTTGTTTCTTCTTCTTTCAGCTGCTCCCTTTAGGGGTCGCCACAGTGGATCATCATCTGTCTCCATTTCACCCTATCCCTTGCATCTTCCTCTGTAAAACCAACCCTCTCCATGTCCTCCTTCACGACATCATTGAATCTTCTCTGTGGTCTTCCTCTTTTCCTCCTGCCTGGCAGCTCCATCATCAACACCCTTTGTTCAATATATCCACTATCCCTCCTCTGCACATGTCCAAACCATCTCAGCCTTGCCTCTCTTACTTTGTCTCTAAACCTGCGCTGTCCCTCTGATATAGTCATTTCTAATCTTGTCCCTCCTAGTCACTTCCAATGAAAATCTTAGCATCTTCAATTTTGCCACGTCCAGCTCCATTTCCTGTCTTTTTGTCAGTGCCACCGTCTCTACACCACACATCATTGCAGGTCTCACGGTCGTCTTGTAAATCTTCCCTTTCACTCTTGCTGTTACACTTCTGTCACAAATCACCCCTGACACTCATCTCCACTCACTCCACTCTGCCTGCAGTCTCTTCTTCATCTCTCTTGTGAATTTTCCATTGCTTTGGATGGTTGACCCCAGGTATTTAAACTCATCGACTTTCACCACCTCTACTCCTTCCATCTTCACTGTTGCACCAGCCTCCTCTCATTCACACTCATGTATTCTGTCTTGCTTCTACTGATTTTCATTCCTCTTCTTTCCAGAGCATATCTCCACCTCTCCAGGTTCTCTTCCACCTGCTCCCTATTCTCACTACAGATCACAATGTCATCTGCAAACATTATGGTCCACGGAGACTCCTGCCTGACCTCATCTGTCAGGCTTTCCATCACCATGGCAAACAAGAAGGGGCTCAGAACCGATCGATGATGTAACCCCACCCTCACCTTGAACCTATCTGTCACTACTATACCACACCTCACCATCATCTCGCTGGCCTCATACATGTCCTGCACCACCCTCACATACTTCTCTGCCACTCCTGAGTTTCTCATACAGTACCACACTTCCTGTCTTGGCACCCGATGATATGCTTTCTCTAAATCCAAAAAGACACTGTGCAACTCCTTCTGACCTTCTCTAAACTTCTCCATCACCACTCTTAGAACAAACATTGCATCTGTAGTACTCCTTCTTGGCATGAAACCATACTGCTGCTCATTGATTGTCACCTTTCCTCTTAACCTGGCTTCAACGCTTTCCCATATCTTCATAGTGTGGCTGATCACCTTTATGCCTCTGCAGTTACTACAGCTCTGAGCATCACCTTTGTTCTTGAAAATCTGTACCAAAACATTTCTTCTCCACTCCTGAGGCATCTTCTCACTCTCCAAGATTGTGTTAAACAATCTGGATAAAAAGTCAACTGCCATCTCTTCTAAACATCTCCATAGCTCCACAGGTATGTGATCTAGACCAACCACCTTTCCATTCTTCATCCTCTTCAAACCTGCCGCCACTTCTGCCTTGCTAATCCTCGGGACTTCCTTGTTCACCATCTTTCCTTCATCAGTCCTCCTCTGTCTCTCATTTTCTTTATTCATCAGCTCTTCAAAGTACTCCTTCCACCTTCTCAACTTGCTATCATCATCTATTAGTACATTACCATTTCTGTCCTTAATAAGCCTAACCTCCTGCCAGTTTTGGGCAAGTTACTAAAAATTAGTAACTAATTGCTGTTACTAGTTCCTTCTTTTCAAAATTAATTGAGATACTTTCCCAATTACTGCATGATGTGTCATGATTAATAAGCTGACAGCTCATGTGCATGATGCAACAGCACAGGAAAGTAACCACACAAAAGGGGCACGTTTGAAAGTTTATTAAATAGCAAAGTATGTGCACAGCTACAGAAACAATGAATCTCCAGAGGAACCCACCTGTGGAGAGAAGACGAGAGCTGTGAGTGGAGGAGTTTAGTAAGGGGAAATGGGCTAGCCAAATTGCCACTTACTTGGGTAACGAGAGAGAACCGGCAGGACTCCAGCGGGGAATAGACAAACCAGTAGGGTGGGGGGAATGAGCTGATGGTGCCTGACTGGGTGTTGGTTGTAGCCGAGGAATTATGGCGATGTGGCAGGAGAGCGTGCGCAGTCCTGGAGACACACCCACACAATGGCAGCAACCTGAAGGAGAGGGGAGAAACAAGGTGAGAGAGCATGTCAAACTTGTTGTAATATACTTGCTTGTCGTTTAACGGGCAGTATACCCAAACGAACCAGCGTTGAATGCGCGGAGAGAGCCTCCTTAAGTACGCTGGCTGATGAGTGGGAGCAGTGTGTCTTCTGCCTCGGGTGCAGTGATGAATTCACGAAAGTGAGAAGGGACGGGAGGGGTGCACTTTCACTGCCCATGACAGCCCCCCCCCCTTCTAGGAGTGCCTCCTGATGGTCCAGGGAGCTTCTCTGGGTGAGCTTGGTGGAAGGCCTGGATTATTTCCTTATCCAGGACCTGCGCAGAAGGAACTCAGGAGCGTTCCTCCAGACCATAGCTCTCCCAATCCACCAGGTACTGCCGACCCTGGCCATGACGGTGAACACTGAGGATCCGGCGCCCGGGTAGGCGGGGTGACTGTCGATGATCTGGGAAGGAGGAGGCGGCTTCGGGGGGGGGGGGGGTCAGAGAGGGCTGACTGAGAGGGGCTTGATGTAAGAGACGTGGAAGGTCGGGTTCACTCGCAGGGTCGGCGGCAATTTGATCTGAACCGACGCATCGTTGATCACCCGAGAAATAACATAGGGGCCCAGAAAACAGGGGGACAGCTTTTTGGACCTCTCCTTGAGCGGGATCTGGCTCGCCGCTAACCAGACCTGCTGACCCACGACGTACTTGGGCGCGGGCACCCGCTTCCTGTCAGCTGTTGCCCGGGTGTGCTCAGTGGAGTGGACAAGGGCAGCCCAAGTGGCTCTCCAGATGCGCTGGCAGCGACGGGCATGGACCCCCAAGGATGGAACCGCAACCTCCCTCTCGGCCATGGGATGGAGTGGCGGCTTGTACCCCTGGGATACCTCAAACGGGGTGAGCCCGGTGGCCATGGAGACAGCCGAGTTGAGTGAATATTCTACCCAGGTCAAGTGTGAGCTCCAGGAGGATGGGTTATCAGCTGCTACGCACTGCAGGGTATCCTCCAAGGACTGATTGGCGTGCTCTGCCTGCCCATTACTCTGAGGATGATTCCCCAAGGACAGATTTACTGTGGTTCCCAGCAACCAGCAAAAGGCCCTCTAGACCTGGGATATGAATTGCAGACCCCGGTCAGACACGATGTCCATGGGAATGCCGTGGATCTTGATGACGTGGTCGGTGAGGAGGACCACCGTCTCCAAGGCTGAGAGGAGCTTCGGGAGAGCAACCAGATGCGTAGCCTTGAAGAAGCGATCCACTATGGTCAGGATAACCGTTTTGCCACGGGAGGAGGGTGTTACAACTCGCTCTCGCCTATCATCAGCGCCAGCAGCGCGCACACCTGCGCCTCATCAGCCTCCATCTATATAACTCTGCCCTCTGCTTCGGCCTGGAGTTGTCTGCTCATCTACGCTCCCAAACCTCCAGCGCTCGACCGTTTTGTCCCGGCCAGCGCACCTTCTTTCAAGCACGTAAGCTGCATAATTCCTCTTACCTTCTCTCCAGCTTCTCCCCTGTGCACAGGTGGACCTCCAGGGCGGCGGACTTCCTCATCCTCACCTCTCCCTGTCAAACCTCTCTCCAGCACGTCGGGAGCGTGCAGAGGCGCTGTCCTCCAGGCAGCATCAGCGTCGCCAATGCCAGTCACCATCCCATCTGCACGTAAGCAGTACATTGTGGTTATTCCCCACAGGGCGTCTGACTGTAGCTAATTCCCTGCTCTGCTCTGCCCTTAGGGTTGCCTGGCTGCACGGCGACCTGTTCTGCTCTCGACGCACCCTGTTCACCCACACCAAATCCACACTTCCCCTCACGCATCCAAACACCACTAGTTGTTGAATAAAGCCTTAAATCTTTCCTGAGCCTGTGTGTGTGTTTCCTGAGCCCATCATTATGTCAGTACGACTCCAGCAAAGTGGCTCAGCGGACAGCGGGCTCGCACGACGACTTTCCACCCTTGAGGCTTGGGTGGATTTAATCGCTCATCAGCAACAAGTGATTTTCAATCAACTCACCCAAATTATCCAACGGTTACATCGCCTGGATCCTCCACAGGCCTTCCCTCCGGCTCCAGTCGGCGGGCCAGCTCCGGTCCCTTCCCCGGCTAGCTCAGCTAGCTCGGGACCGCTAACCCGACTCACTCCCATTCCGACCCCCACGCGCTTCAGAGGGAAACTTCGTGAGGCATGCGGGTTTCTCCTACAATGTGAGTCGGTGTTTCAGCGCGTCCCCAGGGACTTTCCTTCAGATCATAGCCGAATTTGGTATGTGGCTAATCTTTTGGAAGGGCGAGCGCTAGCTTGGGCCTACGCCGTCATGGCGAGGCCCAGCTACGTGAACCTGACCTACGCCCAATTCGTACATGATTTTAAGGAGGTTTTTGACCATTCGGACCGAGATAACGTCCTAACCACCCGGCTACTAAATCTTCGTCAGGGTAGCCGGTCGGCTGCCAACTACGTTGTCGACTTCCTGGTGGTAGCGACGGAAGTCGGGTGGGGTGAAGCTGTGCTCTGCAGCATCTTCACCTGCAGCTTGAATTCATCCTTACAGGATGAGCTGGCCTCCCTGGATATACCGGACCGGTTATCAGATTCAATCGCCCTCGCAATTAACTTAGATAATAGGCTGAGGGAGCGGGCCGCCGAGCGGAGGGCATCTAGTTGCTCAAGTGGAGCTTCTGCCCGCGTCCCTCAGTCTTGCCCCCTGGCACTACCCGCTCCAGGGTCCGCCGACGACACCAAGGCAATGCTGATCGGACGGGCTGAGCTTCCACCTGCGGAGAAACAGCGCCGCAGAGAGTTGGGCCTCTGCATGTATTGCGGGGGAGACCAGCACTCTGTGGAAGACTGTCCTATTTGGCCAAAAGGGGACGTCTGCGAGTCGCTGTAGGGGGCCTCGCGGACGCGTCCCATTCTAATCCCCTCACTAAATGCCTCCTCCCGGTTAGGTTCTGTCATAACCCCACGGGCCACGTCACACAAGCACTGGTGGACTCGGGGGTGGAACAGAATTTCATTTCTCAAAGCCTGGTAACCCGTTTGGGCATCCCCTGCCAAGCGCTGCCAGCTCCCATTAACCTGGTCACTCTTGCCCTTACACCTCTCGAGAGAGTCACTCACAGGACTAAACCGGTCCCAGTCATCGTCTCCGGCAACCATAGGGAGGATCTCAGCCTCTTTGTTTTACCCACCTCGGCTTCACCTGTCATACTGGGTTATCCCTGGCTGCGTCTTCACAACCCCACATTCGACTGGCAGTCCGGCAGTGTCCTCTCCTGGAGCACCTTTTGCATGAGCACCTGCCTCTAGTCCGCTGCCTGTTCCCCATTGGTGCCACTTCCTGCTTCTGATTCACCACCGCCGGACCTCTCCCTGGTGCCTCCGGAGTTCCACGACCTGGGCCTGGTCTTCAGTAAGTCCAAAGCACTGTCTCTTCCCCCCCACCGTCCCTACGACTGCGCCATTAACCTCCGCCCGGGGGCGCCCCTGCCATCTGGCTGCCTCTATAGCCTGTCTGCCCCGGAGCGCGAGGCTATGGATGCTTATATTAAGGAGTCGCTCAGCACAGGCATCATCTGGCCCTCCTATCCCCAGTTGGAGCTGGGTTCTTCTTCATGGGCAAGAAGGATGGGTCCCCGCGGCCGTATATCGACTTCCGAGCTCTCAATGACATTACGATAAGGGACAAGTACACACTGCCCCTGATGGACTCGGCCTTCAACTCCCTCCAGGGGGCCTCCTGGTTTACCAAGCTGGACCTGCGCAGTGCATACCACCTCGTTCGGATCCGGGAGGGTGATGAATGGAAGACGGGGTTCCGGACGCCCAGCGGCCATTTTGAGTATCTGGTCATGCCGTTTGGGCTCACCAGCACTCTGGCCATCTTCCAACGCTTCATCAACGACGTTCTTCGGGACTTCCTGGGGTCTTCATCTTTGTTTATCTGGATGACATCCTGATCTTCTCCCGGACCCATGAGGAGCATCAGGCCCATATAAGGCAGGTCCTTCAGTGTCTTCTGGAGAACAGGCTGTATGTTAAAGCAGAAAAATGTGAGTTCTACACCAACCAAACTTCCTTCCTGGGGTTTGTCGTCGCTCACAACCAGGTTCTCCCCAACCCGGCTAAGGTCAAGGCAGTGGTAGAATGGCCGGTCCCTTCCTCCAGGAAACAGATGCAACGATTTCTTGGGTTCGCCAATTTCTACCGCCGCTTCGTGCCGAAGTACAGCGCCATCGCCACTCCCCTGACCCGCCTCACCTCCCCCAAGGTGCCGTTCCAGTGGACCGAGGACACAGCATCGGCCTTCGAGACAATGAAGACGGAGTTCGCCTCCTCCCGGGTCCACACCCAGGTTGACCCGACACTCCAGTGCCTGGTCGAGATGGACGCATCCGACACGGGGGTGAGGGCAGTGCTGTCACAGCGTTCACCGGCGGATGGGCAGGTGCGTCCCTGCACCTTCTTCTCCCGGCGCCTTTCCCCTGCTGAACAAAATTACAACATCGGTGACAAGGAGCTCCTGGCGGTGAAGCTCGCTCTTCAGGAGTGGCGTCATTGGTTGGAGGGAGCAGCTCAGCTGTTTGTGGTCTGGACCGATCACAAGAACTTGAAGTAGCTGAGGACGGCCAAGCATCTGAATGCCCGCCAGGCGCGTTGGTCACTCTTCTTTGGACGCTTCAAGTTTACCATCACCTATCGCCCCGGTTCCAAGAACGGCAAACCGGATGCGCTGTCCAGACAGTTCGCCCCCGAAGACCCAGAGGATCGGGACCACACCATCCTGCCTACCTCGTGCGTTGTGGGGGCCGTCTCATGGGGGATTAAGGCCAAGGTCCGGAAGGCACAGGAGGCGGAACCTGATCCTGGCGGCGGTCTGGTCGGGAGACTGTTCATTCCATCATCGGTCTGGGGTGACGTCATCCACTGGGCTCATACGGCCAAGTTCGCCTGTCACCCTGGCATCTCCCAGCTGGTGGAGCTCCTCCAGCGATCCTTTTGGTGGCTTGGTCTTAGGAGGGATGTTACCAACTACGTCCATGCCTGTCCCCAGTGTGCAACGGGTAAAACCTCCACCTCTCCTCCAGCTGATCTCCTCCACCCACTGCTGGTTCCCAGTAGGCACTGGTCTCACGTGGCTCTGGACTTCGTCACCAGTCTCCCCAAGTCTAATTCCTATGACACAATCCTGACCATCGTCGACCGATTCTCCAAGGCGGCCCATTTCGTGCCCCTCTCCGGGCTCCCTTCGGCGCGAGAGACGGCCGACTTATTAATCCAACATGTGGTCAGGTTGCACGGGATCCCAGCGGATGTGGTCTCGGATCAGGGGCCTCAGTTTGTGTCCAGGGTTTGGAAGTCTTTCTGCAACGAACTGGGGGCCACGGTGAGTCTGTCTTCCGGTCATCACCCTCAATCGAACGGACAGTGTGAGCGCACTAACCAGGAGCTGGAGGCAGCTTTGCGCTGCGTCACCTCTTCTAGCCCCTCTTCCTGGAGCACCTGCCTACCCTGGGTCGAGTACGCCCACAATTTGACCCTGTCATCGGCCATCGGAATGTCTCCCTTCCGGGCATCCCTGGGGTATGACCCGCCCTTGTTCCCCGAAGAAGAAGGTGAGGTGGTGGTTCCCTCTGTCCAGGCACATCTGAGGTGCTGCCGGCATATTTGGACCAAGACGCGCCAGGCGCTTTTACGCACGGCGGAACCCAATTCCCAAGTCATCAATCGCCACAGGAGGGCCGCTCCCAAATATCAGGTGGGCCAGCAGGTATGGTTGTCTACCCGGGATATTAAGTTGAAGGCTGAGAGGAGAAAGCTGGCGCAGCGCTTCATCGGTCCCTATCCCATAACTAAGATAATTAATCTGGTGGCTGTGGATTTGGCTCTCCCCCACTCCCTCCGGATCTGTCCAACGTTTCACGTTTCCCATATTAAACCTGTTGTTTCTGACCCTCTCTGTCCTCCTCCCAGAGCCCCTCCTCCCCCCCAGGATGATCGACGGCGATCCGGCATGGGGGTTCACGGCCATCCTGGATTCCCGCCGCCATGGTCGCGGTCTCCAGTATCTGGTGGACTGGGAAGGATATGGCCCTGAATGCAGGTCCTGGGTGCCCCCGTCCTGGGTGCTGGATAAGAGTCTCATCATGGAGTTCCACCGGGCGCACCCAGGTAAGCCAGTGCTGGGAAGCGCTGCTCGGGGGGGGGGGGGAGTACTGTTACAACTCGCTCTTGCCTGTCATCAGCGCCAGCGGCGCGCACACCTGCGCCTCATCAGCCTCCACCTATATAACTCCCTCTGCCCTCTGCTTCGGCCTGGAGTTGTCTGCTCATCTACACTCCCAAACCTCCAGCGCTCGACCGTTTCGTCAAGGCCAGCGCACCTTCTTTCAAGCACCTAAGCTGCATAATTCCTCTTACCTTCTCTCCAGCTTCTCCCCTGTGCACAGGTGGACCTCCAGGGCGGTGGACTTCCTCATCCTCGCCTCTCCCTGTCAAACCTCTCTCCAGCACATCGGGAGCGCGCAGAGGCGCTGTCCTCCAGGCAGCATCAGCGTCGCCAACGCCAGTCACCATCCCATCTGCACGTAAGCAGTACATTGTGGTTATTCCCCACGGGGCATCTGACTGTAGCTAATTCCCTGCTCTGCTCTGTCCTTAGGGTTGCCTGGCTGCACAGCGAACTGTTCTGCTCTCGACGCACCCTGTTCACCCACACCACATCCACACTTCCTCCCATGCATCCAAACACCACTAGTTGTTGAATAAAGCCTTAAATCTTTCCCGAGCCTGTGTGTGTGTTTCCTGAGCCCATCATTATGTCAGAGGGAAGTCCGGTGATGAAATCCACGGCAATGTGGGACCATGGACGACCAGGGATGGGGAGGGGATGGAGGAGACCTGATGGAGGGGAGGAGTCTGATATTCCCCCGTCGCAGATCTGACAGGCCTTGACATATTCACGTATGTCCCGCCACAGCGTGGGCCACCAGAATGCTCGGTGGACAAAGTCCACAATTCGAGTGATACCAGGATGACACGCAAAGCGACTGGTGTGGGCCCACTGGATGACATCGCTGCGGAGGGCAGCCGGGACATACAGATGGTTCCAGGGGCACCCTACTGGCACAGACTCCTGGGACTGGGCCTGGCGGACCCTCCACTCGATATCCCAAGTAAGGGCTCCGAGGACGCACAAAGGCATTATGATGGGGGGTGTTTTTTGGGGGGGAGGGGGCGCTACCTCCCTGGAATCAAACTGGCACGATAGCGCGTCTGGTTTGGTGTTCTGGGCGCCAGGCCAGTACGTGATGGTAAAATTAAATAACTGGGAAAAAAGAGCCCAGCGAGCCTGCCTGGTGTTTAGTCGGCAGGCCGACTGCAAGTACTCGAGGTTCTTGTGGTCGGTCCACACGACGATGGGGTGAATAGCCCCCTCTAACCAATGCCAACTTAATGGCAAGCAGCTCTCTGTTCCCCACGTCATAATTCCTCTCGGCCGGTGTAAGCTGACGAGAGAAAAATGTGCAAGGGCGGAGTTTCTGATCGGGGGGTGTGCGATGCGACAGCACAGCACCAACCCCTGACTCAGATGCATCCACCTCATGGACAAACTGGAGCTGCGTGTCGACCTGGGCCAAGATTGGTGTTTCCATAAACAGGCGCTTTAATTTGACAAATGCCTGTTCAGCTGCCTCGGTCCAGCAAAAGGGGACCTTAATGGAGGTCAGCTGCGTCAAGGGCAGTGCCACCCCACTGTAGTTCCTGATGAACCTGCGATAAAAGTTCACGAACCTGAGGAAGCGTTGAAGCTCCTTACGGGAGAGGGGAGTTGGCCAATCCAGCACTGCCCTCACCTTAGCCGGGTCAGCAATCAGTCTCTGTAGCCACTGTGAAGCCCAAGAAGGTGGTTGATGCTGTGGAGAACTCACACTTCTCGGCTTTGACGTAGAGCTGGTTCTCCAAGAGCCATTGTAAAATGGCCCTGACATGGGCTTCATGTTCCTCTGGTGAGCGGGAGAAAATTAGAATGTCATCCAAGTCGATAAAAACGAATTAGTAGAGCATATCGCGAAGGACGTCGTTTATTAACCGTTGGAAGACGTCGGGGGTGTTAGTGAGCCTAAAAGGCATCACTAAATATTCAAATTGCCAATGGTGAGTTTTAAACGTCGTCTTCTATTCGTCGCCCTCGTGAATGCAGATCAGATGGTATGCATTCCTTAAATCTACCTTGGTGAATACCCGTGAGCGCTGAAGGAGCTTGAATGCTGAATTAATCAAAGGCAGAGGGTACTTTGATGGTAATTGCATTGAGCTCCCAGTAGTTGATGCACGGGCGCAACAAGCCATCCTTCTTTCCGACGAAGAAAAATCTGGCTCCGAGTGGAGCCGAAAATGGCCGAATAAGGCCGGCATTCAGCGATTCCTTTTTGTACTTCTCCATTGCCTCCCTCTCCAGGCCAGAAATACTGTATAACAGACTGGACAGCAGCCTCGCCCCTGGGATGAGGTCTATAGCGCAATCGTAAGAGCAATGAGGCTGCAGTGACAACGCTTTCGATTTGCTAAAGACCTCTTCCAAATCGTGATAAGCCCGGGGAACAAGGCTGAGGTCCGGTGGCTTGACCGGGGGGGGGGGGGGGGATGGACAGAGATGGGGAACACTCCACTGAACGCATACAGTGAGCCATACAGAAAGGGCTCCAGGAGGAGATGGTGTTTTGATCCCAATTAATTAAATTAATTATTGGGTTATGCCTCCAGAGCCAAGGGTAACCAAGAACCACTGGGGAAGATGAAACAGGAAGAACCAGGAATGAGAGTTCCTCCCGGTGGTTCCCGGAAAGGAGGATAGAAATCAGCACCGTGCTTTGGGTGACCACCACAACCTCCCGGCCAGATGTGGTAGTGATCCTCTGATCATGGGGCAGTTTACATGTGGGAATACCCACCTGCCTAACGAACTGAGCAGAAGCGAAATTACCCTCAGACCCCGAGTCAACCAGCGCCATAGTCCTTCTCTCAACCCCCAGCAATTGCACGAGGGCCAAAATTGAAAAGGGGGGTAGATTTAGTCCCACCCGCCAAACACCCCATGGTTACTGATGGGCCGCATCTTTTTGGCTGCTGGCAGCATTCGTCCAGACTGTGGTTCAATAAACCGCAGTACGTGCACTCACCAACCCGTCGCCTCCGCCGGCGCTATCATTGGTCAAGTGCCGAGAGAGCTCCTTCGGCTTGGGCAGAGGGCTGGCACAGCCAGTGTGAGTAAACATGGCGGGCACGTGCTCAGCGCGCGGGTGAGAGGAGAACTCCTTGGCGCGCTCACAGTACCAGTTATCTAATCCTACAGCCTGATCTATGAGACCATCGAGAGTCTCAGGGACAGGGTGAACTGCCAAGTCATCATGGAGTTGAGCGTTTAACTCATGGAGCAATGCGCTGCGCAAAGCAATCTCATTCCACCCCCAGTCAGTTGCTACAACCTGGAACTCCACTGAGTACTTGGCCGCTGACCAAGTGCCCTGGCAGAGCATCATCAGGAAGCTCATGACATTGCTGTGACTCTCCGTACGCCCAAATGCGCAGGAGAAAGCATCCACGAATTGTTCAAACGTATACTGACGCCCCTCAGGGTTATCAGTTGTGGACCATGCCCAATCCAGGGCTCGGTCCTTGAGCAACAATGTGAAAAACTGAATTTTGGCCACGTCTCCATGGTACTCCTCCCCAACCTGCTCCAAGTACATGTGAACTTGAATAAGAAACTCTTTGCACTTCCCCCGTGGGAACGGAGGTAGTACAGTGCACTGTAGTGCGAGGCGCAGGCTGAGGAGGAGGAGCCTGAGGAGGTGCATTAGCCCAAAGCCTCTTCAGGTTAGAAACTTGCTGAGTCAGCACAGAGAGCTGGTGCTCGGACGCTGACAAGCGATCCAAGGCAGACAGTTTATTAAATAGCAAAGTCTGTGCACAGCTACAGAAGCAATGACTCACCAGAGGAATCCACCTGCAGAGAAAAGACAAGAGCTGTGAGTGAAGGAGTGGAGTAAAGGGAAATGGGCTAACCAAACTGCCACTTACTTGGGTAACGAAAGAGAACTGGCAGGACTCCAGCGGGGAATAGACGAACCAGTTGGGTGGGGGGAATGAGCTGATGGTGCCTGACCGGGTGTAGGTTGTAGCTGAGGAATTATGGAAATGTGGCAGGAGAGCACGCACAGTCCTGGAGACACACCCGCATGATGGCAGCAACCTGAAGGAGAGAGGAGAAACAAAGTGAGACATCATGTCAAACTTGTTGTAATATACTTGCTTGTCGTTAATGGGCAGTATACCCAGACGAGCCAGCGTTGAATGTGCAGAGAGAGCCTCCTTAAGTACGCTGGCTGATGAGTGGGAGCAGGTGCGTCTTCTGCCTCAGGTGCAGTGATGAATTCACGAAAGTGAGACGGGACAGGAGGGGTGTGCTCACGCTGCCCATGACATGATGAAAGTAATTAGTTATTTGGAAAAGTAACTTTCACGTGAGTTTTAAATGCATACTTAAATTATCTTGCACACATAGCAAGATAATTAATGTCAAGATCAAAACAGACTGTTTCAGACAGAGCTTTTAGAACATGTTCAGTCTGCTTTATCCTGCCTTCAGAGCTCTTGTGCAAAAAATCTGAAGAAAATCAACACAAAATTGCGAGTAATTTCATCATTTTGGAGCGAGAAAGAGGGTTTGTTTAGTAAGAGAGAGGGCAAAAGAGTGAGATTTGGCAACACTGCATAAAACTGTCGGTGTTTTTATCTTACCTTTATGATACGGATTTAATCTGATGTGCAATGGTCCAAAGAAAATGTCCATTATCCACAGTCCAAATGTCTGCTGTGACAGAGACATGATCCAGTCCCTCAAATTCCTTTTGGAGATCAAAATCTATTTACTTAGGAAAAATTGTCACTTCCTTGTGGTAACGTATCGTCACTTCCTGTTTTGCTGTCTGCCTGTGTGGTTTGCTCTCCAGCTCTCGAGCCACTAGCTATGGCTACTAGCTCTCTTTCCTCTCCTCCTCTGGTGTGCTCTCTCTGTCAGATGTTTAGCTACACCTCTGCCTCTTTTAGTGATAACGGTAAATGTAATAAATGTTGTCTTTTTGAGGCGCTCGAGGCGAGGTTGTCTGATTTGGAATCCCGGCTCCGCTGCATTGAAACACCGTCTGCGCCAGTTAATCTCGACGGACGCCCCTTAGCTGCAGCGGAGCTAGCTAGCTTAGGTCCCCCTGTCAGCGGTTCCCCGGCTCTCCTCTGCAGCGAGGAGACTGGGTGGGTGACGGTGAGAAGGAAGCCTAGTCGCAAAGCCCCGGTTCACCACCAACCTGTTCACGTTTCTAATCGTTTTTCCCCGCTCAGCGACACACCCGCTGAGGAAAAAACTCTGATCATTGGCGACTCTGTAGTCAGAAACGTGAACCTAGAGACTCCAGCGGCCATAGTCACATGCATTCCTGGGGCCAGAGCAGGCGACATCGAGTCAAATTTGAAAATGCTGGCTAAAAGTAACTGTAAATACTCCACAATTGTTATTCACGCCGGCATTAATGACATCCGTCTCCGGCAGTCGGAAGTCACGAAACTTAATGTAGAATCGGTGTGTGACTTTGCAAAAACGATGTCTGCCACTGTAGTATTCTCTGGACCCCTCCCCAATCTGACCAGTGATGACATGTTTAGTCGCTCGTCATCCTTGAACCGCTGGCTGTCTGTGTGGTGTCCTAAAAATGACGTGGGCTACATTGACAATTGGAGCTCTTTTTGGGGAAAACCTGGTCTTATGAGACGAGACAGCATTCATCCCACTTTGGATGGTGCTTCTCATTTATCTAACAATCTGGCATCTTTTTTATCCAAATTTCCAAAACCGTGACTACTCAGAGTTGGGACCAGGAAGCAGAGTCGCAGTCTTACACGCCTCTCTGCAGCTCCTCTTCATCCGCCACCCCTCAGCTTAGCCCCTGTCTTCCCCATCAGAGAATCGTTGTCTGCTCCCTCCAAAGTAAATAAAAATATAATGTATAAGCATCCCAAAGTGATAAAGCAAAATATTGGTAAAACTCAAATTAAACATAAAGCCTCTAAATTGAATGATTTGGCCTCTGTTCCTCCTCATAATTTAAAAATTAAATGTGGTTTATTAAATATTAGGTCTCTAACTCCCAAGTCTCTGTTAGTCCATGATCTGTTAATTGATCATCAGATTGATTTAATTTCCCTTACAGAGACTTGGTTAGGACAAGAGGATTATGTTGGTTTAAATGAATCAACTCCCTCTGGTTATTTAAACTGTCAAAATCCCAGAAGTTCTGGTCGTGGAGGAGGAGTAGCAGCAATTTACCATTCCAAATTACTAGTTAATGTAAAGCAAAAAACATGTTATAATTCCTTTGAGGGCCTGGTCCTCAGTATTGGGCACTTTAGCAATTCCAGGTTAAACCCAATTTTATTTGCCATAGTTTATCGTCCCCCATCAACCTATTCAGAATTTTTATCCGAATTTCCTGATTTCTTAGCTGATTTAGTGCTGAAATCTGATAGAATAATTATAGTAGGGGACTTTAATATACATGTGGATGTAGATAGTGACTGCCTTAATGTGGCATTCAATTCAATATTAGACTTGATTGGGTTTTCTCAGAAAGTAGGAAATTCTACTCATTACCTCCACCATACATTGGACCTTGTTCTGACATATGGCATAGAAATAGAAAATCTGGTAGTGTCTCCTCATAACCCTGTACTGTCAGACCATTGTCTGTTAACCTTTGATTTTACTATTTCTGACTATTTGGCTCCTAAAGAAAAATATTATCACAGTAGATGCCTCTCAGATGATGCTGTTTCCAAATTTATGCAGATTGTTTCCTCTATGCCATGTGTCAACACAACGGAAATAAGCTATAGACAGCTTGCTCCTTCTGTAATTGATAACATGGTGGATAGTGTTTCAGCTTCTCTACATCAGGCTCTAGACTTGGTGGCCCCCTTAAAAAAGAAAAAGTCTAATCAGAGATTTTTAACTCCTTGGTTCAACACAGAAACTCGTAGCTTAAAACAGAAGACTCGTCAATTAGAAAGAAAATGGCGCTCTACTAATTTAGATGAAATCTATTTAGCTTGGAGAAATCATCTTTTAATTTATAAAAAATCTCTTAGAAAAGCTAGAACGAGTTATTACTCTGCATTAATAGAAGAGAACAAGAATAATCCCAGGTTTCTTTTCAGTACTGTAGCCAGGTTGACAAAGAGTCAGGACTCTGTCAATCCTAGCATCCCCTTAGAGCTTACTAGTCAGGACTTTATGAACTTTTTCAATAATAAAATTTCATCCATCAGAGATAAAATCAATCAGATTCTTCCCACAGTTAACTTAAATACTGTAACTACTACAACTCCTTCTATTGATGTCTGTCTTGATGAGTTTACTCCAATCGACCTTTGTGAGTTAGACAAAATAGTTTCCTCATCCAAACCTTCAACTTGTCTTTTAGACCCTATTCCTACCAGGTTATTTAAAGAAGTCTTCCCACTTATTGGTAGCTTTATTCTTCATATAATCAATTCTTCATTAACTTTAGGCCATGTACCGCAGGCTTTTAAAACGGCTGTAATTAAACCCTTACTCAAAAAGCCAACGCTAGATCCAGAAGCTTTAGCTAACTATAGACCAATCTCTAATCTCCCTTTCATTTCAAAAATCTTAGAAAGAGTTGTTGCTATGCAATTATTTGACCACCTGCAGGGAAATGGTTTATTTGAGGAGTTTCAATCTGGGTTTAGAATCCATCATAGCACTGAAACAGCCTTGGTGAAGGTCACTAACGACCTCCTCATTGCATCTGATAATGGACTAGTTTCCGTACTTGTCCTTTTAGATCTTAGTGCAGCTTTTGATACTATTGATCATAATATTCTACTTGATAGATTAGAACACTATGTTGGACTTAATGGAACTTCGTTGCAGTGGTTTAGATCTTATTTATCTGATAGGTTCCAGTTTGTTCATGTAAATGATGAGTTTTCTCTCAGCTCAAAGCTTAGTCATGGAGTTCCACAGGGATCTGTGCTTGGCCCTACTCTTTTTAGTTTATATATGCTTCCGTTAGGCAACATTATTAGAAAGCACTGTATACATTTTCACTGTTATGCAGATGACACACAATTATACCTGTCAATGAAGCCAGATGATACTAATCAATTAGCCAAGTTAGAAGCCTGTCTTAAGGAAATCAAAGTTTGGATGACTTGTAATTTCCTGCTATTAAATTCAGATAAGACTGAAGTCATTCTTGTTGGTCCAAAAAACCTTAGAAATTCCTTTCCAAATCAAACTTTCAGTTTGGATGCAGTTACTCTTTCTCTTAATAGCTCTGTGAGGAACCTTGGAGTTATTTTTGATCAGGATTTGTCCTTCAATTCACATATTAAATTTGTTTCTAAGACTGCCTTCTATCATTTGCGTAATATTGCCAAGATTAGGAGCATCTTGTCTCAGAGTGATGCTGAGAAGCTGATCCACGCTTTTGTTAGCTCGAGATTAGATTATTGTAATTCTTTATTATCAGGTTGTCCTAAAACATCTTTAAAAAGTCTTCAGCTGATCCAAAATGCTGCAGCAAGAGTTTTAACAGGTACTAGAAAGAGAGATCATATCTCTCCGGTTCTGGCCTCCCTTCATTGGCTTCCCATAGAGTTTAGAATTAAGTTTAAAATCCTTCTTCTTACTTACAAAGCTCTAAACAATCAGGCTCCTTTTTATTTAAAAGATCTGATACTACCGTATCATCCTAACAGAGCACTACGCTCCCAAAATGCAGGTTTACTTGTAATACCTAGAATCTCCAAAAGTACAATGGGAGGCAGAGCCTTCAGTTATCAAGCTCCTCTCCTGTGGAATCAGCTGCCAATCTGGATTCGGGAGTCAGACTCGATCTCTGTTTTTAAGAATAGGGCTAAAACCTACCTTTTTGATATAGCCTACAATTAGGGAGGGATCATGTGTTTTCTGAACCCTCCCTTAGTTATGCTGCTAATAGGTTTAGTCAGCCGGGGGACCTCCAGTAATGCACTGGGCCTCACTCCTTTCCTCACTCTCTATGAAATATTTTTTTTTTGCTGGTCATTAACATTTGTTTGTTCTCTCCCATAGATTGAGTCCCCATCGTGCTGTTTGCTCTCTACATGTCTGTTCTTTTCTTCTTCTCTATCCCCTCACCCCCCAGCCAGTCGCAGCAGATGACTGCCCCTCCCTGAGCCTGGTTCTGCTGGAGGTTTCTTCCTGTTAAAAGGGAGTTTTTCCTCTCCACCGTCGCCAAGTGCTTGCTCACAGGGGATCGCCTGATTGCTGGGGTCTTTCTGCAACTGTGGGGGTCCTCCCTACAGTTGATAGTGCTATGAGATGACTGTTGTTGTGAAATGGCGCTATATAAATAAAGTTGAATTGAATTGAATTGAATTTGTGAATAATCTTTATCCAGGTAGCAAGTGAATGTGTTCTAACTTTAGTAGCTCACAGTCTCAGTTGTCTGATAGAAAATCACTGTTTATATCATGTCTTCAGTCTGTAACAACATATCTGGCAATCAGTCGGTTAAATTCTTGCTGGGTCACAAACTGTCTAGATGCATACCTGTGCTTGACTTTGCTGGTCATTAACATCTGTTTGTTCTCTCCCATAGATTGAGTCCCCATCGTGCTGTTTGCTCTCTACATGTCTGTTCTTTTCTTCTTCTCTATCCCCTCACCCCCCAGCCAGTCGCAGCAGATGACTGCCCCTCCCTGAGCCTGGTTCTGCTGGAGGTTTCTTCCTGTTAAAAGGGAGTTTTTCCTCTCCACCGTCGCCAAGTGCTTGCTCACAGGGGATCGCCTGATTGCTGGGGTCTTTCTGCAACTGTGGGGGTTCCCCCCTACAGTTGATAGTGCTATGAGATGACTGTTGTTGTGAAATGGCGCTATATAAATAAAGTTGAATTGAATTGAATTGAATTGAATTGCTTGAAATCCAACTGTATGTATTGAGACAAGAGTATTTCCACTTTACATCCAGCCTTGGCTGTTCAGAATACAGTAGATCCACTAACACTGTGTTTGTTGTTAGCATAGCTAGCCGTTACTTAGCACTAGCTTTGTCAGAGCTTTGTTGCTGTTTTCAGGCTCTACTGAAGATTGCAGTAGGTCTCAACCAGCACTTAGTTTGCAACCCACCGATACGCTTTTGTCTTTAGCCGAGCTCTCCCCCAGGGTCACTGAGGATGTCCCAGACTTGCTAGATGTGTCTGTGGGTCAAGACTCGCTCCCCAAGATCATCATGGGTCCAGCTCCTCCCGCTGAAGTCGTCGAGGGTGCTCCGTCCCAGCCAGGGACCTCTGAGGGTGCTGCTTCCCCTCCGGCTGAGGTTCTTGTGAATGCTGCTTCCTCTCCAGTTGAGGTCTTTGCAGGTGCTCCGTCCAAGCCCGGGGTCTCCATGGGTGCAGCTTCAGCCCAGTCCGGGTACTCCGTGGGTGCTGAGTCCCAGTTGGGGACAACTGTGGGTGCTGCGCCCCAGCCTGAAGCCAACTTGGGTGCTGTGCTCCAGTGTGGGTCCGCCATGGGCATTACACTCCAGCCCAGGGGCCACCGTGGGTGCAGCTTTGGCCCAGACTGGGCCCACTGAGGGTGCATCTCCGCTCCAGCCCGAAGCCACCACAGGTGCAGCTCTGCTCCAGCCTGGAGCCACTGTGGGTAGAGCTCTCCTCCAGCCCACAGCCGCCACAGGTGCAGCTCCGCTCCAGCCCGGAGCCACCATGGGCGCTGCAGTGTCCCAGTCCAGGACCACCAAGGGTGCTACAGGCCAGTCCGAGGACGTCATGGTTCCCCCTCCTGTGCCAGATGCCATCGTGGTTCCCCCTCCTCTGCCCGAGGTCATCATGGTTCCCCCTTGTCTGTCTGACGTCGCCGTGGTTCTCTCTCCTCACCCTGACATCGTTGTGGTTTCCCTGACTCCTCCATCCTGCCCGCCATTGATTCTTCCTGATGGGCAGCCGCCCCCTCGACCACCCTTGCTGTTCAGGTGGCTGAAAAACTCTGGTCAACCGCCTGATGGACTGAGCCGTTGGGTTGGGTGGCCCATATTCTCCGGCAGGCCACCTGACTTGTACCACCTCGCTGTCCGTCAGGCCTGGGACTTTAGTCACCCACCTGAACTTTGTAGCTCTTTGGTCCGTGGGGCCTACATCATTGATTTTGACTGGTGTGGGTCCTGAGCAGGGTTGTGTCATTCCCTCCTAACTGGTTCCCCCCACCACCCACCCTGGGTGGGTTATTGCTTTGCTCCTGTTGTGTGTGTGTGTGTGTGGGGTCCTTTTTCGTTTTTTTTTTTGTTGTTACCCTGGGGTGTCTGAGGTCCACCCCAGTGGCATAGCCAGGAATTTGTGAAGCGGGGGGGGGGGGGGGGGGGGGGCTGAACCCCAACCACCACCACCATTCTGAATGCCTGGGATGTTCGTCCGGGGCAAAGCTTTAGCTTCAGCCCCCTGTCAACTCCAGATTTCTTTACATTTTCAGTGCAAACTACTCAAAATCTGCTCTTTATTTACACTTTTTTTTTTCTCCGTTTTTGTTAGGGGGGGTGGGGCTGCAGTCCCCTCAGCCCCCCCCCCCCCCCCCGCTACGCACGGAGAGGGGGGCTCTGTCACGAGCTAAGCACTGGAGGTTTTGCCATGCTCAGTCTTGTGGCTTTTTTCCTTGTATTTATATATATATTTGTTGTATTTTTGTGCCTTTTGGGTTTTGTTATCCTTGCTTGTTTTACTGTTTATGTCTGAGTTTACTACGTTCTGATCCTGTATTTATTGGTATCTATTTCTCAGTTTGCACTTGTTTATATTTTATTCTAATTCCTTATTACTGTGGCTGACAGTTGTCAGGGCATTTCCTGTTGGTGATCCGTTGGGGCGTAGTCCTGTCAGTTGTCAGCAGGTGCACTCTCCTCTTGTTTTCTCCAGCTGATCCCAATCATTTACCATTATTACCTTTTTGCCCACTCATGTGATCCCACACCTGTCATCAATACAATCCAACCTCATATCTTAGTTGAAAGGCTCCTACAACAATTTGATTTGAGCAATAATCTGGTGGGTTGGATTCTGGATTTCTTAACCAACAGGACACAGAGAGTAAGGGTCAATGGTACATTGTCTGACCTAAAGTGCTCTTCTACTGGCTCTCCTCAGGGGTGTGTGTTGTCACCACTACTCTTCATCCTGTACACAAACATGTGTCGGAGCAGACATGACAACAGACACATTATAAAGTATGCTGATGATTCAGTTATTGTCAGTCTCCTCCAGGATGGTGAGAGTGGCCACGGCCCAGTAGTTGATGATTTTGTTCACTGGTGTGAGGATTCCTACCTGCAGCTGAATACGACAAAAACTAAAGACATGATTATTGACTTTAGGAGGAAAACTCCCAGGCACAAAGTCACCATACTAAAAGGCTAGACCCCCGAATGTGTACAATCCTCCAAATATCTTGGGACGATTATTGATAGTAATTTAAAGTTTGAAGAGAACTGTGAAAGGGTGTGCAAAAAGGGTCAGCAACATTTGCATTGCTTGAGAAAACTTGCACGCTTCCAAGTTGACCGAACCATAATGACAATGTTTTATCGGGCTTTTATTGAATCTGTTTTATCCTTTTCTTTAGTGTCATGGTTTGGTCAGATAAAACTGAAACAGAGGAAGTCCTTGGATCAGGTAGTTAGATGGTCCAGTCATTTGTTTGGTGAGCCACAGCTGAGCCTGACATCCCTGTACACCAGACAAGTACAAAGGATGGCTACCTCCATTTTAAATGATGACTCCTATGGCTGTGGATTTGTGCATACATATGTTTAAGCATTAAAGGGATGTATGTAGCAGTGTATTTGTGCATGCATATGTGTAAGCATAAAAGGGATGCTGAGACAACATATGTAGATTGACCTCACGACGAAGAGGACAATAAGTCTGGACCACCTGCGGGGGACAACGAAGAGGACAGGGGTGCGAACGAAGGACTTCTCGACCTTCAGGAGGCTGGAGGGGGGAGAAATGTCAATAAGGGGTTTTTGGGAGGTTGGGAGAGCACGGCTTAATAATTAACTAGGCCAAGTGCCAGTTTGGCGTCGCGCAGATCGATTTTTTGGGCCACCGCATTTCCCCAGAAGGGGCAGTTCCATTACCGGATAAAATGCACGCAGTGGCAGATTTTCCCCGACCACAAACGGTCAAGTCATTGCAGGAATTTTTAGGGATGGTGAATTTTTATAACCGTTTCCTGCCCCACGCAGCGCAACTCATGCAGCCGTTATATGCCACGCTCAAGAAACAAAAACCATCCAATGCTGTTGAATGGTCCCCAGAGCAGGAGCGCGCATTCACAGAGGTGAAAAAAGCCTTGGCTGACGCTGCGCTCCTAGCTCACCTGGACCCAGCGGCACGCATCGCGCTAACGACAGACGCATCAGATGTGGCCATAGAGGCTGTGATAGAGCAGCAGGTTGCCGGAGTTTGGCAGCCGCTGGCTTTTTTCAGCAAATCCTTGAGCGAGGTCGAGCGAAAATACAGTGCGTTTGACAGGGAGCTGTTGGCACTTCATTTGGTGATTCGACATTTCCAGTTCTGGCTGGAAGGACGGCATTTCACCGCTTTCGTGGACCACAAGCCGCTCACATACGCCATGTCCAAAATTTCAGACCCGTGGTCAGGCAGGCAGCAGAGGCAGCTGGCCGCAATTTCGGAATTTACCACTGACATTCGGCACGTAGCGGGTAAACTCAACGTGGTGGCAGACTGCCTCTCGCGCGCGGTCACGGCACCGGCGCGCGCGGAGGCGGACCATGCCCACCGCGACTGCACAGCGGAGTAGCAGCGCGGGAGCGCGAGCAGCCCCAGTTCACGTGGGTATAGATTACGCAGCAATGGCGGCAGAGCAGGGTGCAGATGCAGACGTGTGCACGCTCCAGTCCTGACCAACAGGGTTAAGGCTGGAGAGCAAGTGTTTACAAACCGGTACGCCCCCCCTAATCTGCGATGTGTCGACCGGGCGCCCACGCCCGGTGGTTCTGGCCGCGTGGTGTCGCCGCGTTTTTGACTCAGTCCACTCGCTGGCGCACCCGGGAGTGCACGCTTCGGTGAAAATGGTAGCGGAGAAGTTTGTTTGGCCGAGCCTGCACAAGCACATGAAGGAGTGGGCAAAGGCCTGCATGTCCTGTCAACGGGCCAAAGTCCACAAGCACACAAGAGCCCCTTCAGAACCGTTTCGCATTCCGGCCAGAAGGTTTGACCACGTGCATGTTGACCTCGTGGGCCCCCTACCGGCATCACAGGGGTTCCCACATCTTTTGACAATGGTGGACCGAACCACGCGTTGGCCGGAAGTGGTCCCACTGGCGACGACCACGGCCGCGGAGGTGGCTCGCATTTTTTTAACGGCTTGGGTAGTGCGTTTTGGCGTTCCGACGGATATTACGTCCGATAGAGGGCCTCAATTCATCTCTGAGCTTTGGTCAGCGATGGCCAACGGGTTAGGAGCAAAAATTCACCGCACTACTACTTATCACCCTCAGGCTAATGGTTTATGCGAACGCTTTCATAGGTCTTTGAAGGCAGCACTCAGAGCGTCACTCACGGATGCAGATTGGGTAAACAAACTACCATGGGTTTTATTAGGGTTGCGTTCTGCTCCCAAGGAGGATTTAGATGCCTCCCCAGCGGAGCTGGTGTTTGCACAACCTCTCAGGCTGCCAGGCAAGTTTTTACCAGAGCACCCGGAGCCGGCCCCCCTCCCGGCTCTTGGGCCGCTAGTCGGCACGGGAGCGGACATGCTCCCGGGCCCAGTTCATCACGCTTTCCCATGCGTTTTCGTCCCCAAAGCTTTAAAAATTGCTGAGTTTGTTTTTGTCAGGCACGAGGCTCTAAGATCAACCCTCAGACCCCCGTACGACGGGTCATATAGAGTGCTGGAGACAGATGATAAGCATTTTGTGCTGGATTTGGGAGACAGAAAAGAGACAGTTAGTATTGACAGACTAAAACCTGCTTTTGTGATGAACGACGAGTCTGTACCGGTAGCGAGGGCACCTCGACGCGGCAGACCCCCCAGGGGGAGCGTCTCGGAGCCCCAGCAGGGATCAAATAACCACTCTATTCCTCAGTCAACAGAGCCTGGGCAGAAGGGCGCAGCAGGCAAGGCTGGGCCCGCTTACAGCAGATTCGGGAGACGGTTGAAGCCCAGGCGGCGCACAGACTGAGTGTTTGATGTTGGCTGTACTGTTGATAGTAACATGTTCACAGAATTTTAATGTATTGCCCATTCTTCATCGTTTGGAGGGGGTTATATGGCTGTGGATTTGTGCATACATATGTTTAAGCATTAAAGGGATGTATGTAGCGGTGTATTTGTGCATGCATATGTGTAAGCATAAAAGGGATGCTGAGACAACATATGTAGATTGACCTCACGACGAAGAGGACAATAAGTCTGGACCACCTGCGGGGGACAACGAAGAGGACGGGGGTGCGAACGAAGGACTTCCCGACCTTCAGGAGGCTGGAGGGGGGAGAAATGTCAATAAGGGGTTTTGACGGGGATATGTGATCCCTCCTGTGTGTGACAAGCCTGTATAGGAAATGGTATAAAATGTGAAGCTTGGATGTAGCTCAGTCTCTTTCTTCCTGCTTATTGGAGAGAGAAGGCTGGGGATGGATGCTTGAATAAATCTGAATTAAACACTATTCAGTCTCTTTATTCCACGCTCCCCACAACTCCCACCCTTTGCACTGCAACTTTCAGCTTCTTCCCTCAAGGCGGAGGTTTGCTGTCCCAAAAAGTAGAACCCAGCGCTACAAAAACAGCTTTGTTCCTGCTGCTGTCAAAGAGTTGAACAAGCTGTAACAATATATTGCACACAATTTAGGTACCTATTTATTAACTCCCTTTTATATTTACTTATTTTTGTAGGATGTTACTTGGGTTCTAAATATTTTATTGGGTTTTAGACCTTTGAGTTTTTAACCTCTTTGACTAGTTTTTAACTTTTAATATGACCCTTCTCTCTTACCTCTGTTTTTTTTCCCATCTCTTTGTCTTTTTATACCCTGATTGATGGAGCCTTGAGTATTTTTATCATGTTTATAGTCAGCTTCATGTGTGCCTGTGTTTGTGTCTATGTTGAATGTAATTTGTGGCTTGTAAATATAGATGTCACCAGATTGCAAAACAAATCTACCTACGGGTACAAATAAAGTAACCTGAACCTGAACCTGAACTTGTGTTATTGGTTCTGACCGTATTTAAGGACTGCTTTTTCATTTCCTTTTTGCGGCAGTCTGAAAATTCTCTTCCTCCTCGCCACCAGAGCCCTAACCCTGCTCTGGTAAGTTTTGTCTCGAGTTCATCCCAGTCTGTAAGTTTTCCTTGTTATCTGTTTGGATTTTTGCTTTGTTGCACGTTTGTACTTTGTGTTTGTTTTCAATAAATGCCACAAACTGCAGTTGGCACGTGGGTCAGTCTCTCTCTCTGCCCTGAGGGGCAAATCATGACACTTCCTATCTATACCATGGTAGAACAGTTTAATTCCACCTCCAGTACTCCTAGCCTTGCTTCTCTTCCATCTGTTTTTTTGAACACAGTATATCTACTTTTCTTCTCTCCATTATATCAGCCAACTCTCTGCCTTTACTGGTCATAGTCCCTACATTTAATGACCCTACTCTCACCTCCACATGCCTACCTTTCCTTTTCTTTCTCTCCCTCCTGAGACACTTCCCCCCCTTTTCCTCCTTGATCTTGAACCAACAGTAGCCCGATTTCCACCGGCACCCTGTTGGTTAACAGCACCAGTGGTGGTTGTTGTCCACCCGGGCCTCGACCAATCCGGTATGAAAGTCTCATTCGTCATGATTCGCATGCTTGATTTGACAAAGGTTTTACGTCGGAAGCCCTTCCTGACACAACCCTCCCCATTTACCCATGCTTGGGACTGGCACTAGGAGTACACTGGCTTGTGCACCCCCTGTAGCTGGGTTATTCAGATTTACTTGTTTACGAGTGAATAACAGAAGCTGCCGGAATACATCTAAGTTTCAAAATAAAATATGTAATATACAGGGAAAAGTGACACTCCTCTTGGCAACAGTAACAGCAACAGCAGCCTTAAGCCTCTGTCAAGCCTTGATGATTTAGGAAGCAGTTGTTTAAAAAAAATTGGCGAATATGCTGGCATACGTCTAATAAGTTAAGGGTACTGTTATGTATGGAAATACCTGTGTGAAGGATGAGGCAAGATGATGGTCGGCGAACACAGCTTTATTACAGGAATTATGTACAAGCAGATACAAGGTATGCACCAGCAGAGGCATTCGGCAAAGAGACCACAAGATGGTGCCCTTGCCTTATATACAGTATGGCCGGTGCAGTGACTGATGGGAAGTACACATCACTACCCCGCACTTCACAATAAGGTGACGACACCACATTCTCTCCACCCCTTAGAAAATTCCTAAACCACACATGCAATTGAAATCCCCCCAAATTTGGGACCCGAATCACGGACTAAAATAACAACAAATAATGTACTAAACTGGCCTAACACACTCACTCAAAACAACCTAGAATAGGGCTGATGGGTGGACTACTGCACAGCCTGCACGGCACAATGGATTGTTCTGTCACTGGTAAGTAAAAGTCCTTTATTAAACCAAAATGCACTGCCGTGCTTCTAAACTAAAGTACACATATAAATAACCCCCAAAACATATCATGCATGCACAAAACACAAGAACTATAAATAAAGTGCTACCACGCAGCCACTGGGGTGGAAAAAACTGGAACTTGCGTGGGGACTCCAGAGCAGCCCTTCAGCAGGTGCGCCCTGGGAGACCGCAGACCCACAGAGCGATGGCCGACCCTTTGGATGATGGACCCTGGATCCCACACTGCCATCACCGACTCCCGTCCAGCCGTGCCACCTGGAGCATCTTCCTGGGCATGCCGAAGCTGATTGGCGTGCCTCGATGAGCCATCAGACAACCTAAAGCATGCTGCGCCCAGCTCAGCCACAATGCGCAGACACTCTTGATGTTTTGTTGGCTGTCGTTTGACCCATCTTCACCGTGGATGCCCTTCACCCCGAACCCGCACTAAGTCCATAACCTGGAGAGGAATTTTACTCAGCCCGATGTGTTGCTGCTGAGCATGCGGTAACTCCATGCTCAATGGTCTGGCACCGTCCTCTTCTATAAATGTTGTAGTGTTCACCATTGTAGCTGCAGATCCCCCCAGTCAACTGTGGCCAAGTACTGGAGGCATTTGGGGCTAGCATGGCGTCGCTCGTCGGTATGGGTACCGTCCCTGGATGAAAACTGGTTGACTTGACTGCTGTGGCCTCCATTAGTTCTTCATACTGCTCACTCCCAGTGTCCGTCGGGGACAAGCGCTGTGATTTCTCCCATGGCTTCCCTGGGCAAAACAAACAGCACACTCTGCCGTAGGGATTCCAGCATCCACATTTTCCACGTTTTCCTCTAGCTGGGCATTTCTTAGCTTTATGGTGGTGCATCGCCGACCCAAAACCCTTGTAAAGGGGTTTTCCCGGGGCAGACCTGCGGTTGGCAGCATTGACTTTGACAAAAAATCTTCATTCTCGCTATCCTCACTATCAGGGTCCATAAAATTAGCTGAGGAAAGTGGCTCCTGCTTCTCTTGTGGCTGGCGCCAATTTAGCTCCACAGCTAACGTAGCAGCTTCTCAGAGGAGAGCTAACACCATTGCTTTAGCTAATGTTAACCCTTTTGAGTGTGTGAATTTCCGTGCCCCTAGTGGCAGAGCACGGCACTGCGTCTTGTCGTCTCACTCTGATACGATCGGCTGTATTGGGGATTTGTAGTGATTTGTACTGATTTGCCAGTTTCAAAAGGTGGCAGACATCTGTTGGAGGACTCAATGGATGACATGTAATACACCAAAGAAGAAGAACTCCTCATTTCCTTTTCCTGTTTTTAGCATTTTAGCCCAGAAAGCTAATATGGCCGCGATCGATCACTGTCACTTTGTTGGCTTTGTACACGGAAAATAGCCATGGGATACAAGCGAAATTCATTCATTCATTCATTCATTCATTCATTCATCTTCTTCCGCTTAATCCTTTTCGGGTCGTGGGGGGGCTGGAGCTTATCCCAGCATCTTTGAGCGGGAGGCAGGGTACTATAATGGGATAATCAAAAGACTTAGTAGATGTGGTAGAGACTTAAAATGACTGACAGAACGCAAAATAAGGACCATGATGGGTGAAAACGCAGTGACCACGCCAGCCAGCCAGTCAGCCAGTCCCCCTTTGTCAAAAGTAAGTGAGGAATTTCTGTTTTTTTTGTGTGTGTTTTTTTTAATGTAAAGTTTCTTGTTCATATACTTTGACTATAAGATGATGAGGTACCTCATCATCTAAAGTCATACCTAAAGTCTATGAACAACATTCTGACGTAGGGGTCCTTTGTGTCCAGGTGTGTGAGGGCTGAGTTGAGGGCAGTAGAGATGGCATCATCAGTCAATGCTCTGTACTGTGTGTTTATATATCTACATATTATTCCATCTAGCTACATTGCTCCGCACTGTTTATATATTTACATATTTATTCCATCTAGCTGCTATGCTCCGTACTGTGTTTATATACTCATATATTTATCCCATCCAGCTACAATGCTCTACACTGTGTGTCTGTGTGTATATACTGTATATATATATATATATATATATATATATATATATATATATATATATATATATATATATATAGTAATATGTACATATGTATATTAGCTGCTCTTGCTTGCTTGCTTTTTTCCTTGCCTTCTGATTGTTGCTCTGAGTGTTGCTATCCCTGTGCTGTTGCAATCCTGGAATTTCCCCGTTGTGGGACTAATAAAGGCTTATCTTATCTTATCTTATCTTATCTTACCTCTGTACAAAAAACGGTGTCAAAAGACTGAACCATTCTTTGCGTAAATATGTCCAAAGTCCAGTTTTGACTGAGTTATGGAATTTAAAGAGGTGCCGTGACATTATGCAAATTAGATGCATAAATTTATTCCTATCTGAAACTTCGATCATATTTTGCATCTTTCTAATTGACAGTAATCCATTATCTCTTACCACTTTCAAGTTATAGCCTTGGAAATCTTAACTATTTTACTGACAAAAAATATTTACCACTCTTGACCACTAGGGGTTATGTCGCAATTCTGCAACAGACACACTCAAAGAGTTAAGTCATTAGGCGCCATTAACAGCCTAGCACGCAGCTCAGTATTACACACATGATCTGCTAATTGATTGCTTACCATTTCATCTTCAAGCTGTCCAAAACAACACTCACTGGCTAGCTGCTTCAAGTCAATGACATATTGGCAGATAAGCTCACCTATTCGCTGATATCACTGCCAAAAACGAATCCTCCGGACAGTCACGTTGTCTGGGGTGGAGAAATGTTTAGCTAGCAGCTTCACAATGTCCGCACATGAGTCCGCTGTGCTGAGCCTCCGCAGGACCCTCCGGCCCTCCATACTCAGGTTGTTAATGAGAAGTGCCCGCTCTCTTGCCTTATCGGGTTCCCCAAGGCCCAGCACCAAAACATACATCTGATAGGTCTCCCACCAATGCGGCCACGAAGCCTGTGGTTTGCCCCGGAGCTCGAGAAAGGGACAAAGCGGGGTGATGCACACCTCCATGAGTTAATCCTCGATCGCCAAATGTTATGTATGGAAATACCTGGGTGAAGGATGAGGCAGGATGATGGTTGGCTAACACAGGAGTCAATCCTTGGACTTTTTTGTTTTGAGCATAGAAAAATCCTGGTGCAATCTTCAATATGCCCTGTTGTCCACCAGCCACTGGTTTTCCCTCGTTTTCTACTTTCCCCCTCATCTTATGATTAGATAATCAGAGAAGCATTTAAACAGTTTAAAAATATATATTGCAAAGACATTTCTACGGAATGAAAAACTTGTGAACTGAAACCACTGAAAAGGTTAAAGATACTATTTTTTTTTTGTTTTCATCAATTTATTTTTAATTACAAAAAAAATATATATTTTGACTTTAAAAGCAATAAGTTTAGTTGTGTTAATCATTTAAAAGGGAAAGTGATAAAAACAGATAATAGCAAAGAAATTTATTATTAGTAGGAGCTAAATTTAATTCATTTAATTATCCTGCTAAGTAGAAGTACCAACGATTTTCATTTTGTCTAATAGAGCAAAGGAGTCACATCTTTGAATTATTTATTTTGCAATACAGGCTTAAACCGCAAACCATAATAATAAAATAACCCAGGGCCCCCTCCCATAGTACTATTATACTGTTATTACTATTACATAGTTAAACCAAACTACTAGCTACATGGGACGGGTGCTATACAAGAATGTAGGCAGCAGGAAGGACCACAACAACACAGCATCCCATGGAGGACTGAGAGCCTACAACCACCTTAACAATAGCAGCTGAAGTGAGTTAAAAACAGTGTTAGGATCATTGTTTTTGTTTTTGTTTTTGGACTGTTCATAACTGTTATAATTGTTATTATTGTCATTATCATATTCTCAGTTACTTTGGTAAGGGTTCAAGTATTGTTTACTTCTTACCTTATCTTAGTTTTTCAAAGTCAAGTCAACGCCAACTCTGTTGTCAATTCTGCCATATGTACAGCACATACAGAGAATTGAAACTACATTACTCTGAGACCCATGGTGCGGTAGGAGCTGTGTGTTGGTGTACAGTCATGGGTCAGCAGAGTGAAGAGGAAGGGACTCAGTACACATCCTTGGGGTGCCCCTGTGTTCAGAGTGATGGTGCCGGATGTGTACTGCCAACCCGTACTGCCTGCAGTCTCCCCGCCAGGAAGTCCAACAGCCAGTTACACAGTGAAGTGTTGAGCCCCAGCTAGTCCAGTTTGTGAATGAGCTGTTGGGGGATGATTGTGTTGGATGCTGAACTAAAGTCTATGAACAACATTCTGACGTAGGGGTCCTTTGTGTCCAGGTGTGTGAGAGCTGAGTTGAGGGCAGTAGAGATGGCATCATCAGTCAAGCGATTGGACCGGTATGCAAACTGGAACGGGTACAGGGAGGGGGGCAGGGAAGCTCTGATGTGCTGCCTGACCACCTGCTCGAAACACTTCATGATGATGGGAGTGAGTGCAACCAGACAATAGTCATTGTAGGAGGAGGGAGACAACTTCTTGGGGACTGGAATGATGGTGGTGGCTTTGAAGTACATGGGGGCAACAGCCTGTCTCTGTCACGACTCGCCGCTCATCATCGGCCTCAGCTGCACGCACACCTGCGCCTCGTCAGCCACGGGCTATTTAGCCCACTCAGCCCAGTGCAGCGGTCTGGAGCCGTCTGTTCGCATCGGCACATCTTCACAGCTGGATCGTCACTCAACGACAGCTAAGCCACGCTTCTACGTAAGCATCTTATCCCTTACCTTTTGCAAGTCTTCTCCCCTGTGCACAGGTGGATTCCTTGGCGGCGGATACCCCGTCATTGCCATCCAACCCTCACCATCGTCACAGGCTCTGCAGGACACTGTCTCCCGGGCTTCTCCCTTGGCCAACGCCAGTCACCTGTCGCCTACAAGTAAGCAGCACTCTGCTCATTATACCTATCTAGGTGTGGTGCCCTTTACCCCTGTCCTCTGTTCTCTCCATAGGGTTGCCCGGCTGTACGGTGCACCGCTCTGCTTCCTGTGCATCGGCGTTCACCCTCATCACATATTCATATCTTACACATCCATCCATACATGCCTGCTTGTTGAATATAGCTGTTTTTTTTTTTTTTTTTTTTTTTTTTTTTTTTTTTTTTTTTTTTTTTTCTCTCGGCGCCACACGAGTCGGCTGCCTTTTGCAACAGCGGCTCGATTCCGAGTCTTTTTCCCTTCCTCTCTCTTTTGATCCGTCTTTTTTTTTTCACCTCACTTATATCACGGACACACAGATCGTCCTAAATGTCTCCTGAGCCGGTGGACGGAGCCACTGTCTATAGCAGGATACGATACAGCAGAGAACAGCTGCTAGCATTCAACCGCCACCCGGTCCCATTGGAAAAACTCGACATACCGAGAGAACTGAGGCGAAAACGCCGCGGCTGCCGGGCTGGAGTAAGGCGGAGGACAAAAAATATAAGGTACAGACCCTCCCTTCCATCTGTTGTCATGGGAAATGTACGGTCGATACTGGGAAAGTTAGATGAGCTAGCGGCTATCTCCCGTTATGATAGCACATACCGGGAGTGCTCTCTCCTTTTGTTTACTGAGACGTGGCTAACTGAACTAGCAGCAGATGCTAACATTGAGCTGGAGGGTTTTCACATGATACGAGCTGACCGAACACCAGACAGTGGCAAGGCTAGGGGCGGTGGAGTGATAATGTATGTTAACAACAACTGGTGCAGACCGGGACATATCACTGTTAAACAACGACACTGCAGCAAAGACATTGAGTTGCTAGCTGTTAGCATGAGGCCTACATATCTCCCGAGAGAACACTCACACGTGATCTGCATTGTTGTTTATGCAAATCCGACGGCGAACGCTGGGACAGCACGTGACGTCATCCATTCAGTAACCAGCAGGCTGCAGACAGAACACCCAGATGCTCTTCTCCTCATCTCAGGCGATTTCAACCATGTTTCACTGTCTCCCATTCTACCCACGTTCACCCAGTATGTCACATGCCACACTAGAGACAATAAAACACTGGATTTATTCTACGCAAACACTAAGGAGGCGTACACCTCATCACAACTCCCCCCACTCGGGAGATCGGATCACAACTTGGTTCATCTCCGGCCGGTGTACAAACCCCTAGTGCACAGACAACCTCCGACCATGCACACTGTGGAGTTATGGTCTGAGGAGACAATGGACACCCTAAAGGGCTGTTTTGAAGCCACCGCCTGGAAGCAGCTCTGCGATCCACATGGTGAGGACATTGATGGCCTCATTCACACCTTCACGGGCTACCTCAGCTTCTGTGTGGACAAATCCGTTCCCACCAAGACCATACGGCGTCACTCAAACAACAAACCCTGGATCAACCCTGAGATAAAAACACTTCTGAGAGAGAAGAAGAGGATCTTCAGGTCAGGGAACAGGGAGATGCTGAAGTCCGTACAGAGGGAGCTGAGGAGAAAGATCAGAGAAGGCAAGGACAGCTTCAGGAAGAAGATGGAGGACAAGCTGCAACAGAGCGACATCAGCGGGGTCTGGAGAAACCTCAAAACCATCTCGGGGCTCCAGAATACCTCCCCCCAGGCCACAGGGGGCAGGGAGTGGGCGAACAACCTGAATCTGTTTTTCAATAGATTTGACCAACCGCCCTCCCCCCTGACTGCACAACAACCACTGCTGCCTCTAAAGAAATCAAGTCCTGCTGCCCACTCCCCACTCCACCAACACCCCCCCACTCCCAACACACAGCCCCCCATCCTGACCCTGACCAGGACCCAGGTGAGGACGGAGCTGAGGAAGATCAAGGCGAGGAAGGCGCCGGGACCGGACGGCATCAGCGCAAAGCTCCTCAAGTCCTGTGCAGACCAGCTGTGTGGGATTGTGACGTATATCTTCAACATGAGCCTGAAACTGGGGAGGGTACCACAGCTGTGGAAAACATCTTGTGTGGTACCTGTACCAAAAACTTCCCACCCCAAAGACCTGAACAGCTACAGACCGGTGGCCTTGACGTCCCACTTGATGAAGACCCTGGAGAGACTGCTCCTTGCTCACCTCCGCCCCCTGGTGGAACCAGCGATGGATCCACTCCAGTTCGCCTACCAGCATGGCATTGGGGTGGAGGATGCGGTGATCTTCCTCCTTCACCGTTCTCTGTCCCACCTGGAGAAGCCCGGGAATATGGTGAGGATCATGTTCTTTGACTTCTCCAGTGCTTTCAACACCATCCAACCGATGATCCTGAAGGACAAGCTGCTGTGCGCAGGGGTGGACCAGCACCTGTCATCATGGATCCTGGACTACCTCACGAACCGGCCTCAGTTTGTGAGAACCCGGGACTGTGTGTCCGACACGATCATCAGTAGCACGGGGGCCCCCCAGGGAACGGTGCTGGCTCCCTTCCTGTTCACTCTTTATACTGCGGACTTCTCACACAACACAACACACTGCCATCTACAGAAGTTCTCTGATGACTCTGCGATCGTTGGCCTCATCTCCAATGGAGATGAAGCTGAGTACAGAGGGCTTATCCAGGACTTCGTGGACTGGTGCCATCGGAACTGCCTCCAGATCAACGCGAGGAAAACTAAGGAGCTGGTGGTGGACTGCCGCAGGCATGGGCAGCCCCTCACAGTACCAGTAAATATACAGGGAACAGACATCGAGATGGTGACATCCTATAAGTACCTGGGTATTCATCTGAACAATAAACTAGACTGGTCACACAATACTGATGCACTCTACAAGAAGGGACAGCGCAGGCTGTTCCTGCTGAGGAGACTCAGGTCTTTTGGTGTACAAGGGGCGCTGCTGAAGTCATTCTATGACACGGTGGTGGCATCAGCCATCACTTTTGGAGTGGTCTGCTGGGGCAGTGGCATTACTGCAGCCGATAGGAAGAGACTGAACAAACTGATTAAGAAAGCTAGCTCTGTCCTGGGGCAGCGCCTTGATCCGATGGAGGAGATAGGAGAGAGAAGGACGGTGGCTAAACTGTCATCTCTGCTGGAGTCCGAGTTCCACCCTATGCAGGACATACTGAATGCACTGAGGAGCTCATTTAGCAGCAGACTACATCATCCCAGGTGCACAACCGAGAGGTTTCGTAGGTCCTTCCTACCAACGGCTGTCAGACTGTACAACCTAAGCAGGGCTGCTCGCAGAGATAGCAAAAAGACGTAACAAACTAATAGTTTTTTGAATGCAAAAGATGCAATAGACTTACACAATGGTCCCCTCCGGCATACAACTAGGAACATACCGGTCGCTATGGAGGGTGAGAATATGTATGGGCACATAATCATACCATGTAGGATAACTAAGTAGACGGTTATGCTGTTTCATTCCATCTAGCAACAATGCTCTGCACTGTGTGTGTTTATATATTTGCATATTTATTCCATCTAGCTACAATGCTCAGCACTGGGTGTGTTTATATATTTATATATCTACATATTATTCCATCTAGCTACATTGCTCCGCACTGTGTGTGTTTATATACTTGCATATTTATTCCACCTAGCTGCAATGCTCCGTACTGTGGGTGTTTATATATTTACATATTTATTCCATCTAGCTACAATGCTCTGCACTGTGTGTTCATATATTCATATATTTATTCCATCCAGCTACAATGCTCTGCACTGTGTGTCTGTGTGTGTGTGTATATATATATATTTTATAGTAATACGTACATATGTTTATTAGCTGCTCTTGCTTGCTTGTTTTTTTTCTTGCCTTCTGATTGTTGCTCTGAGTGTTGCTATCCCTGTGCTGTTGCAATCCTGGAATTTCCCCGTTGTGGGACTAATAAAGGCTTATCTTATCTTATCTTATCTTATCTTAAATCTACCCTGAGCCTGCGTGCGTGTTTAATGAGCTGGACATTATGTCAGTACGGCTCCAGCAGAGCGGCTCAGCAGACAGCGGGCTCGCACGCCGTCTTTCCACCCTTGAGGCTCGGGTGGATTTAATAGCCCACCAACAGCAGGTGATTTTAGATCAATTGACTAACATCACTCACCGGTTAGACCGCTTGGACCCCCAGCAGGTGTTCCCCCCGGCTCGTCAGGGAGGGGTAGCTCCTGCCGCTCCTGTGGCTGGCCAGTCTGCCGCGGGAACGCCAACCCGACTCACGCCAATCCCAACCCCCGCCCGCTTCAGTGGTAAGCTCGGCGGAGCGCGGGGGTTCATCATTCAGTGCGAGTCGGTGTTCCTGCGCGTTCCCGGGGATTTTCCCTCAGACCACAGCCGAATTGGCTATATAGGCAATCTCCTGGAGGGGCGAACGTTAACTTGGGCTTACGCCGTCATGGCGAAGCCCAGTTACGCAAACCTCTCCTACAGCCAGTTCGTGCAGAGCTTTCTCGAGGTGTTCTATCATTCCCGGCGTGATAGCATCCTCGCTGACTGTCTCCTTGGTCTCCAACAGGGAAGCCGGTCAGCAGTGGATTACGCTATCGACTTCCGGGTCGCAGCGGAGGAGGTGGGCTGGGGTGAGGCGTCACTCTGTAGCATCTTCCTCCGCAGCCTCAGCTCTGGTCTGAGGGATGAGCTGGCCAGCCGAGATCTTCCGGAGACACTCTAGGAGCTAATCTCCTTAACAATTAGCTTGGATAACAGGCTGCGTGAATGGTCCGCCGAGCGGAAGTTAATCGGCCGCTCGCGTGGAGGTTCCGTCCGCACGCCTCAAGCTCACCCCCTGGTGTTACCTCCTCCGGAGTCCCCCAAGGAGTCAGAAGCAATGGTAATTGGTCGGTCAAGGCTCCCCCTAGTGGAGAAACAGCGCCTCCAGGAGCTGGGCCTCTACATGTATTGCGGAGGCGATCAGCATAATCTCAGGTAATCACCGGGAGGATCTTACCTTGTATGTCCTATCCTCTTCTGTGTCACCTGACATCTTAGGCTACCCCTGGTTGCGCCTGCACAACCCAGTGCTGGATTGGCAGACAGGAAGAATCGCTGCCTGGAGCTCCTTCTGCATGGGCACCTGGCTTCAGTCCGCAGCCTGCGCCCCGTCCTCTCCCCCTCCGGCCTCGGACGCCGCGCCTCCGAATCTCACCCTGGCGCCCTCGGAGTTCCATGACCTGGGCCTCGTGTTTAGTAAGTCCAGGGCGATGTCTCTCCCTCCTCACCAGCCTTACGACTGCGCCATCAACATCCGCCTGGGGGCGCCCTTGCCATCCGGACGCCTTTACAGCCTGTCAGCACTGGAGCGGGAGGCCATGGACAGCTACATCAAGGAGTCACTCAACGCTGGAATCATCCGCCCTTCTTCGTCTCTGCTCGGCGCAGGGTTTTTCTTCGTCTCGAAGAAGGATGGGTCACTCCGCCCCTGTATTGATTTTCGGGCCCTTAATGACATCACGGAGAAGGACCGCTACACCCTGCCATTAATGGACACCGCTTTCCACTCCCTAAAGGGGGCGACCTGGTTCACTAAGTTGGATCTCCGCAGTGCTTACCACCTCGTCCGGATCCGGGAGGGGGATGAGTGGAAGACGGCCTTTCAAACACCTAGTGGTCACTTCGAGTATCTGGTAATGCCGTTTGGGCTGACCAACGCCCCCGCTGTGTTTCAACGCCTCATTAACGACGTCCTACATGATTTCCTAGGCCTCTTCGTGTTTGTGTACCTGGATGACATCCCCATCTTCTCCAGGTCACGGGAGGAACACCAGGTCCACGTGAGGTGGGTCCTACAATGGCTGCTGGAGAACAGGCTGTATGTCAAGGCCGAAAAGTGTGAGTTTTACGCCAAGACCACCTCCTTCCTAGGATTCATAATCTCGCACAATCAAGTCCTTCCCGACCCCGCGAAGGTTAAAGCGGTGGTCGAGTGGCCCACGCTGACCTCCAGAAAGCAGGTGCAGCAGTTTATTGGGTTTGCCAACTTTTACCGCCGTTTTGTGCCCAAATTCGGTGCCATCGTTGCCCCTTTGACCCGCCTCACTTCTCCCAAGACCCCATTCCGGTGGACCGAAGAGGTTGCAGCGGCTTTTCAGGCGTTGAAGATGGAGTTCTCCTCCTCCCGGGTCCTGACCCAAGTTGACCCCGCGCTGCAGTGCTTGGTAGAAGTCGACGAGTCTGATACGGGAGTGGGGGCAGTGCTGTCCCAGCGATCACCCACCGATGGGGTCAAGCGACCCTGTGCCTTCTTCTCATGGTGCCTGTCTCCGGCTGAGCGCAACTATGACGTCAGGGACAGGGAGCTTCTCGCCATCAAGCTCGCCCTGCAAGAGTGGCGCCACTGGTTGGAGGGGGCTGCCCTACCGTTCGTGGTGTTAACGGACCACAAGAACCTGGAATATCTAAGATCTGCCAGATGACTGAATGCCCGCCAGGCACGCTGGTCCTGGCACTTCGCCTGGTTCCGTTTTACCATCACCTACCGCCCTGGTTCTAAGAACGGCCTGCCCGATGCCCTGTCCAGGCAGTTTGCCCCTGAGACGTCGGAGGAGCCGAGTCATACCATGCTGCCTAGCTCGTGTGTTGTGGGGGCAATTTCCTGGTCCATCAGGGACAAGATCCAGAGGGCGCAGGAGACCGAACCGGACCCTGGCAGTGGACCGGAAGGGAAGCTGTTTGTTCCATCAACTGTCCGGGGGGAGATTATTCATTGGGTTCACGCCTCCAAACTCGCCTGTCACCCTGGTGTCTCCAGGCTTGTGGATCTCCTCCAGCGTTCCTTTTGGTGGCCGGGGCTTCAGAAGGACGCCACCAACTACGTCCGGGCGTGCCCTGTGTGTGCCACCGGCAAGTCAGGTAATTCTCCCCCCGCGGGTCTGCTCCAGCCCCTGCCGGACCCTGGCAGGCCCTGGTCTCACATAGCCCTCGACTTCGTCACCGGTCTTCCGGTCTCCAACACCTACGATGCTGTGCTGACCATTGTGGATCGGTTCTCCAAGGCTACCCATTCCGTGCCACTCCGGGGCCTCCCTACGGCGCGAGAGACAGAGGACCTTCTAGTCCAGCACGTGGTCAGGCTGCATGGGATACCGGTGGACGTCATCTCTGATCGGGGGCCCCAATTTGTCTCTGAGGTATGGAGGTGTTTCTGCAACACTCTGGGGGCCACGGTAAGCCTCTCCTCCGGCCACCACCCACAGTCCAATGATTGACGGCCATCCGGCCTGGAGAGTCGCCTCCATCATGGACTCCCAGCGCCGAGGTCGCGGGCTGCAGTACTTGGTGGACTGGGAGGGATTCGGCCCTGAGTGGAGGTCTTGGGTGCGCTCTTCCTTGGTATTGGACAGGAGTCTCATCACGGAGTTCCACCGGGCGCACCTGGACAAACCAGCGCCAGGAGGCGCTGCTGGGGGGGGGGGGGTACTGTCACGACTCACCGCTCATCATCTGCCTCAGCTGCGCACACACCTGTGCCTCGTCAGCCACGGGTTATTTAGCCCACTCAGGCCAGTGCAGCGGTCTGGAGCCGTCTGTTCGCATCGGCATATCTTCGCAGCTGGATCGTCACTCAACGACAGCTAAGCCACGCTTCTACGTAAGCATCTTATCCCTTACCTTTTGCAAGTCTTCTCCCCTGTGCACAGGTGGATTCCTTGGCGGCGGATACCTTGTCATCGCCATCCAACCCTCACCGTCGTCCCAGGCTCTGCAGGACGCTGTCTCCAGGGCTTCTCCCTTGGCCAACGCCAGTCACCTGTCGCCTACAAGTAAGCAGCACTCTGCTCATTATACCTGTCTAGGTGTGGTGCCCTTTACCCCTGTCCTCTGTTCTCTCCATAGGGTTGCCCGGCTGTACGGCGCACCGCTCTGCTTCCTGTGCATCGGCGTTCACCCTCATCACATATTCATATCTCACACATCCATCCATACACGCCTGCTTGTTGAATATAGCTGTTAAATCTACCCTGAGCCTGCGTGCGTGTTTCCTGAGCCGGACATTATGTCAGTCTCAGTGAGATGTTGAAGATGTCTGTGAAGACACCTGTGAGTTCCTCTGCACAAGCTCTCAGTACACACTCAGGTATGTTGTCAGGACCTGGAGCTTTGCGTGCATTGATCCTGCCAAGGGATCTCCTCATGTTTTCCGGGGACAGTGTAATCATCTGGTCACCAGGAGGTGGTGGTGACTTCTGTGCAGGGGTACTGTTGAGTGCCTCGAAACAAGTATCAGAATCAGAATCAGGTTTATTGCCATTGTTCATGTAGTACACAAACTAGGAATTTGTCTCGGTACAATGCTGCAACATTAAACATGATAAGATAAGAGAAATAAACTATACATGTAATAAAGTGTAGGATAAGATTAAGTGATACTGGTCAACAGTTAAAATATATATTAGCCAGCAGCAGATACTGTGGAGAACTATATAGTGCAGTCGGTAATGCAGGAAGAAAACAGTGATGATTGACATGAGTCTGGTTGAGCTGCTGTACATGGTGCACGAGAGTCAATAAGTCACTTAGTGTTCAGCAGTCTAATGGCAGAGGGGAAGAAGCTGTTCATGTGATGGGAGGTTTTAGTCTGGATGGTCCGAAGTCTTCTACCAGAGGGGAGGGGGGCAAACAGTACGTGACCAGGGTGTGAGGGATCGGCTATGATCCGGCCAGCACGCCTCTGGGTCCTGGAGATGTACAGATCCTGGAGAGATGGGAGCTTGCAGCCGATCACCTTCTCAGCAGTGCGCACGACGCGCTGCAGCCTTAGTCTGTCCCTGGCAGTGGCTCCTGCGTACCACACGGTTATGGAGGTGGTGAGGATGGACTCGATGATGGCTGTGTAGAACTGCACTAACATCTTGGTGGGTAGCTTGAGCTTCCTCAGCTGCCGCAGGAAGAACATCCTCTGCTGGGCTTTTTTGATGAGTGAGCTGATGGTCAGCTCCCATTTGAGGTCCCTGGTGATGGTAGTGCCTAGGAAGCGGAAGGAATCAGCAGTGGTGATGGGAGAGCCTGAGAGGGTGAGGGGGGGCAGAGGAGTAGTGACTTTCCTGAAGTCTACAATCATCTCCACTGTCTTCAGAGCGTTCAGCTGCAGGTTGTTATTGCTGCACCAGGACGCCAGCTGGGCCACCTCTCTCCTGTAGGCGGACTCGTCGCCGTTGGAGATGAGCCCGATGAGGGTGGTGTCGTCCGCAAACTTGATCAACTTGACAGACTGGTGGCTGGAGGTGCAGGAGTTGGTGTAAAGGGAGAAGAGTAGGGGGGAAAGTACACAGCCCTGGGGTGATCCGGTGCTGATGCTAGTATAGTCTGAGACAGTCTTTCCCAGCCGCACATGCTGCCTCCGGTCCGTCAGGAAGTCGATGATCCACCTGCAGAGGGAGTCAGGCACGTTGAGCAGGGACAGCTTGTCCTGGAGCAGAGCGGGGCGGATGGTGTTGAATGCGGAGCTGAAGTCCACAAACAGGATCCTGGCGTAGGTTCCCGGGGAGTCCAGGTGCTGCAGGATGGAGTGGAGGGCCAGGTTGACTGCATCGTCTACAGTCCTGTTGGCTCGGTAGGCAAACTGCAGCGGGTCCAGGAGAGGGGTGGTGATGGACTTGAGGTGGGACAGGACCAGGCGCTCAAAGGACTTCATGACTACAGAGGTGAGCGCTACAGGTCTGTAGTCATTAAGTCCAGTGATCCGTGGCTTCTTGGGGACAGGGATGATGGTGGAGGATTTGAGGCAGGACGGCACGTGGCATAACTTAAGGGAGGTGTTAAAAATGTCTGTGAATACAGGAGCCAGCTGTTTCGCACAGAGTCTCAGGGTGGAGGGAGACACGCCGTCTGGGCCGGGGGCCTTGCGCGGGTTCAGTCTGGAGAACTGTTTGAGCACATCCTGCTCACTGATGATAAGGGGAGGGGGGGAGGATGGGGGGTGCCTTAAATGAAGTAGGGAATGTGGAGGCTGTGTAGCTGGAGGGAGGGGGGGAGTTGGACACAGATGACGAGGTGTCAAAACGGGCATAGTGTTGGGACAGTCTTTGACAAAGGGCTTTGTCATCCTGACCTTTAGGAGCCTTAGGTCGATAGTTGGTGATTTGCCTCAGTCCTCTCCACATGGAAGCCGAATCATTAGCAGTGAACTGCTGCTGGAGTCTCTCTGAGTATAGAGATTTAGCCCTCTTCAGCTCTCTGTTAAACCGGTATTTAACCTCCCTGTAGCAGTCCCTGTCTCCACTTTTCAGCGCTGCTTCCTTCTCCTTCCTGATCTGTCTGAGCTTAGCTGTGAACCAGGGTTTGTCATTAGAGTAACTCACCCTGGTGTGTGATGGAAGAATGTTCTCTTCACAAAAGTGGATATATGAGTTCACAGTGTCCGTGTACTCATCCAGATCATGGTTGGCTCCTTTAAGCATGCCCCAGTCAGATATTTCCATGCACGTTTCCAGCTTCTCCTCAGCATCACTGGTCCGTATCTTCGTAGTGCTCACAACAGGTTTAGTGAGCTTCAATCTCTGTCTGTATGTGGGAATGAGGTGAACCATCACGTGATCAGATAATCCCAGCGCAGCTCGAGGGACAGCGCGATATGCGTCTTTCACTGTGGTGTAACAGTGATCCAGTGTGTTTAATCCTCTGGTGGGGCATTTAATAAACTGTTTGTAGCGGGGGAGATCGTGGCTCAGATTGCACTGATTAAAGTCGCCAGCCACAATAATCAGCGAGTCTGGAAAACTCCGCTCTGTGTGTTGAATGTGATCCGCGAGCACGCGCTGAGCTTTGCGCGTGTCCGCGTCGGGAGGGGCGTACACAGCGATCATTATGAAAGAAGCAAACTCCCACGGGGAATAGAAGGGCTTGCAATTGATAACAAGAAATTCCAAGGCAGGAGAACAGTGTTTGGAAATTACCGTTACATCAGAGCACCAGCTGCAGTTGATGTAAAAGCAGACTCCGCCTCCTGTGGTCTTGCCGGAAAGCTCTGTGTCACGATCAGCACGGAAGAGCTGAAAGCCGTCGAGGCGCAGCGCGCTGTCCGGTATATTTTCCCGGAGCCAGGTCTCAGTAAAGCAGAGGACAGCTGAGGAGGCGAGGTCCTTAAAACGCATCAGCAGTCTCAGTTCATCTACCTTGTTAGAGAGAGAGTTGGTATTGGACAGAAATATGCCAGGCAGCGCCGTTCGCGAGCCTCTCCTGCGAAGTCATACGAGAGCGCCCGCTCGTCTTCCTCTCTTCCGCCGTCTCACTTTCCGAGCCAAACAATAAACCAGATCGGCGGCAGGGGCTAGAAAAACTGGGAGGAGGTCCGTGGGGGTGAAAGTCCTGATATTTAGAAGTTCTTCACGGGTATAAGTGCAAGCAGACACACAATTGACAAACTAAAACAAACAAAGAGCGCAGCGAAGCACCATGTCGACCGCTGTGGGCGCCATCTTGGTTGGAATGATTTAAAGAAGTAAAGAAGTTCTTCAGCTCGTTCAGCAGAGAGGTGGACTTGTCACAGGTCTGCAGTGTGGGCTTGTAAGCCATGATGGTCTTTAACCCCCACCACCACCACCACAGACTCCTAGTGTCTCTGCTGTCGCTGAAATAGTGGACTATCCTCCTGGAGTACTGCCTCTTGGCCTCTCTGATGCCTGGGGACAGGTTGGTCCTAGCTGTCCTCACGCCCACCTCTTCCCCAGCTCCGAAGGAAGCATTCCAAGCTTTCAGGAGCTTGTAAACCTCCCCTTTGAGCCATGGTTTCTGATTGGCCCGAACAGTGCTCCTCTTCAGTCTTCCTCTGCCGCTGCTGCATCTCCTCTTACCTCCATGCAATCGGTGCCATCTCTCCAGCACAGCTGCTGCCCTTCACCCAACCTTCAGCACAGCTGTGGCTCCTCACCTCTTCTCTACACTGTCAGTGCCTTTCTTCCAGACCTCCTCGCCTGCTGCTTAGAATAGAATAGGCTTTATTGTCATTGTACAGTTGTACAGTACAATGAAATTGTGGGTGCCCCACCAGGCTACTGCACAATAAAATAAGAGAGAAGGATTTGATAAAACACAGTTATAGAATACACAATTAAACATATGCCTGAAATAAAAATAAAAATAGCCCACAGATATATACACAGGTATGTTAGTGGCTTCATGGATGGAACTATATACATTAAAAAAATGGCCTTATCCAATGGTATACCTGTGATTATGCATGTGTGGGTTCTATTACCTTGGTCAAATCGGCCCCTAAAGAACTGCCTTTTTTAGAAAAATGTAACACTTTTTTTTTAGTCACTGTCAACTGGTATGATTTTGGCTAACTGTTTTATTCACCGCAACTCTTTATCTGGTACCTCTGTTTTAGATAATCAAGTCTATCTATCTTGAGTTCTTTTTTTTTTTTTTTTTGAGTCCTGATTGGGTTTCGGTGATCGATAGGGGGTAAGGTGGAAGAGTATCGGCTGACGGCTTGTATAGGTCCAGTAAGATGGTGGCCTGAAGGTCTGCCCCTTGTTGGTCTTCAGCTCAATATAGCTCATATCACCGGAGACAGACCTGCAGTAACCAAACTAAACTAAACTAGCTGGCTAGCTTGTTTTTTGTTGTTTTTTTTTACCATTAGCACTACACTTCCCAAGATCTGCATAAGCTACCGGGACCTATCTGCCATCCAAACTCGCCCAGATCACTACATCCATCTCCTCAGCAAGCCCAACTGCTGGGCCCGTGCTGCTACGACACTCAGCTATGGCTCCACTCATCTCTCTATCTGCCTGCGTCAACTGCACCGTCCTTGCAGAGAAGGTTTTCGAGCTGGAACAAGGAATATCCACACTCCACCAGATCTGTGAAGCCGAACTTCAGATGGACACCATCATCATCCATTCCACTCAACCAAACTTCGCAACCTCCACCAGTTCCGTCACCGAACCCTTCCCCGTTGAAGCAACCTCCACTCCATACAACCCTCTGCCCTGGTCCCTGTCTCTCCTCATCACCAGAGAAACAATCGATCCCCTCAGGTGCCCCTCCATAGCATCCAGCTTAACAATAAATATTACATCCTGGACATCCACGATTTTCCTTCCCTAGCGGGTGAATCCCAATCGCCACTGCCATCCTCCCCGCTGTTCAAAAGCCAATCGCCTCCTCAGACCTCTTCTTCGCATTATCCTAAACGCCCCACCCATCCCAGAGCCTGCCGTGTCTCCGTACCACAGATCACACCAGCTCCACAGTGCACCCGTGCTGCTGCCCCCACCTGTGCTCATCCCTTTCTACCTGCCCTATTACCGGTGGCGAAATCCCCCCTGAAATCAATTCCATTTTCCGATGTCCCTGCCCCCTTTTCCCCCCCGACCACTCTAATAATTGGAGATTCCATCACAAGAAACATTTACTTCTTAAATGCAATGATGCACTACTTTCCCAGTTTTCCCAAGAGCTGTATTTCTGTGTGGAATGGGAAAGAGAAGAGCAGACAAGCAAGTTGCAGTTTTTCCCAGTCAGAAGCTAATCAAAGTCAAAGAAGCTAAAACCTGCCGGAGGAGATGGAAGAAAGGATGGTGCAGAAAGCCCCGTGGGGAACAGAGAGGAGAAGACAGAGGAGAAAACAAGAGAAAATTAATCTTCATTGACATCTGATTAGCAGCCGGTTGTCACTAAGTCCAACAGAACTAGTCACTGGACCGGAGCACAGGCCTAGCAACAGCAGCTGCTTAACATCCACCAGGCCAAGTCCAGGCTCTGTTGTCAGCTACTAGGTCCAGGCTGGGGCTCTGAGCAAGAGTCTTGGCCTTGAACTGGTGATGGCCCGGCAGCCATCAGGCTGAGCTCGAGCTTAACCACCAGCCACCAGGTCGATCCTGGGCTTCAGCATCAGCCATGGGACTAGACCGGGCTCCATTACCAGCGAGAAGGCCCAGCCGAGCTATTCATCAACCATTGGGACTGGCCGCTGGGTGGATGCCCAAGCCTGGCACCAGCAGTGGCTCAGCAGCTATCGTACTGAGCTGGGGCTCCACCACCCACTTTGGTTGCCTGCCTGGATATTGGGCTATTCCAATCACCACCATCAGCAGCAGAGCCACGAGGCTGAGAACAGGCACCACCAATAACAATGGTCCCTCCTAAGAAAAGTGAGAAAACTGAAGAACTTGTAGAGGATATGGAGGAAATAAAAAAATCAATAAACTTTATGTCAATAAACTTTATGATTACCGGAGTGGTGGCTCAGTTGGTAGAGCATCCACCCCACACCCGGGAGGCAGGGGTTCAAATCCCAGCCAAAGACCATATAAAAGTGGAACTTCCTGCCATCCAGCTTGGTGCTCAGCAATAATGGAATGGAGGAGGGAAATTTGTGGCGGCGCCTTGCATGGCAGCGGCCCTCTGATTCTACACTTGGGGTGTGTGTGATTAACACAGTAGATAGGTAAAGCATAAATCTCGTTCTACTGTACATGATTGGTTGTACAGTTGAATGACAATAAAGGATGATTTAATGAACTTTCAGATTCGTGGAAGAAATAAAAGAATTTAAAGTCCTGAATGAAGAAAAAGACAATCGTATTATGGATCTTGAGCAGAGAGTGGATGAACTAGAGCAATATTCTAAGAAAGATGATATTATAATTTCAGGTTTGGATTTAAAACACCGCTCCTATGCCCAAGTTGTCTCTGCGACTAGTGACAATTCTGGAGAGGACGCCCCTTCTGAGGAACTCCAGTTGCTTGAAGAACAAGTGCTGTCTTTTTAACAAAGCAAAGGTATCAATATACACAATGACTCCATTTCTGCTTGTCACACCATCACACAGAAGAATAGGAAGGCCAAACCTCTGATTATACTGAGATTATTCAAAGATTAAAATTCAAAGATTTTATTTGTCAATACTACTATACGTACAGGACATACAGGAGAATTGAAATGGCGTTTCTCTATCTCTTCAGTGGTGTGAACATTATAAAAAAGAAAAAGGAAATGGAATAAGGCTGGAAAAACAACAACAGCGGTCTGTACAGTAATGCAACCCGTAATGCAAAGGGTGACAAAAGATAGACCCAGACCTCCCATAGTGCAAACAGAGATAAATGATTAACGATGATGAAACCCAGCAATACTACATACAGAAAAGTAGAGATGTAATACCCATAGTTGCAAGTTCAGTGCGGTAGTGTAGGTGCAGATAGGGACAGATAGGACTGCACATGATCAGTATTGCAATGACAGACAGACAACAGCAGATATGGCATTTGTGCAAATGGTTGCAGTTAAAGTGCAGAGACATACAGCAGCAAATGTATTACTGTTGGTGTGCCAGTCTTTCTGTGCCAACAGCTGAGGTAGTTATTGTGTGGGTGAGTGTGTTATGGTCCGGGGGGCGGTGGGGGGGGGAGTGGACAGAGTTCAGGGTGTTGATGTCCTGATGAAAAAAGCTGTTTAGCAGTCTTGTTGAGCGGGTGCGGAGACTCTAGTATCTTTTCCTGAGGGCAGGGGGCTGAAGAGGGAATGTGAGGGGTGGGAGATGTCGCCTGTGATGTTGATGGCTCTGCGGTTGAGGCAGGTGAGGTAGATGTCGGGGGAGGGGGGGGCACCGATGATCTTGCTGGATGCTTTCACTGTGCATTGTAATGTCTTCCGGCAGGAGGTGGAGCAGCTTCCATATCACACCATGATGAAGCTGGTGAGGACGCTGTCAATGGTATCCCGGTAGAAAGAGAACATGATGGGGGGTGGAGCTCGCGCTCTCCTCAGTTTGCAGAGGAAATGGAGGTGAGTTTGAACCTTCTTGGCCAGTGATGTGGTTGTTGTTGGACCAGGAGAGGTCCTCAGAAATGTGCACCCCCAGGAACTTGATGCTGCTCACCCTCTCCATGGCTGCACCATCGATGATCAGAGGGTCATGCTGTGTATGTCCCCTCCTGAAGTCGACTACAATCTCTTTGGTTTTTCCCATGTTCAGGAAGAGGTTATTGTCTTTACACCACTGGACCAGTTGGCTCACCTCATTTCTGTAGTTGGCCTCCTTGTTGTTGGGAGGTATTGCTGCCAACCCATACATTCTGTGGCCTCCCTGTGAGAAAGTCCAGCACCCAGTAACAGAGAGAGGTTTTGAGTCCCAGGTGTCTGAGTTTTTGTATTAGGTGATGGGGGATGATTGTGTTGAATGCTGAACTGAAGTCCAAGAACAGCATTTGCACGTAGGAGTTTTTTGAGTCCAGGTGGGTGAGGTCCGGATGGAGAGCAGCAGCGATGGCATTTTCTGTTTGATCTGTATGCAAACTGAAATGGGTCGTGGGAGGGAGGGAGGATGGACTTTATGTTCTGCATGACCAGCCACTCAAAGCACTTTATTATGATGGGGGTCAGTGCTATGGGCTGGTAATCATTGCAGTTGGATGGAATGTGTTTCTTTGGGACTGGTATTATGGTGGCAGTTTTGAAACATGTGGGGACAACGGCTTGAGTCAGGGAGATGTTGAAGATGTCAGTCAGGACATTCTTGAGCTCCTCCACACAGTCCTTCAGGACATGGCCTGGTATGTTGTCTGGTCCAGCTGCCTTGCGTGGGTTGATCCTGCAGAAAGTCCACTTCATGGCCTGTTTGTCTGGAGGAGTGCTTCAAAGCGGTCAAAGAAGTCATTTAGGTTGTTGAGCAGTGTGGTGTCACTCGCACAGGTTTGAGGTGGAGGTTTGTAGTTGGTAAGGGTCTGTATGCCACGCCAGAGGGAACATGCATCTCTGGTGTTGCTGAAGTGGCCAGATATTTTCTTGCTGTACTGTCATTTTGCCTCCTTGATGTCAGTTAAAAACACAATAAAAGAGTTGTTAAGAAAAGCAAAACAGCTGAAAGGAACAAATGTCTACCTCATTTAACCCCAAAAAATGCCAATATTGCTGTGCTTGGAACCCAGCGGTTGAAAAATAAACCACATTCTGTCAAATCTGACCATTATGAACTTTTTAACCTATGAACTTTTCAGCCCCTCCCCTCGTACATAGATTGTCAAATGATTGCAGTGGCAGTAACTGTACATAACATTTTCTTTTTTCTCCATTGTGGTAATCCAAGTAAAAGTTGCTTTTTTAAACCTTTATTAGCTACAAATCCATCACAATCCACTTGTTGTCCATTGTCATTCAATAAACAAAAACAGTGCACAGGCAAATGATGACAACAACGTTGGCCGCTTGCGTAGGGTGTGCTATGGGCTCCATGTAGGGTTAATGGAAAATTATAAATTAGGCTTTAATGTAGTTATAAGTGTGACACCCAATAATGTGTGGTCTCAAGTGGGGTATTGTAATTTATTTTTTTTAATTAATTAATTTAATTTTGTTATGTTTTATTCCAATGCCCACATCTACTTGCAATGTAAGGAGACCCATTAACACAGTTAAATCAGCCACCTGTTTCCAGAACAGTAGAGGGCAGTACAAGGCAGTGACCTAGCAGCAGCAGTGCTTTGATGTCACGGCCATTTTACCTTCATTGCTATCAGATCGTTGAAGGAAAACGCAAGTCACGTCTCTACCTCATTCTTATTTCTGCTATTTTTCAGGTTTGTAAAGTGCAAAATCACATTAGCAATCAGTCCAATCACATTGGTTTATGGGCTGACAAAACGTGTGGGGTCGTGAGCAAGTGGATTGTTGTAATGTTAGAAACTGCCATGTAAACTGAAAGAGTACTCCACATTCAGAGCTGTGGTAATAGTAGCGATGCTAACAAGCTAACTGTGGCTACATGATTAGCTTTGGAGCGTGCATTTGGTTTGTAGTGTTTAAGTCCAGTTGGTTTCAGTATTAAGTTTGCACGTTTGGGGTACAGTATGGTTTTAAGTTGTCTTAATGGGAGATATGCTGTACTTTGGTTATTAAGTGACTTTATAGATTTTATTTGGTTAAGTAACTACATATTTCCTGGTATATTTCAACACACACATACACTATAGTACCAATTTCATTTATTGTTAAGTCCATGTTTATTCCTTCCCCTAATGCCTATTGTAAAGTAACCAGTAGGGTTTTAATAAGAAAAGATTTTCTAAAAAGAAATATTTGTGGTCACAGTTTAAAGTGATATAGTGATTGATGTGATGTATTAAGAAAATTGTTTTATATTCATGTCAAATGGACATTTATCATATAGCATCATAATGCAAATAAATAACAGGTCATTTGGGAGAAATATGTTTAATAAAGGATTTGCTATCAGAGCATTGAAGGAAAACACAAGTCACATCGCTGCCTCATTCTTGTTTTTGCTCTTTTCCAGTTTCCAGGGTCAGAGACAGTCAAATATAACTGTTTACTTGGTTGCAGCCTTGGGACCTGTAACACAAGTGTGAACGATTTCTTTATCATATTTAATTCTTTAAATCATATTTTTTTCTCTATGATACTTTGTTCTCAAAACAACCTTTATCAAGTTCCTTCCTGTTCAAGACACAGAGCTTAGCCTCAAGGTTGAAGCCTCAGAGAGGTTCAGAGCTCCCACAACTTTCTTATCAGGCAGCTGTACAAGCCTATAAAAGCCTGCACTCATTATTTCTGTTTTGAACATTTCTGTGGAATCATGCTCACTGTAACTTCTGCTGAAATAGTCCCTTTTTCAAAAGATAATAAAATAGAGAAAAGTCATCCAGCTGTTTTATTTTTCATCTTTCATTATTCTTTAACCAGATTAATAAGGGGCTATTTATTAACAAGTAAAAATGCACAACAATTCTTTGGTAGCAGAGGATGGTTGGATCGTGTGTCTCCTTCCCCGGATTCTGGAATCCGGGCTGATAACCCCACCGGTGAACTGGTGGCTCCAAACTTCATTTAAATTATGTTTTGAGAGAAGCGGAGAGTCCTTGGATCCATCCAGGGAGGACTCCACGATTCCAAACCAAAAATTTCCCTTTTTTTTGTGGAAAATCTGCTGAGAGTATATATTTCTATGACAGATTTCAAATTTGTTGGATAAGAATGCTATTTTTTTGTGGGGAATAGGCAAATTGTGGTATTGGGTGTAATCATTGTTTGTTACTGTATAACATATTTTTGCCTCAAAAATTGGGTTAGAGGCCCATAGATAAACCGCTGCAGAGGTATATCTATAAACTAGGGTTCAAATTCCCTCAAATATATACACATGTGGACAAAATTATTGGTACCCCTCTGTTAATGAAAGAAAAACCCACAGTGGTCACAGAAATAACTTGAATCTGACAAAAGTGGTAATAAATAAAAAGTCTATGAAAATTAACCAATGAAAATCAGACAATGCTTTTGAATTGTGATTCAACAGAATTATTTAAAAAGAAAAAAAAACTTATGAAACAGGCCTGGACAAAAATGATATACCCTTAACTTAATATTTTGTTGCACAACCTTTTGAGGCAATCACTGCAATTAAACGATTTCTGTAACTGTCAATGAGACTTCTGCACCTCTCAGCAGGTATTCTGGCCCACTCCTCATGAGCAAACTGCTCCAGTTGTCTCAGGTTTGAAGGGTGCCTTCTCCAGACGGCATGTTTCAGCTCCTTCCACAGATGTTCAATAGGATTTAGATCAGGGCTCATAGAAGGCCACTTTAGAATAGTCTAATATTTCGCTCTTGGCCATTCTTGGGTGTTTTTAGCTGTGTGTTTTGGGTCATTATCCTGTTGCAAGACCCATGAGCTGTGACTGAGACCAAGCTGTCTGACACTGGGCAGCACACTTCTCTCTAGAATACCTTGATAGTCTTGAGATGTCATTGTACCCTGCACAGATTCAAGACACCCTGTGCCAGATACAGCAAAGCAGCCCCAGCACATAACAGAACCTCCTCCATGTTTCACAGTAGGGACAGTGTTCTTTTCTTGGTATGCTTCATTTTTGCGTCTGTGAACACAGAGCTGATGTGCCTTGCCAAAAAGTTCCAGTTTTGTCTTGTCTGTCCATAGGACATTCTCCCAGAAGCTTTGTGGCTTGTCAACATGCAGTTTGGCAAATTCCATTCTGGCTTTTTTATGATTTGTTTTCAACAGTGGTGTCCTCCTTGGTCGTCTCCCATGAAGTCCACTTTGGCTCAAACAACGACGGATGGTGCGATCTGACACTGATGTACCTTGACCTTGGAGTTCACCTTGAATGTGTTTAGAGGTTGTTCTGGGCTCTTTTGTTACCATTTGTATTATCTGTTTCTTCCATTTTTCATCAAGTTTCCTCCTCCGGCCACATCCAGGGAGGTTGGCTACAGTCCCGTGGATCTTAAATTTCTGAATAATATGTGCAACTGTAGTCACAGGAACATCAAGCTGCTTGAAGATGGTCTTATAGCCTTTACCTTTAACATGCCTGTCTATAATTTTCTTTCTAATCTTCTGAGACAACTCTCTCCTTTGCTTCCTCTAGTCCATGTTTAGTGTGGTACACACCATGTCACCAAACAGCACAGTGACTACTTGTCACCCTTTAAATAGGCCGACTGACTGATTACAAGTTTGTAGACACCTGTGATGTTAATTAGAGGACACATCTTGGTTGAACATGTCCCTATAGTCACATTATTTTCAATCTTTTCTAGGGTTACCATCATTTTTGTCCAGGCCCCTTTCATGAGTTTGTTTTTAAAAGTAATTCTGTCGAACCACAATTCAAAAGCATTGTCTGATTTTCATTGGTTAATTTTCATAGAATTTTTATTTATGACCACTTTTGTCAAATTCAAGTTATTTCTGTGACCATTGTGGATTTTTCTTTCATTAACAGAGGGGTACCAACAATTTTGTCCACGTGTAGTTGCCTTTCACCTTAGACACACACACCGCATTCATCACTGATATATAAAATATAGGCTTTCAATCTCCAGAAAATTGTACTAGATGATTTATCTGTTGAGGGTACAGGCAGATGGGGCTCTGACCTGTGTGTTTCACTTTAGGATTGTGAGACGCCAGCTTTTTTACAGTGGTTTAGCTGACGGTAAAACCCCTACACCCAGGACATATGCAACTATAGTATTTGTAAAAACTCCGGTCAGTCGCACTAGGCTGCTAGACCACAGGTGTCAAACTCATTCCATGGAGGGCCAAGACCCTGCAGGTTTTACCTCCACCCAGTGTCTTCAACAGGTGATTTCTCTGAATTTCTTCATACTGATTGCTGATCAGTGAAAACACCTGCTGAAGAGACTGGGTGGAAGTAAAACCTGCAGGGTCTTGGCCCTCCATGGAATGAGTTTGACACCCCTGTGCTAGACTGTTGAGGAGGCCAACTGGTAAAGGATAAGTAAACCAGAGGGTGGGTTTCCCTGCGCCAGGTTGGGTTTCTCTGCTTTAGCATGGAGTTGAGAGACAAGGTTTTTTAGGGCCGTTTTTACTCTCAGAAAAACCGCTACCCAGAGGGAGGTCTCTAGGGTTTTACGTTGATGAAATATGGGAAAATCTGAAAGTAAGAGTGTGAGCCCTTACAGCGATTCCCATACATGAAAATATATGAGGCAAAAATATGGTGATGAAAGTGTCTGGCTGGTGCCGATCTGGTCTGAAATGGGTTTTCCAGATGGAGGATCATTTAGTCTCCATCAGTTACATTATCTGAAAGAAAAGTTAGTTGAGAAAAAAGCAGAAAATTAGAATCTATGATAAATAAAAGAGCTCCTTCCATCTAAATAAATTATGACATCATGTACATGAAAAGTAAATTAGTTTCATAGGACATCTTGTGAGAATGTTTGTATGAAAATGTTTGAGAACGTGTACACAAGAAGTTGTAAAAGTGAAAACAAAAGCCTATTTGCTAGCTATATAGTAGATATTTATTTTACCAACAGTATCTGGTTTGAATCAATTAGAGGTGTGGGCTGTTAAAATGCTCCTATAACCCCAAGCATTAGAGCAAAGTCAGAAGGATTTGAAATAAATATAAACAAAAACAGAAAATAGGGCCCTATGGATGTATTTTTTTTAAATGAATGTTTTCTTCTTTTAATTTTTATTTTATCTCCTCGACATACCTTTTCGCCAGTTTTGATTTTTTTTTTTTTTTTTTTTAGGAATAATTCTGTGGCTCACATTTTACATTTTATTTAAGGTTTCACTTTCACTGTTGAACTTGTGACTTTATTTAAAGTCCAAGGATGCAGAAACTCATATAGCCCTACATATCTAAGCAGAAAACATGCTTTTTTTATTTTATTTTGGGTTTATTTTAGTTCATTGTGGTTCATAACAGCAAACATAATAACCTCATTTATCAAGGTACATATCACAACTTAATTTACCCTTTCAATTGTACTTAATAATCTTATAATTCTACACACTTTGAAGGAATCACACATTGAGACCAAGTTGTATAATTTAAGACAACTTTTCTCCCTGTTCTTTTCTAAAATAAAGGACTTTTAGCATCAGAACAAGAAAGAGGTGAAATGCAAAAAATAATAAAAGAGCAAGATTGCATAAGATTGGGAAACAAGAGAAGGTAGGGGCAGCTAAACCAAGACAAAGAGATGAACAGACACTCGATATAACAATAAGCAGATGGAGATGGAAGAAAGAGAAGTTGGGAAAAGGGCAAGGAAACATAAAGCTGTGTTGTAGACCTGAGGTCCTTCTAGCCTTCTCAAAGATAATGAGGCATGTGTGCTCCTATTTGTAGTCCAGGACTACAGGAGAATACAACCAGTGGAGAAAAATGCATGGATTGACTTTGCACATTAAAGCCGGCTTCTAATCACAGCAAACAAGGCTATTTTAACAAATCTTCTAATTAACTGTCCAGTCAAGTGCTTTATAACCAGCTGCCACTTGGTGTCAACAAAAGCCATTTGGAAACACACCTTTTAAGCTGTAGTATATTGTGAACTGAACAGTTGAGAAAGACATGAGGCCAGCTGGTCAGACACCGACTCTCCCTTTGTCTCTGCTTTAACTAACAGTTTGCTGAATGCAACTGCCTCAATATGAAAAGATCTCTGCTGAGAGGGACTACAGGGAGACAGAACAGTGAATTTATGTCTGTGAAGGCGAAATAATTAGCTGGAAGAGGATGAAATGCTTTGTAGTGCAGAGTGGAAATGCAGAATTTGTTTATAATTGGTTGACATTCATATTAGTGATGTCCCACTAATGGTGCACATGGAATATGATACAGTCCTCACAAACTCATTTCTTGTGAGGCCTTCCTTGCAAGATGATGCCTACCCAAAATCTGCAAAATGAAAACAATGGGGTTCCATATTTAAAAACTCTGGGTACCAAACTAGCCATCGTATGGCAGATTTTCACCATTTGAAAGCATCAGGTACATTATGAAATAACACACAAAAAAATATAGCTATAGTTTGGTGAATCACTACAAATCTTTCTAAAACAAGAAGTGGAAAAGATTTTGCTTTCAAAACCTTCAGTTTTTGGTCACATCATTTCCCAAATACTTTCAGACTGTCTCTGAAGGAGGAAATATGCAACATGTTTGATGCTATGCTCTAAATATTCAGAGTCATGCTGCTGGAGTCAAATTCAAATTGACGATATGTACTTTTAACCAAAACAGTGGCTGTTATCAGTTTAACATTTGATGCTATTTGTGCAATATTTTCAAGAAAGTCTTAGAAAATAATTTGGAAATCATCCCATTATTTGCTGGATCTGTGATTTGTTTATCTATTTATTAGCTAAATGGACTTCTACAGCCCCCCAAGAAAGCTGACATCACTTCCTGGGCTTTTTTACTCTACTAGTATCCAGTGCAAGTCATGCAGCACTGTTCATCCATTAACCCTAACGGAGTTCCAGTGTGTGCATACCTCTGTGTTCATATCAGCCCCACAGCAGAGTGCCTTTATCAAGGAGCACCTGTACAACCTGCATAGTGACAGAGACAGATTCCCCCTGTTCTCTTTCTGTGAGCACCTTTCTGTGCCGGTTGCCAAAATGAATTATATGCATGGGAAACACTGGTGGTGTGGATGATGTGTGTGTGTGTGTGTGTGTGTGTGTGTGTGTGTGTGCGCGTGCGGGTGGTGAATGTTCTTTCAGCTGTATTTTATGCAGTTTTTGTGACTTTTCTTTCACGGACATTTTAATAAAGTGTAAAAGTTGATAGGTTTGAGCATATAGTAAACTGAATCTTATATTGTGATTGGCATCAATTCTGAGTACTCAAGTTAACATGAGAATAAGCAAATCAAAAAATAAGTTAATGATGGACTCCAGTGGATATATACTGTATATCCCCTATAAGAACAACCTGGACAAGAAATTGTAGAATTTGGATTAAACTAAATGGATCACCTGAGCAAGCAAAGAGTATAATGATCAGAGATGCTACTGACTTAGATAAATACAGATGAACACTGATTAGAAAATTATGAGCCAATGATAATCCATATTCATACACACGATAAGAATAGTTCTTTTGATACACCATGCCAAAGTACTTTAATAAAAATAACCAAAACAAACAAAAACTTATGACCGACTCAAGTAGATATCAATCATCCCCAGTTGGAGGAAGTCATTTGACACAATGAGGAAACTCAAACTCTGAAAACATACCATTATGCTGAACATAAACCACAAGAGATAGAGAATGATATTGATCCTGATAACCACTTTTTCAACAATATTCATAACCACTGTGAATATTACACTGAAAAACAATTCAAAAGTCAAATGCAATTAGATGGTAAACTGTCAATAATACACTTCAATAGCAGAAGTCTTAACAAAAACTTTCCACAGATTCAGGACTATTTAAAACAGCTAGACAGAAAATTTACAGCTATTGCAGTCTCTGAAACTTGGCTTAACGAAGAGCAGGCTCCCCTGATGGCAATAGAGGGATATCAGATGTTTTATATTAACAGAACTCAAAAAAAGGGTGGTGGTGTTGCACTGTATATTGATGACCTGTACAGGTGTAAGCTTGTAAATGGAATGTCCTTAGCACTACCAGGGATTTTGGAATGTGTTACTGTTGAGATTGACCTAGACAAAACAAAAAATCTAATCATAAGCTGCATATATAGAACGCCGGGAACCTGCATTGAGACATTCAGAGATAAATTAGTCGAGCTGTACAATAATATTACTAGTAAGAAAATGGTAGCAATTTGTGGAGATTTCAATATTGACTTACTGAATCCTCATCAACAAAATGTAGTTACAGAGTTCATGAACTCTATGTACAGCATGAGTCTATATCCCACAATAACACATCCCAGTAGAATCACAGTTCACTCTGCTACACTTATTGACAACCTGTTTGTCAATGTTTTCGATAAGAAAATAGAAAGTGGATTATTGATAAATGATATAAGTGACCACTTGCCAACCTTTGCACTTATCCATGGCCACACGGGGCCCAACGCAGAAAAAACTTCAAAATCGTTCAGACACAAATCACCAAATGCAATCAGTTCTCTTAAAGAGGACTTGCTGAAGCAAGACTGGACAGAAGTCTATGTATCAGATGTAAATGAAGCCTATGACACATTTATAAACATTGTAACCACTCTTTATGAAAAAAACTGCCCATTAGTAATAAAAAAGCTTAAACACAAATTTGCTAATAAGCCATGGTTAACCAAAGGACTACAAAAGGCGTGTAAAAAGAAAAATTTATTATATAAAGCTTTCCTAAAGAAAAGAACAAAAGAAGCAGAGCAGCGGTATAAAACATACAAAAATAAGTTAACATATATAATAAGATGTAGTAAAAGAGACTATTACAGTAAAGAACTGGAGAAAAACAGAGACAATATTAAAAATACATGGACAATACTCAACAGTATCCTTGGAAATAAAAGCAGAAATACAAGCTACCCAACTAATATTCCAAAAAATAATAAAACGACTCAGAGTGTGAATATTGCTTCACCTGCAGATGAATTTAATAATTTTTTTGTTAACATTGGACCTAAACTGGCCCGAGAAATACCCACTACGGTGCCAACAGGTGATACAATATGCAATAACACTGCTGTAAAAGACTCCATCTTCATAAAGAACACAGACGAAAGAGAGGTCATTGAAATTGTTAAATCGTTCAAAAGTAAAACATCTACTGACAGTGATGGTATCGACATGCTACTAGTCAAAACTGTTATCGAATGCATAGTAAAACCACTGACGTATATCTGCAACCTGTCTCTCCAATCAGGTATATTTCCCAATGCAATGAAAATAGCTAAAGTAATTCCGATATACAAGACGGGCGACAGAGGGGAACTCTCAAACTATAGACCAATTTCACTATTACCGCAATTTTCCAAGATACTTGAAAAAGTATTCTATGAGAGAATTGACAACTTCATACTGAAGAATGATTTATTATGTGAGCAGCAATATGGGTTCAGACACAAGAGGACAACTGCATATGCCCTAATGGAATTTACAGAAAAAATATCAACAGCCATTGAAAATAAAGAGTATTCAGTTGGAGTATTCCTAGATCTTAAAAAAGCATTTGATACAGTAGATCATAATTTATTATTAAAGAAACTACAAAATTCTGGTATTAGAGGGGTAGCACTGTCCTGGTTAAGTAGTTACTTAAAGAATAGATATCAGTATGTATGTGTTAGCAACAAAAACTCAGAGTTGCTGAAGGTCACCTGTGGAGTCCCACAGGGTTCAGTTTTGGGACCATTATTATTCAATATGTATATAAACGATATATGTAAAGTCTCAGAAAAAATGGACTTAATATTGTTTGCCGATGACACTAATCTGCTATGCAGTGGAAACAATTTGGAACAACTTCTGGATACACTCGGGAAGGAATTAGGAAAGCTTAAACTGTGGTTTGATTCAAACAAATTAACGCTCAATTTAAGTAAGACAAAATTTATAGTCTTTAACAACCATCACAACAATCCAGTACCCAAACTCAGTGTAAATGGTGTTGAGATTGAAAGGGTATCTGAAACTAAATTCCTTGGAGTAATAATTGATAACAAACTGTGTTGGAAGTCACATATTAATTATATCAAAGGTAAAGTTTCCAAATCAGTTGCAATATTACACAGAGTGAAATATTTGCTGAATCAACCCACACTATACACCTTGTATCATTCATTAATACTCCCATACATGACATATTGTAATGAAGTATGGGGAAATACATACAAAACAAACATATATCCACTCTTTATGCTTCAAAAGAGAGCTATTAGAATAATAAACAAAGCAGCTTACAGGGAACCAACAAACCCACTTTTTCTTAAACAAAAAACTCTCAAGTTGAAAGATCTGGTTGACTTTAAAACCGCAATAATAATGTTCAAAGTGAAGAATTTATCACTGCCCGCAAATATCCAAAAGTTGTTCCAAACAAGGGAGAAACGATATCACTTCAGAGGAACATGTATATTTCAAAAGCCTACAGTGAGAACAACCACCAAGCAACACTGTATTTCAGTGCAAGGAGTCAGATTATGGAACGATTATGGACCTGAATTAAAATCATGTACAACGCTTGGACAATTTAAACAAAAACTAAAGGAAGAAATACTCCAAACATATTTACAAGACCACATGTAAACTCACATAAGGATTGACATATCCAGCCTGTGTTGTGTTGTAGCTTAGTTTTTTTTGTTTTTTTTTTCTCTCTCTGTGACATTCTGTCTTAGATTTGTCTTGAATAGTAACCGCTTAACTTAGCTTAGCTTAGTTTTCTTTTCTTTTTTTTTTTTCTTTTTTTTCTCTCAGTCACACTTTGTCTTAGCTTTGTTCTAAATTGTAATCACTCTTGTCTTGTTTACTCTTTTTTCTTTGAATTCTTGGATGGAATATGGGTGGGCAATATAAGCTGCGGCTTCAGCCATCACCCACTTCGGATAACTCACGTGGAATTGTTTAGTAGAAGGAGTCTTTGTCTAATTTGACCTTGTTGTTATATTATACAGTTTCTTTTAACCTGTACTGTATTATCCGAAAAATAAATAAATTCATTCATTCATTCAAATCTACACTATTTAAAATGGTATCTTTGGCCTTTTTTTTCTATTAAAAATAACTTTCATTGCCTTACAGTGTTGTGTCAAAATTTTTTCACTTTTTCTCCTCTTTCAAATGCCAGGTTCTGTGAATAGGTCCACCCACATCCCACAGGGCTAATGGTGGCTTGTGCTACAGGAAACAAGAAATCCTGTGATAAAAAGACTTACTGGTTGAAGGGCATGCCCACTTGTATGCATGGTGGCCCAGGATAATGATTGAAATTGTAAATGGCGTTCACTTATATAGAATTTTTTACTCATCTCTGGATGACCAAAGCACTTTACAGATCCTGCTATCCAAACATTCACACACAGATGGCAGCAGAGCTGCCATACACCGGCATTGACCTGACCCACCAGGAGCAACTGGGGGTTCAGTGTCTTGCTCAAGGACACTTCGACATATAGACTGCAGACAGAATGGGACTCAAACCACTGACCCTCTGATTAGCAAGATGGCGCCCATCAAGGCAGACGTCTTTGAATGACGACTTTTTCTCAATTTTTGCATGTTTGCTGCTCTTTCTACAGTGCATAAAGGTCATGCGTTGCTAACATATGACCGACAGACACTACTGACAAGCAGTCAAACGGAATTTATACCTTCATACCACTCGATGGCTTCATGCCACCCAATCTGCAATGCATCGTGCATCCACACAGCGATCAGCACCACCCCCAGGAATGCCCTGAAGCACCGAGCCCGCTGAGCACGTTGACCTCAAGAAAGCGCGTCGGACACGGCACCAGAAACAAGGTAAAAGAGGAGGGCTACATGCTAGGCTAAAGGCTCGCGCCAGCCGACCACCACTGCCCAACCTATTGCTGGCTAACGTAGGTCTTTAGAAAACAAGTTAGACGAACTAAGAGTAAGGACTGAATACTAGTGGGAGATAAGATATTGCTGCGCCCTAATTTTCTGAGACCTGGCTCTCAGACAGAATCCCAGAGTGTGCCATTCAGCTGCAGACCCACTCACACCGGGCAGAAAGAACTGGAGCTTCGGGTAAGACGAGGGGAGGGTGTGTGTGTATTTATAAACAACTTGTGGTATGGAGACGTACAGACTGTTTACAAGCACTGTTCGCCTGATGTGGAGTTTTTACTGCTGAAATGACGTTCCTTTTACCTACAGAGGGAATTTACCGCTGTGTTTTTGGCCTCTGTTTACATTTGCCCGCAAAGCAACTACACACTAGCACTACACAAACTCCATGACATCATCAGCGTAGTAGAGATTGTAGCATCATCGTCCTCCTCAAAACCAAGACAAGATCACTTCTCTCCAGTTTACAGGAATTTCAATTTATTCATTACACAGGAATATCACCTTTCTGCCTTCTCAGGAATATCACTGGCTTTTTGCTGACTCATGCAGGCTTCTTCCAGACCTGACCAAAGATGCTTGCTTTCCCAGGACCCCAATGTAAACAATTGCCACTTGCAGAGATTGTAAGGATCAGAGTTTGCTTTTAAAGGCTCAAAGGAACATAAAACTCAGGAGACCAGACCTCTCAACGTGAACACTGCATTTGATAACGCACCTTTTCACAGGAAACCAATGTTTTTAAAAGAGTCATAAACCACTTAATCTGACGGTTTTATAGCCTATGCTGTCCAGGCCTTCGCCAGATACTAAGGAAATCATCTACAGCTCAACAGTACCTCCTAGCGGATACCTACGGAATGTGTTTTCAGTACGTAGGATGACTTTTAATTTGTTCTAAATATAAAGTTTCTTTCAGCTTATCCTATGGAGCCTAAGGACACTGAAAATCATCCCTGTTATCACCAACCATGGTTTGCTGCATGTTCTGCTGTTCTAATCTTGATCTAAATGTGAATGCATGTATTATAATTATGTATAAGAAATGTTATATTCATGAGTGTTATTGGAGTAATGGTATAAATGCATGATCACCATATATTAGCCAAGTCATTTAATTTAGTTAGATTTTATATTGAGCATTTATCTTATAAGAACTGACTGTTGATTTTTCCCTCTGAAAATTCATGGGATGGTGTCTCCATTTGGTTGGCTGCTCTCAAACAAAGAAATGTTTTCACATTGGATAACAGCCATTTCAAACTGATTCTGAAAGAGTAGATTGGTCGTTTGACGACTGACCTCATCAGTTTTACGACCCGGCGAGGTAACTTTAAAAGACAGAAGTTAGATTTGAGTAGGGAGAGAAAAAACTCAGAGAAAAAACAGTAAACAGTTGAGACACAGTACAGCACAGTTAAGAGTTTTAAAAAAGTCAGAGATCAGACAACAGGCAGGAAGATTAGCTAGAAATAGAATTAAGAATTAGAGGAACTAAATTAAGATTAAAGAAGTAGAATAGTAATCTAGATCTCAGAAGATTTTATTCCACCGTTTCAAGGCCCTGTGAAGTTTTATTTTATTCTCTGTGTTTGTCAAATCTTTTCTTATATTCTGGAAACTGAGGAGAAACCATTTTTCTTTAGAGCTCGTCCCTTTTTAGAGAATCAAATTCTCAAACTTTTTCTTTCACCTCAGAAGCCATTCTTATCCTAGTAAATGTTTTTCTAACACTTTTTTTAATGACTTTTCACGCCATTAAAGTGGACCTTTAATTTGCCTAGTTAAAGAGAACAGAGACTGAGAAGATTTTCCTTCAGTTTTGGGTCGATCCAGCTACAAGAGACCCCAAATTTGGATTCTTTTCCCAAGGACTTTTCACGCCGCCCTGAGACAAAACCACCCACGGCTGCAAATGTCTCTTTGAAGGGCCACCCAGCTAAGTTATCGCCCCACGGCTGTGAGTGAGGATAGCAGCCGCTTCCTCCCGACGTCCGAGCTTCACAAAAAAACCCAGCGGTACCGACCAGCGGGATTTGGACCTACGGCCGTGTGTGAGTGAGACTTATTTCTCCTATTTCTGGGTTAAAACGTGATGTCCTAACAATTAAATTACAATTGAATATTGCCTGTATTTCAGGGCTCAATTAGTCTCAGCCACAGGATAGAACTGTAAACTGAATGAAAACTCATTTTTAAGTAACTGCCCTTAAATTTTGTAGATTAATTCAGGAGTCATTTTTAGATAATTAGCTTATGAATTTTCCTCATAAAATTGCAATGTTTTGTTAAAACATTCCAGTCTCATTTACTGTTGAAACATAAGTCTAGTACTCCTTGGTTCTGCAGAGGTGTAACGCTGGATTTTATGTTCAGGAACTCAATATCAGTTGATGTGATATTTTACGCTGTCATCATCTGAATCTGTTTATTCATCATTTGAACGCCATGTCATGTAACCTGAATGATTTTAATAAATGAGTGAATAAGAGCAGTTGAAGCGTTTTCCTTTCGCATATACAGGTTTCCTAATCACGGCAGGACAAAAACTCACTGAAACTTTGAGACTGATTCATTAAGCAATTTAAGGTACAAAATTAATTAAAACTAAAGTTAATTTTATTGTCCTTAGGACTGGTGCCCCTTTTACGAGTGCTTTTATTTAATTTAGCTGGTGTAGAAGTGAAGGTTCAACTCCGCCCCCCCTTTCACACCCACTATTAAATAAAATAAATAATTCCTGTACCTTATGACAAATAATTTTATAGGCTCTTCATCCTACAAGATGACCCATCACGATGCTGTTTTTATTGTTGTTGGTGACTTTATCCAGTGCAATTTACGGACTGTACTCCCCAAATATTGCCAGCATGTGGACATTCCCACCCACAATAAAAACGTATGGAAGTAATCCCTTGGACATCGTGGGCTCAGTGTGGCTGTTGGTGAGGTATAAGGAGGCCTCTATGTGTGCAGCCGAGTTCATGGTGTCTCGTGATGGTAATAATTTAATGGGCTGTGACTTGTTTTATGGGCTTTGGTTCTCCATCACCTGAGGAGAAGTGGAGGAGTGGTCTGGTGGTGGACTGTGGGACTGGCCATTTTATGTGGGAAGTGGCAAAGAAGCATTGGACTTAAGGTGGCCCATTCTAGGTGAAGAGGGACACCGCCAGCACCAGAGCATGCCGACATGATGGGAACTCCATGCCAGTGTTTACGGTCCCAAGAGCGAGGGACTCGAATGGCATGGTTTAGCCCGCATGAAGGTGGATGATTCCAGAGAGCAAGCGCAGCAGGGCTCCGGTGGCCAGCCAAGTACCACTGTTGAGCCAGACGTTGCCAATGCCGCTCTAACGCAACAACCACATGTGATCTGGGTGAGACCAGACGGCACGAACCCTAGCCGTGCCCAGAATGAAAACAAGGGACTAGGCTCGAGCAAGCTTGGCAGAATGCTGAGGAGCCATAAGGGTACCAGGTCGTAACGCAGAGGAAGGAGAAAGCCAGTGAGCGCTCCCCTGGGCGAAGGTGATGACGTCCATCCTAGGGTCGAGCCTCGGCTAAGACGGGTGCGCAGTTCAAGAGAGCTTAAGGTTGGACAGAGCGATTTGCGGGTGGTTTGGTCCGACGGCGACGGGTACCTGAAATTGACTGATGGGTCGAGACGGCACCCGAACGAGCTGCAGCGTTTGGGTGGAAAGGAACATCAGTGCAGCCCATCTCTGGTCACAAAAAACAGACACTCTGGGAGTGGGCTGCGGGACGGACACTCCAGAGGGAGGCTTTCGAAGTGACCCGGGTTAGGACTTTAAGTGGGGCTTACGGTGTGTCTGGTTCAGTGCATTTTATGGTGTGTTCTCTAAGGTTAATGTTAAAATGTTCAAAATAAGGAAAAAAGACAAAGATATTGTAAACGAAGAAAGGTGAATTGTGTAATATTGAAAACTGAATATGTGTTCTACATGCACATGACCACCGTTGTGAATTATGAGTCCCTGGGGGGCCGTGAGGTTAGTTTGAGTGTTGGAGGTGCAGTAACACCTGGGTGTAAATGTTAGTATGGGGTGTGTAGGTGAAGTAATTGCCCTCTGTTGTGTGATTTGTATAGTTTTTCAGGACTCTCTGTGTCTAACTGTGTGATAAACTGCGAGTTTATGGAGTCAGGTACCGCCATTGTTCACGTTTGTAATTACTGTTTAATTGTGATGTATATAACTATTTATTTCGGGATTAATTTATTTTGGTGTGTGGCCCTTTTTCTTTTCAGTAACTGCTTTGTTTACATAGCGGAGGGCTCTGCTGGGCCAATGTGGTGTGTGTGTATAGGCCTATAACCATCTTTGTATTAGAGTGTGAGTCGGGTGTAAATTATAAGGTTGGGTGAATTTGTGTGCTTGCGTTTTTTTCGGGGGGGGATCGTATATTGTATATATATTATTGTGGCAGTGCCCTGGGCTAGAGAGGGGTGACGCCCTGCCTCTGGGAGGTGGTGTCACCTGGGATATATAAGCCATCTGCAGGAGACATATTGTCTCTTCACTGTGGCTCCTGTGCTCGCAGTAGTCTCCTGTGTTCCTGGTTGTCATTCTAATAAAACTTACAAAAACGTCACCTCGACTCCTCTATAATTTGAGACACGACAACACCCATAGGAAAAAACATACAGTTTTATGTAGAGTTGTGATAACAGTTCTGTTTTTCCAGTAGCCATACCTTGAGGTGTTTGATAAATGAAGTAAGGGTCAGTTGTTTCCATATTGCACTTGGTATTGAATTCCAGGTTTGAGATGCACAAAAAGAAAATGTAGCTTGACCAAAAGTACTTTTCCTAAGTGGTATGACGCAGTCACCTCTAGAGCCTGCTCTGGTCTATTTGTTTGAGTTTTTCTTTACAAATTCTTGTAGTGGGGGTGGGATTTGGCCATGAAAAATGTTATATACCAGTCCAGAGTCGGCATATTTTACAGTGTTGTCCCAATTTAATCGTTCATGTTTCTTTAAAATCTGACGATAATGATATGTTTTCATTTTATTTATCAATGACTTTTAAAGCTTGTTTATAAATGGTTTTATTTGGTTTAAAGTTGTTTTACAGGCCATTGTCCACCTCGTTATGCAACAGGTCATATGTGATATAATCACTGCATCAATATACTGTATAACTTGGCTGAGTCGATAAGCTGTTCCTAATAAATCTAAAATTAGATAGGTTAAATTTCATTATATTCACAATCCTTTTCACCTGCTGTTTAAAATGAAGTTGTGAGTCAAGAATGATTCCTAGATATTTAAATTCTTGTACTACCTCAATTTTTTTGCCTCATATAAAGATGTTAGGAGCACTGTCTATATTTACTTTTTTTGAAAAGCACATACATACAGATGGTCTTCGATAAATTGAGGTGTAATTGATAACTCTCAAGCCAATTATACTGTACACATTACCCATGTCAGCTATCAGATCTTGTGCAGCTTGCTCTTTACTGTTTGCATAAACATACAGTACTGCATCATCTGCATACATTTGACAAGTTATGTTTGATGGACAACAACTTGGCAAGATATTTATAAATAAGCTGAAGAGTAGCGGTCCCAATACAGACCCTTGTGGTACTCCAACATCGTTTTCACAGGATGTTGATTTCATGTTCTGTACTGTTCCACACTGTGTCCTTGATGAAATGTATGATTTAATCCAGTTCAGCACACTCATACAAAAGTTAAAGTAGGACAACTTGGTCAACAGTATCTGATGGTTAATGGTATCAAAGGCTTTTCTGAAATCAATAAAAACAGTGCCAATGATGACACCTCGGCTGCAAGCTCCCATCTCTCCAGGATCTGTACATCTCCAGGACCCGGAGGCGTGCTGGCCGGATCATAGCCGATCCCTCACACCCTGGTCACGTACTGTTTGCCCCCCTCCCCTCTGGTAGAAGACTTCGGTCCATCCAGACTAAAACCTCCCGTCACATGAACAGCTTCTTCCCCTCTGCCATTAGACTGCTGAACACTAAGTGACTCTCGTGCACCATGTACAGCAGCTCAACCAGACTCATGTCAATCATCACTGTTTTCTTCTTGCATTACCGACTGCACTATATAGTTCTCCACAGTATCTGCTGCTGGCTAATATATATTTTAACTGTTGACCAGTATCACTTAATCTTATCCTACACTTTATTACATGTATAGTTTATTTCTCTTATCTTATCATGTTTAATGTTGCAGCATTGTACCGAGACAAATTCCTAGTTTGTGTACTACATGAACAATGGCAATAGACCTGATTCTGATTCTGATTCTGTATCCAGTTTTGATTTTATATTTTCTAAAAAGAAACAGACTGCTGTCTCAGTGGAATGATATTATTACCTAAAGCCAAATTGCATTTGGTGTAGGATGTACAGACTGTTATTCAAATGCTTAACGATCTGATTTGCAACCAATTTTTCCATTACCTTGAAGACTGTAAGAAGTATGCTTATGGGTCTATAGTTACTAATGATTGCTGGTTACCTGATTTAAAGACTGGTGTAATAACAGAGCACTTCCAGGGTTCTGGGAAAACCCCTTCATTTAAGAAGTTATTAATGATGAATGTTAATGGCTCTTTAAAAGATTCCTTATGGGTTTTAAAGAACATTACATCCATACCAAATGTGTCTTTGGCCTTAGAGCCCTTGAGACCACAGATAATCTTATCGACCTGTAAATGGGACACTGCACTTAAATCAAGAATTGTTCAGAGGCATTGGTGAAAGGTGGTGTAACTTAGGAGAAGAGTCTTGGACTAAATCTTTAACAGAATCTACGAAATAATTATTCAGAGCTGTTGAAGTATCCCCTGGATCATGAATGGTATTTTTCTCCAATTGTAATTCCCTAATTTCTCTACTTATTGCATAATTTCCTGCCAATTTTTAAAATATTTTTCCAAATTTCTTTAGCATTACCAGTTGAGTTACTTATCATGTTAATAAAAAAAATTCCTTTCGCAGATGGTTACAGGCACATTTCTAAACTGCTGAATGTTCCAGTGAACACTGCTGGAGCAATTATTAGGAATTGGAAAAAATATCATTTTACTATAAACCGGCCATGACCAGGAGCTCCTCTGACAGAGGAGTCAAAGGAATTATCAGAAGAGTTATCGAAGAGCCAAAGACCACTCATGGAGAGCTCCAGAAAGACCTGGAGTTAGCAGATACTGCTGTTTCAAAGAAAACAATAAGTAATGCACTCAATCAACATGGGCTCTATGCCCGCTAACCTCGCAAGACTCCATTACTGAAGAAAAAGCAAGTTGGAGTTCATTTAAAGTTTGCTCACAACATTTGAGCAAGCCAATAAAATACTGGAAGAATAAAGTCTGTTTGAAGCGTGTTTGAAGGAGACATGGCATCGAACATCAGCTCATAAACACCATACCAACAGTGAAGTTTGGAGATTGAACCATCATGGCGTATAGGTGTTTTTCAGCACATGGTACAGGCAGACTTCATATAATTGAAGGAAAGATGAATCAACAAATGTACAGAGACATCCTTGATAAGAACCTGTTGCCATCTGCCAAGATGCTGAAGATGAAACGAAGGTGGGCGCTTCAGCAAGAGAATGATCCCAAACACACAGCCAAGGAAGTTATCAAGTGGATCCAGAGAAGGAAAATAAAGCTGCTAGAATGCCCATTCAGTCACCTGACCTGAATCCATTTGAAAATATATGTACAGTTAGGCCCAAAAATATTTGGACAGTGACACAAATTTTGTTATTTTAGCTGTTTACGAAAACATATTCAGGATACAATTATATAATCACTGTGGACTTAAAGTGTAGACTCTCAGCTGTAATTTGAGAGTATTCTCATCCAAATTGGAGCAAGGGTTTAGGAATTACAGCTCTTTAATACGTAGCTGCCTCTTTTTCAAGGGACCAAAAGTAATTGGACAATTGACTCAGAAGGCTGCAAAAAAAAATAACAAGGCTGCATGGGCTCTTCCCTCGTTAACCTGTCATCAATTAAGCAGTTAAAAGGTCTGGAGTTGATTCCAGGTGTGGCGTTTGCATTTGGAAGCTGTTGCTGTGAACACACAACATGCAGTCAAAGGAGCTCTCAATGGAGGTGAAACAGACCATCCTGAGGCTGAAAAAAAGAAGAAATCCATCAGAGAGATAGCAGAAATGTTAGGAGTGGCCAAATCAACAGTTTGGTACATTCTGAGGAAAAAAAAGAGTGCACTGGTGAGCTTGGGAACTCAAAAAGGCCTGGACGTCCACGGAAGACAACAGTGGTGGATGATCACAGAATCCTTTCCATGGTGAAGAACAACCCCTTCACAACATCCACTCAAGTGAAGAACACCCTCCAGGAAATAGGTGTATCAGTATCTAAGTCTACCATAAAGAGAAGACTTCATGAAAGTAAATACAAAGGATTCACCACAAGGTGCAAACCATTAATCAGTCTCAAAAATAGAAATGCCAGAATTGACTTTGCCAAAAAACACCTAAAGAAGCCAGCCCAGTTCTGGAACAGCATTCTTTGGACAGATGAGACTAAGATCAACCTGTACCAGAATGATGGGAAGAAGAAAGTTTGGAGAAGAATTGGAACAGCTCATGATCCAAAGCACACATCTTCTGTAAAACATGGTGGAGGCAGTGTGATGGCATGGGCATGCATGGCTTCCAATGGCACTGGGTCACTTGTGTTTATTGATGATGTGACAAAAGACAGAAGCAGCCGGATGAATTCTGAAGTGTATAGGGATATACTTTCTGCTCAGATTCAGCCAAATGCAGCAAAGTTGATTGGACAGCGCTTCACCAATGATCCAAAACATACTGCAGAAGCAACCCAGGAGTTTTTTAAAGCAACAAAGTGGAATATTCTGCAATGGCCGAGTCAATCACCAGATCTCAACCCAATCAAGCATGCATTTCACTTTCTCAAGACAAAACTTAAGGCAGAAAGACCCACAGACAAGCAACAACTGAAGACAGCTGCAGTAAAGGCCTGGCAAAGCATCACAAAGGAGGAAACCCAGCGTTTGGTGATATCCATGGGTTCCAGACTTCAGGCAGTCATTGCCTGCAAAGGATTCTCAACAAAATATTGAAAAGTAACATTTTACTTAGGGTCATGTTTATTTGTCCAATTACTTTTGAGCCCCTGAAATGAGGAGTGTTTGTATAAAAATAGCTACAATTCCTACATGTTTAATCATATATTTTTGTTCAACCCCTTGAATTAAACCTTGAAGTCTGCACTTCAATTCCGTTGTAGTTGTTTCATTTCAAATCCAATGTGGTGGCATGCAGAGCCCAAATCACGAAGATTGTGTCACTGTCCAAATATTTCTGGGCCTAACTGTAACGAACTGAAGATCAGAGTTTATAGACGACACCCATGGAACCTTCAAGATATGAAGACAGTTTGTGTGGAAGAATGGGCTCAAATCCCACCTGAGCAATGCCTGCACCTAGTTCCTCCAAACAGGAGGCATGTGGAAGCTGTTACTACTGACAAAGGCTTTTCTATTAAATATTAAATTAAGTTCACCAAGCGTGTTCAATACTTATTCCCTGTGTCATTCCACTTTATTAAATATAACTTGTTTTGTGAACACAGTTGCCTTGATTTCTTTGTGTGTATGGAATACTTGGGTTGTTACTGATATCTGGTGAAACTCTCAGGTCAATGGCTCCATCAGAAATATGTTTAACGAGAAAAATGTTGATGTGTTCAATACTTATTTTCCCCGCTGTATACTTTTCACAAATGTTTTACAATGAAAGCCCTTTTTTGGAAAATGATGGGTGCATTGAAAACCAAGAGGAACTTTACTTTGAGACAGGTGAGTATTGCATGGAAGTTTTGTCCATTTACATAAAAATAGCAGTGACTTGAAGAAAATATTAAAAGGACTGCTGGAAAAGACATATTTTCCCCACCTTCTACAGTTGAAGTAAATAAGCACAAACTAGTCTCAGTGCTACTGGGTACAGTGAGAGCATTAATCTTCTGGACCTCGATTGGTCCATTATGTCCAGAAGAAGGGTCACCCCTTTTACTGTGAGAGCACACAGTGTCTTAAGCACAATAGCTAAGTTACCAGAGGAAGGAAATAACCACCACGGGATACTGCTTGTCCCTTATTTTAGTTTTGTCAAGTCATGTACAAAAAGAAAGCCTGTCTGAGCTGTTAACGGAAACTTTTGTTGTTAAATCATAACTTCCAAAGTCCACTCCCCAGCCTCAACACTGTGGTTGTGTGTGCCCTCACTATTCTCCCACATGACTCTGTGACATTTAGAGATTATTAAAGGATTGTAATTAAGAGTAAACTGATGTCACTCTGCCCCCTCAAAACGTGCACCCTCTTGTTGTTTTGTATGTTTTGACACAGTGTGAAATAATAACACACCAATGAAGTGCATGTCCTATCTTGTAGCTGTATAGGCAACGCTGGGCCATTTTGAATATGGTGACATCATAGCATTTCTATGCATTTTGTTGTGATCTGCCTTGGTCCAGAGTTTTAAAAGCACTTAAATCCATATGCAGAAGGGATTGCAGGTAGTACTAAAAGTAATCTCCCATGCAGGAGGCTGAATCCAGGTGATGCCTTATGTGGACTCATGTGCTCACTTTCACATCTTCATTCACAAATTACTTCTTGTTTCACAGTTCTCTTGCATTAAGTATAAATACATATTTTTAGGTAAAGTTGTGTTCAAAATCCTTGAACACAACCACCCCCCAACCAAAAAAAAGTTGAGTATAAATTTTCACAGCACCCACTTCATCTAGTACATCTTGCATAAAACAAAATTAATGAACAGAATACCCAATTTAAAAAATGATTAAATACACTAAAACAAAAACAAACTGGGCTGCTAAATTTTCCAACTAAATAAACCTAAACAACGTGGTCTCCAAAACAGAACATTATACATGCATTAGTTGGGTACAATATTCATTCGAAATCACCTGGACCAAACACGTACAAACATCTGATAAGAGTTTGCAGCTTGTTTTTAATTTCTCTCTCTTCTGTTACTACTGTCGACCCTTCACCAGATTTCTTCACTGGAGAAAATGAGAAAGTAAGGCCAAATTTTCTATTGACAGCAAGGAAAAACAAGTAGGGCTAAATGACTACTCCAGTTTCAGCATTGTGGACCAACACTACACAATTACTACAATGACACCCACCAGCTTGTGGTGTTTGCAGTAACTGTACACTAAAACATGTACACACACATACACACCCACACTACACAAAAGCATATCAGAATCAGATCAGAATAAACTTTATTGTCCCTCATGGGAAATTTGTCTCTTGGATGACAGTGCTACATGATGTTGCATTCACATTCAGTCACAGATTTAAAACAACACACTGTCAACAGTGTGTATAGACAAGAATTAAGGTTAAAAAAATAATCAACAAGTAAGTATTGCTCTTTGTAGCATTTATCCAATTTAGCCAGACTCAAAAGGAATAATCAACAAAGACAGAGAATAACAATAAAATTTCCTCTTACCTTCATGCTTATTCGTCCATATTGGCCCATAAATTGCCAACTGAGCTCTCAGCTTAATTTCTCCCATTTCTTTCTTTATTCATCTTTGTGTCTCTGGTAGTGTCCATCCATTTATCCATCCATCCATTTTCTACCGTTTTTCCGGAGGTCTGGGTCGTGGAGGCAGTAGTTCAAGCGGAGAAGCCCAGACTTCCCTCTCCCTAGCCACCTGCTCCAGCTCTTCAAAGAGGATACCAAGGCGTTCCCAAGCCAGCTGGGAGACATAGTCTATCCAGCATGTATTGGGTCTGCTCTGGGGTCTCCTCCCAGTGGGATGTGCCCGAAACACCTCAAGTAGGAGGCGTCCAGGAGGAAGAGTGAGGTGTGTGGCGGAGGCTGGCTGGCCCGCTGGCTGGCTCAGCTATTGATGCCGCCGAGGACGCAGTTCAAGGACAGATAATTTTTTCACACATAAGGAGTTCCTTATAAGAACTCCTGATACAAAGATATACAGTGATGATATACAGTAGAGTGAAGTAGGTGGGGGTAATGCACCTGTAAGCTGGTCGCCAACGGCCAATCAAATCTAAAAGAAGAAGAAGGAATCATGATCAGATGCTCAAATCACCTCAGCTGGCTCCTTTAGATGCGGAGGAGCAGCTGCTCTACTCTGAGCCTCTCCCAGATAACTCCTCACCCTATCTCCAAGACTGGGTCCAGCAACCTTATGGAGAAAGGTCATTTTGGCAGCTTGTACTCACAATGTCATTCTCTCGGTCATTACCCAAAGCGCCCCACCCCCACCCCCCCGTGATGTCAGGCAGCTAGTTGAGCAAAACAGAAATCTGCTTCCCTTACCATGCCAAAAAGATTTATTTTGCCAAAAGGAGCTTTATACAGTACAAATACAGTGGTGTGAAAAAGTGTTTGCATCCTTCCTGATTTCTCATTTTTTTGTATGTTTGTCTTCTTTTCTTCTTCTTTTAGATTTGATTGGCGGTTGGTAACCAGCTTACAGGCGTATTACCACCATGTACTTCACTCTATATCATCACTGTAGCTATATCTTTGTATCAGGAGTTCTTATAAGGAGTTCTGAACAACTCCCTATGTGTGAAAAAAATTATCCGTCCTTGGACTGTGTGCTCGGCGGCGCCAATCATCACTCTATAAATTCAAGAAATCTCTTGTGTGTCTGTGTGTCACGATCATAGGGAATCATAGGATGGTCTATGATGTGCCTATGATGTTCCTATGATTTCTACATGATAGGACAGCCTGATATGATGCCTGCCTTGATGTCTTTATGATGTCATATAGACTGATGCTTGCCTTGATGTCTATATGAAGTCATACACACCATGCTGTCCTATGATGTTCCTATGTAATGATGCTTGCCTTACTGTCTATATGATGTCATATAGACCGTCACTCACGTTTATAGCACTCGCTATGGCGGTCCTACATAGGCAGAAATCCCAATTTAAAGGAAGAATGTGGGCTGGGACCCATGCCCTGAAGACAAGGAATATTATCAGTTTATATAAAATTCAAGAAATCTCTGTCTGTCATGATGTCAAGATCATAGGACTTGCAAAAAGATCATAGGACATGCGATGTCATCAAAGACAGGCTGCACTCACGTTCATAGCACTTGCTGGACTCACTATGACATTATCAAAAATCAAAGGCAGGCATTACTCATAATCATAGCACTCACTATGACATTATCAAACATCACAGCCAGCCATCACAGATCAAAGGCAGGCATTAATGAACGAGTGGTGACGTCAAAGATCCATGGCAGGTTTCACCATGGTTGCTGTTACCATGGTAAGAGTAACTTTCTACGCCCATGCAGAAATGTTTCCTTACACTTCCTTTCTATTGGCATGCACGGGTATGCACGGGCATGCACAGGTATGCACTAGTCAAACAAATTTAAATATTAGACAAAGATAACACAAGTAAACACAAAATGCAGTTTTTAAATGAAGGTGTTCGTTATTAAGGGAAAAAAAAAATCCAAACCTACATGGCCCTGTGTGAAAACGTGACTGCCCCCTAAACCTAATAACTGGTTGGGTCACCCTTAGCAGCAACAACTGCAATCAAGCATTTGTGATAACTGGCAATGAGTCTTTTACAGCGCTGGGGAGGAATTCTGGCCCACTCATCTTAGCAGAATTGTTCTAATTCAGCCACATTGGAGGGTTTTTAAGCATGAGCAGCCTTTTTAAGGCCATGCTACAGCATCTCAATCAGATTCAGGTTAGGACTTTGACTAGGCCACTCCAAAGTCTTCATTTTATTTTTCTTAAGCCACTGAGAGGTGGACTTGCTGTGTTTTGATCATTGTCCTGCTGCAAAACAAAAAGTGTGCTTCAGCTTGGGGTCACGAACAAATGGCTGGACATTCTCCTTCAGGATTTTTTGGTAGACAGCAGAATTCATGGTTCCATTTACCACAGCAAGTCTTCAAGGTCCTGAAGAAACAACACAGCCCCAGACCATCACACTACCACCACCATGTTTTACTGTTGGTATGATGTTCCTTTTCTGAAATGCTGTGTTACTTTTACTCCAGATGTAATGGGACATTCATTCATTCATTCATCTTCTTCCACTTAATCCTTTTCGGGTCGCGAGGGGGCTGGAGCCTATCCCCGCATCTTTGGGCGAGAGGCAGGGTACACCCTGGACAGATCGCCAGTCCATCGCAGGGCCAACACAGAGAGACAGACAACCATTCATTCTCATAGTCATACCTAAGGACAATTTAGAATCCCCAGTTTGATGCCAATTAACCTAACTTGCATGTTTTTGGCATGTGGGAGGAAACCGGAGAAATCCCGGAGTAAACCCACACAGACATGGGGAGAACATGCAAACTCCACACAGATCACTGTTGGTCGGGGGCTGGGATCGAACCCAGGATCCCCCGGCCAAGGGTGAGTTGCTGTGCTGTCGCAGTGCTAACCACTGCGCCACCGCGCTGCCCTATGTAATGGGACACATAATTTCCAAAAAGTTGAACTTTTGCCTCGTCAGTCCACAGAGTAATTTCCCAAAAGTCTTGGGGATCATCAAGATGTTTCTGGCAAAACTGAGATGAGCCCTTATGTTCTTTTTGCTCAGCAGTGGTTTTCGTCTTGGAACTCAGCCATGCAGACTGTTTTTGCCATCGTTTTCTTATGGTGGAGTCATGGACACTGACCTTAACTGAGGCAAGTGAGGCTTGCAGTTCTTTGGATGTTGTTGTGGGGTCTTTTGTGAAATCTTGGATGAGTCATCGCTGCGCTCTTGGGGTAATTTTGGTCGGCCGGTCACACCTGGAAAGGTTCACCACTGTTCCATGTTTTTGCCATTTGTGGATAATGGCTTTCATTGTGGTTCACTGAAGTCCCAAAGCTTTATAAATGGCTTTATAACCTTTTCCAGACTGATAGATCTCAATGACTTTGTTTCTCATTTGTTCCTGAATTTTTTTGGATCGCAGCATGATGTCTAGCTTTTGAAGATCTTTTGGTCCACTTCTTCTTCTTCTTCTCCTCCTCCTCCTCCTCCTCCTCCTCTCGGTTACTGGCAGATAGCAAACAACTGAAAGGTGCATACCGCCACCTACTGTACAAGAGTGTGTAACATTATGTCATCTGAGCCCAACCCCTAAATTCTATGACTTAATCCTGTGTTATTTAAAAGAGAGAAAAGAGCCCTTCTCGTGATTCTTATTGCCTCTCCATCTCCATCTGTTACCAGAATCCCAGTTAAATCCCATTCCCTACTGGCCTCTCAAACTTCATTTTCCATTATCTGTCATTCATTTCTGTATTTGTGACAGTGTAATAAGATGTGCTCAACATTTTCTTTTACTCCACATTATTTAAAATTTGTCACTTTTGCTTTTCCCCATGGTGAATAAAGTGCCGTTTAAACCTGTGGGATCCAGTCTGACAGGCAAGTCCTATTTAAATAATTTATTGATTGAGAACAGGTGTGGCAGTAATCAGGCCTAGGCGTGGCTAGGGAAATTGAACTTAGCTTTCCAAAGATGTGATAAACCATAAATAATTTGTTTTAACGGGGGGGGGGGGGGGATCACTTTTTCACACAGGGCCATATAGGTTTGAATTTTTTTCCCCTTAATAATAAACACCTTCATTTAAAAACTGCATTTTGTGTTTACTTGTGTTTTCTTTATCTAATATTTAAATTCGTTTGATGATCTGAAACATTTAAGTCTGACAAACACAAAAAGGAGAAATCAGGAAGGGGGCAAACACTTTTTCACACCACTGTATATGTAGTGTATATTGTTTATTAACGCCTCTTGTAATAACTTTTAATACTTTATTTAAATCATTTTACCCATGAATGACCCAACGGGGGGGAATGAGGAAAGGAGGGGTGGGGAGGGCGAAAGAAAAGGGCGAGAAACAAACTGTGATTATTTGCTCTCTGCCATTATCTTCTACAGCTGTGGGCACACCTGCTCCCCATCATTCACGGGCTATATAACCTGCTCTGCCTGTAGACCGGCACGGAGCCGTCTGTTTCCCTGGCTACGTGAAGCTCTTCGCTCTTCATTCCAGCCAAACATTCAGCCCTCGTCATCCCTGCCGCTGCAGCTTCAGCCTGGAAGGATCTTCCTCACCTCCAAGTAAGCTCGCCATTCTACTCACCTGTTCTGTGTTATCCCCTGTGCACAGGCGGAACTCCCAGGCAGCAGAATCTTTTCCTCCAGGCAGCGGTCATCGTCTACCTCTCTCCCTCGCACCGACCTTCGTCAGCAGTGCTGTGTGGCAGACGCTGTCTTCCTGGATTGCCTTGGGGCCAACCTTGGTTCTCAACCGCAGCTGTAACAGGTTGCCAGATTGCACGGCACTCTGCTCACTCCCAGCTGTTACGAGTCTACGGATCCACGCACTCACATCCACATTCACTACACACACATGCACCCATGCACAAACACTATTACAATAAAGATCATTGAACCTACTCTTGAGCTTGTGTCTGTTCCCTGGGTCAGCCAATTAGGTCACAAACAAAGAAGTGTCATGATTCAGTGCAAGTGAGGCTCAAATGCAGAGCTGCCAGAACGAACACTCAGCTCTGTTGTAAAAGTTCACCTGTTTATTGCAAAAATAAAACTAACACACAACTCTAAATAAAGAAGCGCAACTGAAGAAAAATGCAACACAAAAACGCACACTTATAGACACAAAACCGGTGCCCGCTGGAGCGCACGTAGCCTATGAGAAAAGAGCATACAGAGATTATCAGAGACAGCATCTCCCAAAGGGGAGAATAATAATGGGAGAGCACTCTTACTCTGAGAGCAGAGGAGCCCGGCAGGGAACTCCTGCATGGACCAGGGGAATGGGAGAAGACGGTGACCTGGGTGGTCGTCCGGCGTTCTTCTTGGTCAGGCGAGCGTGATCAGCTCCGGAGTACACACTGACGGGTGGCAGCAAACCTGACTGACAGAAGGACAAGGGAGTAAAGACACAGGTCAACCAAAAGATAATACGTACGAGGCTTAGACGTTTCATGGTTGCAAACCTAATGATTCAGCGATGGGTTCTCCACACGCTGACCCTTAAATATGCTGGGTCATCAGGATGCAGCAGGTGTGTAATCACGCAGGTGTATCTGATCCTCCGGACCCGAGAAGACAGTAACAGGAGGGGATGGGGAGCATGCTCTCCTGATTATCACAGTGCCCCCCCTCATCAAGTGGCACCTCCTGGCATTCCACTGGACTTGCGTGGATGGGCCTGATGGAATGCTCACACCATCCGTTTGTCCAAGATGAAAGACCCCGGAATCCAGGACCTCTCCTCTGGACCGTACCCTTTCCAGTCCACTTTGTACTGGCACCCATGACCCTGTCAATGGACGTCCAGGATCTTCTCCACTGTATATGTGGTCTGGCCATCGATAACCTGGGAAGGGGGGGGGGGTCCAGAGGAGGGCAGAGAGGACTGGCAAAGAGGGGCTTGATGCAGGAGATGTGAAATGTCGGGTGGATCCGCGTTGAAGGTGGCAGGTCAAACCGAACGGGGACGTCGATGATAAGCTGCTTGATGGTGAACGGGCCCAGATAGCAGGGGGACAGCTTCCGTGACTCCATCTTGTTGATACCATCTTGAGTGATGATATAGAGTGAAGTACGTGGCGGTAATGCACCTGTAAGCTGGTTGCCAACCGCCAATCAAATCTAAAAGAAGAAGGAGTAATGCCTGCGTTTGATCTCTGATGATGTCATAGCAAGTGCTATGATCGTGAGTGATGCCTGCCGTTGATCACACAGTCAAAGACATATGTCTATTTGTCTAAATGATGTCATATAGACATCATATTGATATGACAGCATCGAGAGTCCTATGAAGTCTGCGATCATTGGAACATTATAGGTCATAGCTAGTCCTATGATCGTGAGTGATGCCTGCCGTTGATCACAGTCAAAGATACCTGTCTATATGTCTATATGACACAATATAGACATCATATCTATATGATGGCATCGTGAGTCCTATGATGGCTGAGATCATAGGATCATCTCAGGACATCATACAGACATCATAGGCTGTCCTATGATGTCCTATGATCATGGCACACAGACACACAAACTGACAGATTTTTTGAATTTATAGAGTGAAGTGATTGAGTGACGATGATGACGCTGCTGGGTCATCAGGACCCAGGTGTGTAATCACAGGTGTGTAATCACACAAGTGTATCTGATCCTCTGGAGCTGAGAAGACAGGAACAGGAGGGGAGGGGGTGCATGCTCACCTGATCATCACAAGAAGACAAACTAACAACTGAATCAAACAAAAGACAGTTTCTTCCACTGAAGAGGTCTCAACATGAGTCTGGTATCTGCACCAGTTAAAGGAGAGGCATATGTGTGTGTGTGTGTGTGTGTGTGTGTGTGTGCATACGTGTGTAAGTGTATGAGCGCGAGCACAAAATAAGTGTGTGCATGTGAGTAGTTTAGCAGCCAAGAGGTGTTACCCCCTCAATCCAGCATCTCCCGATCAGCACACACACCCATTCCCATGCACTCTCACTCCCATGCTCTCATACGCACCCACTTGCACCCACATGCACTCACTCACTCTCGCTCGCCCTCTCTCCCACACAATCCCACACTCGCACTCCCGGACCCAGCCCCTCTCTCCCATTCCTGTACCCACTCAATCTCACTTCCACTCCCACTCGCCCTCAGAGTCACCGGCACTCACTCACATTCACCCAAACGCACACTCTCACTCATGCTCCGACCTACTCACATCCACTCATGCTCTCCCCCACACACTCACTCACACTCATTCACCCTTTTTACTTAGGGCAGCCGCGGTGCAGATGCAGCAAACATGAACATGCATCAGCACCCGGCAGTTGCCGGGGAGACCACCGGCACAGGCCGGCAGCCACACCCACTTTGACCCGCCCCAGGGCGGCTGCGGCCACAGAAACAGACCACCACCCCCAATGCCCACCGGAACGACTGATCAGCAGACCACCTCAAGCGTTCTGAGATATCACCCAACACGCAAAGCGCCACACAAAACCGACCCACCATCACCCTCTCCATTCATCATTCCTTCACTCTCGCTTACTCTCTTGTTCAGTGACTCTCTCACTCCCTTGCTCGCACCTATTCATTCGGCAGCACCCAGGGATTTTGACAACATGATGGGCCCCAGGCATCCTGCCGACCCCCCAGGTTCCTGGCAGATGGAGGGCAACAGGGGTGGGAGAAGACCCCCGCCCCCTTCCCCGTCATAGATCATGATGAGTGTGTGTTAGTTGTGTTATGAGGGTTTTATGGTGAAGTGCGGTGTGATGACGTCGCCTTCTGGTTGCGTCATCACACCGCCCTATTATAAGAAGCATCAGCCATTGGGGCTGGTCTGGCGCGGACAGCTCCACTGTGTATCACATAACATGTATTGTACATACAGTAGTTACTAATAAAACCGAGTTCCAGTGCAACTTCTTTGTCCGTCTCCCTCAATACCAGGTTTTGTGTACAACATTTGGCGACTGAATATTAACTCATGGAGGCATGTGGGGCACCTCTACGGCCATTTCGGGAATACCCAGGAGAACCAGTAATATTGTGGCCTTGTTGGCTGGCCACATTTGAGACATACATTGCAGCGTTGGGCCTGGGTAAATTCAATGGATTAAGGAAGCAAGCACTTCGGGTCCGCAAACTTGGCGTAGAAGGTCAGAGAATTTTCCACACGTTACAGGAGACGGAGTCATATGCAGATGCTGTCAAGCTTCTTGCTAGCTACTTTGCCCAACACATGTAGCACAAAGCTGTGGGTTGAGATGCTATTGGCGCCAAAAGTCACAAAGCTAGCTAACTCAGGGGAGCTAACATCCCAGCTAGTAGCAACAGACAAATTAGCCACGGAGCTAAATGGGCACCAGACACAGAAGCTAGACGTTACGGGCTACAAGCTAGCTAACACGGTGGAATCAGAGCCACAGGAGAAGGAGCCTGTGCCCATCGAGAATGATGAGCCAGCTGAAGAGCACAGCACAGAGAGTGAGCGCAGCGAAGAGGGAGAATTCCAAGCTGAGAGTGACCGCAGTACTGTGGGTGAGCACGGCGTAGAGAGCAAAGATGGCATGGAGGGAGAGCAGGGATCAGATTCGGCCCGATTTTCCCCGCAGCCAGAGTCAGAGCAGTGGGAGAGGGAGTGCGAGCATGCTGAGAGCCCCAAAGCACAGTGGCGGCAGCCGGGCACAGAGACAACAAGTGGCGTGGCACAGCGGAGCACTTCAGATGACAAAGAGGAAGAACCGGACTGCTCCCGTGCAGCAATGGAAGTTACGACCAAGCGGACGGGTGAGGAGTCCGCTTCAGCAACCGACACCAAAGCACACACTTCATGCTCTCGGGAGGAGAGCGGCTCAGTGGAGGAGCTGGACAGCTTTGGTGCCCGCGCTCGACTGGCTGTAGTGGGAGCGACCGAGTTGCGGGGTGGAGGGTGTGTTTCAACGGGTGACACCGGAGAGGTACCGGACTGCTTCTGCACCCGAGGTGAGCCGCAACCGACCACGGAGACAGTGGGTGAAGGGTCCGCAGCGACCACGGTGACAATGGAATCGCCACAGCACGGCGGATGTCCTGAACTGAACGAGCATGCAGAGCCACCAAGAGCGCAAAGACAGTGCATGAAAACAAGTAAGATGCCGCTCTAAGGCGGGAGACCAGGACGGCAACTGACCAACAAAACAGCAGGCGCCACTGATGATCTACAAAGTCTTATGATTATCCCACATAAATTTCGCTTGTATCCCGCGGTTACTTTCTGTGTACAAAGCCGTCTAAGTGACCATGACGATGATCGATTGTGTCCATATTAGCTTTCTGAGCTAAAAGAAGGGAATACAGGAAAAGAAATGAGGAGTTCTTCTTTGGTGTATTACGTGTCTTCCATTGAGTCCTCCAACACGTCTGCCACCTTCTGAAACTGGCAGATCAGTACAAATCAGTACAAATCCCCAATGCAGCCGGCGATGTCAGAGTAAGATGACAGGTACAGCGCCGCGCTCTGCCACTAGGGGCACGCAAATTCACACACTCAAAGAGTTAATCATCACCAGGAGAGTCCATCTAAAGAGTGTACTAACCACACGTATCTATCATAGTGCGGACTGCAACAGGGACCATACTCTGGTGCACAGCAAAGTACGTTTCCAGCCAAAGAAGTTCCATCACTCCAAGCTTTCTGGCCTCCCACACATAAACATCATGATGACATCTGACCTCAACCTCTGCGTTCAGTTTGCTGATGCCATTGAGAAGGCCATGGAGGGCCAGCCAGCAGCTGAGATCTCCGGAGAGAGGTGAAATTTCCTGAGGGATAGCATCAACAGTGCAGCCGTGTCCACATTCAGCAAGAAAGAACGACAGAACCCAGACTGGTACGAAGTGAGTCTTTCAGAGATGCAACCCGTCATTAATGCCAAACGTGATGCCTTGATGAACTACAAGAGGGAGCCATCAGCCAAGAACTTCACTGCTCTGAAAACAGCTAGGAACAATGCTCAGAGAACCACTAGATACTGCGCCAACCAGTACTGGCTGAAGCTCTGTCATACACGAGGAGTCTATGAGGGTATGAGAAAAACCCGCGGACCTAGTGCTAGGAAAACAGCCCCTGTAAAGTCATCCATCGGTGAGACCATCACAGATCGCAGTAAAGAGATGGATTGATGGGCAGAGCCCTATCAAGACCTCTACTTGAAAGAGAACGTGGTGACAGAGGCAGCACTCAACAGCATCCTCAGACTTTCTGTCATGGAGGAGCACGACACATTACCAACAAAGAAAGAGCTGAGCAAGGCCATTGACTCCCTTGCCCATGGCAAGGCTCCAGGAGGAGATAGCATCCCAGCAGAAGTGCTGCAGTGTGCTAAGTCCATTCTCCTACACCACCTCCATGAGCTATTTTGTCAGCGCTGGGAAGAAGGAGAACTGCCCAATGATATGTGCGATGCAAACATTGTTACCCTCTACAAGAACAAGGGGGATTGCAGCAATTGCAACAACTACAGTGGGATCTCACTGCTGAACGTTGTGGGGAAAACATTTGCCTGGGTCACTCTGAAGAGACTGCAGCAACTTGCCGAATGGATCCACCCTGAATTGCAGCGTGGCTTCAGATCACAGCGGTCTACCATCCACATGATTTTCACCTTGCAACAGCTGCAGGAGAAGTGCAGGGAACAGAAGCAGCCCCTGTACATCGTCATCGTCGACTTGATGAAGACGTTTGAACTCTTGAGTAGGAAGGGCCTCTTCATGCTCCTAGAGAGGATAGGATGCCCGCCAAAGCTGCTGAAGGTGGTGTCATTGTTTCATGAGGACATGAAGGGCACAGTGTTGTTTGATGGATCATCGTCTGCCGCTTTTTCTATCAACAGTGGCGTGAAGCAGGGCTGTGTCCTTGCCACTACACTCTTCGGCGTCTTCTTCTCCCTGCTGCTGTCATACGCCTTCAGCGATTCAGAAGATGGAGTGCACCTTCACACTCGAACAGACGGCAAGCTATTTAATCTGTCTCACCTGAGAGCCAAGACTAGGGTGCATCAGCTACTGCTGCGTGAAATGCTCTTTGCTGACGATGCTGCCCTGGTCTCCCATGCACAAGAAGGACTGCAGAGGCTCGTTGACTGCCTGGCTCATGCCTGCAGGGAATTTGGCTTAACCATCAGCCTGAAAAAGATGGATGTGATGGGTCATGATGTCAGCAAGGCACCAAGCATCGTCATCAGGGACCACACCTTGGAAGTGGTTGAGGATTTCACTTATCTTGGCTCTACTATCTCCAGCAATCAGCCCCTCAAAGCTGAGATCAATAAGTGCATCGGCAAACCAGCACCTGCTATGTCTAGACTGTCGTCAAAAGTCTGGGAGAACACCAAGCTGGCCACAAACACCAAGCTGGCGTTGTACTGGGCCTGTGTGCTCAGCACCCTGCTCTACAGCAATGAAACCTGGACAACGTACGCCCGACAGGAATGTCGCCTCAATGGTTTCCATCTGTGCTGCCTGCAACGCATCTTAGGCATCTCTTGGCGGGACAGAGTGTCCAGCAAGGATGTTCTTGAGCATGCGAACACCCTGCGCATGTTTGCAATGTTGTCACAGAGATGACTGCGCTGGCTCGGCCACGTTCGGCGCATGGAGGACAGTCACTGGCCAAAGTACATCCTCTACGGTGAGCTCATGTTAGGCTCCAGACCAGTTTGCCGACCAATGCTGCACTACAAGGATGTGTGCAAGAGAGACATGAAGTTAGCTGAGACCAATCCAGACTCATGGGAAGCAGCTGCAGATGATCGCAGCAATTGGCGCCACATAGTGCGGATAGGCATAAAGAGAGCTGAGGGCCTGCGGGAACAGCAGTCGCTCGACAGAAAGGAGCAACAGAGAGCAAGAGCAGCTACAGGACCCTCGCTGTCAACATCCTACACCTGCAGCTACTGTGACAAAGACTGCCACTCCAGAATTGGACTCTACAGTCACAGTTGACGCTGCCCCACAGCAAACTGACATGCCGCAGCGCAGCTCATTGTCTCACGAGACAAGGAGACGATGATAGTTGTATTATGTGAATCTCCCAGTATTTTTAACCATTCATCCATCCATCCATCCATCCATCTTCTACCACTTTTCCGGAGGTCCGGGTCATGGAGGCAGCAGTTCAAGCAGAGAAGCCCAGACTTCTCTCTCTCCCGCCATCTGCCCCAGCTCTTCAGAGAGGATACCAAGGCGTTCCCAGACCAGCTGGGACACATAGTCTCTCCACCGAGTCCTGGGTCTGCCCCGGGGTATCCTCCCAGTGGGACGTGCCTGAAACACCTCAAGTGGGAGGCGTCCAGGAGGCATCCTAATCAGATGCTCATACCACCTCAACTGACTCCTTTCAATGTGGAGGAGCAGCGGTTCTACTCTGAGCCTCTCCCAGATGACTGAGCTACTCACCCTATCTCTGAGGGTGAGTCCAGCAATCCTACGGAGAAAGTTCATTTCAGCCGCTTGTATCCGTGATCTGGTTCTTTCGGTCATTACCCAAAGCTCGTGACCATAGGTGAGAGTAGGAACGTAGATTGACTGTTAAATCGACCGCTTTGCCTTAGAACTCAGCTCCCTCTTCACCACAACAGACCAGTACAACGTCCGCATCACTGCAGATGCTGCTCCAATCCATCTGTCGATCTCCTGTTCCATTTTCCCCTCACTCGTGAACAAGACCCCAAGATACTTAAACTCCTCCACTTGGGGCAGGAGCCTGTCCCCAACCCAGAGAGGACAATCCACCTTTTTCTGGCTGAGGACCATGGACTCGGACTTGGAGGTGCTGATTCTCATCCCAGCCACTTCACACTCAGCAGAAAACCGTCCCAGCAAGAGCTGTAGGTCATTGCTGGATGAAGCCAACAGGACAACATCATCTGCAAACAACAGAGATGCGATCCTGTGGTCACCAAGCATGAAACCCTCCATTCCCTGGCAACGCCTAGAAATCCTGTCCATAAAAATTATGAACAGGATCGGTGACAAAGGGCAGCCCTGGCGGAGTCCAACTCTCACTGGGAATGAATCCGACCGAGTGTTGGCAATATGAATCAAACTCTCACAGCGGTCGTACAGAGACCGAATAGCTCGTAACAACAAGCCCGATACCCCATACTCCCGAAGCACCCCCCACAAAAAACCACGAGGGATGCGGTCAAATGCCTTCTCCAAGTCCACAAAACACATGTAAACTGGTTGGGCAAACTCCGACGAACCCTCAAGAATTCTCGAGAGGGTAAAGAGCTGGTCCGATGTGCCACGGCCAGGACAAAAACCACATTGCTCCTCCTGAATCCGAGGTTCGACCAACGGCCAGACTCTCCTCTCCAGTACCTTGGCATAGACCTTCACAGGGAGGCTGAGGAGTGTGATCCCTCTAAAGTTGGAGCACACCCTCCGGTCCCCTTTTTTGAAGAGAGGAACCACCACCCCGGTTTGCCATGCCAAAGGCACTGCCCCCGACCTCCACGCAATGTTGCAGAGGCGTGTCAACCATGACAGCCCAACAATATCCAGGGCCTTGAGGTACTCAGGGCGAATCTCGTCCACCCCCGGGGCCCAGGCACCAAGGAGACTTTTAACCACCTTGGCTGCCTCAGCCCCTGTGATCGACGAGTCATCCCCCTTGTCCCCAAACCCTGCTTCCTCTGTGGAAGGCGTATCAGTGGGATTGAGGAGATCCTCGAAGTATTCCTTCCACCGCCTGACGATATCCCCAGTCGAAGTCAATAGTGTCCCATCCGCACCATACACAGTGTGGACGGGGAGCTGCTTTCCCCTCCTGTGCCGCCGGACAGTTTGCCAGAATCTCTTCGAGGCCAACCGAAAGTCTTGCTCCATGGCCTCACCGAACTCCTCCCATATCCGGGTTTTTGCTTCAGCAACCACCTGAGCTGCACTCCACTTGGCCTGCTGGTACACCTCAGCTGCTTCGGGAGTCCTACAAGCCAACCAAGCTTGATAGGACTCCTTCTTCAGCTTAATGGCCCCCCTCACCACTGGTGTCCACCACTTGGTTCAGGGGTTGCCACCACGAGATGCACCGACCACCTTGCGACCGCAGCTCTGGGCCGCCGCCTCAACAACAGAGGTGGAGAACATGGCCCATTCAGACCCCATGTCTCCAGACTCCCTCGGAATGTGGTTGAAGTTCTTCCGGAGGTGGGAGTTGAAGACCTCCAGAAAAGGCCAAGCTCCAGCCCCTCTCCAGGAGGCTGGTTCCGGAACCAGAGCTGTGTGTTGAGGTGAGGCCGACTATATCTAGCCGGTATCTCTCAACCTCGTACACCAGCTCAGGCTCCTTCCCCACCAGAGAGGTGACATTCCACGTACCAAAAGCCAGTTTAGAAAGCTTGGGATCAGTCCGCCAAGGTCTCCGCCTTTGACCGCCACCTAATCCACATAGCACCGGACCCCCATGATCCCTCCTGCAGGTGGTGAGCCCACTGAAGGGCAGACCCATGTAACTCCTTCGGGCTGAGCCCGGCCGAGTCCCATGGGTGGAAACCCGGCCACCAAACGCTAGCCTTCGAGCCCCCCCCCCAGGCCTGGCTCCAGGGTGGGGCCCCGGTAACCCCATACCGGGCGGGGTACACTGAATCCTTGATATACAATTTATCATGAGAGTCTGTTGGATTGTTCTTAGTCTGGCCCTTCACCCAGGACCATTTTGTCAGTATTTTTAATATTGATATTAAATATCCATATGTTGAAATATGTTAAAAACAACACAATGGCTTATACAGGGTGTCCTAATTTTTTCACACGACTGTAGGTGAGGGTAGGAACATAGATTGAGTGGTAAATCAACAGCTTTGCTTTAGAGTTCAGCTCAGACCAGGACAGCATCCACATCACAGCAGATGCTGCTCATCTATTAGTCTCCCACTCCATTTTCCTGTCACTGGTGGTGAAAAAGACTCCAAGATACTTGAACTCCTCCACTTGGGGCAGGACCTTGTCCCCAACCTGGAGAGGACAATCCATCCTTTTCCAGCTGAGCATCATGATGATGTCTCCGATAATGTGTCCCTTTATTATCCATGGTGGAACCAGGAGGCCAACAAAGCAATGAAAGAGTCCTAAGGAGATGGTGGAGGGGGAAAGATGATGTTGTCACTGCACTGGTTCACTCAGCCTAGACAGCCCACCAGGGATAAATTCTCTACTATGGTCCACTGGTATTAATGCAGGCCACCCCAGGTCACCCCATCTCAGCACTGATCCCTGTCCTCCTGTCTCTACAGGGCTGTCCACTGTTGATCCACATCCAGTAAAAGGTTTGGCAATAGAATCCAACTGTTTGGCTGGTTTAAAGAAATTCAACAAAGAGGCCTGTCTTAAACAATTTACTTTCCTACTTCGTGCTGAGAGCTAATTCAAACCGTGAGCTGTACCCCTTTTCCCCTCTCTGTTGAAATCCAATTTAAACTGCAGATAAAATAGACAAATTTTTACACAGCAAACACATAATGACAAAAAATGACAGTAAATAATTGACAAAAACTCATTTACATACTGTATTTTTATGGTGAAACAAGATGTGTCTGTCCCGACATGGGAGGTGCCAGATCTTCCAGCAGGATCTGGCACAAATTAGTGAGGCTCATAGAAGTTGGGATAGCTGCCATCCCTATGCCCGACATGGTGTCCCACATGGTGTGGAAAGGGAGTTAACTTTACTTCAAGGGTAGCTGTTGCATTACGTCTATAACCCCATGGCATGTCACTTCATCATATTTCCACACTCAGTAGATGTTTATTTTTTAATTCTATTTTTTTTGGGGGGGGGGGGTTGTTTGTTCGTTTGTTTGTTTGTTTTTCTAAATGTATCTGTAGGCTGGGATACCTACTGGTGAAAAATGTAATTTCTTGTCGTTTTCTGTTGGAGGACAGCCTCAACATGCAACACTGAGGCTGCCTGGTTCACACAGAAAAGGCAAGTGAAAGAGTCCAAAAAAAGCATCAGTGTGAGAATGTATTTTTTTTACACTGTATAGTTTTGACTTTTCACTATTACAATACACAATGTTAAATCAAACAATTTTTATTAATAGCAAAAAAAGTGAAGCAAATTTTGGCTTCACATCTAGCAACTAGTCTGTGGTCTCATTTAACAGGCAAGGATGCTCACCACTATCATGAGGAATGCATCAAATGCAGAATGACTTGTAAAGTGAATGGAGGTGCATCAAATGCATTCTTGCCTTGGGCACTACAGTAACTGCATACATTTTTAAAAAAATTATCTGTATTAAAAGATAGCTTCTGTATTATAGCACAGACATTTATGTAATGGTAAACATGTATGCACCCAGCCACAGGGAGGTGCATAAGCCAGTGTACTCCTACTGCCAGTCCCAAGCCTGGGTAAATGGGGAGAATTGTGTCAGGAAGGGCATCCGATGTAAAACCTTTGCCAAATCAAGCATGCGGATCATGACGAATCAGACTTTCATACCAGATCAGATGAGGCCCGGGTTAACAACGACCGCCACCAGTGCTGTTAACTGACAGGGTGCTGGCAGAAATTGGGCTACTGTTGGTGGAAGATCTAGGAGGAGGAGAGGGGGAAGGTGTGTTAGGAGGGAGAGAGAGAAGAGGAAAGGTAGAAGTGTGGAGGTGAGAGTAGGGTTGTTAAATGTAGGGACTATGACTGGCAAAGGCAGAGAGTTTACTGATATGATGGAGAGAAGAAAGGTAGATATACTGTGTGTTCAATAAACCAGATGGAAAGGAAGCAAGGCTAGGAGCATCGGAGGTGGATTTAAACTGTTCTTCCATGTTGTAGATAGCAAGAGAAATGGAGTAGGAGTAATCTTGAAGGAAGAGTATGTGAAGAACGTTCAGGAGGTAAAGAGGGAGTCAGACAGAATCATGAGTTTGAAGCTAGAAGTCAGAGGTGTGATGTTGAATGTTGTCAGTGCGTATGCCCGACAAGTTGGATGTCAGGCAGAAGAGAAAGAGGAATTCTGGAGTAAGTTGGACGAAGTGGTAGAGAGTGTTCCCAGGGGGGAGACAGTGGTGATTGGAGCGGACTTTAATGGACATGTAGGTGAAGGGAACAGAGGTGATGAGGAGGTTCTGGGTAGGTATGGAAGGAGAGAAATGTGGAAGGGCAGATGGTTGTGGATTTTGCTAAAAGGATGGAAATGGCTGTGGTGAACACATACTTCAAGAAGAGAGAGGAACATAGGGTGACTTACAAGAGTGGTGGAAGGTACGCACAAGTGGACTACATCATATGCAAAAGGAGAAATCTGAGAGAGATAGGAGACTGCAAAGTGGTGGCAGAGGAGAATGTAGCTAGACAACCCTAACCCTAACCCTATCAAGTAAAATATTATGATTGATAGTATCAAAAGCTGCACTAAAATCCAAAAGGACAAGCACAGAAATAAGTCCATTTTCAGATGCAATAAAGAGGTCATTAGTGACCTTCACTAAGGCTGTTTCAGTACTATGATGAATTCTAAACCCTGATCGAAACTTTTCAAATAAACCATTTCCCTGCAAGTGGTCAAAAAATTGCATAGCAACAACTCTTTCTAAGATTTTTGAAATGAAAGGCAGATTAGAGATTGATCTATAGTTAGCTAAAACTTCTGATCCAGCGTTGGCTTTTTAAGTAAGGGTTTAATTTCAGCAGTTTTAAAGGCCTGCGGTACATGGCCTAATGTTAATGAAGAATTGATTATTTGAAGAATAGAGCTACCGATAAATGGGAAGATTCCTTTAAATAACCTGGTAGGAATAGGGTCTAAAAGACAAGTTGAAGGCTTGGATGAGGAAATTATTTTATCTAACTCTAAAAGGTCAATTGGAGTAAACTCATCCAAACAGATATCAGTTGAAGGAGTTGTAGTAGTTACTGTATTTAAGTTAACGGTGGGAAGGATCTGACTGATTTTATCCCTGATAGATGAAATTTTATTATTGAAGAAGTTCATAAAGTCCTGACTAGTGAGCTCTAAGGGAATGCTAGGATTGACAGAGTCCTGACTCTTTGTCAGCCTGGCTACAGTGCTGAAAAGAAACCTGGGATTATTCTTGTTCTCTTCTATTCATGCAGAATAATAAGTTGTTCTTGCTTTCCGAAGCGATTTTTTATATATTAGAAGTTGATTTCTCCAAGCTAAATGGATTTCATCTAATTTAGTGGAGCACCATTTTCTTTCTAACTGAAAAGTCTTCTGTTTTAAGCTGCAAATTTCTGTGTTGAACCAAGGAGTTAGAAATCTCTGACTAGACTTTTTCTGTTTTAAAGGGGCCACCATGTCTAGAGTCTGATGCAGAGAAGCTGTAACACTATCTACCATGCTATCAATTACAGAAGGAGAAAAATCCATCCATCCGTCTTCTTCTTCCGCTTAATCCTTTTCGGGTCGGGGGGTGGTGGTGGTGGTGGTGGTGGTGGGGGGGGGCTGGAGCCTATCACAGCATCTTTGGGCAAGAGGCAGGGTACACCCTGGACAGATCGCCAGTCCATCGCAGGGCCAACATCGAGAGACAGAAAACCATTCACTCTCACAGTCATATCTAAGGACAATTTGGAATCCCCAGTTGCCAAGTAACCTAACTTGCATGTTTTTGGCATGTGAGAGGAAACCGGAGAAATCCCGGAGTAAACCCACACAGACACGGGGAGTAAAATCTCCATAACTTTTCTCTGTTGTGTTGACACATGGAATTGAGGAAACAACCTGCTTAAATTTGGTAGCAACATCATTTGAGAGACATCTACAGTAGTAATATTTTTCTTTAGGAGCCAAATAGTGAGAAATAGTAAATCAAAAGTTAACAGATAATGGTCTGACAGTCCAGGGTTTTGAGGAGACACTACCAGATTTTCTATTTCTATGTCAGAACAAGGTCCAACGTGTGGTGGAGATAATGGGTAGAATTTCCTACTTTCTGAGAAAACCCCATCGAGTCTAATATTGAAATAAATGTCATATTAAGGAAATCACTATCTACATCTACATGTGTATTAAAGTCACCTACTATAATTATTCTATCCAATTTCGGCACTAAATCTGCTAAGAACTCAGCAAATACATATTACTATGTCATATTACCAGTTATATGATCATTAGCAATACTTACCTTTTCTCTGCTCTCCCCTCCTGGGGTTGCCAGAATCTCCCGAGCCTCCTGCAGGTATAATCATTATTTCACAATAAAATTTTGTTACACGTCTACCTTTGTCTCAGCTCATGTCTGCTTTTGGGTCTGGTTACACTAACCTTGTCAGTATTATTTTATTAAGATTAGGTGGACATAAAATGCATTGAGATTAAAAAAAAAAAGACAAAATGATGTGATGATAGAAATAGAGATCACATTATTCCTGAAAACTTTACCGATGTAACCCAGGGTTCAGCACACAAGTAAAGAAATCAGCTAGGCAGCAAATCAAGCACATTCAGTCACACAAGGAGAATAATGAGGGTGGTAAATGCAGGAACACTAAGTACATAGCTCGACAATATGATGAAGGACACAAGGGAGGCTTACAGCTTTTATTTGAAGCAAGTGGCACACATCTGGGCGGAGCAGGTAATCATACAAATGGGAGAGACTCAAGAGGCCAAGGTGGAGGTGGGACTGGAGCAAAAGACAAGTGTAAGTTAATCAATAACACATACACAAAAAAAAAAATGAGACAAAACAAGTCAAGGAAACACATGTTAAAGGGAATGATTACATTACAACATCTAACAGACAATTGTAAAAGGAAAGAAAAGAGTAGTGATGCATGCAGAAAGTGTTTGGTTGTATAAATGGCACGTTTTAATAGGTGGTAGAGAATGCAGGCTTTACTAGTTTTGGTGAGATTGGGTTGAAATGAGAATTTCGAGAGTCCAGTTCTGTACAACTGCCTTTCTTGAGCATGCAAAGGTAAAAATGAAGAGAAGAAAATTGGAGGTTACTTTCCAAGAAATACATTGTGCAAAAATAAACAAAAATATACATTTTTTAAAAAGCTTAATATACTCCCTACTCAACTTTTTTTTTTTTTTTTTACATGACAGCAAAAAGGTAAGCAGGGGGTGTCTTAGTTATGTAATCCAGTGTCTCAGTGGCACCAACACAAAGTTCTTAACATCTACAGTAAGTGCGCTTTTGTCTGTAATCATCTGATGGTGCTCCAACTCATGCTTCCTGTCCACTAATTTTAAATGCCAGCAATGCGTGAAGCAACTGAAGAGCCACAGCTCCATCTGTTGACCGTGTTAGGCAGCAGCAGTGACTGCTGTGGAAGTGTGTTTGTGCCACACCTACAGCAGAGAAGCATTAAACTCACTCTCATCCTGTCGCCTCCCTTCATTTGAATAATTCTGTTATATTGGCTAAATAGGGTCATACATATACATTAAACACTATGAGCTTGTGGTGAAATTAAAATTATACAGCTTTTTTCTTGGAAATCAAAGCCTTATATAAATTAAGTGTTAATAATTTGTTTCATATTGCTTCTAATGTAAAGCATTGCAGATGTGAACAGCTTTGTTTCGTGCAACATTCTACATGTCATAATTTAAGTCAACACATTTTTTCAAACTTGTTTATTTCAGTCAAATCCCCCTCCATAATTCCTTGGCAGATTTCTGTCGTGGTTATTTCTTTTTTCTCTGTTAACATTGATTGCATCCATATTTCCACATTAGTCCAGCTCTTTCTCAACTCCTGCCTCTAAAGCTTAGCACCATTCTCATTGTCTCATTTCCTGTCTCTTGTTCTCCCAGTGTCTGCCTCTAATCTTCACGCCCCATCATTCATCTGTCCGTCTCATTTCCAACTCCCAGAGGCACTGGCAGCATGAAGGATTTATTAGTACACAACCAAAAGTGTGGATGTGTAATACAGAACTCATATCAAATTGCAAAAAAACTTTCAGCTTTTTACTCACAATGAATTTAGATTCCACCATATTTTAACCCTTGGTTGCAACTGTTCCTTATCACATTTTAACAAAAGTAATACACCTTTGTCATTGTTTTCCAATGCAGTGAGATATGCTGTATACCTCTGAAGCTGATCTGCAATACACAAAAGAACAAAAACATGTTCCCTTACACTCGGGGTCACTGCAGCAGGAGTATGGGAAGTGCATGCACAGTCTTCACCTCCCTGAGAACTTCTGTTGGTTTGGCTCAGGTTAAACCAGCCTGTCCATCTGCAACAAGCTAGTCAAATGAATCATCTGTTGGTTTCAGCCCTGGGCTGCCCACGGACTGCTTGTTTGCTGTGCAGCTTGGCAGCATGCTTGTTTTGGGGATGTCCATCACTCAACCCTGTCCCATGGGGTATCAATGCAATGTCAGTGTCCCATCTGCCTGGGACTCTTCTGTGTGCATGCACCACCTGCAGAGACCAGCGAATGCTCCCTGTTGAGCAGGCTGTATAAGCCAACTCAAGAGAGGCAGGTGTCCGCTTGCTGACAGAATCCTGTGGGCCGCCAAGGCTGCTGACAGAGTTGCCTGTCCCGTTCTGACGACATGGTTTTCCTGGTCAGCATCCCTATGTAAAGCTAGGCCGACTATACCGAGGACCTGCAGCTATATATGCTATCCTGATGTTAATTGTGGCCCATTTCTCAGACATTCCCCGAAACTAGCTACACTGTTTGTGTCTTCACATGAAGATTAAAGCCACAATTCTTCCTAGCGTTCCATATTGAGGACTAGCAAGTGATGTCACTGCTCACTGGTCATGTGCTAGTCATGTGGATCACCACAATGGCACACAAACTTTGTGAAAGGAACAATGACAGAAATGGTTTATCATGGCATGTGACAATATCTTTCGGAATACCCAAAATCTCTCATTAAAAAAAAATCATCTAGAGTGTTACAGAAAGAAAACGGGTGATTAAGGATGGCTCTCGCTGCCTTGTTCCGCAAAGGGTAGATGCAAGGTGGAAGCTGTTATTCAGATGAGCAGGCTGCATGTATTTTTAATAAAAATGGCAATTAATTATAGAGTGGCAACAAAATATGTATAAAAATAGTTTGTAAATTAAATTAAGGATTTTTTCCTAGTAAATGTTGACACCGCTAAACCCACACTCTGATGGCAGGGTTCCAGGCAGACCGTGCTATTCAGCCTCCCGGTGCTGTTCACATTTTATATTTTTCACCTTCCCAAGTTTATATTGTATTTATATTGTACTGCTAGAATATTTTTTTCAAGTGAGCGGATACAGTCACATATCATATTAACATGGCTTTCTCTGCCCTGCTCAGCAGTGATGAGACCGATCTCTCGGAGTGCCTCCACTTTCTTTAATGTGGCTGCCGGAGCTTACTGGAAGGTAGCAAACAGCTCGTCTGCCCCATTTCAGCTGTTCAATCGTAAAAAAAAAAAACTAACTAAATTTAGTGAGAAGACACAAGCAGCCTCAGCAGGAGCGGTCCTAGCTTGTATGATGCCCTGGGCAGACTGCCTCCCTGGTGCGCCCCCCACCCCACCCCGTCCCACATGCACACATTTTTATTTTTTTTTACTTTTTTCAACTTTTTATTTCTCTCTTAAATGTCCAAATATTCAATTTTCTCAACAGTAAGTGAGGTTTTTCTTGCAACTTTTTTTCCTGGCAAAGCTTATTACCTTTTTTTTGTTGTTGTTTTACTTTTGCCACTTTTCACCTTTTTTTTCTCATATTTTCATGATTTTCTTGTACATTTGTACCTATCCTCTCACTAATAGGTGCATCTCAATAAAGGATAATGTCATCAAAAAGTTGATTTATTTCAGTAATTCAATTAAAGAAATAAAACTCCTATATTACATAGATTCATTACATGCAGAGTGATATATTTCAAGTTTTTATTTCTTTTAATTTTGATGGTAATGATAAAAGCTAATGAAAACCCACAATTCAATTTCTCAAAAAAAATGAATTGCATAAAATTAATTTCAAAACATTTATTTATTTATTTTTAATTCAAAGTCAGCGCAGCAGTCTGTCATGAGACTGAGCGCCGTGTGGCACCGAGCTCAGACTCTTAAGTCATATCTAAGTATTTTCTGTATTCTCCCAGCATTGGATTACTTTTCTGTGTAGTGATTCTAGATGTGTTTTTGGCTGTCAGTATTTTGATGTGGTTTTCTTGTCCTTATTGTTATGTCCTGATTCTGTTAGTATTTTTTCCTCTTATTTTTGCTCTGTGTTTATATTTCATGTCCTCGTGGCATGAGCCTCACACCTGTTCCAGACATTCCCACTTTGTCATTATCTCCTCCGTGTGTTCTGTGTTAATAATTAGATCACAGCCCGCTCATGTGAATCCACATCTGCCATCAATTACGTTTTCAGTATTTATAGACTGTTGTTTTTGCTGCTCACTGCTGCAGTCTCAATTATTCCTCCTCGCTCAGAGCCCTTTCTCCGCTCTGGTGAAATCATTCCTGCATGTAAGTTACTTATTTTCAGTGTTTGGATTTTTGTTTTTGTGCACTCTGGCTTGTTGTGTGTTTTTGTTAATAAATTCCACTAACTGCAGTTCAGCACGTGGGTCTATCTCTCTCTGCCCTGAAGGGCAATTCATGTCAGTAGACTGCGGCCAGTTGAGACCCAGCTGCTGTAGTTAGTGGATTTGCCTATTTGCTTTTGCATGTGTGTTTTCACTCACCTGTTTTGTGAGGCAGTCATGTCTGTTACCCCGGACTTTTCTACCCTGGCATTGAGGGAAGCAGAGCAGTGGTCTGTGTGTGTACTGGAGGACATCGCCACGCAGACTCCTGCCTCCCGTACCCCCGAAGTAGCCCGAGAGTGTCTGGAGGGCACGGCACAGGTACTGGAGGCATACCCCAGCCTGTGGGACCACCCAGAGCTCAATGACCTACTTCTCTCCGTATTCCTCCCACCATCTATGGCTCATGGGCTGGGGGAATCCACTCAGATGTCCGTGCCTGCGCCGACAAAAAGCAAGTGCCCGCAGACACGGAAACCTCCAGTCTCTTGCCGCTCTCCAGCGGCAGCTCCACCTCCTCCTCCCGATCACTGGCCCGCTCCATCGGCCGAGGAGCAGGAGGAGCGCAGACAGGCCATAGTAGCAGAGACAGGGCTCATCCTAGAATATAAGCCATGGCTTCTCCTGGATCTCATCCATCAGCTGAAGGAAGTTCCACTGGAACCTCTTCCACCTCTACAGGACCTGACGTCTCCGCCCCCCATCTCCCACCATCGCCTAAGGAAATCCCATCGAAAGAACGCCTCTATTTCCCAGTCGGCAGTCTCTCCTACGTCCAGTCAGACAACTCTCGTAGCAGTTTCCTCCTCGTGTTTCTCCTCACCGGCTGTCCCGTCAGCCCACTCATCTTCCTTTGCTGCTGCAACTCCCATCTCCTTGACGTCTCCCCCCACTGATGAGAGTCCGATTGTTTTCTCCCTGGCTCTGCCCATCACCATGTCAGCAGATGCAGCTCCTCCACATTCCCGTGAGAGGTCTACGACCACTGAAGTCACAAAGGGGGCTGATTTCCAACCAGCTGCAGCAGATGACATCTCATCCCGGGAAACCAGGCAAGTGTTTTTTCACTCTCACTCACCTACACATGAATTATCTTACCTGATTCCCGGAGGTGAGGCTCAGGCTAGGCAGTCCTCTGAGCCCTCACCACCTGTTGCAGCTTTAATCTATTCACCTGCTCTCTCCTTGTCTCCTTCTATGTTCCCCGAGCGCCCACCAGTCCCAGGGTTGAGCCGCTGGACGATGAAGGAGCCTGCAGGTCTGGAGGACCAGGTCCCAGCCCCGCAGCTAAGGTCTGGACACAGAGGGCGAGCACTGCCTCTGACCTGAAGCCTGCGCTGATGATAGAGCATCCCCTGGCTTCAGCTACACAGGGTCCAGCGCCAGAAGGAAACCAACCTCCAGAGTCCACGCTGGATGAGCCACCTGCATGGGTCACCTCGTTGGAGGGTCTCAAGACTGCACCTACCACCATGTCTGCTGCAGGGGCCGCTGCAGTAGAGTTGGAGCTGGACCTCCAGAGGGCCGAACCCGAAACATCGTCGCCCGGATCGACGGTGTCCTGGACGGTGGTGGAGCTCGAAATCAGGCAAGTGCACTCCTTTGTCTCTGTCTCTCTTTTGGAGAAATCTTGCCTGGCTCTTGGTGAGGAGAGTAGAGTGCAGCCGTCAGCTGTGCCTGAGCTCACCACGCCGGACTCCACAGCTGCCAGTGACCCTGACCCTGTTTCTCTGCTTGTTTTGTCTGAGCTCTTCCCTAGGGTTGCCGAGGTACTGTTAGATTTGCCAGATGTCTCTGTGAGTCCAGGTTCACTGCCCAAGACCATCGAAGGTCCAGCTCCTCCCGCTGAGGTCATTGCAGGTGCTCCGTCTGAGCCTGGGACCTCCGTGGGTGCTGCTTCCCCTTCAGCTGAGGTCTTCGAGGGTGCTGCTTCCTATTCTGTGGAGGTCATCACGGGTGCTCCATTCCAGCCCGGGGCCTCCGAAGGTGCAGCCGTTGCCCAGTCTGGGTCCACCGAGGGTGCTGCTTCCCTTTCTGTGGAGGTCATCGAGGGTGCTCCATCCCAGCCTGGGGCCTCCGAGGGTGCAGCATTAACCCAGTCCGGACCCACCGAGGGTGCGGCTTTGGCCCAGTCTGGTCCCACCAAGGGTGCACCTTTGGCCCAGTCTGGCTCCACCAAGGGTGCAGCCTTGGTCCAGTCTGGACCCACCGAGGGGGCAGCCTTGGTCCAGTCCAGAGCCACAGCGGGTGCAGCATTGCTCCAACCAGGAGCAACTGCGGGTGCAGCTCTGCTCCAGCCTGGAGCCACCGTGGGTGCAGCTCTGCTCCAGTCCGGAGCCCCCACAGGTGCACCTTTGTCCCAATCCAGTTACTTATTTTCTGTGTTTGGATCTTTGTTTTTGTAAACTCTGGCTCATTGTGTGTTTTTGTTAATAAATTCCACTAACTGCAGTTCAGCGCATGGGTCTCTCTCTCTGCCCTGAAGGGTGATTCACGACACAGTCTACTGAGAAATTTTAGAGCACTTCATGCTTCCTTCTGCTGTCAAGCTTTATGGAGATGTTGATTTCATTTTCCAGCAGGACTTGGCACCTGCCCACACTGCCAAAAGAACCAAAACCTGTTTTAATGACCATTGTATCACTGTGATTGATTGGCCAGCAAACTCCCCTGACCTAAACCCCATACTGTAGATAATCTATGGAGTATTGTCAAGAGGAAGATGAGAGACACCAGACCCAACAATGCAGATGAGCTGAACGCCACTATCAAAGCAACCTGAGCCTCCATAACCCCTCAGCAGGCTGATCTCCATTACACATCGTATTGATGCAGTAATTCATGCAAAAGGAGCGCAGACCAAGTATTGAGTACATGGACATACTTTACAGGCAGCCAATATTTCTATTAAAAAACATTTTTTTTAATTAATTATACGTAATCTTATAGTTTTTTGAGAAATTGAATTTGGGGTTTTCATGAGCTGTAAGCCATAACCATCAACATTAAAAGAAATAAGCAACTGAAATATATCACTCTGTGTATAATGAATCTATATATGACTTTCATTTTTTTTAACCGAATTACTGAAATAAATCAACTTTTTGATGACAATCTAATTTATTGAGATCCACCTGTACTACATTGTCCTGTAAAAATTATCCTTACAGTCTTTGTAGAGATGGAGGGGGCAGTTTAACAGAGGGGATGGTTTTGGTTCGTTTTGCTGACTAGGTGAATGGCTGTTTTAATATTTTTGCAACAATTTAGTCATTTGAATGAAGTTTTAATTATTTATTTAATGAAAAAACAGCTTTTTTCAGATTTTTGCAAATATGTTTTTATTTTGAAGAGATAATCATTTTTCAATGGAGGCTGTCAATTTTTTATTCTTTTTTCATTGACCTTTACATAATTAATGACGAAAACCGTGGTCTCTGTGGCAGTTGATAATTTGTAAAAATCTGTGGGGTATTATGTCCATGAGTGTATAGTTATTAAAGTAAAATAGATACCAACTAAGTAACATATAAAGTTGACATATATTTTTAACAAATCTCATTCCATGTACCTTTTTTTTTTTTCAAATTAATTTGCACCCCTGCCTCTCAAATGGTCTCTGCACAGCCCTGAAATTAATTCATGTGGCCACTAAACTGAAGCTGACCACAACACATTGGAGAAAAATTGTTACATAACGTAAGCTGTGATAACCAAATGTTGCCGTTTTAGGGCTCAATGTTTTAAAATCCAAACAACTCCATAATTTATGAAAAAACTTTACTTTTAACATTTTTTTTCCTCCTTTGCTTTGCTTTGAATGTCTGCTATACTGGAGTCTGCCAGACGCAGCCAGAGGGTGCCGGCATCCCACCTGTAGAGGGTGCCCATTTGCCAGAAATATACTGTCAGGACACATTATTATGAATCTTTTATTATTAGCATTCCACTTGTATAGGATGCTCATTTGCCACAAATACACGCGTAGCACACATAATTCTGAATCTTTTTATTCTTTTGATTCTTATGGCACCTTCAAAATAATGGTACCCTGGGCGCTGCCCACATGGCACATATCTGAGTCCACCACTGAGCCTCAGACAGCTGGAGAGCAGTCAAAAAAATTCTGCAAACTTTTTTAGTTGATCATTTATTTAAAATATACAGGAGGGAAAATAACACATCAACATTTTTCTCATTAAACATATTTCTGATGGAGCCATTGACCTGAGATTTTCGCCAGATATTAGTAACAACCCAAGTAATGCATACATGCAAAGAAATCAAAGTAACTGTGTTCACAAAACAAGCTATATTTAATAAAGTGGAATGACACAGGGGATAAGTATGGAACACACTTGATGAAATTCAGTTAATATTTAGTGGAAAAGCCTTTGTTGGTAATAATAGCTTCCAGATGCCTCCTGTATGCAGAAACTAGATGCAGGCATTGCTCAGGAGTGATTTTAGCCCATTCTTCCACACAAACTGTCTTCAAATCTTGAAGGTTCTGTGGGTGTGCTCTATGAACTCTGATCTTCAGTTCGTTCCATAGATTTTATATTGGATTCAGGTCAGGTGACTGACTGGGCCATTTTAGCAACTTTATTTTCCTTCTCTGGAGCCAGTTGAGAGTTTCCTTGGCTGTGTGTTTGGGATCACTGTCTTGCTGAAATGTCCACCCTTGTTTCATTTTCAGCATCTTGGCAGATGGCAACAGGTTCTTATCAAGGATGTCTCTGTACATCTGTCCATTCATCTTTCCTTCAATTATATGAAGTCTGCCTGTACTATGTGCTGAAAAACACCGCAACACTATGATCCTCCCACCTCCAAACTTCACTGTTGGCATGGTGTTTTGGGGCAGATGTACAGTGCTATTTCTCCTCCAAACATGCTGTGTTGTGACATCCAAAAAGTTCAATTTTGGTCTCATCTGACCAGACTATATTCTCGCAGCATTTTACTGGCTTGCCCAAATGTTGTGCAACAAACTTTAAGAGAGCTTCAACATGCTTTTTCTTCAGCAATGGAGTCTTGCAAGGTGAACGGGCATAGAGTCCATGTTGGCTGGGTGCATTGCTTATTCTTTTCTTTGAAACAGCAGTACCTGCTAACTCCAGGTCTTTCTGGAGCTCTCCATGAGTGGTCTTTGGCTCTTGGGTAACTCTTATGATAATTCTTTTGACTCATCTGTCAGAAATCTTGTGAGGAGCCCCTGGTCATGGCTGGTTTATAGCAAAATGATATCCTTTCCTCTTCTGAATGATGGCTCCAATAGTGCTCATTAGAATATTCAGTAGTTTAGAAATGCACCTGCAACAAATGCCATCATTATGTTTTGCAGCAATAAAGTCGCACAGGTCTAGAGAGAGCTCTTTGCTTCAACCCATCATGAGTTCTTTGTGGTGTGAAAATCTGATATTCACAGACCTTTTTAAAGGCTATCAGTCAGGACTTAAAGAGCTGAAATTAATTTGCACTGATGGGGGATAGGATGCCTTCTAAAATTCTGATGGATTTCAGCTGGTTTCTTGGTTTTCTATGCCTTTTTGCACCTCTTTTTTCATGTGTTCAATACTTTTTCCACTGTGTCATTCCACTTTATTAAATATAACTTGTTTTGTGATCACAGTTGCCTTGGTTTCTTTGTATGTATGGATTACTTGGGTTGTTACTGATATCTGGCAAAAATCTCAGGTCAGTGGCTCCATCAGAGATACTAGTGCATGCGTGTAGAAAGCAAGTATTCCTGTCTGAAACAGGTAGCACAATCATGCTTTACAGGCCCAATTGTAGGCTGTATTTGAAAGTGGAATACAGAGGTGTAGCCTATATGTAGCCAATCACACATGTTAGACTTTGACAAATATGAAAGGGACTGAACTGAGATTTATTTGATTGTGTGAATATTAATTACAGAATAATTAAAAATGAATGGGACATCCGATATTAGCCACTGTTTAAGAACCACTTGTTTATTTTTTTGTCAGATCACTTATTTGTGTGATGTTTTATGAATTATAGTCATAAATGTTGTATGTTGCACTTTGGGGAATGGGAGTTGTTCACTCACCAATATACGTTAGTTTATATGTGTAGTTTATAGTCTATCCTCAATAAAGTCATGCAGTACTACAACAGGACACATTTACAAATATTTGAGACCCATTGTAGTGCATCCTTTTATATTTTAGCAATATTATAAGTACAAAACACTGAACATTCTTCTTCTTCTTCTTCTTCTTCTTCTTCTTCTTGACAGCAGTGTTACCGTGGAGGAGGTCCTCCTTGCGGTGGCTGAGAAGGTGGGATATGATGCGATATGCTTTGCGTCCCGAATGAATAAAGCTGTAGTTGTGTTTCTGGCTGGGGAGGAGTGTGTCCACAGTCTGGTTGGAAGCAGTGTTGTTATCGGGGATACGTATGTACAGGTGTCCCCCTTATCTGTCCCATCAACGCGTATCACTGTCTTAGGTGTTCCTCCTTTCATCACTGACGAGCAGTTGGCCACGGAGCTCCTCAGGTTTGGGAAGTTTGCGGGCCTGTTTAGAACTGTGGGTTTGGGATGCAGGGATGCCAACTTGAAACATGTAAAATCACTCAGGCGACAGGTGTTCATGTTTTTGGACTCGCCCACCCAAACACTAGAAGTGTCCTTCTGGGTCAAACATGGGGACGGGTCCTACATGGTGTATGCGAGCTCAGAACAGATGAAGTGTTTTGAATGTGGAGACATCGGCCATAAACGCTTTGCTTGTCCGCACAAGCAGCGGGAAGGAGGCTCTGATGGCGCCGTAGCTGATGCCGGCGGTGCGGCCTCCGCTCATGCCGCTACTGCGGACTCCATTGTGGGGCCTTCTGCCGGTCCTGCTCCGGAACCTGCTGCTGTTGCGGGGCCTTCCGCCGATCCCGCTCCGGAACCTGCTGCTGTGTCTGTGGACACTGGCGCCCGCAGCCCAGCTTACGGTTGGGAGCGTCGCTGGCGATGACGCCCAAACTGTCACTGATAGTGCGTCACAATCTAGCTGTGAGAAAGAGCTTGTGACATCGGCGGCTGTGGTTCCGGTGGCTGCTACCATTTCAGAGCAGCCACCGGAACAACGCCAGTCAGCTGTTGTAGGTGGCGTTCAGGGAAATGTAGCTCATGATGAATCAGCTGGGCCAGCTGACTCAAACAGTCAGCTACAATGTGCTGACGAGGAAAAGGATTCTGAAGCTGACACTGTGTCTATTGGGGCAGCATGCAGTAGAAACACGAGTTTGTATTCACTGGAAGAAAAAAAATGTTTTTCTGGATGAAACCTATAACAGACCCATTAAAGTCACTGATTACTTCAGTGACGCTGACAAATTCAGTAGGTCTGTTAATGTGCTGAAAAGGCAGGTTGGTCTGGACCTCCTGGATGAAAGAAAACGTTTTCGCCGTAAAAAGCACCTAACAGCCCTGCGTAAATCAGCAGGAGGACAAAAGGTCAAGCGCGCCTGACAGATGGAATAACTTACATGGGCACAGCACGGTGTTCCTTATATCTATCTCTCTATGCAAACCGTAAAATTAGGATCCTTAAACATCAATGGTGGGAGGGCCATTCATAAGAGGGGATTAATTAGTGACCTGTTCAGACAAAAAAATCTTAACATTTTGTTTTTGCAAGAAACTCATACCACATCAGCAGATGAAGTGGACTGGGGCTTGTGGTGGAAGGGTCCTTTTTCACTCAGTCATGGTACAAATTTTAGTGCAGGAGTGGCCATTTTGTTTGGTGAATCTGCAAATGCAACAGTTTCATCTGTGGTGGAGGTAGTGAAGAGCAGGCTGCTCCTTGTTAGGGCCGAAATAGGGAATTCCGTGTTTTGTTTGGTCAGCGTTTATGCTCCAAATCAGAGTTCTGAAAGAGTTGCCTTTTTCAATACACTGACAAATGAATTGCAGAGCTATCACCAAGACCAACTTATTGTTGCTGGTGATTTCAACTGCACCTTGGACTTCACTCTGGATCGCACTAATGCAGAACCTCATCTGCAGTCTTCTCAAGTTTTAAAAAATATCACTGTACAGTTCGACCTCTTGGATACATGGAGAGTTACAGTGGGGTAAAAAAGTATTTAGTCAGCCACCAATTGTGCACTTTCTCCCACTTAAAAGATGAGAGAGGTCTCCAATTTTCATTATAGGTATACCTCAACTGTGAGAGACAAAATGAGAAAAAAAAAATCCAGAGAATCACATTGTCTGATTTTTAAAGAATTTATTTGCAAATTATGGTGAAAAATAAGTATTTGGTCAATAACAAAAGTTCATCTCAATACTTTGTTATATAACCTTTGTTGGCAATGACAGAGGTCAAACATTTTCTGTAAGTCTTCACAAGGTTTTCACACACTGTTGCTGGTATTTTGGCCCATTCCTCCATGCAGATCTCCTCTAGAGCAATGATGTTTTGGGGCTGTCGCTGGGCAACACGGACTTTCAACTCCCTCCAAAGATTTTCTGTGGGGTTGAGATCTGGAGACTGGCTAGGCCACTCCAGGACCTCGAAATGATTCTTACAAAGCCACTCCTTCATTGCCCGGGCGGTGTGTTTGGGATCATTGTCATGCTGAAAGACCCAGCCATGTTTCATCTTCAATGCCCTTGCTGATGGAAGGAGGTTTTCACTCAAAATCTCACGATACATGGCCCCATTCATTCTTTCCTTTACACGGATCAGTCCTCCTGGTCCCTTTGCAGAAAAACAGCCCCAAAGCACGATGTTTCCACCCCCATGCTTCACAATAGGTATGGTGTTCTTTCTCCTCCAAACACGACAAGTTGAGTTTTTACCAAAAAGTTCTATTTTGGTTTCATCTGACCATATGACATTCTCCCAATCCTCTTCTGGATCATCCAAATGCTCTCTAGCAAACTTCAGACGGGCCTGGACATGTACTGGCTTAAGCAGGGGGACACGTCTGGCACTGCAGGATTTGAGTCCCTGGCGGCGTAGTGTGTTACTGATGGTAGCCTTTGTTACTTTGGCCCCAGCTATCTGCAGGTCATTCACTAGGTCCCCCCGTGTGGTTCTGGGATTTTTGCCCACCGTTCTCATGATCATTTTGACCCACGGGGTGAGATCTTGCGTGGAGCCCCAGATCGAGGGAGATTATCAGTGGTCTTGTATGTCTTCCATTTTCTAATAATTGCTCCCACAGTTGATTTTTTTCACACCAAGCTGCTTACCTATTGCAGATTCAGTCTTCCCAGCCTGGTGCAGGTCTACAATTTTGTTTCTGGTGTCCTTTGACAGCTGTTTGGTCTTGGCCATAGTGGAGTTTGGAGTCTGACTGTTTGAGGTTGTGGACAGGTGTCTTTTATACTGGTAACAAGTTCAAACAGGTGCCATTAATACAGGTAACGAGTGGAGGACAGAGGAGCCTCTTAAAGAAGAAGTTACAGGTCTGTGAGAGCCAGAAATCTTGCTTGTTTGTAGGTGACCAAATACTTATTTAACACCATGATTTGCAAATAAATTCTTTAAAAATCAGACAATGTGATTTTCCGGATTTTTTTTTTCTCATTTTGTCTCTCATAGTTGAGGTATACCTATAATGAAAATTTGAGACCTCTCTTATCTTTTAAGTGGGAGAACTTGCACAGTCGGTGGCTGACTAAATACTTTTTTGCCCCACTGTAAACATGCAAACACTAGACAGTATACCTGGGTCAGAGTCACAGATGATGTGGTCAGTGCTGCTAGATTAGACAGAATATATGTTTCTCACACCTTTGGCCCGGGAATCCTCCACAGTAACATAAGTCCCGTCGGTTTTACAGATCATCATCTGGCCTCTGTGGTGTTAATTAGCTCACCAGGGGAAAGACATAAATCTTATTGGCACTTCAATAACAAGCTCCTTCAGGACAACACCTTTTGCCAATATTTTGTGTGTTTCTGGGAACACTGGAGGACCACAAAGCCTCGTTTTAGTTCCCTGGAACAGTGGTGGGACGTTGGCAAGGTGCAAATTCGCATTTTTTGTCAACAGTATACTGCGAACTCGACTGCCATCATCAAAACCAAAGTTGGTGAACTTGAGGACACTGTCAAGAGGCTGGAGGCCAGTTTGGTTAGGGATCATGATTCTACCGCAGGTCCTTTGTTGCAGGAGAAGAGATCAGCCCTGAGCTCTTTCCTGCAGGAAAGAGTGAAGGGGGCACTTGTTAGGTCACGGTTTACTCGCCTGCAGGACATGGATGCCCCAACATCTTTTTTCTTCAATCTGGAGAGGTCTGCTGCAAAAAAGAAGTTGATGACTTGCTTAAAACTCCCAGATGGTCAAATGACTACCAATCCATCTGAGATGCGGTGCCATGCAGTGGATTTTTACGGGGCCCTGTTTGGTGCAGAACCATGTTGCATAGAATCTCAAAACCAACTCTTTGAAGGTCTTCCCATGGTCAACCCAGAGGACAAGGCTGCTCTGGACTGTGAACTGACTTTGGATGAGTTAACTGGAGCAGTTAAACAAATGGCTCTGGGAAATGCACTGGGATAGCGCTCACCTCTGTAGTCATGAAGTCCTTTGAGCGCCTGGTCCTGCCCCACCTCAAGTCCATCACCACCCCTCTCCTGGACCCGCTGCAGTTTGCCTACCGAGCCAACAGGTCTGTAGACGACGCAGTCAACCTGGCCCTCCACTCCCTCCTGCAGCACCTGGACTCCCCGGGAACCTACACCAGGATCCTGTTTGTGGACTTCAGCGCCGCATTCAACACCATCCGCCCCGCTCTGCTCCGGGACAAGCTGTCCCTGCTCAACGTGCCTGACTCCCTCTGCAGGTGGATCACCGACTTCCTGACGGACCGGAGGCAGCATGTGCGGCTGGGAAAGACTGTCTCAGACTCTGCTAGCATCAGCACCGGATCACCCCAGGGCTGTGTACTTTCCCCCCTACCTCTTCTCCCTTTATACCAACTCCTGCACCTCCAGCCATCAGTCTGTCAAGTTGATCAAGTTTGCGGACGACACCACCCTCATCGGGCTCATCTCCAACGGCGACGAGTCCGCCTACAGGAGAGAGGTGGCCCAGCTGGCGTCCTGGTGCAACAACAACAACCTGCAGCTGAACGCTCTGAAGACAGTGGAGATGATTGTGGACTTCAGGAAAGTCACAACCCCTCTGCCCCCCCTCACCCTCACAGGCTCTCCCATCACCACTGCTGATTCCTTCCGCTTCCTAGGCACCACCATCACCAGGGACCTCAAGTGGGAGCCGACCATCAGCTCCCTCATCAAAAAGGCCCAGCAGAGGATGTTCTTCCTGCGGCAGCTGAGGAAGCTCAAGCTACCCACCAAGATGTTAGTGCAGTTCTACACAGCCATCATCGAGTCCATCCTCACCACCTCCATAACCGTGTGGTACGCAGGAGCCACTGCCAGGGACAGACTAAGGCTGCAGCGCGTCGTGCGCACTGCTGAGAAGGTGATCGGCTGCAAGCTCCCATCTCTCCAGGATCTGTACATCTCCAGGACCCGGAGGCGTGCTGGCCAGATCATAGCCGATCCCTCACACCCTGGTCACGTACTGTTTGCCCCCCTCCCCTCAGGTAGAAGACTTCGGTCCATCCAGACTAAAACCTCCCGTCACATGAACAGCTTCTTCCCCTCTGCCATCAGACTGCTGAACACTAAGTGACTTATTGACTCTCGTGCACTATGTACAGCAGCTCAACCAGACTCATGTCAATCATCACTGTTTTCTTCATGCATTACCGACTGCACTATATGGTTCTCCACATTATCTGCTGCTCGCTAATATATTTTAACTGCTGACCAGTATTACTCACTCTTATTCTACACTTTATTGCATGTATAGTTTATTTCTTTTATTTTATCATGTTTAATGTTGCAGCATTGCACCGAGACAAATTCCTAATTTGTGTACTACATGAACAATGGCAATAAATCTGATTCTGATTCTGATTCTGATTCTGAATTGATGGTCTTTCTTCTGACTTTTTCAAGCATTTTTGGGCTATTATTGGATCAGACTTTTATGACTTTCTAATTGCCTGTTACAGAAGTGGAACTTTACCTGTCTCCTGCCGGCGTGCAGTACTATCTCTGCTGCCTAAGGAAGGGGACTTGGCCTTGTTTAAAAACTGGAGGCCTGTGGCTCTTCTTTGCACGGACTACAAGGTGCTTTCTAAAGCCCTGTCCAATAGACTGAAAAATGTATTGGGTTTCAGCATAGATAGAGATCAAACATATTGTATTCCTGACCGAACCATTATGGACAATATTTTTCTCGTACGTGACGTTCTGCATCTCAGTAAATGTTATGATTTACAGTTCGGTATTATGTCTTTGGACCAAGAAGAGGCTTTTGATAGGGTTGACCATTCTTATTTGTCTTCCACACTGAAGGGGTTTGGTTTTGGCAATATGTTTTTGAGGTGGGTCAATCTGTTATATACTGGAGCTGAGTGTTTGGTAAAGATGGGGGCAGGGCTGAGTCGGCCAATCCTTGTATGTCGGGGAATAAGGCAGGGTTGTCCCATCTCAGGTCAACTGTATAGCTTGGCTATTGAGCCTTTGCTGTGCAGGTTGCGAACTCATCTGGGTGGTCTGGTTCTGCCGAAGCCCTCCAGCAGTTGTCATCCAATCGTCTTGTCTGCTTATGCGGATGACGTCAATGTTTTCATCACATCCCACAGAGATGTACAGCATCTGGTGGACACTTTATCTATTTATGTGAAAGCATCTTCTGCACGGGTAAACTGGGCCAAGAGTGAGGGTCTATTGGTGGGCCAGTGGTCACATCAGGACATTCCTCAGTTTCCTGGAGGTCTTCTGTGGGGGAAAGCCGGTCTCAAAGTGTTGGGGGTATTTTGGGGATCTGAGGACTTTGAACGCAAGAACTGGGAGGGAATTAAGGAGAAGGTGTGTGCTCACTTTTCTAAATGGAAATGGTTGCTACCACAGCTGTCATATGGGGCAGGGTTCTGGTTGCCAATAATCTGGTCGCTTCGGCTCTTTGGCATAGGCTTATTGCTTTGACACCGCCCAGGAGCCTGGTGGAGGAGGTTCAGAAGATCATCGTGGATTTCTTTTGGTCTGGTCGACATTGGGTCCGTGTGGCTGTTCTCTACCTGCCTGTTGCCGAGGGAGGACAGGGCCTGGTGGACATACAGTCCAAGATCGCCTGTTTTAGGCTTCAGACTGCACAACGGCTCCTTTACAGATGTGGCCCCTGCTGGATGGTCACTGCAAAACTGCTCCTAAGGAGAGTTGGCTGCTTGGGCTATGATAAGCAGCTTTTCCTTGTGAAGTCCAGGGAGGTGGACCTTACTGGACTTTCTGCTTTCTACACATCTGTCTTACATGCATGACAAGTCTTCACCGTAGCCCGCATTCCTGAGGAGACACCAGGCATGTGGCTATTCGAGGAACCATTGTTTTTCAATCAATTCATGGACACTCAAGTGCTGCAAACTTGTTTACGAGAGGCATGCTGTACCAAGTTTGGTCATCTTATGAAGATGTCAACCAAATCGATGGAAACGCTGAGGCGGAGTGCCAACATTACATCTGTCAGGCTGCTGCAGAGGGTGGTGGGGAAAGTGTGCACCGCCCTGCCACAACCGCTCCGAGCGTTTGCGGAAAACCGTACTCTTTCCATTCAATGGGATGACGACACTGTGTCCAACTTTCCTGCCCTTTCCATAAGTCCAGCTGTGGGGGAGTGGCAGGGGGGAGAGGATCACCTGCTGGCCTTCAGAAATCCTCTTCTGGGCAAGTTCCAGTTTGTGAGGATGAAGACGGTGTATCACATCTGTGTGAAAGTTCTGAATCTGCGCTCTCTGATGGACGTGAAGGAGTCGAAGTGGGCGGGGTTTTTGGGGCCACAGGTCTCCCCAAAAGGCAGCTGGCAGTGCATGTACAAGCTCCCTATTGAGAAACGGACGGCAGATTTCCACTGGAGGATTGTTCATGGGGCAATAGCTACGAATAAATACAGGGCACACCTGGATCCAACTGTGGGGGAGGAATGTTTGTTTTGCTCCCAAGTTGAGACCCTGGAGCATTTGTTTGTTCAATGTTTTCGTTTACCTGGGCTTTTTGATCTTTTGAAAGTGTGGTTTCAGGCTTTGGGTGAATGTTTCTCTTTCGGTCTGTTCATTTATGGTCCAAAGTATAAAGTGGCAAAGAAGTTTGCGCACACTTTGATGAACTTCCTATCTGGTACTGCTAAACTTGCCATCTGGCTGACAAGAAAAAATCGGGCTACCAATAATGGCAATATGGTTCCTGTGTCTGCTTTCAAGGCCTTGTTGAAAGTCAAACTCCAGGTGGAGTTCTCTTACTATCAAATGGTGGACAATTTGGAGGCATTCACCAATAGATGGGCTGTGGGGAATGTTTTGTGTTCTGTGGGAGAGGGGGATGAGTTATGTTTGCACTTTTGAGATGTGACACACTTGGGGGCATGATATTGGTGTTCTTACATTTTTGAATTGTAGAATAAAGCCATTTTTTTAAAACTCAAAATTCTTCTTCTTCTTCTTCTTCTTCTTCTTCTTCTTCTTAGGAGGGTGAAAATAGGTTACTCCATGGTTTTTTTGGACTTTTTTTTAGATTTTCTATCACTGCCCCCATATTCAGTTTTTGGTTTTTTGGGTGGAGGATGGCGACCTTGGGAATGCCACTTCCACCTATCCGCCAGCGGGTGCGGATAGTTCCCCCGGACAGCAGTGTTACTGTGGAGGAGGTCCTTCTGGCTGTGGGTGAGCAGGTGGGCCATGATGCGATCTACTTTGCGTCCCGAATGAATAGAGCTGTAGTTGTGTTTCTAGCTGCTGAGGAGGATGTCCACGCTCTGATTGCGAGCGGTGTTTTCATCGGGGAAACGTATGTGCAGGTGTCCCCCTTATCTGTCCCATCAATCCGTATCACCGTCTCAGGTGTTCCACCATTCATCACTGACGAGCAGTTGGCCACGGAGCTCCGCAGATTTGGGAAGTTTGCGGGCCCGTTTAGAACTGTGAGTTTGGGATGCAAGGACACCAAGTTAAAACATGTGAGATCACTCAGGCAACAGGTGTTCATGTTTCTAGATTCGCCCACTCAAACTCTGGAAGTGTCCTTCTGGGTCAAACACGAGGACGGCTCCTATATGGTGTATGCAAGCTCAGGACAGATGAAGTGTTTTGAATGTGGAGACGTGGGCCATAAACGGTTCGCTTGCCCGCACAGGCAGCGGGCGGGAGGCTCTGATGGAGCCGCGGCTGGAGCCGGCGGTGCGGCTTCCGCTCACGCCGCTGCTGCGGACGGTGTTGCGGGGGCTTCCGCCGCGGCTGAGCCCGGCGGGAGCGAAGAGCCCGGCGGCGCAGCCTCCGCCCCCGCCGCTGCTGCAGCCGACGTTGCGGGGCCTTCCGCCGGTCCTGCTCTGAGCAGCTGGGAGCGTCGCTGGTGATGGCGCCCAAACAGTCACTGACGGTGCGTCAGAATCTCGCTGTGTGACATCAGCGGCTGTGCTTCCGGAGGCTGCTGCTTCTTCAGAGCAGCAGACGGAACAATGCCGGTCAGCTGCTGGAGGTGCCGTCCAGGAAAATGTGGCTAATGATGAATCAGCTGGGCCAGCTGAAATGCCAGCTGAATCCAACAGTCAGCTGAGTTGTGCTGACGAGGAAATGGATTCTGATTCTGACACTGTCTGCTAAAACTGAGTCTATTGGGGCAACTTGCAGTACAAATATGGGTTTGTATTCATTGGAAGAAATAAATGCTTTTCTGGGTGAAACCTATAATAACAGAGCCGTTAAAGTCACTGATTACTTCAGTGACACTGATAAATTCATTAGGTCTGTTAATATGCTAAAAAGGCAGGTTGGTCTTGACCTCCTGGATGAAAGAAAACATTTTCGCCTCAAGAAGCTCCTCACAGCCCTGCATAAATCAGCAGGGGGACAAAAGGTCAAGCACGCGAAGATGGAATAACTTACATGGGCACAACACAGTGTTCCTTAGATCTATCGCCCTATGCAAAACATAAAATTAGGATCCTTAAACATCAATAGTGGGAGGGGCAATCATAAGAGGGGTTTAATTAGTGACCTGTTCAGACAAAAAAATCTCAACATTTTGTTTTTGCAGGAAACTCATACCACTTCAGCAGATGAAGTGGACTGGGGCTTGTGGTGGAAGGGCCCTTTTTCACTCAGTCACAGTACCAATCTTAGTGCAGGAGTGGCCATTTTGTTTGGGGAATCAGCACATGCAACAGTTTTATCGGTGGTGGAGATAGTGAGGGGCAGGGTGCTTCTTGTTAGGGCCGAAATAGGGAATTCCGTGTTTTGCCTGGTCAACGTTTACACTCCATACCACAGTTCTGAAAGGGTTGTCTTTTTTAATACACTGACAAATGAATTGCAGAGCTATCACCAAGACCAACTTATTGTTGCTGGTGATTTCAACTGTACCTTGGACTTCACTCTGGATTGTACTAATGCACAGCCCCATCAGCAGTCTTCTCGACTCTTAAAAAATCTCACTGTACAGTTCGACTTATTGAACACGTGGAGGTCTAAACATGCAAACGCTAAACAGTATACCTGGGTCCGAGTCACTGACGGTGTTGTCAGTGCTGCTAGATTAGACAGGATATATGTTTCTCACACCTTTGGCCCCAGAATCCTCCACAGTAACATAAGTCCCATCGGTTTCACGGATCATCACCTGGCCACTGCGGTGTTAATTACCTCACCAGGGGAAGGGACTAAATCTTACTGGCACTTCAATAACAAGCTCCTTCAGGACAACACCTTTTGTCAATATTTTGTGTGTTTCTGGGGACACTGGAGGACCACAAAGGCTTGTTTTAGTTCCCTGGAACAGTGGTGGGAGGTTGGCAAGGTGCAAATTTTTTGTCAACAGTACACTGCAAACTCCACTTCCATCATCAAGGCCAAGGTCAGTGAACTTGAGGACACTGTCAAGAGGCTGGAGGACAGTTTAGTTACGGATCAGGATTCTACCGCAGGTCCTTTGCTGCAGGAGAAGAGATCGGCCCTGCACACATTGATGCAGGAAAGAGTGAAGGGGGCACTTGTGAGGTCACGGTTCACTCATCTGCAGGACATGGATGCCCCAACATCCTTCTTCTTCAATCTGGAGAAGTCTGCTGTGAAAAAGAAGTTGATGACTTGCTTGACGCTCCCAGACGGTCAAATGACTACAAATCCATCCGAGATGCGGTGCCATGCAGTGGATTATTATGGGGCCCTGTTTGATGCAGGACCGTGTTGCATGGAATCTCAAAACCAGCTCTTCACAGTTCTTCCAGTGCTCAGCCCGGAGGACAGGGCCTCTCTGGACTGTGCCCTGACTTTGGATGCGTTAACTGTTGCTGTTAATCAGATGGCTCTGGGACACGCACCTGGACTTGATGGTCTTTCTTCTGACTTCTTTAAGCATTTTTGGAATATTATTGGATCAGACTTCTATGACGTACTAACTGCCTGTTACAGAAAGTGAACCATACCTGTCTCCTGCCGCCGTGCAGTGCTATCTCTGTTGCCTAAGCAGGGGGACTTGGCCTTGCTGAAAAACTGGAGGCCCGTGGCTCTTCTTTGCACGGACTACAAGGTGCTTTCGAAAGCCCTGTCAAATAGACTGAACAATGTATTGGATTTGATCATAGATAGAGATCAAACATATTGTATTCCTGACCGGACCATTATGGACAATATCTTTCTCGTACGTGACGTTCTCCATCTCAGTAAATGTTATGACTTACAGTTCGGTATTATGTCTTTGGACCAAGAAAAGGCATTTGATAGGGTTGACCATTCCTATTTGTTTTCCACACTGAAGGGGTTCGGTTTTGGCGATATGTTTTTGAGGTGGGTCAATCTGTTATATACTGGAGCTGAGTGTTTGGTAAAGATGGGGGCAGGGCTGAGTCGGCCAATCCCTGTACACTGGGGAATAAGGCAGGGTTGTCCAATCTCAGGTCAACTGTACAGCTTGGCTATTGAGCCTTTGCTGTGCAGGTTGCGCACTCAGCTGGGTGGTCTGGTTCTGCCGGAGCCCTGCAGCAGTTGCCGCCCAATCGTTTTGTCTGCTTACGCAGACAACGTCAGCGTTTTCATCACATCCCACAGGGATGTACAGTGTCTGGTGGACACTTTATCTATTTATGAAAGGGCATCTTCTGCACGGGTGAATTGGGCCAAGAGTGAGGGTCTATTGGTGGGCCAGTGGTCACATCAGGACATTCCTCGGCTACCCGGAGGTCTTCAGTGGGGGAAAGCCGGTCTCAAAGTGTTGGGGGGGTTTTCTGGGCTCTGAGGAATTTGAATGCAAGAACTGGGAGGGTGTTAAGGACAAGGTGTGTGCTTGCTTTTCTAAATGGAAATGGTTGCTACCACAGCTGTCATATAGGGGAAGGGTTCTGGTTGCCAATAACCTGGTCGCTTCAGCTCTTTGGCATAGGCTTGTTGCTTTGACACCGCCCAGGAGCCTGGTGGAGGAGGTTCAGAAGATCATCGTGGATTTCTTTTGGTCTGGTAGACATTGGGTCCGTGCGGCTGTTCTCTACCTGCCTGCTGCCGAGGGAGGACAGGGCCTGGTGGACATACACTTCAAGATCGCCTGTTTTAGGCTTCAGACTGCACAACGCCTCCTTTACGGATGCGGACCCTGCTGGATGGACACTGCAAAACTGCTCCTGAGGAGAGTTGGCCGCTTGGACTATGATAAGCAGCTCTTCCTCGTGACATCTGGGGAGGTGGCCCTTACTGGACTTTCTGCTTTTTACATATCCATCTTGCATGCATGGCAAGTCTTTGCCGTAGCCCGCTTCCCTGACGAGACACCAAGCATTTGGCTGTTCGAGGAACCACTGTTTTTCAATCAATTCATCGACACTCAGGTGTTGCAGTCGGTCAGTCTGCAAACTTTTTTACGAGAGGCACGCTGTACCAAGTTTGGTCATCTTATGAAGATGTCGACCACATTGATGGAAACGCTGAGGGCGGAGTGCCAACATTACATCTGTCAGACTGCTGCAGAGGGTGGTGGGGGAAGTGTGCGTCACCCTGCCACGACAGCTCCGAGCATTTGCGGAAAACCGTACTCTTTCCACTCAATGGGATGACGACACTGTCCAACTTTCCTGCCCTTTCCATAAGTCCAGCTGTGGGGAAGTGGCAGGGGGGAGAGGATCACCTGCTGGCCTTCAGAAATCCTCGTCTGGGCAAGTTCCAGTTTGTGGGGACGAAGACGGTGTATCACATCTGTGTGAAAGTTCTGAATCTGCGCTCTCTGATGGACGTGAAGGAGTCGAAGTGGGCGGGGTTTTTGGGTCCAGAGGTCTCCTCGAAAGGCAGCTGGTGGAGCATGTACAAGCTCCCTATTGAGAAATGGATGGCAGATCTCCAGTGGAGGATTGTTCATGGGGCAATAGCGATGAATAAATACAGAGCACACCTGGATCCAACTGTGGGGGAGGAATGTTTGTTTTGCTCCCAAGTTGAGACCCTGGAGCATTTGTTTGTTCAATGTTTTCGTTTATCTAGGCTTTTTGATCTTTTGAAAGTGTGGTTTCGGGCTTAGGGTGAATGTTTCTCTTTTGGTTTGTTCATTTACGGTCCAAAGTATAAAGTGGCGAAGAAGTCTGCGCACACTTTGATGAACTTCCTATCTGGTACTGCTAAACTTGCCATCTGGCTGACAAGGAAAAATTGGGCTACCAACGCTGGCAATGTGGATCCTGTGTCTGCTTTCAAGGCCTTGTTGAAAGTCAAACTCCAGGTGGAGTTCTCTTACTATCAAATGGTGGACAATTTGGAGGCATTCACCAATAGATGGGCTGTGGGGAATGTTTTGTGTTCTGTGGGAGAGGGGGATGAGTTATGTTTGCACTTTTGAGATGTGACACACTTGGGGGCATGATATTGGTGTTTCTTACTTTTCTGAATTGTACAATACAGCCACTTTTTAAAACTCAAAAACTCTTCTTCTTAAGATAAGATAAGATAAGATAAGATAAGATAAGATAAGCCTTTATTAGTCCCACAATGGGGAAATTCCAGGATTGCAACAGCACAGGGATAGCAACACTCAGAGCAATAATTAAGAAGATAAGACAAACAATAATAATAATAATAATAATAATAATAATAAGAGCGGTGAATATACATATGTACACATAAATATATAAATATATATACACAGTGCGGAGCATTGTAGCAAGATGAAATAAACAGCATAACCGTCTACTTAGTTATCCTATATAGTATGAATATGTACCCATACATATTGGCACCCTCCGTAGTGACTGATATTGTCCTAGTTGTATACTGGAGGGGACCATTTGTGTAAGTCTGTTCCATCTTTTGCATCCAATACTATTAGGTCGTCACGTTTTTTTGCTATCTCTGCGAGCAGCCCTGCTGAGGTTATACAGTCTGACAGCCGTAGGTAGGAAGGACCTGCGAAACCTCTAGGTTGTGCACCTAGGATGACGTAGTCTACTGCTAAATGAGCTCCTCAGTGCGTTCAGTATGTCCTGCATAGGGTGGGACTCGGACTACAGCAGAGATGACAGTTTAGCCACCATCCTTCTCTCTCCCATCTCCTCCACTGGGTCAAGGCGTTTCCCCAGGACAGATCTAGCTTTCTTGATCAGTTTGTTCAGTCTCTTCCTATCGGCTGCTGTAATGCCGTTGCCCCAGCAGACCACTCCAAAAGTGATGGCACCATCGTGTCGTAGAATGTCTTCAGCAGCGCCCCTTGTACACCAAAAGACCTGAGCCTCCTCAGCAGAAACAGCCTTCGCTGTCCCTTCTTGTAGAGTGTGTTGGTATTGTGTGACCAGTCTAGTTTATTGTTCAGATGAACACCCAGGTACTTGTAGGATGTCACCATCTCAATGTTTGTTCCCTGTATGTTTACTGGTGCTGTGAGGGGTTGTCCTTGCCTGCAGCAGTCCACCACCAGCTCCTTAGTTTTCCTCGCGTTGATCTGGAGGCAGTTCCGATGGCACCAGTCCACGAAGTCCTGGATAAGTCCTCTGTACTCAGCTTCATCTCCGTTGGAGACGAGGCTGACGATCGCAGAGTTGTCACAGAACTTCTGTAGATGGCAGCGTGTTGTGTTGTGTGAGAATTCCGCAGTATAAAGGGTGAACAGGAAGGGAGCCAAAACCGTTCCCTGGGGGGCCCCGTGTTACCGATGATCGTGTCGGACACGCAATCTCGGGTTCTCACAAACTGTGGCCGGTTAGTGAGGTAGTCCAGGATCCATGATGACAGGTGCCGGTCCACCCCTGCGCACAGCAGCTTGTCCTTCATGATTATCAGTTGGATGGTGTTGAAAGCACTGGAGGAGTCAAAGAACATGATCCTCACCACATTCCCGGGCTTCTCCAGGTGGGACAGAGAATGGTGAAGGAGGAAGATCACTGCATCCTCCACCCCAGTGCCATGCTGGTAGGCGAACTGGAGTGGATCCATCGCTGGTCCCACCAGGGGGCGGATGTGAGCAAGGAGCAGTCTCTCCAGGGTCTTCATCAAGTGAGACGTCAGGGCCACTGGTCTGTAGCTGTTCATATCTTTGGGGTGGGAAGTCTTTGGTACAGGTACCATACAAGATGCTTTCCACAACTGTGGTACCCTCCCCAGCTTCAGGCTCAGGTTGAAGATGTGCTCCACAATCCCACACAGCTGGTCTGCACAGGACTTGAGGAGTGTCGTGCTGATGCCGTCCGGTCCTGAGGCCTTCCTCACCTTGATCTTCCTCAGCTCAGTCCTCACCTGGGTCTTAGTGAGGGTCAGGTTGGGGGGCAGTGTGCTAGGAGTGGGGGGGGGGGGGTGTTGGTGGAGTGGGGTGTGGACAGCAGGTCTCGATGACTTTAGAGGCAGCAGTGGTTGGTGTGCAGTCAGGGGGGGGGGGGCAGTTGGTCAAACCTATTAAAACAGGTTCAGATTGTTCGCCCACTCCCTGCCCCCCGTAGCCTGAGGGGAGGTATTCTGGAGTCCAGAGATGGTTTTAAGAATTCTTATTCTTGTTGTTATTGTTATTATTCTTATTCTTATTCTTATTATTGTTCGTATTTGTATCTTGTATACTTTATTGATCACCAGAGGGAAAATCAGGGCATCCACGGTACAGCGCCGATCCCTTCACCACACACACACACACACACACACACACACACGCACACACGCACACACACAGAGCAGAATGACCCATTTGGCTGAAAGTTTTGCATCAGTGTTGCCCATTTGTCTGTAAATATTTAAATAAAAATTATTTATTTCGTTATTTGGACATTTTTGCGTCTTGCTGTTGTTTAGTCAAAGCATGTAATATGCAGTTGATCTGGATCTGGTCATTCCGCTCCACAATGAAGCAGCAGTCGGGACTTTTGTCTACCACTGACCAGGCAGGCTGAGCGTGTCTCCCCCTGAACGTTCGTAGAGCACACGGTGGGACACTGGTGTTGGTTGGTTAATGGGAGTCTCGGCTGCTGCCTTACCCGTGTGCCAGTGATGTCACTGCAGCACCACGGGTCCCCGGCAGCCACCCCCCCACACACACACACCTCGTGTTCTGTATGGCGAATATATCCATTAGACCTATGCAACTTTATGGTATATAGCGGCTCCATACTCGTGGATGCCTGGGTTCCTGGCAGCCCCCCACCGCACCTCGTGTTCTCTGTGGCAAATATGCAACTTTATAGTATACTAGTGCACACCCGTGCATGCCTGTAGAAACCCATGCATGCCCATAAAGGGGATGCATTGGAACATAATTCTTGCCAGTTACAGGGCAGTTAGTATAGCAACACAGCACTAAGTGGCAATCACATGTGACGGCTTTTGTATGCAGCAAAACATCAAAATCACACAAATTATGCCCTGCCATCTGGGGCTGTTTGCCCTTACTTGTTACTTCTTCTCCTACCTGTCACTGTTCTGTGTTATGTTGCTTACCTGTGTCTATATATGTCTTGTAGGGAGTCATGTGCTCTGTCTATGTGCCGTCATATAGACATCATCTGGTGGGTCTTCTTCTTCATTCAGACCACTGAAGGGTCTCCTCCTGTCTCAGACGGCTGTGTTGTTCACAGTCATGCCTGCAGCGTACTGGTGAAACCTGAGTTGTTTCATGTTCACGGCATCCTTTTTGACGTGCAGTAGTTCTCCTCATTCTATTGCTGTCCATCTTGTGGGTCTTCTTCTTCTTCGTTCAGACCACTGGTTGAGGGTTAAGGAGTCCTCAAGGACGCTCTACAGTTTACAGGTGAGAATGACCAGGGAGCACACACACACACACACACACAGTAAATACTCACAGAACAAGAGCAGTCCAAGTTAGTCCAAATAAGCACAGAGAGAGCACAGTCCTTCAGTGACTTAGACTATCATACAGCGATTAATGACTGTTTGTCTAGCGCAATGACCCAGCAATGCGTGACTGGAAAAAGGCTCCTAAAGTACACGCATTGCTGGGGATGGTAGATTGGAGGCATCTGGGCGAGGCCCGGGAAATATGATCAACGGGGCTGGGAACAGCTGATGGTGATCAGTGAGGGGGATGTGGTCAAACCGGCAGAGTGTCAGCAGACACACAACTGCCGGCCCCAGAGCAGTGGCTATGGGCATGGTAGACACTGTAAATACATACTAAACATGCATACACAGCGACCCCGTGACCCACAGAGAGATCAGGACCGAGCTGGGGAAAACCAAGCCGGCTCGGTTTCTGACAGAGCCCTCCCTTTAAGGGGTGGATTCCCAGACACCCAAGGTAACATCCCAGACCTCCCCCCCCCCCCCAACAGGAACAAACAATACAAACCCAGGTGGGAGGTAGGGGGAGCAGGAAAGGTGGGAACACAACATCCCGCCCAGGGTCCACAATAGAACTCAGAACTCAGAACTCAGAAAAGATTTATTGCCAAGTACATTAACAGTAAACAACTGATAACATACGAGGGATTTGACTTGACACAGAAAACGACCTGCATTTCCGGTGACGCGGCAGCGTCTGAAAAACGCGCCTGTCATCAGATGGGTACAGGATGCATAGGGAGGAAAAGGATAACACAATAGGAAAGAGCAAAAAACCATTGATTGTCAGAATACCGGTCATATATGATCAATATTATGATTACTAGAAAAAAAGCCCTCAATGCACAGTTAGCAGACAAGAATGTACACAAGGACACAAAGAGAGCAGTGAGTGAGTGATCTTTTTCATCAGTTTTTGAGTCAGTGTGGGTGTAGTGTTGAGTGTAGGTGTTGTATCAGTTAAGAACCTCTAAGTCCAAAGGTGTGGAGGCTCGGGAGGCCGCCCCGAGTCCCAGACCCAGCGGGCAGTCCAGCAGACAGAATCTGGTGGCCTGCCGGACTGCACGGGCCATCTGGCCCAGAACCCCAGTCTCTCAGGTGGTCGACAAGCGCTGTAAAGCCACCAGGACTGGCAGGATGAAGCAGGAGGCTGTTTGACCACCGGAAGGCTCACAGGGGGGTGACCGAACCATAGAGAGGGAACCCCCACAGCGTCGGACGGAGAGGAGAAGGGAGCCATGGCGTCCTCGGGCAGACCCACAGCACCCTCAGTGGTCCTGGCTTGGGCCACAGCTGCTTCCGTGATGGACCCCAACCGGACCGGCCCCACTGCACCTGCGGTGGACCCCGACCGGGCCGGCTCCATTGCACCAGCAGTGACCTCCGACTGAGCCTCCATTGCACCGGCGGTGACCTCCGGCTGAGGTTCCGTTGCACCTACGGTGAACTCCGGCTGGAGCTTGGCTGCACCCACAGTGAACTCTGGCTGGAGCTTAGCTGCACCCGCGGTGATCTCCCCAATGGGGGAGGTCATGCTCCCCTTGACCCCTGGCGCTGACCCCTGATCCTTGGAGGCCTCTGGCGGGATCAGCTGCTCTCCGGCGACCCTGTCAGGGGGCTCTGAACCCGGAGAGGGAGAAAAAGAGACCAGGCCAGGGTCGCCGGCAGCGGCAGAGCCCGGTGAGGCGGTCCCGAGGGCTACTGGGAGCTGCCCCGGGTCCTCCTCACCATGAGTCGGGCAGTGTGACATTGACATTGAAACTATTCACATAATGGAGCACACTTGTCTGAACTCAGGCTCCACCGCTGTCCAGGACTCCGGTGATTTGGGGGGGGGGGGGGGGGTTCCTCCAGTCCGTTGGGTGCTACACCCTCGTTGACCTCCTCTGGGACCACTGGGCCCGCATCATCATGAGCTGGAGCCTCCCGGGCCTCTGGTTCCTCTCCCCTCAAGTGACCTGGATCTGGTGCCGGTGAGCTTGTGGGGGGTACATAGAAAGGGTTGGGTGAGGTCGGGTATGGGGGCACTCCATGCCCCTGGGGCAGAGCACTCAGGGGGTTGCTCACCCCAAGTCTCCTCGCCAGGAGGCAGGAAAACTTGTTCATCAAGCATAAAAGTTAAATGAGAAATAACTTGCCTGTCCTCCTGACATGAGATGTCTTCAGTGGCCTCCGAGACGTCTCCTCCCTCCAGGCATTCATCCTTGTACTGCGGCAGCGAGACCGGAGACCTCTTCTGGTGGGAGCTCATCCTCCTCTTCCTCCCGGACAGCTCGGGGACGAGATACTCCGGGATGCGAAGTGGCGCGCTGGATCTGGAGCAGGATCCTCCAAGGCCACTGGCTCCTCCGCTGTCCAACGGCTCCGATCCTGGATTGACAGACGTTCACCAGCAGATGGGGGAGACACGGAGGGGGGGTAGAGAAAGAGTCATTAGCTGCAGCTGTTGGAGGGAACCCAGCGAATTGCTGAAACTGGTTCCCTCTTCCGGGAGACAGACAAGGTTTATTATTCTTAAAACGAGTAGAAAAAGACACTTGCCTGTCCTCCCGGTCTCTGAAGTTTTCTGCTGCAGCTGGCAGGCGGTCATCCCTCTTTGTATCCATGGTGATGTGGCCATCTTCAATGGATGGTGGAGTAGCCGTATTCATGACAATGGAGGTGGTGCTCCCGAGGCGGCCCCGTCTTGCCTCGCCACAGCTGGGAGAATGATGGCAGCTGACGACGAGGAGGGCTTCTCCCGGCATTTTGACGTTGGATAATGCCATCTGCGGGGGGCTGGAGCTGGTTGGTTCAGAGCAGGAACTGGTGCCGAACTCTGGCGTGGAGCAGAATCAATGGAAACCCAGGAGCACCCTCCCTTCGGCGAGAGCTCGGTCTTCTTGGAGGACTTCCTCACCCCTCCGCCGTACTCTTGCCATAGCGCTGCCAAACGGGCCAACCTCTCAGCTCCCTTCGGATGATCCGTGAGCTGAGGGCACCACCGAGGTCCACGTTTCAGAGCACAACCTCCAGGGTGGAATACGTGCTAGCCAAGGAGATGAGCCCACCTATCTCCATGAGGGCACGGCAGCACTCCCACCCCAGACACAGAGGATAGCTGCGCAGCCCCGTCAAGTCCAACATCGCTCTCAGACTGGTGAGTTAACCTCTTGCACTCTGGTGTACCACGGGCGGGCACGTCTCTGAGTCCTAGAGCGCACGAGGGCGAAAGAGGGCGCACGAGAGCGCTGCGTCCTAGAGTGCACTGAAAAAAAAAGCTGCATTTCCGTTCTTCCACTACAGACACAGCCGCGAACAGATTAGATATGATTGACCTCTCATTCGACTAATAAGAGCCTTGAATTGGGTTTCTCAAACCTTGAAGAACCAATGACTGAAAACCTAGCAAGAAGGACCCGCCTACCAACGGCTGCGAATGCAGCGAGCCAATTGAAGCACAGAAGTTCAAAAGCTGTTTTGTGTAAGGCTGGGGGAAGAGAGACTGACTGCTGCAGCAGATGAAAAAAGGACCCGCAGGAAGAACCGCCACAGACCCAGCAGCACGGAGACCACCCACAAGTGCGACCTGTGTGACAGGGACTGCCATTCGCGTATCGGCCTGTTCAGCCACAGGCGGGGCTGTCCCAGCAGAGTAGACGTTTAGGATTCTCTTCCATGGTCATCATAGACCGACGGAGGCCGACGACGAAGGCTGGGTGACACACATGCGTTCACCAGTCTTTTTTAATTATTACTGTTATTTGTTTTGAAAAATCGTTCGCCAAAATCGCAATCATGGAAGCGCAAAACCGCAATAATGGAATTATGTTTTGACCGGGTCGCGAGACCAAAACCACGAGTCCGTAACAAGCGGACCAGCGTCGCGTTCGTCTGACAATGAGGAAGAGAAGTTCACCAGCTACGCTGCTGTTGTGAACAGGTAAGTGTTACAAGCTAAATTATTCTTTATCCCTGAAAATTGTAATCAAAAATGACTTTTGACCGATCGGTAAATTACAGCTGTGCGTCGTAGACCGCGGCGCACCGTGACCGTGGCGCAACGGGCGATGTCCATCCTCTGTAGCGGGGGGGGGGGACAACCCCCACACACACACACACAACCCTGAGTGTCACCTTTCATTAGAGCCCAAGATGAAGTTTCTATATTGAATCATTCAAAAGTTACAGACGTTTTTCCAAACTGTGCCATTTGGCACAATTTGGCACAGTTCAAAAATCCCTGGGAACAACCTGAGAACAAAGCTGTGTAATATATTCATTTTTTGTGGTATTGTTAAAAAATTTGACCTCAGCTGGATAACACTTGGTTCTACATTTCTGTTGCATTTTCCAGCCCGGATCTGAAGCTGTGTGTTATTTGCAAGCATTTGTATCCCAAAAAAACACCCAAGCGAAATTTATTTTCTTCAGGTTCACTATGTTTAGATGACTGTTACTCAGTGGCCGGAGCACTTAGAGAGATTATGACTGTTTTGCCAAAAAATTCAAAGTGTTTTCTTTTAAATGAGACCAACCCCATGAAGATGCTGCAAAGGGTTGAAGAACAACTTTTGATTTACTTTGGGCACATTATTTTTTGGCGTTTTTAGGGAAATTGACCAGAGTGCAAGGGGTTAATAATATTTGAAAGAAAAAGGGATGTGTGGGTGTAACCCGCTAAATCCTTTTCACTGGCTGGGTCATTCTGTCATAAACTCCCTGTGCGCTTCTCCATAGCACACGGAGGAAGGGTGAAAGGACGAGGATTTAAGAGCAGGGTAATGCACCACACACATTTATTAATACAACAATACTGACAAACAGTTACAGTAATGGTTCCCTCAGAAGCTTAAGGAGTCCTCAAGGACGCGCTACAGTTTACAGGTGAGAATGACCAGAGAACACACACACACACACACACACACACACACACACACACACACACACACACACACACACACAGAGTAAATACTCACAGAACAGGAGCAGTTCGAGTTAGTCCAAATAAGCACAGAGAGAGCACAGTCCTTCAGCGACTTAGACTATCATACAGCGATTAACGACTGTATGTCTAGCGCAGTGACCCAGCAATGCGTGACTGGAAAAAGGCTCCTAAAGTACAAGCATTGCTGGGGATGGTAGATTGGAGGCACCTGGGCGAGGCCCGAGAAAGATGATCAGCGGGGCTGGGAACAGCTGATGGCGATCAGTGAAGGGGGCGTGGTCAGATTGGCAGACTGGCAGCAGACACACAACTGCTGGCCCCAGAGCAGTGGCTATGGGCATGGTACACACTGGAAGTACATACTAAACATGCATACACAGCGGCCTCAAGACCCACAGAGAGATCAGGACCAAGCCGGGGAAAACCAAGCTGGCTCGGTTCCTGACAGCTTTCGATCCTGTTCAGGGAGGCCCGTGCATGCCTGTAGAAACCAAGAAACCAGAGCACTCAGAGAAAATCATCACTTTGCTTGGAATTTTACACATTTGTAGTGTAGACTGGCATTCGTCAAGGTTGCGCATTTGCCGTCATGTAGACATGGCAAGTTGTCCTATTATGCCTGAGTTCATAGGACATGCTATGATGATGAGGCAGAGATTATAGGCCATCCTATGATGTCCTAGAAATGTGCTTTTAAGTCTGTCATACCCTATGCTGGTGAAGGGTGTCCTCCTGTCTCAGACGGGTGCGATGTTTTGTTGGAACATCAGGTGTTTCATCTTCATGGCATCTTTTCTGACATGCAGCAGTTATTGTCATTCTATTGCTCTCCATCTGGTTCTTCTTCTTCTTCTTCTTCTTCTTCTTCTTCTTCTTCTTCTTCTTCTTCTTCTTCTTCTTCTTCTTCTATCAAATGGTGGACAATTTGGAGGCATTCTTCAATAGATGGACTGTAGGGAATGTTTTGTGTTCTGTGGGTCAGGGGGATGAGTTATGTTTGCACTTTTGAAATGTGACACACTTGGGCCAGTGATATTGGTCTTTTTGCATTTTTGGAATGTACAATAAAGCCTTTTTTTAAAAGTCAAAGTCTTCTTCTTCTTCTTCTTCTTCTTCTTCTTCTTCTTCTTCTTCTTCTTCTTCTTCTTCTTCTTCTTCTTCTTCTTCTTCTATCAAATGGTGGACAGATGGACTGTAGGGAACGTTTTGTGTTCTGTGGGTCAGGGGGATGAGTTATGTTTGCACTTTTGAAATGTGACACACTTGGGCCAGTGATATTGGTCTTTTTGCATTTTTGGAATGTACAATAAAGCCTTTTTTTAAAAGTCTTCTTCTTCTTCTTCTTCTTCTTCTTCTTCTTCTTCTTCTTCTTCTTCTTCTTCTTCTTCTTCTTCTTCTTCTTCTTCTTCTTCTTCTTCTTCTTCTTCTTCTTCTTCTTCTTCTTCTTCTTCTTCTTCTTCTTCTTCTACTGTTACTGTGAAGGGGGTCCTTATGGCTGTGGGTGCCCAGGTGGGCCCTGATGCGTTCCGCTATGCGTCCAGGATGAATAGAGCTGTAGTTGTGTTTCTGGCTACTGAGGAGAATGTCCACGCTCTGGTTGCGAGCGGTATTGTAATCGGGGATATGTCTGTACAGGTGTCCCCCTTATCAGTTCCATCAACGCTTATCACCGTCTCGGGTGTTCCACCTTTCATTACTGACAAGCAGTTGGCGACGGAGCTCCGCAGATTCGGGAAGTTTGCAGGCCCGTTTAGACACGTGAGTTTGGGAATCAGGGAAGCCGAGTTTAAACATGTGAGATCACTCAGGCAACAGGTGTTCATGTTTCTAGACTTGCCCACACAAACTCTGGAAGTGTCCTTCCGGGTCAAACACGGGGACGGCTACTATATGGTGTATGCAAGCTCGGGACAGATGAAGTGTTTTGAATGTGGCAACGTGGGCCATAAACGTTTCGCCTGCCCGCACAGGCGCCCGGCGGAGGGCTCTGGTGGAGCCACGGCTGAGGCTGCCGGTGCGGCTTCCGCTCGCGATGTTGCTGCGGATGGTGTTGTGGGGGCTTCCGCCGCGGCAGAGCCCGGCAGGGCCGCACAGCCTGCCAGCGAGGCCTCCGCACCCGCCGCTGCTGCGGACGACGTTGCGGGGCCTTCCGCCGCTCCTGCTCCGGAGCCTGCCGCTGTGTCTGTGGACAGTCTGCCTGTGGCGCCCGCAATGCGGCCTGCAGCTGGGGGCGTGACTGGTGATGGCGCCCAAGCAGTCAATGACGTTGACTCAGCATCGCGCTGTGTGACATCAGCGGCTGTGCTTCCGCAGCCTGCTGCCACTTCAGAGCAGCAGGCGGAACAGCACCGGTTGCCTGATATAGGCGCCGCCCCGGAACACGTGGCTGATGAAGGATCAGCTGCACCAGCTGACGTGCCAGCTGGATCTAACAGTCAGCAGAGTTGTGCTAACGAGGGAATGGAGTGTGAATCTGACGCTGTGTCTGCTAAAAATGAGTCTATTGGAGCAACTGGCAATGCCAATACGGATTTGTATTCACTAGAAGAAATAAATGCTTTCCTGGATGGAACCAATAATAATAGGGCCGTTAACGTCGCTGATTACTTCAGTGACACCGACAAATTCATTCGGTCTGTTAATGTACTGAAGAAGCAGGTCGGTGTTGACCTCCTGGGTGAAAGAAAACGCTTCCGCCTGAAGAAGCACCTCACAGCCCTGCGTAAATCAGCAGGGGGACAAAAGGCCAAGCGCGCAAAGATGGAATGATTTCCATGGCAACAGCACGGTGCTCCTCACATCGATCGCCTAATGCAGAAAATAAAATTAAGGTCCTTAAACATCAATGGTGGGAGGGGTAATCATAGGAGGGGATTCATTAGTGACCTGTTCAGACGGAAAGGTCTCAAAGTTTTGTTTTTGCAGGAAACTCATACCACTTCGGCAGATGAAGTCGACTGGGGCTTGTGGTGGAAAGGCCCATTTTCACTCAGTCACGGCACCAATCTTAGTGCAGGAGTGGCCATTTTGTTAGGGGAATCAGCAAATGCACAAGTTTTATCGGTGGCGGAGATAGTGAGGGGCAGGCTGCTTCTTGTTAGGGCCGAAATAGGTGATTCCGTGTTTTGCCTGGTAAATGTTTACACGCCAAACCACGGTGCTGAAAGGGTTGCCTTTTCCAATATACTGACTACTGAATTGCAGCACTATCACCAAGAACAACTTATTGTTGCTGGTGATTTCAACTGTACCTTGGACTTCACTGTAGATCGCACTAATGCAGAACCTCATCTGCAGTCTTCTAGAATCTTGGAAAATTTCACTGTGCAGTTCGACTTCGTGGACACGTGGAGGTCTAAAAATGCAAATGCAAGACAGTATACCTGAGTCAGGGTCACTGACGGTGTTGTCAGTGCTGCTAGATTAGACAGGATATATGTTTCTAGAACCTTTAGCCCCAGACTCCTTCACAGTAACATAAGTCCCGTAGGTTTCACGGATCATCACCTGGCTACTGCGGTGTTACTGAACTCACCAGGGAAATGGGCAAAATCTTATTGGCACTTCAATAACAAGCTCCTTCAGGACAACGCCTTTTGTCAGTATTTTGTGTGCTTCTGGGAACACTGGAGGACCACAAAGGCTCATTTTAGTTCCCTCGAACAGTGGTGGGACGTTGGCAAAGTGCAAATTCGCCTTTTTTGTCAACGGAACGCTGCAAACTCAACTGCCATCATCAAGGCCAAGGTCAGTGAACTTGAGGACGCTGTCAAGAGGCTGGAGGCCAGCTTGGTTACGGGTCAGGATTCTACCGCTGGTCCTTTGCTGCAGGAGAAGAGATCGGCCCTGCGCACATTCATGCAGGAAAGAGTGGAGGGGGCGCTAGTGAGGTCACGCTTCACTCGCCTGCAGGACATGGATGCACCAACATCCGGAGAAGTGTACTGCGAAAAAGAAGTTGATGGCTTGTTTGACACTCCCAGATGGTCGGCTGACTACGAACCCATCCGAGATGCGGCGCCATGCAATGGATTACTACGGGGCCCTGTTTGCTGCGGGACCGTGTTGCAAAGAATCTCAAACTCAGCTCTTCGAAGCCCTTCCGGTGCTCGGCCCGGAGGACAGGGCCGCTCTGGACTGTGCCCTGACTTTGGATGAGTTAACTGTGGCTGTAAATCAGATGGCTCTGGGACGCGCACCTGGACTTGATGGCCTTTCTTCAGAATTTTTTAAGCATTTTTGGAATATTATTGGATCAGACTTCTATGACGTTCTGACTGCCTGTTACCGAAAGGGAACATTACCTGTCTCCTGCCGCCGTGCAGTGCTCTCTCTGTTGCCTAAGCAAGGGGACTTGGCCCTGCTGAAAAACTGGAGGCCCGTGGCTCTTCTTTGCACGGAGTACAAGGTGATTCCTAAAGCCCTGGCAAATAGACTGAACACTGTCTTGGGTTTGATCGTAGATAAGGATCAAACATATTGTATTCCTGACCGGAACATTATGGACAATGTTTTCCTCATACGTGACATTCTCCAGCTCAGTAAATGTCATGACTTACAGTTCGAGATTGTGTCTTTGGACCAAGAAAAGGCTTTTGATAGGGTTGACCATTCCTATTTGTTTTCCACCCTGAGGGGGTTTGGTTTTGGCAATATGTTTTTGAGGTGGGTCAATCTGCTATATACTGGAGCTGAGTGTTTGGTAAAGATGGGGGCAGGCCTGAGTCGGCCAATCCCTGTACACCGGGGAATACGCCAGGGGTGTCCACTCTCGGGTCAGCTGTACAGCTTGGCTATTGAGCCTTTGCTGTGCAGGTTGCGCACTCGGCTGGGTGGTCTGGTTCTGCCGGGGCCATCAAGCTGTTGCCGCCTGATCATCTTGTCTGCTTATGCGGATGACGTTAACGTTTTCATCACTTCCCACGGGGATGTGCAGCATCTGGTGGACACTTTGTCAGTTTATGAAAGGGCATCTTCTGCACGGGTGAATTGGGCCAAGAGTGAGGGTCTATTGGTGGGCCACTGGTCGCGTCAAGGCGTCCCTCGCCTACCCGGCGGTCTTCAGTGGGGGACGGCCGGTCTCAAAGTGTTGGGGTTTTTTCTGGGTTCGGAGGCTTTTGAACGAAAGAACTGGGAGGGTGTTAAGGACAAGGTGTGTGCTTGCTTCTCTAAATGGAAATGGTTGCTACCACAGCTGTCATATAGGGGCAGAGTTCTGGTCGCAAATAATCTGGTCGCCTCGGCTCTTTGGCATAGGCTTGTGGCTTTGACACCGCCCAGGAGCCTGGTGGAGGAGATTCAGAAGATCATTGTGGACTTCTTTTGGTCTGGTCGCCACTGGGTCCGTGCGCCAGTTCTCTACCTGCCTGTGGCCGAGGGGGGACAGGGCATGGTGGACATACATTCCAAAATCGCCTGCTTCAGGCTTCGAACTGCACAATGCCTCCTTTACGGATGCGGACCCTGCTGGATGGACACTGCTAAACTGCTCCTGAGGAGAGTTGGTCGCTTGGGCTATGATAAGCAGCTCTTCCTCGTGACATCTGGGGAGGTGGACCTTACTGGACTATCTGCTTTTTACACGTCCGTCTTGCATGCATGGCGAGTCTTCACCGTGGCCCGCTTCCATGACGAGACACCGGGCATGTGGCTGTTCGAGGAACCTCTGTTTTTCAATCGATTCATCGATGCTGAGGTGCTGCAGTCTGTCAGACTGCGGACTTGTTTGTGGGAGGCACGCTGTACCAAGCTTGGTCATCTTATGAAGATGTCGACCACATCGATGGATACGCTGAGGCGGAGTGCAAAAATTACATCTGTCAGACTGCTGCAAAGGGTGGTGGGGGACGTGTGCGCCGCCCTGCCACAACCGCTTCGAGCGTTTGCGACAAACCGCACTCTTTCCAATCAATGGGATGACGACACTGTGTCCACCTTTCCTGCAATTTCCATAACTCCAGCTGTGGGGGAGTGGCAGGGAGGAGAGGATCACCTGCTGACCTTAAGATTTCCTCGCCTGGGCAAGTTCCAGTTTGTCGGGACAAGAGCGGTGTATCACATCTGTGTGAAGGTTCTGAATCTGCGCTCTCTGATGGATGTCACAGAGTCGAGGTGGGCGGGTTTTTTGGGGCCAGAGGTCTCCCCAAAAGGCAGCTGGCGGTGCATGTACAAGCTACCTATTGAGAAACGGACAGCAGATCTCCAGTGGAGGATTGTGCATGGGGCAATAGCTATGAATAAATACAGAGCACGCCTCGATCCGACTGTGGGGGGGGGGAATGTTTGTTTTGTTCCCAAGTTGAGACCCTGGAGCGTTTGTTTGTCCAATGTTTTCGTTTATCTTGACTTTTTGATATTTTGCGCGAGTGGTTTCAGGCTTTGGGTGAACGTTTCTCTTTTGGTCTGTTCATTTACGGTCCAAAGTATAAAGTGGCAAGGAAGGCTGCCCACACTTTGATGAACTTCCTATCTGGTACTGCTAAACTTGCCATCTGGCTGACGAGGAAAAATCGGGCTAGCAACGCTGGCAATGTGGATCCTGTGTCTGCTTTCAAGGTCTTGTTGAAAGTCAGACTCCAGGTGGAGTTCTCTTACTATCTAATGGTGGACAATTTGGAGGCATTCATCAATAGATGGACTGTAGGGAACGTTTTGTGCTCTGTGGGTCAGGGGGATGAATTATGTTTGCACTTTTGAGATGTGACACACTTGGGCCAGTGATATTGGTCTTTTTGCATTTTTGAAATGTACAATAAAGCCTTTTTTAAAAGTCAAAGTCTCTGGTAATGTGGATCCTGTGTCTGCTTTCAAGGTCTTGTTGAAAGTCAGACTCCAGGTGGAGTTCTCTTACTATCAAACGGTGGACAATTTGGAGGCATTCATCAATAGATGGACTGTAGGGAACGTTTTGTATTCTGTGGGTCAGGGGGATGAGTTATGTTTGCACTTTTGAGATGTGACACACTTGGGGCCGTGATATTGGTGTTTTTGCATTTTTGAATTGTACAATAAAGCCTTTTTTAAAAGTCAAAAGTCTTCTTCTTCTTCTTCTTCTTCTTCTTCTTCTTCTTCTTCTTCTTCTTCTTCTTCTTCTTCTTCTTCTTCTTCTTCTTCTTCTTCTTCTTCTTCTTCTTCTTCTTCTTCTTCTTCACCTTGGAAATGCCACCTCCATCTATCCGCCAGGGGGTGCGGATCATTCCCCCGGACAACACTGTTACTGTGAAGGGGGTCTTTATGGCTGTGCGTGCCCAGGTGGGCCCTGCTGCGATCCGCTATGCGTCCAGGATGAATAGGGCTGTAGTTGTGTTTCTGGCTACTGAGGAGGATGTCCACGCTCTGGTTGCGAGCGGTATTGTAATCGGGGACGTGTATGTACAGGTGTCCCCCTTATCAGTTCCATCAATGCTTATCACCGTCTCGGGTGTTCCACCTTTTATTACTGACGAGCAGTTGGTGGCAGAGCTCCGCAGATTCGGGAAGTTTGCGGGCCCGTTTAAACACGTCAGTTTGGGAATCAGGGAAGCCGACTTACACCATGTGAAATCCCTCAGGCGACAGGTGTTCATGTTTCTAGACTCGCCCACTCAGACTCTGGAAGTGTCTTTCAGGGTCAAACACAGGGACGGCTACTATATGGTGTATGCGAGCTCGGGACAGATGAAGTGTTTTGAATGTGGCGATGTGGGCCATAAACGTTTCGCCTGCCAGCACAGGCGCCCGGCGGGGGGCTCTGGTGGGGCCGCGGCTGGGGCGGCCGGTGCACCTTCCGCTCGCGACGCTGCTGCGGACGGCGTTGCGGGGGCTTCTGCCGCGGCGGAGCCCGGCAAGGCCGCACAGCCTGCCAGCGAGGCCTCTGCACCCGCCGCGACTGCGGACGGCGTTGCGGGGCCTTCCGCCGCTCCTGCTCCGGAGCCTGCCGCTGTGGCTGTGGACAGTGGGCCTGCGGCGCCTGCGGCACGGCCTGCAGCTGGGGCTGTGACTGGCGATGGCGCACAAGCGGTCGATGACGTTGACTCACCATCGCGCTGTGTGACATCAGCGGCTGTGCTTCCCCAGCCTGCTGCAACTTCAGAGCAGCAGGCGGAAAAACGCAGGTCGCCTGATATAGGCGCCGCCCCGGAACACGTGACTGATGAAGGATCAGCTGCACCAGCTGACGTGTCAGCTGAATCTAACAGTCAGCAGAGTTGTGCTGACGACGGAATGGAGTGTGGAACTGACGCAGAGTCTGCTAGAAATGAGTCTATTGGGGCAAATGGCAATGCCACTGCGCATTTGTATTCACTAGACGAAATAAATGCTTTCCTGGATGGGACCTATAATAATAGGGCCGTTAACGTCGCTGATTACTTCAGTGACACTGACAAATTCATTCGGTCTGTTAATGTACTGAGGAAGGAGGTTGGTGTTGACCTCCTGGATGAAAGAAAACGCTACCGCCTGAAGAAGCACCTCGCAGCCCTGCGTAAATCAGCAGGGGGACAAAAGGCCAAGCGCGCAAAGATGGAATGATTTCCATGGCAAAGCACGGTGCTCCTCACAAATATCGCCATAATGCAGAAAATACAATTAGGGACCTTAAACATCAATGGTGGCAGGGGAAATCATTAGAGGGGATTCCTTAGTGACCTGTTCAGACGGAAAGGTCTCAACATTTTGTTTTTGCAGGAAACTCATACCACTTCGGCGGATGAAGTCGACTGGGGCTTGTGGTGGAAAGGCCCATTTTCACTCAGTCACGGCACCAATCTAAGTGCAGGAGTGGGCATTTTGTTTGGGGAATCAGCAAATGCACAAATTTTATCGGTGGTGGAGATAGTGAGGGGCAGGCTGCTTCTCGTTAGTGCGCAAGTGGGGGATTCCGTGTTTTGCCTGGTTAATGTTTACGCGCCAAACCACGGCGCAGAAAGGGTTGCCTTTTTCAATACAATGACTACTGAATTGGAGCGCTATCCCCAAGAACAACTTGTTGTTGCTGGTGATTTCAACTGCACCTTGGACTTCACTGTAGATCGCACTAATGCAGAACCTCATCTGCAGTCTTCTAGATGCTTGGAAAATTTCACTGTGCAGTTCGACTTAGTGGACGCGTGGAGGTCTAAAAATGCAAATGCAAGACGGTATACCTGGGTCAGGGTCACTGACGGTGTTGTCAGTGCTGCTAGAGTAGACAGGATATATGTTTCTAGAACCTGCCTACTGGTTAGGTTCTACCGGTTACCGGTAGAACCTAGCCCCGGCCTCCTTCACAGTAACATAAGTCCCGTCGGTTTCACGGATCATCACCTGGCTACTGCGGTGTTACTGAACTCACCAGGGAAACGGGCAAAATCATATTGGCACTTCAATAATGTCTCCTACAGGACAACGCCTTTTGTCAGTATTTTGTGTGCTTCTGGGAACACTGGAGGACCACGAAAGCTCATTTTGGTTCCCTCGAACAGTGGTGGGACGTTGGCAAAGTGCAAATTCGCCTTTTTTGTCAACGGTACGCTGTGTACTCAACTGCAATCATCAACGCCAAGGTCAGTGAACTAGAGGACACTGTCAAGAGGCTGGAGGCCAGCTTGGTTACGGGTCGGGATTCTACCACTGGTCCTTTGCTGCAGGAGAAGAGATCGGCCCTGCGCACATTCATGCAGGGCAGAGTGGAGGGGGCGCTAGTGAGGTTGCGCTTCACTTGCCTGCAGGACGTGGATGCACCAACGTCCTTCTTCTTCAATTTGGAAAAGTCTACTGCGGAAAAGAAGTTGATGGCTTGCTTGACACTCCCAGATGGTCGCCTGACTATGGACCCATCCGAGATGCGCCGCCATGCAGTGGATTACTACGGGGCCCTGTTTGCTTCGGGAACGTGTTGCAAAGAATCTCAAAATCAGCTCTTCGAGGCCCTTCCGGTGCTTGGCCAGGACGACAGGGCCGCTCTGGACTGTGCCCTGACTTTGGATGAGTTGACTGTGGCTGTGAATCAGATGGCGCTGGGACGCGCGCCTGGACTAGATGGCCTTTCTTCAGAATTTTTTAAGCATTTTTGGAATGTTATTGGACCAGACTTCTATGACGTTCTGACTGCCTGTTACAGGGAAGGAACGTTACCTGTCTCCTGCCGCCGTGCAGTGCTGTCTCTGTTGCCAAAGCAGGGGAACTTGGCCCTGCTGAAAAACTGGAGGCCTGTGGCTCTTCTTTGCACGGACTACATGGTGCTTTCCAGGGCCCTGGCAAACAGACTGAACACTGTCTTGGGTTTGATTGTGGATAGGGATCAAACATATTGTTTTCCTGACCAGAACATTATGGACAATGTTTTCCTCATACGTGACGTTCTCCAGCTCAGTAAATGTCATGACTTACAGTTTGGAATTGTGTCTTTGGACCAGGAAAAGGCCTTTGATAGGGTTGACCATTCCTATTTGTTTTCTACCCTGAGGGGGTTTGGGTTTGGGAATATGTTTTTGAGGTGGGTCAATCTGCTATACACTGGAGCTGAGTGTTTGGTAAAGGTGGGGGCGGGACTGAGTCGGCCAATCCCTGTACACCGGGGAATACGCCAGGGGTGTCCACTCTCGGGTCAGCTGTACAGCTTGGCTATTGAGCCTTTGCTGTGCAGGTTGCGCGCTCGGCTGGGTGGTCTGGTTCTGCCGGGGCCATCAAGCTGTGGCCGCCCGATTGTCTTGTCTGCTTATGCGGATGACGTCGGCGTTTTCATCACCTCCAACGGGGATGTGCATCGTCTGGTGGACACTTTGACAGTTTATGAAAGGGCATCTTCTGCACGGGTTAATTGGGCCAAGAGTGAGGGTCTATTGGTGGGCCACTGGTCGCGTCAAGCCATCCCTCGCCTGCCCGGCGGCCTTCAGTGGGGGACGGCCGGTCTCAAAGTGTTGGGGGTTTTTCTGGGTATGGAGGCTTTGGAACGCAAGAACTGGGAGGGTGTTAAGGACAAGGTGTGTGCTCGCATTTCTAAATGGAAATGGTTGCTGCCACAGCTGTCATATAGGGGCAGGGTTCTGGTCGCAAATAATCTGGTTGCCTCGGCTCTCTGGCATAGGCTGGTGGCTTTGACACCGCCAAGGAGCCTCGTGGAGGAGATTCAGAAGACAATCGTGGACTTCTTTTGGTCTGGTCGCCACTGGGTACGCGCGCCAGTTCTCTACCTGCCTGTGGCCGAGGGGGGACAGGGCCTGGTGGACATACATTCCAAGATCGCCAGCTTCAGGCTTCGAACTGCACAACGACTCCTTTACAGATGCGGACCCTGCTGGATGGACACTGCTAAGCTGCTTTTGAAGAGAGTTGGTTGCTTGGGCTATGATAAGCAGCTCTTCCTCGTGACATCTGGGGAGGTGGACCTTACTGGACTATCTGCTTTTTACACGTCCGTTTTGCATGCATGGCGAGCCTTCAGTGTGGCACGCTTCCGTGACGAGGCGCCGGGCATGTGGCTGTTCGAAGAACCACTGTTTTTCAATCGATTCATCGCAGCAGAGGTGCTGCAGTCTGCCAGTCTGCAGAGTTGTTTGCGGGAGGCACGCTGTACCAAGCTGGGTCATCTTATGAGGATGTCGACCACATCGATGGATACACTGAGGCGGAGTGCAAAAATTACATCTGTCAGACTGCTGCAAAGGGTGGTGGAGGACGTGTGCGCCGCCCTGCCGCAGCCGCTTCGAGCATTTGCGACGAACCGCACTCTTTCCAGTAAATGGGATGACGACACTGCGTCCACCTTTCCTGCAATTTCCATAACTCCAGCTGTGGGGGAGTGGCAGGGAGGAGAGGATCACCTACTGACCTTCAGGATTCCTCGCCTGGGCAAGTTCCAGTTTGTCGGGACAAGGGCGGTGTATGACATCTGTGTGAAGGTTCTGAATCTGCGCTCTCTGAAGGATGTCACGGAGTCGAGGTGGGCGGGTTGTTTGGGGACAGGGGTCTCCCCAATGGGCAGCTGGCGGTGCATGTACAAGCAACCTATTGAGAAACGCACAGCAGATCTCCAGTGGAGGATTGTGCATGGGGCAATAGCCACAAATAAATACAGGGCACACCTTGATCCGACTGTGGGGGGGGAATGTTTGTTTTGTTCCCAAGTTGAGACACTCGACCATTTGTTTGTCCACTTCATTTTCGTTTATCTGGACTCTTTGAGATTTTGCGCGAGTGGTTTCGGGCTTTGGGGGAACGATTCTCTTTTGGTCTGTTCATTTACGGTCCGAAGTATAAAGTGGCAAGGAAGGCTGCCCACACTTTGATGAACTTCCTATCTGGGACTGCTAAGCTTGCCATCTGGCTGACGAGGAAAAATCGGGCAAGCAATGCTGGCAATGTGGATCCTGTGTCCGCTTTCAAGGTCTTGTTGAAAGTCAGACTCTGGGTGGAGTTCTCTTACTATCAAATGGTAGACAATCTGGAGGCGTTCATCAATAGATGGGCTGTAGGGAATGTTTTGTGTTCAGTGGGTCAGGGGGATAAATTATGTTTGCACTTTTGAGATGTGACACACTTGGACAACTGATATTGGTCTTTCTGCAATTTTGAAATGTGCAATAAAGCCTTTTTTAAAAGTCTTCTTCTTCTTCTTCTTCTTCTTCTTCTTCTTCTTCTTCTTCTTCTTCTTCTTCTTCTTCTTCTTCTTCTTCTTCGTGGAGACCACTGGTTGAGAGATAGGTGCGTCGTAATTCTAGTTCATGGTCAGGATCATGAAAATCATAGACACGTGGTCTTCATGACATCATAAAGACACATTTGTCTATGTGTCCTATGCACATAGACACATAGAAAAATCTATGTGACATAAAGACAAATCGTCCTATGATCTCTGTGGTCTATGTGACATCATAAAGACACATTTGTCGTCCTATGATACCTGAGTTCATCGGACATCCTATGATGTTCAGACAGAGATCATAGGCCGTCCTATGATGTCCTATGAAGCGTGGCAGACACACACACAAACGCAGCATTGGGGGCCCAGCGAAGGGCCTTGAGCCTGTCATCTTGTCAAAATCCTTGGGCGCTGCTGAATGAAGAGGGAGAGTGAGGGAGAGAGGAGAAAAAGAGACCAGGGAGAGAGAGAGGGAAAGAGGGAGAAGGAGAGACTGTGAAAAAGCCTTTATTGCACACTTCAAAAAATGTAAGCACACCAACATCATTCCTCCAAGTGTCACATTGGAAAAAGTGCAAACTGAAATGTCCCCCCACACACACACAACACAGAGCAGTCCCTGCAGTCCACCTATTCAAAGATCCAGTTCTGTGACAGTCAATTACAGTCAATTAAACGTCATCTACCAGTCTGTTCAAACAATATCCCAAAAATGGGTAAAACAGGCAGAGGAACGACCGCCATTCAGTCCTCCTGCCGGGCGCGCTTGACCGGCGTTCCCCCTGCTGCTTTACGCAGGGCTGTCAGGTGTTTCTTGAGGCGATAACGCTTCCTTTCATCCAGGAGGTCCAGACCAACCTGTCTTCTTAGCACATCCACAGACTCAATGAATTTATCAGTGTCACTAAGTAGTCGGCGACCCTAATGGCTTTGTTATAGGTTGCGTCCAGGAATGCATTTATTTCTTCCAGTGAATACAAACTCGTGTTTGGATTGCATTTTGCCTCAATAGACTCAGCATTAGACACAGTGTCGTTCTCAGATTCCATTTCCTCGGCAGCACAACTCAGCTGACTGCTTGGTTCTCCCGGGCCAGTGGATTTATCATGGGCCACATTTTCCTGGACCCCACCCTCAGCAGGTGACTGTCGCTGATCCATCCCCCGCCGTGTAACGGCAGCAGCCTCCAGAAGCACAGAGAGAGAGAGAGAGTTTGAGTTTTAAAAAATCCCTTTATTTGCACAATTCAAAAATGTAAGATCGCCAATATCATTCCACCAAGTGTCTAGAGAGAGAGAGAGAGAGAGAGAGAGAGAGAGAGAGTTTTGAGTTTTTAAAAAAATGCCTTTATTGCACAATTCAAAAATGTAAGATCGCCAATATCATTCCACCAAGTGTCTCACATTTCAAAAGTGCAAACATAACTCATCCCCCTCTCCCACAGAACACAAAATATTCCCTACAGTCCATCTATTGGTGAATGCCTCCAAATTGTCCACCATTTTATAGTAAGAGTACTCCACCTGGAGTCTGACTTTTAACAAGGCCTTGAAAACAAACACAGGATCCACATTGCCAGTGTTAGTTGTCCGATTTTTCCTTGTCAGCCAGATGGCAAGCTTAGCAGTACCAGATAAGAAGTTCATCAAAGTGTGCACAGACTTCTTTGACACTTTATACTTTGGCCCGTAAATAAACAAACCAAAAGAGAAACATTCACCCAAATTATGAAACCACACCTTCAGAAGATCAAAAAGGCCGGATAAATGAAAACATTGAACAAACAAATCCTCCAGGGTCTCAACTTGGGAACAAAACAAACATTCCTCCCCCACATTAGGATCCAGGTGTCCTCTGTATTTATTCGTAGCTATTGCCCCATGCACAATCCTCCACTGTAGATCTACCATCCGTTTCTCAATAGGGAGCTTGTACATGGACCGCCAGCTGCCTTTCGGGGAGAATACCGGCCCCAAGAACCCCGCCCACTTCGACTCTTTCACGCCCGTCAGCGAGCGCAGATTCAGAACCTTTACACAGACGTGATACACCGTCTTCGTCCCCACAAACTGGAACTTGCCCAGACGAGGATTTCTGAAGGCCAGCAGGTGATCCTCGCCCTCCTGCCACTCTCCCACAGCTGGACTTATGGAAAGGGCAGGAAAGGTGGACACAGTGCCCTCATCCCATTGAGTGGAAACAGTCCGGTTTTCCGCAAATGCTCTTAGCGGTCGTGGCAGGGCAGCACACACTTCCTTCACCACCCTATGCACCAGTCTGACAGATGTAATGTTGGCACTCCGCCGCAGCGTTTCTATCGATTTGGTTGACATCTTCATAAGATGACCAAGCTTGGTACAGCGTGCCTCTCTTAAACAAGTTCGCAGACTAACAGATTGCAGCACTTGAGTGTCCATGAATGGACTGAAAAACAGTGGTTCCTCGAACAGCCCCACATGCCTGGCGTCTCCTCTGGAATGCGGGGCTGCGGTGGAGACTTGCCATGCATGTAAGACAGATGTGGAGAGAGAGAGAGAAAGAGAGAGAGAGAGAGAGAGAGAGAGAGGGGGAGATAAAATCTATGTGTGACATCATAAAAACAAATCATCCTATGATCTCTGTGGTCTATGTGACATCATAAAGACGCATTTGTTGTCCTATGATGCCTGAGATCATAGGCCATCCTATGATGTCCTATGAAGCGTGGCACATAGACACACACAGAGCGATTTCTTGCTTTTATAGAGTGATATTTTGACTGAGCGGCTTCATACTCATGGATGCACACCCTTGTAAACTCAACAGCAAGCATTGTGGTGACTGACAGGTCATGATGCTGTGTTATCCAATCAGCATAGTGGTGATGCCGTGTATTGCCCAATCAGCATGGCCGTGATGCGACGTATTCTCCAATGAGCACAGAGTCAATCTGAAACCCTGCCCACACTTCTTGAAGCCAGGGGATGAAGACATAGAGCGGTCACACAGTGGTGGCTAAACTTTTATTGATAAAAATTACATATTTTGACTGAGTGACTCCATATGCTGGGATGCACACCCCCGTAGCTTCAGCAAAGCACGTTTAAAATCTTAGGTCAGTGTGATGAACGGTTTGAGAGATATCTGAGGAACACACACACACACACACAGACACACAGACAGACAGTGATGTCTTGAATTTATAGATAGATGTTTAATGAGAAAAATGTTTATGTGTTCAGTACTTATTTTCCCCGCTGTAGGTACCTAAATGTAAACTTCACTCATCTTGAGGTGTAAAGATTTGTCCCCTCTGGCCTAAAAAATTAGCCCCTACCACAGTTCCAAAACAATATAATAACCTGCCTATCCTCCATTTGCTGTTGTGCCTATATGAAAAACATCCACGGCCAGTCTTTCTTTTCTTTTTTGAGGTGAATATATTTAAACGAGGGAATGTAGTTGGGATAATAAAACACCAAATATAAATCTGAGACCCACCAGCGTATCCCCAGGTCATCATTTGTACATGTATTTACCCTTGATGAAGTGATTGCTGTTGTGGTGGTGGAAGTCTGACAACCCTCCCTCTCGCTGCCCTGCACACTTGGCTTTCCGAACTTGAGCTGATAGAAAGCAATAAAAAGACTTTCCTGTGGTTTTATCTTGCCTGATATGACAACCTTCCGCCATGTATGTAGTGACCATGGTCAGAGTTGAAATTCATGCCACTCTAAAGGTGGATTCACACTACAACATTTGGACGGACGTTTACTGGCGTTTTGGCAAACTTCTGGCTCTGCTGGCAGAGGTTAATGATTGCTGGTGTTTGTAGGCAAATGCTGGTGACAGCTGTGTACTTTGAAAATTTTCAGCTGAAAGTTTGCCGACGTTTGGAAAGACACGTTGGTGAAATTTGTGCTCAGTTTGTAAGAGTTCCTGAGCGCTGCGCAAAGTTATGCAGAGTTCACCTAAGTCAGCCTAAGTTAAAGTTGGGTTCACACTAGTGTTTGGACCGACCTTAACAGATGTTTTGAAAAATCTGAGAAATACTCAGTGCAGATCAGCTGACATCAGCTTCAGGTGACGCTCATATCATTTCAGTGTTTGTGGAGGTTTCTTGCCGCCCTGATTCTGGAGTGAACAGATCTCCCTTGGGCATACGTTTCAGTATTTATTTTCGTTTGATATTCCTATGTAGTTACTTCTTCATACCCTTTTCCCCTGTTCATTCATTCATTCATCTAAAAAAAAAAATAAAATAATGCTATCGACTCCAACACTACGTCTGCAATTAAAATGTGAATTGAATAAAAAACTATTTACTGAATCATCATATAAATAAAATGTCAGATTATATTTCGACTGTTACACCTCTCTCCATTAAAATGACATAAAATCCTGTTAAATATCATTTACTTTTTGACACGACATCAGCGCTGTTTGATTCTCACACTGGAAGTGAACCAATCCTGGAGAATGATTATGCACAGAGCAGAAAATTAAAAACAGTAAATTTCTCAAATAGATTTTTTTTTTCTTTTGGGCTGTCACATTTTTGGGAGATTACACGCTGCCTGAGTGTCCACCAAACGTATTTTTTGTCACCTGACCGCCCTGATCGTCTTTTTTTCAGCACTAGTGCGCTGCGCTCTGGAAAAAAAAAAAAGTCTGTGCCCTGTATCCTAGCAACAGATTGTCAGTCACAGATCAGCACTTTCGCTTTTCCTATGGTCAGACTTTCTACTTATTTTCAATAGCAGTCTCTAAATAACTATGGAGAGGAAACGTATTCTAGCATTGGTAGCAGCTCTGGATGCAAAATATGACTACACGCAAAGCAAGAGTCCGAGTACAGACTGTACCGGCTTCCTATGTCTTGCCCTTCCTTATTCTGATTGGCTGCTAAGAAAGGTCTGACATTGACGAGCTCAGCTGCAGTCTGAAAAGTTAAACTTTTTTTCAACTCTGAGTACCATGAGCGCCATGACCAAAAGTGGCCACCGCCGAGAGCATTTTAGCACTGAGGGCGCTCAGCACTGTAGACACTGGACTACATAGAGACTGAATAGAAAACAGTCACCCACAGCTGCAATTTCTCAATAAGGAGATTTTTTTTTTCTTTTGGCTGTCACATTTCTGGGAGATCACACACACACACACACACACACACACACACACACACACACACACACACACACACACACACACACACACACACATCCCATAGAGTAAAAAAATTAAAAAAACATGTCATACACACCATGTTATCACCAAACAAATACTGTACATTGTCCTCTTACATACACTACCGTTCATTGAAAGAAAAGCACTTTTTTTCAATGAAGATAACTTTAAACTAATCAGAAATACACTCTATACATTGCTAATGTGGTAAATGACTATTCTAGCTGCAAATGTCTGGTTTTTGGTGCAATATCTACACAGGTGTATAGAGGCCCATTTCCAGCAACTATCACTCCAGTGTTCTAATGGTACAATGTGTTTGCTCATTGCGTCAGAAGGCTAATGGATGATTAGAAAACCCTTGTGCAATCATGTTAGGTCTGCAATGCTGTAATTGCTGCAAATGGAGGATTCTTTGACGAAAGCAAAGTTTGAAGGAAAAAATTATTATTTCAAATACAAATCATTATTTCTAACCTTGTCAATGTCTTGACTATATTTTCTATTCATTTTACAACTCATGGTGGTAAATAAGTGTGACTTTTCATGGAAAACACAAAATAATTGTCTGGGTGACCCCAAACTTTTGAACGGTAGTGTATATATTATTACTTTTTTTTAATTACCCCTTCTCTCTATTTCTCTTTTGTTCCTGCATGTCTGAACTGAGTTTTGATCTAAAAACATCCATTTTCACCAGCATTTCAGTCAACGTTTGCCAAAGGGGCTTAACTTAGGCTGACTTAGGCGAACTCTCCATAACTTCGAGGAACTTTCACAAAGTGAGCACAACTTTCACCAATGTTTATTTCCAAACGTCGGCAAATTTTCAGTATGCTGAAAATTCTCAACGAATACAACTTTTGCCAGCGTTTGCCAACAAACACCAACTATCATTAACTTTTACCAACTTTTGCCAGCAGACCCAGATGTTTGCCAAAACGTCAGTAAAAGTCAAACGTTGTGGTGTGAATCCACCCAAAAAAGCAAGTCCAGGATGGCAGGAAGCCTCCACAAACGCTGATATTTATATTAGCGTCACCTGATGCTGATGTCAGCTGACCTGCTCTGAGTATTTGTTTGCTTAAGTTAACCTAAATTGGCAACTGCTACACATACGCTAGCGTAAGTTGGCAAAAGTTTGACAACGCTGAATGCAACACTGGGAAATGCTAGCAAAAGCTCATAAAAGTTTGTAAAAGTTTGTAAAAGTTGGTGTGTGCTCACTAACGTAATTTCACCAATGTTTGGCCTGATTTCACTGATTTTTCAAAATGTCAGTAAAAGTCTGTCCAAGCATTAAGGTGTGAACCCAGCTTAATCCATAGGCTGTATAAAAAAGTTAAAGGTATTAAAAAAGTGTTCTAGCAGAAATGCATAGGCAGCAATGCATTGCTTGTCTACTATCATGGATCGTAGACAGAACATCACGTGAATTTGTGACTGTTACAAATCCTCAATATTTGATTAGCGCTGCCGCTAAGAACCTAGAGTGCCTACTAGCCCCAGTGCGGTGCACATCAATAAATTTCTAAATGGAGCTGTATTTTTGGTTACAATATGTTCTTGTGCCCAGCATTGCACTTTGACCACAAGTGTGTCCAGTAGTGTGCAGAAAATTGTTGTGTTGTAGTGAACACTGTACAGTGTTAACTCGGGGAACTTGGCGTCACCGCTCTGGAAGAGCTGTGCATCCTTGACTGAGGGACAGCAGCCCAGCTATGTGTTGTAAGTTACCCATCACAAAGCATTCTCACAGCTGCAACAGGTTCCTTCTTGCACCTGACTCTCCACATTTGCTCACCCATAGTGTGTTAAATATAGTCTGCAGGAGATTTAGCTTGCCCTCCTGGTACGCTTGGTGTTCAGGAAATGACAGGAAATCCCTCAGATGTGTTCTTTACCTCAATCAGTATGCAGAACGAACACACACACACACACACACACACACACACAGAGAGAAAATGTCCCCTGCAGTGGGTCAAATGTAAGGTTATGTATAGTATGTAACCATTATTCCCCAAAGGAAGAATGCTCCATGAATAGAGTCCACTTAGCAGAGTCTGACGTTATTCAAACGCCAACATGTTGTCGCCCCCACAGGATCTGCTGCACATCTGACATGGCAGACCCCTCAGAGTTCCACTTCACTCCTTCATTTTGGGTGCAGGCTTCCAGTCTCAGTTCCTTTGGCCGCCCGGAGCGTGAATGGGTATCCTATAATCTTGTTGCATTGAATGAACCAGAGTTTAGGGGAATGTAAGGTTATGTAAGGTTAGGTGTGTTGCTCTAAGTTATGAACTTAGAACAACACACCTTGGTGGAGCTCGAAGAAGAGCACCAGGGAACTAAGGGGCGGGGGGGGGGGGTGACATGATGATGGGAGGAAGAGTACCCACCCACTCCACCAAGAGGTGTAACTTTTCAGCAGTGTGCACACTCATATGCACTTCCCACACTCCTGTTGCATTGAGTTCCCCTGGTTGGGGGAACAGTAGTTATATTCATAACCTTATATTTTTTTCCACTTTGCTATAATCATAGTTATATTTCCCACAGCTGTGACGTTAGTAACAGAAGACGTTTTTCCTCTTATTGTATATGGCATCCTTTAGTACTTGATATTGGTCCCAAATGCTTCAGTTCATGTCCCGGCCCATTGTATTGTTATTGCTCCATTTAGTGCTCGAGGGTGTGAGAACCAAAAAGCTGAGGTCAAGACTTCTAAGAAACTGTGCATTTCATAAGGTTAGATTAGTTGCCAGTGTTGTGAGTTGTAAAGCTCCTTCTACCATGCATTTTATTGCTCTATGTTAAATGTTGAAATGATAAAAATTTGAACATTTTTCCTGTTCCAAGTCCAAATTCAAAAAGCATGTTCACATTGTTCACTCAGAATTACTGTATTGATCATTTGATTGATAGCAGTAATTGTTCAAAGAGTCATTTTTCTGCTGCCCATTTGGGCAAAACAAAAGTCTAAATCAAAATATATTTGATGTAGAGGAGTCATACAAGGCCGATACACCTGCTGTCCACCGCATGAGCTGATTGCAAAGGGAGTGACTCATTTCCTCTCTAGCCAGTTACAATATGACCGTGACAGTGTGCTGAAATTATTGATCAAAGGGACCTGGCAACCCCAGCTGCTCTGAAATAAAAACGAAATCAATGGTTATTTATCCCACTGCACCACATGCACACCAATAAGTACATTTTTTTTTCACAAAACTCAGGGCTCCACACCTGCTTCCTTTCATCTGAATACATGTTTAAGTAAAGAGGTATTCAATTTAATAACTATGTTAAAAATTCCGTTTGCTTGACAGCCTGTACATTATGCAAATATTCATGTTTTCTTATGAGAAACAGATTTATGTCATTGGAACACTATTTTGACAGATTTATATTATTATTCCTTTTACTAAGTCAATAAAAATTCCCTCTGCTTTCAGCATTTCTACTTTACTTTCTGTGCTCACAAATTTCTTCCATTCATTCAGTCTCTTTCTTTGGTTACACTAGCAGAAAGTTTATTTTGTACTTTCTGTATGTTCTAAATTTAATCAAAATAGTATAGGCTTCTTTGTATTTTCTTCATCCCTATAGATGCAGATAAGAAGTTAAGGACTTCTTGAGTCTGACAATCAATTCAATTTGCCTCTCCTCCCCATTTTCATTGTCTGTTTTTCTTTCTTTTTTTTGTTATTGCTTTTTGTTTCTTCTAGCACACCCGGTGATAAGTTTATCTTTTAAATAGGTCTAGAGTAAATTCTTATTCTTGCAAAATTGCACAATGCAAAACAGAAATAAAAACATAAATATGCAACATGGTATAACTGTCAGTACTGTCTTCATATACATAGAGCAAAAAGTCAGTTCATGTTGACTTTGACAGAGCACTGACACAGAACAATAACAACATTAACTGCATTACATTTCCCTAAAACCTATATGTGAATATACAGCACATACACACAGAGAAACACTTGAGAGATGGGCACTGTCTGATAATTAGCAATAGGTATCATTCGACTTCTTTTATCAAGGAGTTTATTGAATTTCTGTCTTTCCCTTATTAGGACGGGGGATTGAAACAGGCTCAGATTTCAAGGCTGAAACAGTTGCCGTGATTGTCTCTCCCACTTAATAAGAGCTTTACTCCCCCTTGTTTCTCTTTAAATGAATCTTCTCCTTCTGCAAGACAAGAGGGGTCTGAATACTAAAGCTGAGATGAAACGGGATCATTAAAATCTGCCTTGCCCACCTAATGAATAATACCAACTACAATTTTAAGTTCATTCTGCTTTGGATTAACCAACAGATAATTAGAAATTCAATTTTTAAAATGAGTTTTTAGAACTACATGTAAAACTGAGTCAAGAATTTGGTTGATTTTCCTGCAGAATGAAGAAGAAGAAAAGGTGAGGATGGAAAAGTTTTTAAATATCGCTTTGTGATAGTCAGTGTGTGCAGATGTGTACTTGGATGTGCATGGCCCACAGCAAATAATCTTTCTTGCTTCAAATGTCATGTGGTCATGAGACTGCAACGTGATAGGGCAACACCTTCCTCTCTCTAAAACACTCCCTGTTTTAGAGGTGTTCATACGCACGTACGCACGTGTGCGAGCGCACACACACACACACACACACACACACACATACACACACAAAGACTAAGGCACATTGGAGTCTTTTATGGTTGGTCTCACACTAACTGCACCACACATTTTTTTTCCCCTCTAAGCATAAAATATTCCTCCTTCCCAGACTCAGGAACAGTGGTGGACTTGGACTGTTTGAAGGACAAGGGTGAGAAGGTCAAATGGGCACCCACTGCACAACATTGGCTGGGCCCAGTGGTGTCTTGTTAATACGGGGTGCTCAAGCACTGTCCCCATCAAAATTGCAAGAAAAAAGCATACTACTGTATACTACACTTTACTAGTGCATCACAGTAAAGAATGGAACACCATGATTTGTAATTTAATTTAAACAACTATACCCATAATCATCAAAATAACATATTTCAGTATAACAAAATATTTCATTAGGCACATAATGAATATATGAATGTTTATCTTTCTGAATTATGTTGCAAAAAATCATTTACTTTTCCACAATTTTCAAAAAATTCTGAGATGCACTTCTAGTACTATCAATTGGATGAATAACAGGCCAGGTCCTCACCAACTACAGGGGCCAATGCTCCCCAACATTGGACAGCAGCCTCAGTCTGGCAGAGGAGCTTAACAGCTCCTTTGCTTAGTTTGAGCACACCTCCACCCCCAACAACCCCAACAACCAAAAATGTCAGTGTCTCAGTAACTTGTCATGTGCACTTGAGTGTCAATTACAGCTTGACAATGACATCTCATGCTGTTCACAAGTTGACTTAGTGTCTGCTGAGGCATGGCATTCCACTTTTCTTGAAGGGTGGCCCTCAGGTCATTGAGGTTGTAGGATGCAGGGTAACGAGCCTCTACACGGCGACTCAGCTGATCCCATAGGTTTTCTATGGGATTCAGGTCTGGAGAAAGTGCAGGCCACTCCATTGGAGGTACCCCCACCTCCAGCAACAGTACCCTAATGATATGACCTCAATGAGCTGATGCATTGTTGTCCAGGAAGATGAAATTGGGCCTATGTTGTTCATGCAGAGGTACAATGACTGGATTAATGATGCTATTCAGGTAGTATCGGCTTGTCACTGTACCATTCACAAGGTGTAGAGCAGTTCTGTATTGACTAGACACACCTGGCCAGACTGTAACATGGTGACAACAGTGGCTGATGCATAGCGCTCTCCTTGATGTCTTCAGCATCAATAGCAGCCAACATTTCTACTCAACGTGAATCGACTTTCGTCAGAGAATAGCACTGAGGCCCACTGGTCCCTTGTCCAGCTTAAATGCTCCCTGGCCCATGCAAATGATGATGCCTATGCTTGGTGGTGTGGTCAGGTACCCTTGCAAGTCATCTAGCACGTAGGCCACTGTGTTGTAAATGGTTTTGAATGGTCTGACGTGATACTTGGGTGCCTCCCACCTTCCTTAAATATTCCTGGAGTTGAGTGGCATTCATCATCCTGTTCCACAGGGCACTGTTCACAATGAAGCGGTCATCAGTGCGGGATGTAGTCAAAAGCTTTCCACTTCTATGCCTTTCTGTGACTCTTCCAGTCTCTCTGTTGCAACCTGCTGATGACACTCTGTGACACTTTAAGCTCAATGGCCACTTCCCTCTGAGAACATCCTGTTTGAAGCCTAGCAGTGGTGAGGTACTGTTGATCAATTGTTAGGCATCGTCTTGGTCTCATGATATCAAAATGTGAACAGCATGATGAAGAGGACTGTTTAAATACCAGTTTTAATTGAACCAGAATATTTATTGGTCAATTCATGGATCAAACACCTGTTGTGAATTTTGCCATTAAGCACCTTGTTAGAGAACAGCAAGTTATGCAAAAAGTGCTGAAATATTGAACAGTTGTACATGTGCATTCAAAAGTTTAGGGAAGGTCAAATTAAGTTCACCTGTAAAGGTTATAGTACATTTTAGGTGCGTCTTGAAATTTCACCAGAAAATTGAATATCCCTAACTTTTTGTGAGTAGTGTATTAAACAGTATCTCACAAAAGTGAGTACACCCATCACATTTTTGTAAATATTTTATTATATCTTTTTATGGGACAACACTGAAGATATGACACTTTGATACAATGTAAAGTAGTCAGTGTACAGCTTGTATAACAGTGTAAATTTGCTGTCCCCTCAAAATAACTCAGCACACAGCCATTAATGTCTAAACCGCTGGCAACAAAAGTGAGTACACCCCCAAGGGAAAATGTCCAAATTATGCCCAAAGTGTCAATATTTTGTGTGGCCACCATTATTTTCCAGCACTGCCTTAACTCTCTTGGGCATGGATTTCACGAGAGCTTCAAAGGTTGCCAATGGAATCCACTTCCACTCCTCCATGATGACATCACAGAGCTGGTGCTCCTCCACCTTCCGGTTGAGGATGCCACAAACAGCGCATCCAGACAGATTCCTCGTCATAGCAGGAGACTTCAACCATGCAGATTTAAAGGCCCTCCTACCAAATCTACACCAACATGTAAGCTTTCCAACAAGAGGAGACAATTTGCTGGACATGGTGTACACAACTCACAAGAAAGCATACAGAGCCTCCCCCCTTCCCCACTTGGGTCTCTCTGATGACATCACCATCTTGTTAAGTCCGGCATGCAAACCTAGAGTGAAAACAATCAGACCAACAAAAAAGTAGGTATGTGTGTGGCCAGAGGGGGCCTCTGATGCTCTAAGACTGCTTCAGCACTACAGACTGGGACACTTTCAAGCATGCAGCCACTCACAATGGACACAAAAACCTAGAGGAGTGCACTGAGGGAGTTATAGCATGCATACTGTAGCTAAATGCATTGATGATGTCACTCATTACAAAATCATCACTGTTCATGCCAACCAAAAGCCATGGATGACAGCAGAGGTGCACAGGCTCCTGAGGGCTCAGGATGCAGCCTTCAGGGCCGGCGACACTGCAGGACTAACAGCAGCTAGGGCCAACCTGTCCTATGGCATCAAGGAGGCAAAATGACAGTACAGCAAGAAAATATCCAGCCACTTCAGCAACACCAGAGATGCACGTTCCCTCTGACGTGGCATACAGACCCTCACCAACTACGAACCTCCACCTCAGACCTGTGTGAGTGGCATTACACTGCTTAACAACCTAAATAACTTCTTCGGCCACTTTGAAGCACAAAACAACACATCAGCACAGAAGACCACGCCTTCTCCAGACAAGCAGGCCATATGTCTGGATCTGGCTAGCGTGAAAAGAACCCTCTGCAGGATCAACCCACGCAAGGCAGCTGGACCAGACAACATACCGGGTTGTGTTCTGAAGGTCTGTGCAACGGAGCTCAAGAATGTCCTGGCTGACATCTTCATCATCTCCCTGAGTCAAGCTGTTGTCCCCACATGTTTCAAAAGTGCCACCATAATACCAGTCCCAAAGAAGCCCGTCCCATCCAGCTACAACAATTACCGGCCCGTAGCACTGACCTCCATCATAATGAAATGCTTCGAGCGGCTGGTCATGCAGAACATCAAGTCCATCCGCCCTCCCTCCCATGACCCATCTCGGTTTGCATACAGGTCAAACAGATCCACAGAAGATGCCATCTCTGCTGCTCTCCATCCAGCCCATATCCACCTGGACTCAAAGAACTCCTATGTGGCAATGCTGTTCTTGGACTTCAGTTCAGCATTCAACACAATCATCTCCCAGCACCTAATAAAAAAACTGAGACACCTGGGACTCAAAGCCTCTCTCTGTAACTGGGTGTTGGACTTTCTCACAGGGAGGCCACAGAATGTGCGGGTCGGCAGCAACACCTCCAAGACCATCACACTGAGCACAGGGCCCACACAAGGGTGCGTGCACAGCTCGCTGCTCTTCACCCTGCTGACCCAAGACTGTGTACCAGCCTACACCACCAACCACATCATCAAGTTTGCGGACGACACGACGGTGGTGGGCCTCATCACCAACAATGAGGAGGTCAACAACATAAATGAGGTGAGCCAACTTGTCCAGTAGTGTAAAAACAATAATCTCTCCCCCCCCCCCCCCGTCCTGTCAGGCAGCTAGGTGAGCAGAACAGAAATCTGCTACCCTTACTGTGCCAAAATAGATTTACTTTGCCAAAAGGAGCTTTATACAATACCTATCTATGTACTGTATATTGTTATAAACTCCACTTGTAACAACTTTTAATACTTTATTTAAATTATTTTACCCATGAAGGGCCCAACAGGATGGGGAATGGGAAAAGGAAGTGTGGGGAGGGGGAAAGAAAAGGGAGAGGAACAGACAAAAAAAAAAAAAGACAAACCAACAACTAAAACAAACAGAAGACAGACTGCTTCTTCCACTGAAGAGGTCCCAACACGAGTCTGGTATCCACACCTGTTAAAGGGGAGACATTTGTTTGTGTGCATATGAAAGCGCACGCAAAATAAGTCTGTGTATGTGAGTGGTTTGTCATGAAACATACAAAAAGGGCAGCTGGTCGCAGCAACCCCCCCCCCCCCCCCGCCACCACCTTTCCCGGAAACCCAGAGCAGGCAAGGCAATGCCACCAACTCCCACATGGCACAAATGTCTGAGGCCAACAAGACCCAGGAAAGCCAGGCATCTGCCCCAGGAAGGAGGGTCAAGGAAGGAAAGGCTGCCAGGCAGCCGGTGCGGCGGGCTCATGCCCCTGGGCCCGGCAACCTCCTGCCCCCCCCAGCGTGGCCAAAGACAGCCCCCGGGCCCCAGGTACTGGGAAGCAAGCACCCCCACCCCCCGGGCCGGAGACCCTCGCACCCCCCCAAGCACTCCCACAGCGCCCCCAGCACCACCCCAGGGACCCCCATGCCCGAAGAAGCCCTTCATCCAGGGGAGTCGACATAGCCAAAAGGCACTACCCCCTCAATCCAGCACCTCCCCACTAGCAGACATACCCATTCCCACACATGCACACCCTCATACTCTCATATGCACACACATGCACATACTCACTCTGGCTTACCCTCTCCCCCACACAATCCCACACTTGCACTCCTGGACCCACCCATTCTCTCTCACTCCTGGACCCACTCAATCTCTTTTCCACTCGTCCTCAGCATCATCCACACTCACTCACGTTCACCCATACATGCACTCTCACTCACACTCCGACCTACTCACATCCATTCGTACTCTCTCCCAGAGACTCGCCCACCCTCATTCACCCTTATTACTTAAGGTGACCATGATGCAGCTGCAGCGAGCATGAACACGCACCAGTGCCCAGCAGTGGCTGGGGAGCCCGCCGGTGCAGGCCAGCAGCCACCCCCCCACACTGACCCACCCCAGGGCAGCCGCGGCCACAGAAGCAGACCACCACCCCCAGTGCCCACCCAAGCGACTGATCAGCAGACCACCGCAGGTGCACCGAGATGCTACCCAACCCGCAAAGTGCCACACAAAGCTGACCCACCATCACCATCTCCACTCATCACTCCCTCACTCTTGCTTACTCTCTTGTTCAATCTATCTCTCACTCCCTTGCTCGTATCTTTTCATTTGGCAGCACCCAGGGATTTTGACAACAATGACAGGTCCCGGGCCCCCCACTGGGCCGGGCCCCCAGGCCCCTGGCAGAAGGAAGGCAACAGGGGTGGGGGAAGACCCCTCCCCCCTCACAGAAATCATAATAGGTGTGTGTCAGTTGTATGATGTGATTGTGTGCAGGTGTGTGAACTACCATAGTGCAGTTAAAATTAGGAGGCTGGTGGATGGAGCACCACTAGCCACTGCAATAGGCAGCGGGGCTACCATCCCCCCAACCCCTCAGTGTCTAAAATGCAATTAAAATTGAGATGAGGGCAACCCCACTGCGCAGTAGAGGTATGCTCTTCACCAACACAGTGCGGCACACCCCCACCCCAAAACCCTAAAGCCTTATTCATGGTGCATTTCCCCTCTAGTCCATTTTGGTTTGCGTGTGCTTTGGACGAGCCCAGAGTGCACACGGCATTGTACATGCTGACTTTTTTTGTCTACCAGGCCATGCAGTTGACGCATGTGCACAACTGTTATTTGTAGTTTCGCTCCAGCCCTATGGGTAGCGCAAATGCGCTAACATGCCAGTTTGTTCATCAGCTATAAACACATGAGTGGCGCACATTTTTTTTTTGTAGCAACAACAATGGTGTCATTTCAAGGAAAAGGAGGAATTACCATTTTCCAGTGCTCTTGTCCACTCAAGCTGCTGCTGCTGCAAAAGGAATCATGTATGTTTATTCCCATCTTCCACTTCCTCATTGTCTTCCTCGTCTACTTTGTATTTGCATGCTGTGTGGATAGGGCCATCTTGTGAATGGAACGTTCAGTCTTGCACATGCTCTGTCAACACGCTCAGATCGTGGGCAGGCCGCATGATCACAAAATTTGGGCTGCACATGGTCGTCCGCTGTAGAGTCCTGCGTACACGAGCGGAATGGCGACAATGACGTAAATTTCATCACACGAGGTTTCCGGTTGCACGTATGCGGACAGCGGAGGTGCAGCATGAATTCAGCTTTAGTGTATCCAAGAAGATGTATGTTCCACCCAGAATTGGGGGATGGGGGAGACTGGGAGGGAGGCAGTCCAAAAGGGAACCTGTCCCCGCTTAGAAGCCAGCTTGCAGACTAGTTCAGGAGGCCACCCACTGCCCCCAAATCCCAACCCAGGGTGAGGGCCACCAGGCCAAGCAGCCCAGGACCCACCAGCTTCGCCCCCCGGTGCTCCCAGCACCACAAACATGATGGAGCAGCCACCCCCACCCCCACCCCCACACATCTTGCACACATGAACATACACAACAACAAGAGTCACAATAGTGAATAATGGGCCAGACCCATACGGCGCCCCACACACCAAGCGACACCTCCGAGCTCCCACCACAAGCCCATCAACCATCCACCCCAGACAAACACCGACAGCAGCAGGCCGCCTCGAAAACACAGCCACCCGGAGCAAACCAATGGCAATATGGCTGCCAAGCCATGCTAACACTCCCCCACAACCATCCCCGAGCACCCACACACACCCAGCGACAAAGACACCAGAGGAAGTGCGACAAAGTGCCCCGCCCCGTGACACAATGGCAGGGCAGCCGGGACAAGCAGGCCCCGAATCGCCAACCCCCAGGTCACTACATGGCCTGTCCCACCCCTGCCACCCAGCGAGGTTCCCCCACCAACACACACATCCTCCACAGCCGCACATCCACCCCCAGGTATCCGCACCCATACACACACACCCCAACCCACCCTCATGTGCACACACACACACACACACTCACCATCACACATGCCCACCTACACCCACACACAGCCCCTCATGCCCATACACAACACACAGGCACACACACCCATATCCGCACCCGCACACACATACACACACACAAACCCACTCACATCCACACTCACGTGCACCTGCATATGCACACACACTCACACACGTACACATGCACATACAAACGCTCACCCACACCCGCAAACAGAGGGGGGCAGGGAGGGCCACCCCCCAGGACGCAGGCACCAGTTCCAGAGTGCCACCAGGGCCCCGGGGAGGGCATAGCCCCACTGCGCAAGGATGCGTAGGGGCCAGCCCGCACCACCGACGCACACCCGATCCCGACCCAGAGGGGAAACGCTCCCCCCCAGCACCAGGGGCCCAGGTCCAGACCCAGTCCCACCTGGGAGGCAAGGCCAGCTGGCCCGGGGCCATGCCCCCCCAACCTACCCCACAGCCCCCCCAACCCCCCCAGGCCAGACACACAGCCACCCCGGACACAGGCCCTAGTGGGTCACAGAAACCCATAGTGATCAGGGCACAGCCAGCCGGCAGAGGCGCCAAGGAGTGCAAACCACCACCCGCCACCCCTCAGGTTATAGAATTAATAAGCGGGGACCAGAGAGAATTGAATTCAGCCAATTGGTTATTTGAGGAGGCAGACATTCTCTCCAGGCTAATATAATCTCATAGTAGGTTATTATAGTGGGTCATGCACATATTATTTCTTAATTTCCAGTTCATGAGGATAGTTTTCTTTGCGATGCATATGGCAGTGAGAACCATGTGTGACATCCTTGACTCTATATTTATTTCACTTAAATCACCTAATATGGAAAGTGTGGGTGAGGATGGGATGCAATACCCAAGCCATGCCGATAAGTCTTAACATGTCTTCTGCCAGAGCTTTCAGACTGGTGCAAAGGACCACACAGCATGCATATAACTATCCGGGATGTTGCTGGTGCAGTAGGAGCAGATATTTGTGTGACTCAGGCCCATTTTGAACATCCTTTTGTCCTGTGTAATGACTTCTATGTAGAACTTTGTACTGTATGAGTTGTAAATTTGAAAATTTAGTCATCTTAAAAGTGTTTAAACATATTTGTATCCAGAAGCTTTCATCCTTATTGATCAATAAGTCTGCCTCCCATATTGATTTTGGAAGAGATACTGACTCATCCAGTTTTGATAATAGTCCGTGTATTTTCAATATCAGTTTAGGGGAACGAAGATTTAGAAACTCTGTCACCTTAACTGGTACCTCAAAATCTGTCTGATTAAGTCATGAATCTTGCTTTTATTAAGGATTTAAGCTGTTGAATACCAATAATCTCTTCCTGAACGTGGGAAAAACCAAAGAGACTGTGGTCAACTTCAGGGGGGGACACACACAGCATCCCCCTCTGATCATCGATGGTGCAGCTGTGGAGAGGGTGAGCAGCACCAAGTTCCTGGGGGTGCACACCTCTGAGGACCTCTCCTGGTGCAACAACAAGACATCACTGGCCAAGAATGCTCAAACTTGCCTCCATTTCCTCCGCAAACTGAGGAGAGCATGAGTCCCACCCCCCATCATGTGCTCATTCTACCGGGGCACCATTAAGAGCATCATCACCAGCTGCATCACAGTGCGGTATGGAAGCTGCACCGCCTCCTGCTGGAAGACATTACAATGCACAGTGAAAGCATCCAGCAAGATCATCTATGCCCCTCTGGCCCCCCTCTCAGACACCTACCTCACCCACTTCACCGGCAGAGCCATCAACAGGCGAAACCTCACACTCCCTCTTCAGCCCCCTGCCCTCAGGGAAAAGGTACCAGAGCCTCCGGGTCTGCTCCACAAGACTGCTAAACAGCTTTGTTCACCAAGCCATCAGGACCCTGAACTCTGTCCCCCCACCCCCACCCCAGACCGTAAGACACTCACCCACACAATAACTACCTCAGCTGTTGGCACAGAAAGACTGAAACACCAACAGTAATACATCTGCTGCTGTATGTCTCTGCACTTTACTGCAACCATTTGCACAAATGCCATATCTGCTGTCTGTTATTGCAATACTGATCATGTGCAGTCCTGTCTGTTACTGTCTGCAGCTACACTACCGCATTAAACTTGCAACTGTGAGCATTACTGCTCTACTTTTCTGTATATAGGATTGCTGGGTTTCATCCTTATTTGCACTGTGGGATGCCTGGGTCTATCGTTTGTTGCCACATGCACTACGGGTAACATTACTGTACATAGAGTGCTGCTGTTTTTCCAGCCTTATTCCTTTTTTTTTTTTTTATATTGCACACACCACTGAGAGAAACGCCATTTCAATTGTCCCATACTGTATATCCTGTACGTATAGTAGTATTGACAAATTAAATCTCTGAATCTTTGAATCTTGAATCTTTGAAGTTGCTGGTGTTGACGTTTCGATGAAGAAAGAAAGAATAAAACTGTAAACGCTGGTACAACACAGCAACATACCGAGGCGAGTCCCACAGACAGGCTCCAGTGAGTTGACACTCATTGCCGCTGAGCACAGAAGCCATGCACAGCGTAGCTGAGAACATGATTGCGCCTTCATTTTATTTTAACACTATTAATGTATTGGATTGGTAAATTACATTTATTCCTTACCAATACCGATCCAGCCATTTTGCCTGGATCAAACCCAATACCAATATGGCAGATCAGATCAGCTCATCTCTAATATATATATATATATAAGCTGGATATCGAAATTGTGGCAGGCTAGTCCAGTTTACTCAGATTAAAGGAACACTTTTTAATCTGAGTAAACTGGACTAGCCTGGAACAATTTCGATATCCAGTTTATTTTTTCCCATTAAAATCTGATGTGTTTTCAAAGTGTTCCCTTTATTTTTTGAGCAGTATATATACACAGACTAGTCAGTAAGGAGCTGGGTTAATGTCACATGTTACAACCAACCAGTTGGGGCAAGGGTAAGAGTGTGCTACCTACAGGCCAGGTCGTCAGAATGTTGTCTCTATTACTTTTAATGTGAGAAACTTGTCTACTAACAAGGAAGTAATTGTTTATACAGATTAAACTGTGAGGACCACTTTTTTTTCCTGATTCCATCTATTGAACCCAAATCATACATACAGTATCTTAATCCCTAAATGAAAACTAAAATGAATTTCACCCAGACAGAGAAGTCAAGTTTGATGATTCATATGTTAGGATAATTCTGCCATGCGCAAAATTCAAATACAGTGAACTGTCTTTTGAATGAATCATTCTGCTAGCATGTGTTTTCAACCTCAAGTTTCCCGTTACAAGTATTAAGCTGTTTTGCTGTTAACACCAGTTGATATTAAGCTCTCTTTGTCCTCCAGCTGCATTACAGCAACAAGGCTAACATAAAGTGGCCAGAAAAACCCTTAATGTACACAATCCATAACCAGCATGATGACACAGGAACCATAGCTTTTTTGTATAAAATTATCTTCACCGTAATTAAAATGTGTGCTGCCTTTTCGCACATACACTCTACAAATACCACACAATTGCCCATGGCAGGCAAACAACCATTTTAGGAAATATCATGTCATCTATTAAACCTGTAATATATGGGTTTATCAAATGTTGCCAATGGGCTATAGTGCTTAAGAATTTTAGTGTGCATATAATGTGTGTATAATGAAATATTCTACTGGTAGAATCATGTAATGTTATTGTCAATTTATGGAAAGTTTTACAGTTTTCCGTTTGTGTGAAAAACCTCTAATAGGTTTAACAGCAGAAAATGGGTTAGGTAAACTAGATAGGGTTTGCATTTAGCATGATTGTCATTTGTACTTAATTATAATGCGGTGCTTTACACATCCAACCACACTATTGTGTAAATGTAAATTAGTTTGAAAGATATCATTGTCCATGTAACCTCCTTGATGACTCATTACCAGGACGGATGTAAATATTACACACGTAGGCTGCAGGGGGTCATTTCAGTAATGACTCCTCCTATTTTCAGGTGAGAGGAAGAGGTATGGAGTGAGTGAGCTTCCAGCATGATGGCTACTTAATCCCAATTTGCATACATCACACTCATGCAGCCAAACTCATGGGAGATTTGAGATTCAGTCACACCGAGGGCAACATTTCCCTCCTCACATTTTTTTTGAGCCTGAATGACAGTTGGTAATATGTGATAAAAGTCATGCGCTCATTTGGTGACACTGTGCCATTGTCTCCACTGCAGGCACGATTAAATGTTAGATGACAAGCATGTCTAAAGAGCCCACAGGCAGTAAAGACCTGCACTAGCACTACCCACTTATCCCTAAATGCTCAACCACGAATCTGACCTTTTAGAAAACCACTTCACATCCTGTACCAGATGTTACAAGCCATCAAATTGTTTCTCACTGTAATCCCCTGCCGCAGTCATGTTTTTATCATCACCTCAGTCCATTTTGCTGTCTGCACTGATATCCTTTTCTTCTTTTCCCCCGTACCTTTTTCTTTGTAAAGACACAGTCTGGCAGCTCTAAAACCACCTCAAAAACAAATGTGTATTGCCCAAAATGGTATATTGTGGCTAAAAAACTTATTACCTTAGAATTGTTTGAAAAGAGCTTTTACATCTTTCACCTACTTAAGTATGCACGGATCAATGAATATTCTAATTAGCTCCACCCGTACCCCCACCCACCAGGAGCGTATGCTGCAAGGCCAGCCTTCCCCTCTCCTCTCAGAGGAGAGGGGAGGGCTCCTCTCTGACCTGAGAACACAGAAGACTGCTTTGCTAAACAACAGCCAACTTGCCTCCCTCCTCTGGAGGGAGCGGGGGGTTTAATGTCTCCTTCTCCATCCTCCCTGGTGGGGATGGAATGGAGGATCCGGAGGATTTTGTGTCCCCCTGAAAAACGCCAGGTAGCGGTCTTGGTGCCTTCATCCCCTGAGAGCAGACGTCTCTCTCTGGTTCGGCCTTCCAACTTTGTGCCTCCCATTCCTCCATTGGTGCCTTTGGGACCCCACATGTACGACGCGGCAGCTGGTGGACTCCGGTCTCTGAGCTGACCGCGTCCCACATGGGCTACTGGGTTCCGGAATAAGGTAGCCCCAGTGGTGGAAAACTACGGGCGGCTGCGGTCGGTTTCACGCTGTCCCCAGGAAGGGACACTGGCTGTCAGCGTGGTCAGTGGTAGGTAGACCTTGAGCCTCCATCCGCAGAGCTACATCAGCCCCTCCCTCTTCTCCTGGGGGAGTGAACTCAGGTCTGCAGCCATGCCCAATGCTTAGCCTGATTGGTTAATGTTATAACCTATTAGGAGCTTAACTGGAAATTCACAGCAAAAGAACACAAACTTGGGGCTTGGGACTGATTTTCCTCTTGATATATCTTGTAGTCACAAAAAAAACATGTTACAGACATGTTAACAACAGAAAAAAAAAAACTAGATTTTTGGCATAGTGTCACTTTAAGATTCAAAATGATCCAACTTAATTTTATTTTGAAGTTATGGTACACATTCCCCTAGGCAGCTTTTGATGCTAGGGCACAGGTGGGAGCCAGTAGAAGCATGAATAGAGTGTGACCACCTGAGCCACAACATATGGACATCCGTGTCTGCTACTTGACCAAACACGCGAGCAAGCTGCTCCTTATTTGGAGTGGTGGCCTAGTTGATAGAGCATCCGCCCCCACAACCGGAAGGGGGGGGTTCAAGTCCCGGCCTGGTCATACCAAAGACTAGATAAAAATGGTACTTCTAGCTTGGTATTCAGCATAGTAGAATAGAGGAAGGAGAAGTTGGGTTTTTTTGGGGGGGGGGGTTTTTGTTTTTTTTGTGACAGCGCCTTGCATGGCAGCGACCCCTCTGATTCTACATGTGATTAACATTGTAGATAGGAGAAATGTAATTCCGTTCTACTGTACATGATTGGCTGTATGGACTGAATGACAATAGAGATGGCTTCTTCTTGATCTAACTGGTAGGCAGTCTGTTTAAGAAAATTGCCCACATCCAAGATGGCTCCTGGATGGAAACATATGTTTAAATCTAAAGTGCCAAACATGTTTTCAGGAGCAATCGAGGCAAGAAAGAAAGTGTGTCATTGTTGAACTTACTTTGTTCTAAGAATCCCCAGCTTAAAGGTTCAGCACAAGTTCCCAGAAGTGATCGACTCTACGCCCATGCTTTGTACAATGTAGAGATGACCTCAACTTTATGGTAATGCAAGAGCAGGCAAAACAACATGACCGCTAGCAATTCTAGATGCAGTGCTACCAGAACACTTTGTAAGGTGTTCTACATAGACAATGGGCTTCATAAAAAGAACATGATAGTAGCTACTAGTATCTGTAAATCATGCATACTTTGTTAATACACCGCGATAGTGCTAACGAGCCACTCCAGATTCAACAAATTGCAGTATGTCCTCCAAACATGTGTAAACAGCACACCTAAATCACCTGTGTGTAAGGGAACACACGTTCATGAGAACTGAAAATTTATATAATTGACACCCCCAAAAAAGACCACATACTGGGGGCTGAAAAGTTCATAATGGTCAAATTTGACCAAATGTGGTTTATTTTTCAACCGCAGGGATCCAAGCATGGCAACACCGATGGAAGAAATGTGTGGACCGAAGGGGAGACTATGTTGAAAAATAAACCACATTTGGTCAAATTTGACCACTATGAATGTTTCAGCCTATGAACTTTTCAGCCACGCCTCGTAAAGGCCAGTCTTCCCTAGCATCTGACCAGGAGTGCCCAGGAGTTTATTCCCAAAAGTGGCTTCAGTGTCTAAGTCTTCCAGCAAAATTCAAGTTATCCTGTCTGAGATCCAAAAAATAATTTGAGACGTGTCAGCAGCAGAAATGCAAGAAACCATCAGATTAGCTGCACCTACAGCGACCAACATGTGAAGAAGTGGCCACTAAGCTGAAAGTAATGCTCTATTGTGAAACATTTTTACTGTTTTGGAAATGCACTATTTTTAACTACTATGGCATACAATACACCTAAAATGGGATTTCACATAGAAGCTGTGATCCACACTCAAACCCACTCATGTCTGTGTTGCACTGGGTGAGGATGGCATGGATGGCACACTGGGCCGTGTGCTGTGCTGAGGAGTGCACAGCGACTGTCCCATCTATGTGCACTGTACTGAAACTCTTAACGTTTCTGAACATTATGACACAGTTTGGGCTTAAAATTTGCACCTGTAAAAAAAAAAAAAAGTTAAATTTCACAAAAGTTGTTAAATGGCCCTGGCCATTGTGATGCCCAGGGCGAGATTAGGGTACAGCACCCCTCATGTGTGAGCATGCATGCACACACACACAAACCCAAAACATTATACCCTCTCAGGTCCTGAAGTCCCCGGATACCAGCAAGAGACTGGGGAACTCACATTACTGCTCATTAAAAAAATTTTTTAAAAAAATTGCATAAGCCCCTTTTAATGGAGGCTTGCCACGATTACCTGATCATTATTCAGAAACATCTGAATGATGATTGTCAGATGACTCCGACTAAATGGCCCAGCAGGCAGCGTGGTTTATTGACCATCTCACCTCAGTTCAGCAGACATTTGAATATGAAAGGCAGATAAACGGGCAGAGACAAAGAGTGGAAATTAATTAGTTGTGTCAGTTTAACTGGTGACGGATTAACTGGTGAGGGTAAACATCTTTTTCACGTAACTTCAAAATGAACGTTGTGTATTCTTAACCTGTAAAATTGCTCGTCTGGCAATTTTTCACCCAGAACACCAAAGCAGTAAATTACTTTCATACCAGTTTCGTTGCTTTGTTTTTCTCTGTAGCTGCTGTTAGATAAATTTGTGACAGCCACTGCAGATGTTGTTTGGGGCTGGGGAAAATAGGTAACCCTGCTGATGCCGTCCAAAATTATGCAAAGGTAAATAAAATATTTGACAAATGCTCATGTCATTATTATTTATGTTTGTTTCTCATACAGTTGTTACTCGGCGAGATTTACAAAATTGTTGTAGTGAAAATATAGCAAGAAGATCACAGCAGCCTATGGGCAAACCAAGATTAAAATGGGACACCGACAAGATAGCTTCATTCATATTATATTTTATTTCACAATTATATTTTACAATAAGGTCTGCACCTGTATGACTTAAATATATGCCATGGCAAAGGGAGGAGTGTGACAAAGTTAGGTTTACTTCCAACACTATGGGGAGAAGTGTTTCACATCATCACATGTCAATGTAAAATTATGGCTGGACAAAACAAATATCCTCTAGGTCAAGATGCTGTATAGCTCACACAGAAAAACATGTTTTACAAGTCAGTTAAACCAGAATAAATGTAAATTCAAGTACAACTGGTATGAATTTTATTATCTGTACTTTCTGAGGAGGCTGAATAAGTTTGCAATGTCTTCCAGGATCTTCAACAATTTCTACAGCTGCATCATCAAGAGCAACCTGACCAACTGCATCACTGCATGGTATGGCAGCACCACTGCCCTGGACCTCAAATGCCTGCAGAGAGTGGTGAAGACAGCGGAGAAGATTATTAGCACTCCACTCCCCTCTCTGCAGAGCATCTACCACTGCAGAGTCCAAAGGAGAGCTGATGTCATCCTCTGACCCCACCCACCCCCAGCACAGACTGTTCACACTTCTACCTTCAGGCCGGAGGTACAGAAGTGTGAAATGCAGGACAACCAGACTGAAAAACTCCTTCTTTCCCACTGCCATCAGACTCCTGAACAAATATCAACTCCCAAACTCCGCAACACAGCTTTGCATATAGGAACTCACACACAGGCTGCTAAATTTGCACATTGCTCACCTGTACACTATATATAGTCTCACCCGTCTGAAGTCCATATCATCTCTGCCGCTAATTATCATCTCTGCTGCTATTCATCATGTACAGTCTACTGGTACTATCGTTACAGAGAAAATAGCACCGGGTGCTAATTTGTAATTTGTAATTATACACTGCTCGTTGCACAATACTCATTTGCACACTGTACATAGGTTCATGCCATCTCAAGTTCACATCATCTCTGATATCAATATACTACTATCACTTCAGTCATCCAGTGAATTTTCAATTTCATTCCTCTTGTCTGACTGCTTTAACTGCTTTAACTGTCCAGACTGCCTAGTGTGTGTAATTAGTACTCATTAGTTTTAGTATTTAGTATTAAGGTGTGCTAAAGGAGTCCTAATTGCCTAACTGTGTGTTGGCATGTGTGTTATTAGCATCCATTAGTATTAGGATTGAGTTACTGTGTTAGTGTGTCATTACCTTATTATAATTGTTTCTGTACTGATTACCTTGGCGTTTCATTCGGAGAGCAAAGTAAGAATTTCATTGCTTAGGAAATGTAGCATTTCTTAACTGTGCACATGATAATAAAGCCTTTGAATCTTGAATCTATTTTGGCTGATTAAGGCTTTTTTATGTTAAACTTTTAGTAATCTGTGGACCAGCACCACACAAGTCGGCAACCTTTTTGCAGCAGCGGGTCAATTCTGAGTTTCTTTCTCGTTTTTTTTTACTATCTGTTTTTTTTTTTTCTTTGCCACAACTTTTCTGATCCTGTTTCCTCATATCCATCATGGACACCAAGGACACTAATATTGCCGCACTGGCATTGATATTAGCCATCTTTCTACTCATATCGCTGATGACTATTGACCCAGTGAGTGGAGGAGCCATTGTTTACAGTAGGAGTCAACTGTTAGCATTTTGCTGCTCCACGGTGCTAACTGAAAGACCCGATATCCCACGAGAAATCAGACAAAAACAACGGGGATGTCGAGGTGGAGTGATACAAGTAAGAAAAGATACAAGCCTGTTGCACCATCCATTATTATGGGAGATGTGAGTCACTGCTTAATAAGACGGATGAACTAGCAGCTGGGTCCTAGTATGAGAGCGCCTTCAGGGAGGTTAGCATCATGCTGTTTACTGAAATGTGGCTAATGGAGCTAACAACAAATGCTAACATCATACTGGAAGGTTCCCACTTAATACGGACAGATCGGACACCAGATAGCAAGAAGAGCAGAGGTGGGGGGCTGATAATGTTTGTGAATAACAGATGGTGTAATCCTGGGCACATCACAGTTAAAGAACAACACTGTAGCAAGGACAGTGAGTTGCTAGTCATTAGTGTAGGATTGGAATTTACTGTGAAGTGCGATGTGGTGACGCTGCCTTCTGGTTGCATCATCACACCACCCTATATATGGGGCGTCCGCCATTTGGGCTTCCGCTTGCCCGGACGACTCCACATGCATAACGTAGTGTGCCATTTACCATATATTTATTAAAGCTTTCGGTGTAACCTCCTCGTCCGTCTCCTTTGTGCCAGGTTTGTGGACATAACATTTGGCGACGGAGGATTAACTCATGGAGGCATATGTTACCCCACTGCGGCCTTTCCTGGAGCTCCTCGGTGAACCAACAGTGCTATGGCCTCTCTGGTTGGAAGCTTTCAATACCTACATCACAGCGTTGTGCCTGGGGGAGCTGGATACAGTGAGGACATGAGTGCTGCTTGTCTACAACTTAAGCACGGAAGGTCAGAGAGTTTTTCAAATGCTTGGTCCGACAGACTGTTATGAGGATGCTATTGAGATGCTAACTAGCTACTTTGCTAAGCCCAAAAACATGGTGAGGTGCGCGAAAACTTGCCGCCTTCCACAAAAAACTAGGCTAGCTAACCCTACACCCTATGGAGACGGCATAAACATTATGGGCCCCGAAGGTTTGTCAGGACTGCAGCATGTAGTGAAGTTAGATAGCCGGAGTGTGCCCATGATGGTAGACACTGCCACCACGCAGTCCATAGTGAGTGAGGCCATGGTTCGGAGGCTTACCCCCCGGTGCCATGATGCAGTGGAACTACCGGACTACGAGTGCTCCAGTGCCGTCAGGAACATCACATTTGGCAGTGCAGTACAGTGAAAAAGTGATTCCACCGTTCCGGTTCTAGGTGACACACTGAGGTAGAAATGCTATGGGGTGGGATTTATTCAGTGAGCTGGGTTTTACTCTCACAATTGGAGGGCAGATAGTAAGAAGCCCAGGCCCAGTTCGCCCAGGCTTCGCAGACGTGGGTGCAGCCGAAGAGCACAGTGTGGACGGCGAACGCAACGCAGAGAGTGGATACAAAGTAGATACGGCATGGACAGTGAAGACGACACGGAGAAAGGGAAGAGTCCGGGCTCGACTCCGTCCCTCACATGGCCAGAACCGAAGCTGGAGAAGAGGATGCCCGGGTTTGACGAGACTGGCGCTGACGAGGTAGTTATGAACAGCACCGACAAAGAAGCGTCCACTCTGCACTCTAAGGGTGAGAGCTGCCTGGAGGGGGGGGCCCAAGCATGCAGGGGGCCATGATGCACAGCAACAGCAGACCAACACAGATGCAGCGCACAATGGGCCACAACAGAGCACTTTGGACGGCTCAGTGGAGGAACCAGATGGCTTTAGTGCCCGCGCTTGACCGCCTGCAGTGGGAGTGACCAAGTTAGCAGGTGGAGGGTCTGTTCCAATGAGCGACACCAGGGAGGCACTGGACACCTTCAGTGCTCAGGTTGAGTGTCAGCTGGTGATGGGTGAGGGGGCCACTGTGACAATGGTTACTGCTGAACTGCCACAGAGTAACAAACGCACCATACCGAAGGAGGGCACAGAGCTGGCGAACACACAGCGGAACATCAAACCAAGTACAAGTCATGGACTGGGTTTAGGTTTGCACCGGCGGGAGGCCGGGACAACGACTGACCGGGCAGCAGCCAGCGAAACAAAGGGCACCACTGAGGATTGTGACGAAGCTGGGAGCAGCGTGTTTTTGGCTGACAGACGATGGCACACAAACAAACTGCGGTGTGTCTGGGTGGTGGCTCTAGGTGGCAGGGCTCCGGAGAAGTCGGCTGCCACAGTGTCGGACCCAGGCCCTGGTGTCATGAAGATTGGCCCTGGGGGTCCAACAGCAATGGGGAGACGGCACGAGTGCATTTCAAAGCTAAGGGAGGAGACTGCCATAAGCCTGCTCCAAAGCTCCGGGGAGGAGGCCACCATGGGGCCACTTCAAGACCCCCCAGGCAGGAATGTTCCTCCCATGGAAGACTGTAAGGAAAAAAGTAAAAACTCAAAGACTTTGTAGGTAGGAGCACGGCCGGAAAATCTAAAGTGGCATAATAAACCATTTCGCCGGACCATGTGACAGTCTACCCACTGGTCCTAGCTTCAGTTTGTTTTGTGTTCTTTATGATTTTATGTTTACTTTATTTGATGTGTTTGTTTGGGGTTTGTGTCCCAAATTTGGGTGGGTTTAATTGGATGTGTTTTCTGTTTTGTAAAGGAGGGGGAGAATGTGGGATTGGAATTTATTGTGAAGTGCGGTGTGATGACGCCACCTTCCGGTAGCGTCATCACACCACCCTATATACGGGGCGCCCGCTATTTGTGCTTTCTCTTGCCTGGACGACTCATGCATAACATGTAGTGTGCCATTAACCATATATTCATTAAAGCTGACTTCCAGTGCAACCTCCTCGTCTGTCTCATTTGTGCCAGGTTTGTGAACATTGCAGTTAGCATGTGACTGGCATACCTTCCCAGAGAGTTCTCACATGTCATCAGGATTGTTCTTTGTGTACCCCCCTCTGCGAGCACTGAGGCAGCGTGTGATGTCATCCACACAGTTACCAGCAGGGTGCAGACACAGCACCCAAATGCTCTCCAGCTCAGCTCTGGTGATTTTAACCATACTTCCCTGTCCTGCATTCTGCCCACTTTCATCCAGTATGTCACGTGCCACACCAGAGACAATAAAACACTGGATTTATTCTATGCAAACGCCAAGGAGGCTTACACCTCATCACCACTCCCCCCATTCCTTGGAAGATCTGATCACAACTTGGGTCACCTCCTGCCTGTGTACAGATCCCTGGCACATACGTAGACAACCTCCTGTTTCCCGCACAGTGAAGATATGGTCCGAGGAGGAGGATGACAATCTGAAGAACTGTTTTGAATCCACTGTGTGGGAGCAGCTCTGTGATCCATATGGTGAGGATATTAACGGCCTCACACACCATCACAGACTACATCAACTTCTGTGTGGAGAACACTGTACCCACCAAGACCATACAGTGTTTCCCAAACAACAAACCCTGGATCAACCCTGAGATAATGTCACTGCTGAAGGAAAAGAAAAGGATCTTTAGGTCGGGAAACAAGGAGGAGCTGAAGTCCGTACAGAATGAGCTAAGGAGGAAGATCAGAGAAGGGAAGGACAGCTACAGGAAGAATATGGAGGACAAGTTGAATGGTTGTCTGTCTCTCTGTGTTGGCTCTACAATGGACTGGCGATCTGTCCAGGGTGTACCCTGCCTCTCGCCCAAAGATGCTGGGATAGGTTCCAGCCCCCCCCCGGGACCCGAAAAGGATTAAGCAGAAGAAAATGAATGGATGGATGGATGAAGCTGCAGCAGAGTGATGTTAGCGGTGTCTGAAGAAGCCTCAAAACCATCTCTGGGCACCAGAATACCTCCTCCCAGGCCACGGGGGTAGGGAGTGGGTGAACAACCCAAACCTGTTTTTTAACAGGTTTCGCCAACCACCCTCTTCTCCGCCTGCCCATCAACCACTGCTGCCTCCACCTTCATCTAGTCCCACTGTCCACTGCCCTCTCCCCACCTCCCACTTGTACATCCCCCGCTGTTTTTCCCTTCACAGTCCTGTAGGGAAAATTGGTTATAAAGTCTAAAGATTATTTAATTTAGACTTAGAGGTGTGTGTGGAAAGCAGAAACTTCTATATACCGTTTACAGTTTTAATGATCAGACTCAGATTAAATGACATTACATTCAATGGACCTGTTGGTAAGGTGAAATGATCAAGTATCAAGCATCACATTCAACTTGTAACTGATTTTTGAGCAAAAGAGTGTAATCACATTTGTAGAACCAAGGAAACCTTAGTATGAATTTGTAACTGTGATAAAAAATGGAGACTAAAATAACTGTAACCAAAATATGAAGAAAATTGGATGTGAGTTTTATGAAGAAAATTATAAAAGCTAATTATATGGGAAAGAAATTCAGTTACTCTAAAAATAAAAAAAAGAATTTAATAAAAAGAGGGATACTATTTCTCTTTAATTCTATAGCTGCGATCAGGGTTATGAACTAGTTTTAAACCTGAGACAAATTATGACATACTTTAAGGTGATGGACATCGCATGACTCAGCAGATGAAACAAAGGAATCTTGCTCATGTGAACTTTTCTTGTGTTGGCTTCTAGCTGGATCCTTAGCTGAAGCTTTATTTGAACATTATACCGGAGAATATCTGCCAGCAGATATTTCTTCCCAGGGCAACAGTCAGGAACTGAGGTCCTGTGACGCTGATGAAGCTGCTGGCCGCGGAGTATGCCATGTCGACAACATGAGAATTTTTCAGCGGCATTCTCGGGTCCAAATAAATTGGAGATAGTTCAAGGTTTGATCAAAGTCACAGAATCGAAGAGACAAAAAAAAAAAAAAAAAAAAAAAGCCAAGCCACGAAATCCGAGTTCTTCAGATATCATGGGGGTTGGCGAAAACAGCTTCCAGTGTGAGGAAAAATGATCAGTCCACTTTAAAACACGATGAGTTAAAGAAAATCAATAGAAAAAGTTTAACAGAATAAAAAAAAATTAAACTGTGAACACAGAGTTTCACTCCATATAAAAGAGAAGTTTGAGCTCAAAACAGAAGAAAAAGTACTTTTCCCAGATGTTTAAAGGAAAAAGAATTCAAGTCAGGACACAGACTTAGACAAAACTTTCACAAAGAACAACTCCCTGAACTAGGGTGTTCCTCATTTATACTGAGTAAGTTTTCAGGGGAAAAACTTAACTGACATGAAAGGGAACCAATTGTCTCCCATTGCGGGAGAATTGAATGAACTCTGGTCCAATAAAAAAACAGTCTTTTGTCTGTAACCAACCAATAGAATGAAAGGGGGCATTGCCCAACAAAGACTGGCTGATGATTGGCTGAGCCAGTCCGATAACTTGAGTAAGCTTTCCCAGTAGGATGAAACACATCTTGATTACAATGAAAATTCACTTATATATAAAATCTAAGCTAACTTCAGTGATTCATTACTAACTTTCATAAATGTGTCCTTCTATAATTAACATACATGAGAATAAGGCTCATTTAAGCATTTCCAAACATGCCACACATTAAAAATCATTCATTCATTCATCTTCTTCCGCTTAATCCTTTTCGGGTCGTGGGGGGGCTGGAGCCTATCCCAGCATCTTTTGGGCAAGAGGCAGGGTACACCCTGGACAGATCGCCAGTCCATCGCAGGGCCAACACAGAGAGACAGACAACCATTCACTCTCACAGTCATACCTAAGGACAATTTAGAATCCCCAGTTTGATGCCAATTAACCTAACTTGCATGTTTTTGGCATGTGGGAGGAAACCGGAGAAATCCCGGAGTAACCCACGCAGACACAGGGAGAACATGCAAACTCCACACAGATCACTGTTGGTCGGGGGCTGGGATCGAACCCAAGATCCCCCGGCCAAGGGTGAGTTGCTGTGCTGCTGCAGTGCTAACCACTCGGCCACCGCACCGCCCACACAATGATTAAAGAAACATTTCAAACCTATCATTGTGCAACAAAGAGGAGGTCATCTTCAGTAGTGTTCTGAGCAGTATTTCCTGGAAAAATATCAAAGTCTTGAGGAGAGAGGATTATTTCAGGCAGATAAAACAAAAATCCCAATGTTGATTAGAGCCAACATTTTCCTCAGTTGAATCAAAGGGAGTAATGTTGAGCTGTGGATAATTCCTAGAGACCGGTGGGATTCGTTCAATATATCTCAAATGTCTCAAGCAGTACTTGAAGCATAAAATTGCCTGTTTGGGGAAGAAGTTCTGAGATTTTTGATTGCAAACTAATCCGTTCCTGGCACGAAATAAGATCCTTATTGTTCCTTTTACCACGGAATGTGTTTTCAAACTGTGGTTCTTAGGTGAAGGAAACAATTCTTGACCAGACTTGGGTGAAACAGTTTCTTTAAGGTGAAGAGTGATTTTATAGATTGGAGCCTAAGGGATTGATGCTACAGTCCCAACATCCCCCTCCCAGCACACAGCCCCCCTGCTGCAGCCTGACTCTCACAAAGACCCAGTGAGAGCTGAGCTGAAGAAGACCAAGGCGAGGAAGGCTGCAGGTCCGGACAGCATCAGCTAGAGGCTCCCCAACCCTGTGCAGACCAGTTGTGCGGGATTGTGGAGCACATCTTCAGTCTAAGCCTGAAGCTGGGGAGGGTATCATGGCTGTGGAAAACATCCTGTGTAGTACCCATACCGAAGACTCCACACCCCAAGGACCTGAATAGCTGCAGACCAGTGGCCCTCACATCACACCTAATAAAGACCCTGGAGAGGCTGCTCCTCGCCCACCCCCGCCCCCTGGTGGGACCAGCAATGGATCCACTTCAGTTTGCCTACCAGCATGGCATTGGGGTGGAGGATGCAATGATCTTCCTCCTACATCGTTCCCTGACCCACCTGGAGAAGCCTGGGAGCTCTGTGAGGATCACTTTCTTTGAGTTCTCCAGTGCTTTCAACACCATCCAACCAGTGATCCTGAGGGACAAGCTGCTGTGTGCAGGGGTGGACAGTACCTGTCATTGTGGATCCTGGACTACCTCACAGAGCGACCACAGTTTGTGAGAACCCAGGTCTGTGTGTCTGACACCATCATCTGCAGTATGGGGGCCCACCAGGGAACAGTTCCGGCTCCCTTCCTCTTCACCCTCTACAATGCTGACTTTTCACAAAACACACCACACTGCCATCTACAGAAGTTCTCTGATGATTGTGGGATCATTGGCCTCATCTCTGATGGGGATGATGTGGAGTACAGAGGACTTATTCAGGACTTTATGAACTGGTGCCTGTCTTTTGAAGACCTTCTACAGTTCCGTGGTGGCATCAGCCATCATATTTGGAGTGGTCTGCTGGGGTAGCGGCATCATGGCAGCCAACAGGAAGAGACTGAACAGGCTGATCAAAAAAGCTAGCTCTATTTTGGGGCGATGCCTCTACCCAGATTTAGGTATAGATATAGGTAGAGATAGGCAAGAGAAGGATGGTGGCTAAGCTGTCATCTCTGCTGGAGTCTGAGTCCCACCCCATGCGGGACATGCTGAACGCACTGAGGAGCTCATTTATCGGTAGGCTGTGCCATCCTAGGTGCACAATGGAGAGGTTCCGCAGGTCCTTCCTACCTACGGCTGTTAGACTTTATAACCTAACCAGTGCTGCTCATAGAGGCCATATTAAACGTCACATCTTTGCACAACAGAGATCGTCCCATCCAATACACAACTAAGACAATTACAATTATTATTGAGGGTGGCAACAACACTTTTGATTCAAATGCAAAATATACTGTCTGAATACATGTTTATATTCTGCTGTAGCAATATTTAATAGAATATAGTGTAATAAGGTACAGGAATTATCTATTTTATTTAGAAGTGGGTGTGCATGGGGCCTGAGGGTTAAACAGTCACCACAACACTCACTGTATAAGAGAGAAAAGCACTCATAAATAATGGGCACCAGTTCCAAAAGAACAAATTATTAATTAATTAATTTATGTGCCTTCAATCAATTAATGAATCAGTCTCAAAAATTAGTGAGTTCTTTCCTGCCATGACCCTGGAAAGCGTATATGCAAAGGAAAACACTTGCAACTTCTCTTGTTTACAAGTTCATTAATGAAACTAATTAAGGTTACATGACATTGCATTCAAATGATTTGTAAGCAGGTCCAAATGATCAACAGGTGTTGGAAATCACATTCATTTATAACTGATTATAGAGCATTGGTGTGACCACAATTGTGGAACCATGAGAAACAGATTTTGAATTTCCACTGTAATGCAATGGAAGGCTGAGATAACTAACAAAATCATACATAAAATTGTAACGCAATTTTATGGGGAAAAATTGACAAGCTGATTATCTAGAAAAAGTAAACATCTGAATTAACCTACAAAATTAATGGAGGTTGCTGAAAAGAAAATATGGCTTTTCTTTCAGTTTATAGCTTGTCCTACTGCTGGTGGACTAATTATACCATGAAATATTGGTCGTGTTCAATTAGAATTGGTATTTGGGACATCTTGTTTAAACCCAGCAGATAGGAAAGTGGGAGTCTCACTTACGAACACAGCCGGGTCAGCCAATTTCCAGAGGCGATCACAAACGCCAGTAAAGTGGCAAACAGGGGAAAGTGACTGCCGGTCATCTTTCCAGTCGTTCACAGCTATGAGAAGCGTAGACTCGGCTGGGGGCTTCCCAGAGCATGTGGCGTGTAGCCAGCAGCAGGATGAATGGGGGCTCCAGGAGTAGCCGTGACATCTTTTGGAAACCAGTCCGAAATTTAGGATGTCCACAGCACACAGGACAACCAAAAGGGTGAAGGAAAATTGCATTTAGGCAGTTTCACCCACCAACACCTGGTTTCTTAACGGTGTGATACGTAGGTGAGGCAGGGAAGGAGTAAAGGTCCAAAAATCTCTATCAGTCCACTTTAACCCTTTAAATTGCAAGATTTTCATGCACCCTTAGTGGCACAGTGCAGCAAATTAACCTGTCAACTGAAGCTGATGTCCCCAGCTGTACGGAGGAATTGTACTGATCATCCCAGTTATGAAGGTGCCAGACACGTCTTGGAGGAATCATGGCTGACACAGAATACACCAAAAAAGAAGAAATCCTTATTTTTATTCTTCCTTTTTCCTTCTCTGGGCTGACAAGACCAATATGGCCACCATGCATCGTCATGCATTGTCACAGAAACCGGCTTTGTACACGAAAAATTGCAATGGAATAAAAATGAAATTGACGTGGGTGTTATGAACCCTCGTGTGCCATCACGCGCCGCACAGAGGGCAGAATGAAAAACCCAATCGCAGGAGTAGATTCATGCACTTCATTAACAAAAACCCCAAAATAACAAGTCCAGCAAACAATCATGCAGTGAACAGCGAGTTGAATAGATGCAATGAAAACAATCGAGGCCACCAGACAAACAGGGACACCTCCTAGATGCTCTACAGCCTGGGGGAGGGATGCCTAGTGCCGCAGGACAAATGTTGGCACGTGGAGAAAGGCAAACATAGACTTACGGTGCTGGAGCGATCCGGGGCTGTCCATGCAGTCCGGTGGATGAGGCAGAAACAGGCTGAAGATAATCTGTAGGGAGTGGTGACTTGCATACACGAAGATACACGTTGCCGTGTATGAAGCGCAATGCTCCGGTGGTCTCTTACTACTAACACAGTGTTTAAGTAATCATAATACTGATGAGGGAAGAGACCACCGGTGTGAGGATGCATGGGCTGAACATAATTGATGCCATGTGTGTATGAGTGAGTGTCTGAGCATGTGAATGGGAGTGAAAGAAGTGTGTGCGTGTAAGTGTGTGAAACACCCATAATACAGAACAGCTGGTGATACTGACAGGAGGAGGGGGCGTGCCTGAGCTGTCAGGGAGCAGAGGACCCAAAGGACTCCCTGAGGTGCCTGATGGAAATTAAATAGTGAGACGGGTCAAAATAGCCACGAGCCAGAACTGGGTTTGGGACACCAAACCCAGGTTCATGACAGTGAGATTATTGTAAGAGTTTGAGATGTGGGAGAGACCGCAAATGACTGACAGAACGCAAAATATGGACAAAAACAGCCTGACCACGCCAGCCAGTCAGCCCCCTTCGCCAACGGTAAATGACAAATTTATTTTTTTACATTGTACTGATTTTCTGGTTCATATGCTTTGAAGATAAGATAACAACATACCCCTGTAGAAAAAACTGTCAAAAAACAGAACCATTCTTTGTGTAAATATGTCCAAAATTTGTTTAAATTGTCCAAGCGTTGTACATGATTTTAATTCAGGTCGAAAATCGTTCCATAATCTGACTCCTTGCACTGAAATACAGTGTTGCTTGGTGGTAGTTCTCACTGATTCACTGGTTCCAAGGTTGTCATAGCCAGGAGCGGCACTGGGGTTAAGCTCCCAGTGCTCATAAAATGCTCCTTACGGCGTGCGTCTCGAAAAGCCTCTGACAACTAAGTCCAACTCCTAGCCTGCCCGTGTGGTTTAGTCTCTAAGCCCGGCGGAACTGCTTTTACTAATAGGAGAAGGGGCGAGGGCGGATCTTTGGCGCCTTAAAACCAGATGCTTCGGGTAGGTGGTGGCTCATCAACCTGGGAAGGTAGCCCATCTATCCATCCATCCATCCATCTTCTACCACTTTTCCGGAGGTCCGGGTCGCGGAGGCAGCAGTTCAAGCAGAGAAGTCCAGACTTCCCTCTCCCCAGCCACCTGCTCCAGCTCTTCAGAGGGGATACCAAGGCGTTCCCAGACTAGCTGGGAGACATAGTCTCTCCACCGAGTCCTGGGTCTGCCCCGGGGTCTCCTCCCAGTGGGACGTGCCTGAAACACCTCAAGTGGGAGGCGTCCAGGAGGCATCCTAATCAGATGCCCATACCACCTCAACTGACTCCTTTCAATGTGGAGGAGCAGCGGTTCTACTCTGAGCCTCTCCCGGATGACTGAGCTCCTCACCCTATCTCTGAGGGTGAGTCCAGCAATCCTACGGAGAAAGCTCATTTCAGCCGCTTGTATCCGCGATCTCGTTCTTTCGGTCATTACCCAAAGCTCGTGACCATAGGTGAGAGTAGGAACGTAGATTGACTGGTAAATCGACAGCTTTGCCTTAGAACTAAGCTCCCTCTTCACCACAACAGACCGGTACAACGTCCGCATCACTGCAGATGCTGCTCCAATCCGTCTGTCGATCTCTCGCTCCATTTTCCCCTCACTCGTGAACAAGACCCCAAGATACTTAAACTCTTCCACTTGGGGCAGGAGCCTGTCCCCAACCCGGAGAGGACAATCCACCTTTTTCCGGCTGAGGACCATGGACTCGGACTTGGAGGTGCTGATTCTCATCCCAGCCGCTTCACACTCAGCGGCAAACCGTCCCAGCAAGAGCTGTAGGTCATTGCTGGATGAAGCCAACAGGACAACATCATCTGCAAACAACAGAGATGAGATCCTGTGGTCACCAAGCATGACACCCTCCATTCCCTGGCTGCGCCTAGAAATCCTGTCCATAAAAATTATGAACAGGACCGGTGACAAAGGGCAGCCCTGGCGGAGTCCAACTCTCACTGGGAATGACTCCGACCGAGTGTTGGCAATGCGAACTAAACTCTCACAACGGTCGTACAGAGACCGAATAGCTCGTAACAACAAGCCCGATACCCCATACTCCCGAAGCACCCCCCACAAAAATCCACGAGGGACGCGGTCAAATGCCTTCTCCAAGTCCACAAAACACATGTAAACTGGTTGGGCAAACTCCCACGAACCCTCAAGAATTCTCGAGAGGGTAAAGAGCTGGTCCGATGTGCCACGGCCAGGACGAAAACCACATTGCTCCTCCTGAATCCGAGGTTCGACCAACGGCCGGACTCTCCTCTCCAATACCTTGGCATAGACCTTCCCAGGGAGGCTGAGGAGTGTGATCCCTCTAAAGTTGGAGCACACCCTCCGGTCCCCTTTTTTGAAGAGAGGAACCACCACCCCGGTTTGCCATGCCAAAGGCACTGCCCCCGACCTCCACGCAATGTTGCAGAGGCGTGTCAACCATGACAACCCAACAACATCCAGGGCCTTGAGGTACTCGGGGCGAATCTCGTCCACCCCCGGGGCCCGGCCACCAAGGAGATTTTTAACCACCTTGGCGACCTCAGCCCCTGTGATAGGCGAGTCATCCCCCTCGTCCCCAAACCCTGCTTCCTCTGTGGAAGGCGTATCAGTGGGATTGAGGAGATCCTCGAAGTATTCCTTCCACCGCCCGACGATATCCCCAGTTGAAGTCAACAGTGTCCCATCCGCACCATACACAGTGTGGACGGGGAGCTGCTTTCCCCTCCTGAGCCGCCGAACAGTTTGCCAGAATCTCTTTGAAGCCGACCGAAAGTCTTGTTCCATGGCCTCACCGAACTCCTCCCATACCCGGGTTTTTGCTTCAGCAACCACCCGAGCTGCACTCCGCTTGGCCTGCCGGTACACCTCAGCTGCTTCGGGAGTCCCACAAGCCAACCAAGCTTGATAGGACTCCTTCTTCAGCTTAATGGCCCCCCTCACCACTGGTGTCCACCACTTGGTTCGGGGGTTGCCACCACGAGATGCACCGACCACCTTGCGGCCGCAGCTCTGGGCTGCCGCTTCAACAACAGAGGTGGAGAACATGGCCCATTCAGACTCCATGTCTCCAGACTCCCTCGGAATGTGGTTGAAGTTCTTCCGGAGGTGGGAGTTGAAGACCTCCCGGACAGGGGCCTCAGCCAGACGCTCCCAGCACACCCTCACTATACGTTTGGGTCTACCAGGTCTGAATGGCTTCCTCCCCTGCCATCGGATCCAACTCACCACCAGGTGGTGATCAGTTGACAGCTCTGCACCTCTCTTTACTCGGGTGTCCAAGACATACGGTCGCAGGTCTGATGATACGATAACAAAATCGATCATCGACCTGCGGCCTAGGGTGTCCTGGTGCCAGGTGCACATATGGACACCCTTATGCTTGAACATGGTGTTCGTTATAGACAGACTGTGGTTAGCACAGAAGTCCAATAACTGAACACCACTCGGGTTCAGATCGGGCAGGCCGTTCCTCCCAATCACCCCCCTCCAGGTTTCACTGTCGTTGCCCACGTGCGCATTGAAGTCCCCCAGTAGGACAATGGAGTCTCCAGGAGGAGCACCCTCCAGCACCCCAGTCACAGACTCCAAAAAGGGTGGGTACTCTGAAACATCATTTGGTGCATAGGCACAAATGATGGTCAGGACCCGTTTCCCAACCCGAAGGCGCAGGGAAGCAACCCTTTCGTCCACCGGGGAAAACTCCAATATAGAGGCAGCAAGGTGGGGCGATACAAGAATACCTACCCCTGCTCGTCGCCTCTCGCCCGGGGCAACTCCAGAAAAGGCCAAGCTCCAGCCCCTCTCCAGGAGACTGGTTCCGGAACCGGAGCTGTGTGTTGAGGTGAGGCCAACTATATCTAGCCGGTATCGCTCAATCTCGTACACCAGCTCAGGCTCCTTCCCCACCAGAGAGGTGACATTCCACGTACCAAAAGCCAGTTTAGAAAGCTTGGGATCAGTCCGCCAAGGTCTCCGCCTTTGACTGCCACCTAATCCACATAGCACCGGACTTCCATGATCCCTCCTGCAGGTGGTGAACCTACTGGAGGGCGGACCCATGTAACTCCTTCGGGCTGAGCCCGGCCGGGTCCCATGGGTGGAAACCCGGCCACCAGACGCTAGCCTTCGAGCCCCTCCCCCAGGCCTGGCTCCAGGGTGGGGCCCCGGTAACCCCATACCGGGCGGGGTACACTGAATCCTTGATATACAATTTATCATGAGAGTCTGTTGGATCGTTCTTCGTCTGGCCCTTCACCCAGGACCAGTTTGTCTTGGGAGACCCTATCAGAGGCAAATTGCCCCGGACAACATAGCTCCTGGGATCACTGGGGCACGCAAACCCCCCCACCACGATAAGGTGACGATCCATGAGGGGGGGTAGCCCATCTAGGGGAAGGTAAACCCTGATTTCAAACCTCCACTGCCCTGCGGCACATCCGGTCACGGGAAAGGCTTCGGGAGTCAACCCTGAGGAAAAATCCGGAGTCGGAGCCCCTTAGGCAGTTCTCTGTTGTGCTCAACATCGTTCTGGCAGCTCCTGCGACGGCGCTGGTGCCAAACGATAGCAGCCCTGCTGTTCCTTTGGATTCATCAGTGACGTGGAGAGGGGGGACATGCTGCATGGGTAACATCTTGTCCTCCATATCTTCCTGCCCAGGCTTGAATCCTACCAACGCCCAACGCTGGAAGGTAGAACACCGGTGCGCATCGGCCTGTTCAGCCACAGGCGGTGCTGTTCCAGCAGAGTAGACGTTTAGGATTCTCTTCCATGGTCATCATAGACCGACGGAGGCCGACGACGACGACGAGTTCTCACTGAAGGTTTTTGAAATATACATGTTCCTCTGAAATGATATTGTTTCTCCCTTATTTGGAACACCTTTTGGATATTTGCGGGCAGTGATAGATTCTTCACTTTAAACATTATTACTGCAGTTTTAAAGTCAACCAGATCTTTCAACTTGAGAGCTTTTAATTTAAGAAAAAGTGGGTTTGTTGGTTCTCTGTAAGCAGCTTTATTTATTATTCTAATAGCTCTCTTCTGAAGCATAAAGATTGGATATATGTTTGTTTTATATGTATTTCCCCATACTTCAGTACAATATGTCATGTATGGGAGTATTAATGAATGATACAAGGTATATAGTGTGGGTTGATTCAGCAAATATTTCACTCTGTGTAGTATTGCAATTGATTTGGATATTTTACCTTTAATATAATTAATATGTGACTTCTAACACAGTTTATTATCAATTATTACTCCAAGAAATTTAGTTTCGGATACCATTTCAATCTCTACACCATTTACACTGAGTTTAGATACTAAGTTGTTGTGATGGTTGTTAAAAACTATAAATTTTGTCTTTCTTAAATTGAGCGTTAATTTGTTTGAATCAAACCACAGTTTAAGCTTTCCTAATTCCTTTCCGAGTGTATCCAAAAGTTGTTCCAAATTACTTCCACTGCATAATAGATTAGTGTCATCGGCAAACAATATTAAATCCATTTTTTCTGAAACTTTACATATATCATTTATATACATATTGAATAACAATGGCCCCAAAACTGAACCCTGTGGGACTCCACAAGTAACCTTCAGTAACTGTGAGTTTTTGTTACCAACACATACATACTGATATCTATTCTTTAAGTAACTACATAACCAGGACAGTGCTACCCCTCTAATACCACAATTTTGTAGTTTCTTTAATAATAAATTATGATCCACTGTATCAAATGCTTTTTTAAGATCCAGGAATACCCCAACTGAATACTCTTTATTTTCAATGGCAGTTGATATTTTTTCTATAAATTCCATTAGAGCAAATACAGTTGTCCTCTTGTGTCTGAACCCATATTGCTTCTCACACAATAAATTATTCTTCAGTATGAAGTTGTCAGTTCTCTCATAGAATATTTTTTCAAGTATCTTGGAAAATTGTGGCAATAGTGAAATTGGTCTATAGTTTGAGAATTCCCCTCTGTCACCCGTCTTGTATATTGGAATTACTTTAGCTATTTTCATTGCATTGGGAAATATACCTGTTTGGAGAGACAGGTTACAGATATACGTCAGTGGTTTCACTAAGCATTCAATAATAGTTTTGACTAAGAGCATGTCAATACCATCACAGTCCGTAGATGTTTTACTTTCAAACGATTTAACAATTTCAATGACCTCTCTCTCGTCTGTGTTCTTTATGAAAATAGCGTCTTTTATAGCAGTGTTTTTGCTTATTGTATCACCTGTAGGCGCCGTAATGGGTATTTCTCGAGCCAAAATAGGACCAATGTTAACAAAAAAGTTATTAAATTCATCTGCAGGTGAAGCTGCATTCACACTCTGAGTCGTTTTATTATTTTTTGAAAAATTGGTTGGGTAGCTTGTATTTCAGTTTTTATTTCCAAGAATATTGTTAAGTATTGTCCATTTATTTTTAATATTGTCTCTGTATTTTCTCCAGTTCTTTACTGTAATAGTCTGTCTTACTGCATCTTGTTATATATGTTAACTTATTTTTGTATGTTTTATACCACTGCTCTGCTTCTTTTGTCCTTTTCTTTAGGAAAGCTTTATATAATAATTCATTAAGAAATTCATTATATACTCAATATAAAATCTAACTAGCTTCAGTGACTATGCATTTATACTGTTATTAATAAACTTAACATTCATTTGAATAACATTCTTGGGAAAAAAAAACATTCCTAAGACATGCAATCACATTTAAATCAAGGATTAATGAATTATTGCAAACCATTATTGTCCAACACAAAGGAGATCATCTTCACAGTATCCAGAGTTATCTTGAGGATTGACAGCATGACAAAAAATAATGTTCAGTCAGAAGCAGCAAAATTCCAGATTGTATTGAACATATTCCATAGATGTCCACTAGGAGGTACTGTTGAGCTGTAGATAATTTTTAGGTCTTGGTATGTAAAGAGGGGGCAGCCTAGAGAGTTTTATGGGGCTTCTGGGATATGTCCCCAAAAGGGAGTCAATAATATACCTGTCAGCTTAAGGAGTTTAAGGACTTTTTAAGAGTATCAGTTCCTGGTACAAAGGCTTCTTAGCTGCTTAGGGAGGAAGCTCGAGAGAATTTTATGTTGCATACTAATCCTTTAAAAGGGGGTCCTTATCGGGTTTCTACTACAAAGGAAATTATTGCCACTGGGGTTCTGATGATGAAGAAAAAACTGCAATTCTTGACCAGTCCTTGAGTGAGTCTCTTTAAGATGAAGAGTGATTTCCTGAATTAACCTGAGGAAAAGCTGATGCTACACTGCCGGGTAATTTAACAAACTGTAATGCTGTTGATATCATCTAGCTGCAATGCACCTGTTCTGTGTATATAACTGTGTACATATATATATATTTATTTGCTGCTTTGGCTAACCAGTTCTGATCTTATTATCTTATTTACTATTGCTCTGAGTGCTGCTATCCCTTTGCTGCTGCAATCCTGGAATTTCTCCATTATGGGACTAACAAAGGCTTTTCTTATCTTATCTTATTAAATGTCTGATATATTTACCATGAAGTAACCAAAACAATTATTTAAAAATTAATTAAAATAAAATGTTTACTTTAAAAAACAAAACAAAACAAAAAACTTATGACTGACTTTAGTAGACATCAATCACCCCCAGCTGGAGGAAGTCATTTGACACAGAGTGAGGAAATTCAGACTCTGAAAATATGCCATTATGCTGAACATAAACCACAAGAGATGGAGAATGATACTGATCCTGATAACCACTTCTTCAACAATATTCATAATCATTGTGAATATTATACTGAAAAGCAATTCAAAAGTCAAGTGCAATTAGATGGTAAACTATCAATAATACACTTCAACAGCAGAAGTCTTAACAAAAAACTTTCCACAGATTCAGGACTATTTAAAACAGCTAGATAGAAAATTTACAGCTATCCCAGTCTCTGAAACTTGGCTCAATGAAGAGCAGCCTTCTCTGATGACAATAGTGGGATATCAGATGTTTTATATTAATAGATCCCAAAAAATGGAATGTCCTTTGCACTACCAGGGATTCTAGAATGTGTTACTGTTGAGACTGACCAAGATAAAACAAAAAAATCTAATTATAAGTTGTATATATACATTAGAATGCCAGGAACTTGCATTGAGACCTTCAGAGATAAGTTAGTCGAGCTGTACAATAATATAACTAGTAAGAAAATGGTTGTAATCTGTGGAGACTTCAATATTGATTTACTAAATCCATCTCAACAAAATGTAATTACAGAGTTCATGAATTCTATGTACAGTGTGAGTCTATATCCCACAATAACACATCCCAGTAGAATCACAGTTCACACTACTACACTTATTGATAACCTGTTTGTAAATATTATTGATAAGAAAATAGAAAGTGGATTATTGATAAATGACATAAGTGACCATTTGCCAGTCTTTGCTCTTATCCATGGCCACACGGGGGCCACTACAGAAAAAAAACTTTAAAATCTTTCAGATACAAATCACAAAATGCAATCAGTTCTTTTAAAGAAGACCTACTGAAACAAGACTGGACAAAAGTCTATGTACAGTATCAGATGTAAATGAAGCCTATGACACATTTATGAACATTGTAAAAACTCTTTATGAAAAAAATTGTCCATTAGTAAAGAAAAAGCTTAAACAGAAATTTGTCGACAAGCCATGGTTAACCAAAGGATAACAAAAAGTGTGTAAAAAGAAAAATTCATTATATAAAGCTTTTCTAAAGAAAAGGACAAAAGAAGCAGAGCAGCGGTACAAAACATACAAACATAAGTTAATATATATATATAATAAGATGTAGTAAAAGAGACTATTACAGTAAAGAACTGGATAAAACCAGAGATAACATTAAAAATACATGGACAATACTTTGCAATATTCTTGGAAATAAAAAAATAGAAATACAAGCTACCAAACCAATTTTTCAAAAAAAAAAAAAAAAGAAAAGAAAATGAAACAACTCAGAGTGCAAATGCAGTCTCACCTGCAGATGAATTTAATTTGTTAACACTGGTCCTAATTTGGCTCAAGAAATATCCACTATGACATTGTTCGATCAAAAATGAATTGATTGAGACTGAATCAATAATTGATAGGCGGTTTTCCAAATTCTGAGTCATTTATTCTCTTTCTGATCAGAAAAAGAAGGTAATCGGTCACAGCATAACGTGCCTCAGAGCTTGCTCACACCAATTCCCTAACATGTGTTCAAGGATGTTGCTTCTTATACTCTGGGCAGGCGTCCCTGACCTTATCTAAACCTAAAGACGGCTGGAGCCATCTCTCCAAGAGACTGCGTCTAATCTATGGACAGCACTGAACATTCTGCTATGATCTTTACATGACCTGGTCATCTTAAGTCATCCTAACTTCGGGCATTCTAATCAGAACAGCTTGGTATGATAAAACAAAAACCCTGGTCATTATTTACAATCTTGCTCAGCCTAATCTTACACTGAGAAACAGACATTCTTTTCAAGCTCTGAGACAATGGAAAAACACAGAGTATCAGACATTGGCTTATTATATGCACCAGATACAGTTATAATATAAAATAGAATAATACGGCATTAAAATCATATAGAATATTCAATGAAACCTTAAAATATCCTATCATTCCCCCCTTTGATGCTTAAAAAGCATCAGAGATGAAACACTATGGCTTCTATAACCTCACTGGGCAGCTTGCTAAGTTCTGGTGCATTTTATGCTAAAGCATTTTATTGCAAAAGATCCTAACTCGCTTTTTAATGAGGAAAGTCCGCCATCGGCCCCGCTGCCACTCCCGAGCGCCGCTGGAATGTTTCATTTCCTGGGGAGCATGTGAGGATAATACCTTTTATTTCAAAAAAGAAATCAATCATCTAATTAAGTCATAAAAGAGAAAAATTGAACCAGTGATGGTGATTAACCATAAATTGAGATGAAATAGTGTATGTATTTGTCATTCTGTGTGTCAGTAGATTAGCAGTGATTTAATAAAAAGTTAATACTTATATGTAAATGTAACTTCAATAAAGAAAAATAAAAAAATAACTAAACACCTATTATGTGTAAAAGACATATGTGTATGTTTGTATTAGAGATCTATGTGTGCTAGCATCCTAACCTATGTGTCATCATCATCATCATCATAGCAGTCTGTCGTGGGCGACAATGACTGTTTCATTTAGGTCTGATCAGATTCCTCCACACAGCTCTGTCCTTAGCCTTCCGCTGCCAGGAACTCCTGTCTATGTCCAACTTATTCAAGTTTCTTTTTACAGTGTCTTTAAATCTGAGCCTTGGTCTAACCTGATTGCGTTTGCCCTCGCATAACTGTGAGTAGAGTAACTGCGGAGGGAGACGCTGGTGGTCCATCCTCTCAACATGTCCGAGCCCTCTCAGGTTTGTCTGTATTAGCATGTCCTCCATTGATGGTAGACCAGCTCGTTTCAACACTTCTATGTTGATTATCTTGTCTTTCCATGAGATGTTCATTATGCCTCGAAGGTGTCTCATCATGTACGCATGGTTTCTTCACCTGCACTCTGTAGACAGTCCAAGTTTCAGCACCATACAATAGAGTAGCCAGTACTGTCGCTCTGTACACTTTGCATTTCACACGGATAGACACATGTCGATTGTTCCACAGTCTCTCCCTCAAGTTTCCAAACACAGCGCTCGCTCTTTCCATTCTGACAGATAGTTCATCCTCCAGCCTAGCATTCTCTGAAACAGTACTCCCTAGGTACTTGAAAGTCTTGCACTTGACTAGTGGATCTGTACCAATGCTGATCTCTTCTGGTAGTGATGTTGATAACTGGAACTTTGGTGGTTGATAAAGGCACTCTGTCTTCTTGATGTTGATTTGGAGGCTGAATTGGCTGGCTGCTCTTGCAAATTTCTCCACTAAAGACTGCGTATCTTCCACACTGTGTGCAACTAGAGCACTGTCGTCGGCAAAGAGCATTTCTCTTACTACCTTTATCGATGTCTTACTCTTGGCTTTAAACTGTGCCACATTGAACAAGTTTGCTTTTTTCCTTGTTTGAATGTGTACTCCTTCTGAAGTGTCTTTGAAGGCCATCTCAAGCATGGCTGCTAGATATAGCGAGAAGAGTGTAGGTGCCAGCACACACCCTTGTTTCACCCCATTGCTTACTGAAAAGTCTTTAGATACTGAACCACTCATTGCCACGTTTGCTTGCATACCTGTATGGAGTGCTTCGATCAGGCTAACAAACTTCTCTGTACAACCACATTTCTTGAGTACCTGCCAAAGTCCTTGTTGCGAAACAGTATCGAAGGCTTTACTTAAGTCTGTGAAGACTACATAAAGTGGCATGTTCTGTTCAGTTTTTTACACTGCCGTAAAAACACAACACCAGTCCACCATTTCTGCTCAAGGCTACTATTTTCAAATACCTATAAATTTAAACACTTCCCAAAAGGATAACAATTAACTAACCAGCCTTTTTATGCTCCACAAATATCAGGAAAAAAAATCACAACCTATTCATTCTGCTTCCGTGGGAACTCAGCCTCTCTGTGTTTCACACCGGAGCGGATTTCATGTAACACTAAGACAAAAACAAATTCAGACTGCAGTAACTTTTTTTTTTTTTTGTATTTAGCGCTTCAACAAACTCACAAAATAAAATCTCTTTTTTTTTTCCTCCCTTCTGGGTTCACGTAGCCTCCCCACGAATGCTCCCCATGAATGCTTATGGTCTAAACATTGGACCATAAGCAGAAGTGGTCACAAGAAGCATGAATCTGTCCCTGAAAAATTCACTTCTGTGGGATCACGTGACTCTTCTACACAGGAACGAGACCATGAATCTTTCCCTTTTCTCTTTTTTTTTTTTTTTCAGCATATGCTCTTCTAGACCTCCACTTGCTTACTTGAGCATAGAAAGCAGCAAATTTCTAAGAATTACCCCGGGTCTTGAAATATCGGTCACCGTTTGCAAAGGAAAACCTCGTTCCTCCCAAGGGATTATTACGATATTCTCACTGTGGCTAAAAAATAACTTATCAATTTGGCTGCTAGTTTCATTCTTTCAGCTTTTTTGTAGTGTACAATCGGTCTAGGAATCACTCACTGGCCACAACAACAATAACAAAACTGAAATAAATTACTCACGCTTGGTATCCACCTCTATGAGTTCCGGTAGACCCGTCAGAGCACCACATCGCTCCCCGATGTCACCAGGGCTTTTGAAGAGGGAAATTCAGCGTCTTTCCAGTGCTTCCCAGAAGTGTGGGCCTCTCCTCTTCTTTGACCATGCACAGTCCAGTCTGGATCCGCCGGAAAATGTTGTGGACCTCTTTATGTAGGTCCCTGTTCATTGCGCCAAAAATGTTAGATCAAAAATGGATTGAGACTGAATCAATAATCGATAGGCGGTTTTCCAAGTTCTGAGCCATTTATTCTCTTTCTGATCAGAAAAAGGAGGTAATTGTTCACAGCATAACGTGTCTCAGAGCTTGCTCACACCAACTCCCTAACATGTGTTCAAGGATGTTGCTTCTTATACTCTGGGCAGGCGTCCCTGACCTTATCTAAACCTAAAGACGGCTGGAGCCATCTCTCCAAGAGACTGCGTCTAATCTATGGACAGCACTGAACATTCTGCTATGATCTTTACATGACCTGGTCATCCTAAGTCATCCTAACTTCGGGCATTCTAATCAGAACAGCTTGGTATGATTAAACAAAAACCCTGGTCATTATTTACAATCTTGCTCAGCCTAATCTTACACTGAGAAACAGACATTCTTTTCAAGCTCTGAGACAATGGAAAAACACAGAGTATCAGACATTGGCTCATTATATGCAACAGATACAGTTACAGTATAATATAAAATAGAGTAATACAGCATTAAAATCATATAGAATAATCAATGAAACCTGAAAATATCCTATCAGGCATCTTCATATTCATATATATTCATAAAGAACACAGACGAGAGAGAGGTCATTGAAATTGTTAAATCGTTTAAAGGTAAAACATCTATGGATTGTGATGGTACTGACATGCTTTTAGTCAAAACTATCATTGAATGCTTAGTGAAGCCACTGACGTATATTTGTAACCTGTCTCTCCAAACAGGTATATTTCCCAGTGCAATGAAAATAGCTAAAGTAATTCTGATATACAAGATGGGTGACAGAGGGGAATTTTCGAAGTATAGACCAATTTCACTATTGCCGCAATTTTCCAAGATATTTGAAAAAATATTCTGTGAGAGAATTGACAACTTCACAATGAAGAATAATTTATTGTGTGAGCAGCAATATGGGTTCAGACACAAGAGGACAACTGTATTTGCTCTAATGGAATTTATAGAAAAAAATATCAACTGCCATTGGAAATAAAGAGTATTCAGTTGGGGTATTCCTGGATCTTAAAAAAGCATTTGATATAGTGGATCATAAATTATTCTTAAAGAAACTAGAAAATTATGGTATTGGGGGGTAGCACTGTCCTGGTTATGTTGTTGCTTAAAGAACAGATATCAGTATGTATGCACTGGTAGCAAAAACTCACAGTTACTGAAAGTTATTTGAGGAGTCCCACAGGGTTCAGTTTTGGGGCCATTGTTATTCAATATGTATATGAATGACATATGTAAAGTTTCGGAAAAAATGGATTTAATATTGTTTGCAGATGACACTAATTTATTATGCAGTGGAAGCAATTTGGAACAACTTTTGGATACACTCGGAAAGGAATTAGGAAAGGTCAAACTGTGGTTTGATTCAGAATCAGAATCAGAATCAGAATCAGATTTATTGCCATTGTTCATGTAGTACACAAACTAGGAATTTGTCTCGGTGCAATGCTGCAACATTAAACATGATAAAATAAAGGAAATAAACTATACATGCAATAAAGTGTAGAATAAGAGTGAGTGATACTGGTCAGCAGTTAAAATATATTAGCAAGCAGCAGATACTGTGGAGAACCATATAGTGCAGTCGGTAATGCAGGAAGAAAACAGTGATGATTGACATGAGACTGGTTGAGCTGCTGTACATAGTGCACGAGAGTCAATAAGTCACTTAGTGTTCAGCAGTCTGATGGCAGAGGGGAAGAAGCTGTTCATGTGACGAGAGGTTTTAGTCTGGATGGACCGAAGTCTTCTACCTGAGGGGAGGGGGGCAAACAGTACGTGACCAGGGTGTGAGGGATCGGCTATGATCCGGCCAGCACGCCTCCGGGTCCTGGAGATGTACAGATCCTGGAGAGATGGGAGCTTGCAGCCGATCACCTTCTCAGCAGTGCGCACGACGCGCTGCAGCCTTAGTCTGTCCCTGGCAGTGGCTCCTGCGTACCACACGGTTATGGAGGTGGTGAGGATGGACTCGATGATGGCTGTGTAGAACTGCACTAACATCTTGGTGGGTAGCTTGAGCTTCCTCAGCTGCTGCAGGAAGAACATCCTCTGCTGGGCTTTTTTGATGAGTGAGCTGATGGTCGGCTCCCACTTGAGGTCCCTGGTGATGGTGGTGCCCAGGAAGCGGAAGGAATCAGCAGTGGTGATGGGAGAGCCTGTGAGGGTGAGGGGGGGCAGAGGGGTTGTGACTTTCCTGAAGTCCACAATCATCTCCACTGTCTTCAGAGCGTTCAGCTGCAGGTTGTTGTTGTTGCACCAGGACGCCAGCTGGGCCACCTCTCTCCTGTAGGCGGACTCGTCACCGTTGGAGATGAGCCCGATGAGGGTGGTGTCGTCCGCAAACTTGATCAACTTGACAGACTGGTGGCTGGAGGTGCAGGAGTTGGTATAAAGGGAGAAGAGTAGGGGGGAAAGTACACAGCCCTGGGGTGATCCGGTGCTGATGCTAGTAGAGTCTGAGACAGTCTTTCCCAGTCGCACATGCTGCCTCCGGTCCGTCAGGAAGTCGATGATCCACCTGCAGAGGGAGTCAGGCACATTGAGCAGGGACAGCTTGTCCCGGAGCAGACCGGGGCGGATGGTGTTGAATGCGGAGCTGAAGTCCACAAACAGGATCCTGGCATAGGTTCCCGGGGAGTCCAGGTGCTGCAGGATGGAGTGGAGGGCCAGGTTGACTGCGTCGTCTACAGACCTGTTGGCTCGGTAGGCAAACTGCAGCGGGTCCAGGAGAGGGGTGGTGATGGACTTGAGGTGGGGCAGGACCAGGCGCTCAAAGGACTTCATGACTACAGAGGTGAGCGCTACAGGTCTGTAGTCATTAAGTCCAGTGATCCGTGGCTTCTTGGGGACAGGGATGATGGTGGAGGATTTGAGGCAGGTCGGCATGTGGCATAGCTTAAGGGAGGAGTTAAAAATGTCTGTGAAGACAGGAGCCAGCTCTTTCGCACAGTGTCTCAGGGTGGAGGGAGACACGCCGTCCGGACCGGGGGCCTTGCGCGGGTTCAGTCTGGAGAACTGTTTGAGCACGTCCTGCTCACTGATGATAAGGGCAGGGGGGGAGGAGGGGGGTGGTGCCTTTGATGAAGTAGGGATTGTGGAGGCTGTGGAGCTGGAGAGAGGGGGGGAGTTGGACACAGATGACGAGGTGTCAAAACGGGCATAGTGTTGGGACAGTCTTTGACAAAGGGCTTTGTCATCCTGACCTTTAGGAGCCTGAGGCCGATAGTTGGTGATTTGCCTCAGTCCTCTCCACACAGAAGCCGAATCATTAGCAGTGAACTGCTGCTGGAGTCTCTCAGAATACACAGATTTAGCTCTCTTCAGCTCTCTGTTAAACCAATATTTAACCTCCCTGTAGCAGTCCCTGTCTCCACTTTTCAGCGCTGCTTCCTTCTCCTTCCTGATCTGTCTGAGCTTAGCTGTGAACCAGGGCTTGTCATTAGAGAATCTCACCCTGGTGCGCGATGGAAGAATGTCCTCTTCACAAAAGTGGATATAAGAGTTCACAGTGTCCGTGTACTCATCCAGATCATGCGTGGCTCGTTTAAACATGCCCCAGTCAGTTATTTCCATGCACGTTTCCAGCTTCTCCTCAGCTTCACTGGTCCGTTCCTTCGTAGTGCTCACGACAGGTTTAGTGAGCTTCAATCTCTGTCTGTATGTGGGAATGAGGTGGACCATCATGTGATCAGATAATCCCAGCGCAGCGCGGGGAACAGCGCGATATGCGTCTTTCACTGTGGTGTAACAGTGATCCAGCGTGTTTATTCCTCTGGTGGGGCATTTAATAAACTGTTTGTAGCGGGGGAGATCGTGGCTCAGATTGCTCTGATTAAAGTCGCCAACCACAATAACCAGAGAGTCTGGGAAAATCCGCTCCGTGTGTTGGATGTGGTCCGCGAGCACGCGCTGAGCTTCGCGCGTGTCCGCGTCGGGAGTGACGTACACAGCGACGAGGATGAATGAAGCGAACTCGCGCGGGGAATAAAATGGCTTGCAGTTAATAAAAAGAAATTCCAGGGCGGGAGAACAGTGTTTGGAAATCACTGTTACATCAGAGCACCAGCTGCTGTTGATGTAAAAGCAGACTCCGCCTCCTGAGGATTTACCGGAAAGCTCTGTGCCTCGATCAGCGCGAAACAGCTGAAATCCCTCGAGGCGCAGCGCGCTGTCCGGTGTGTTTTCCCTGAGCCAGGTCTTGGTAAAGCAGAGGGCAGCCGAGGAGGAGAGGTCCTTAAAACGCAAAAACAAATTCAAACAAATTAATGCTCAATTTAAGTAAGACAAAATTTATAATTTTTTTAACAATCATCACAACAACTCAGTATCTAAACTCAGTGTAAATGGTGTAGAGATTGAAAGGGTATCCGAAATTAAATTTCTTGGAGTAATAATTGATAATAAACTGTGCTGGAAGTCACATATTAATTATATTAAAGGTAAAATAGCCAAATCAATTGCAATATTACACAGAGTGAAATATTTGCTGAATCAACCCACACTATATACTTTGTATCATTCATTAATACTCCCATACATGACATATTGTACTGAAGTATGGGGAAATACAAATAAAACAAACATATATCCAATCTTTATGCTTCAGAAGAGAGCTATTAGAATAATAAACAAAGCTGCTTACAGGGAACCAACAAACCCACTTTTTCTTAAATTAAAAGCTCTCAAGTTGAAAGATCTGGTTGACTTTAAAACTGCAGTAATAACGTTTAAAGTAAATAATCTATCACTGCCCGCAAATATCCAAAAGTTGCTCTAAATAAGGGAGAAACAACATCATTTCAGAGGAACATGTATATTTCAAAAACCTTCAGTGAGAACTACCACCAAGCAACACTGTGTCTCAGTGCAAGGAGTCAGATTGTGGAATGCTTTTGGACCTGAATTAAAATCATGTACAACGCTTGGACAATTTAAACAAAAACTAAAGGAAAAAATACTCCAAACATATATACAAGATGACATGTAAAATCACATAAGAATTATCATATTCAGTCTGTGTTGTGCTGTTGCTTATTTTTTTTTTTGTTGTTGTTGGGTTTTTTTGGGGGTGGGAGGTTTGTCACGTTTTGTCTTAGCTTTGTTCTGAATTGTAATTGCTCCTGTTTTGTTTTTCTTTTGAATTCTTGGATGGAATATGGGTGGGCAATATAAGCTGCGGCTTCAGCCATCACCCATTTTGGATAATTTATGTTGAACTGTATAATCAGAGGAGTTATTGTTTAATTTGACCTTGTTAGATTTTTTTTCCTTGCTTTTAATCTTTACTTTTAATCTATCCAAAATAAAGATGCATTCATTCAAAAAAAAAGTTCGAGATATGAATAAATATAAGATTTTATAGTTCATATGCATTATCAATAAATTAACAACAAATATTCTCAACATTCTGCTATATCTGTCACAGGATAATCTGGTGTAGCGAGATCACATACTGCTAATGGTGAAGCTAACATTTATCTGTGTTTGTTTGCATTTTGTGTGTGTGTCCCGAGTAACAACTGTATGAGAAGCAACGACAACATGAGCATTTGTCAAATATTTACCTTTGTATAATTTTGGACAGGCATCAGCAAACCCACCTATATTTCCCATCAATAGCAGCTATTGTCACAAGTTAATCTTACAGCAGCAACGGAAAAACACAAACCAGCAAAACTGGTATGAATATGACTTACTGTTTTGGTGGTCCGGCTGAAAAACTGATAAAAGAGCCATTTCACAGTTGAAGAATGAACAATGTTTATTTTGAGATTACATGAAAAAGATGCTTTAATTGCAAAACATGTACACATCTGTTTATGGTCCCCAGTTACTCCATCACCAGTTAAACTGATACACTGTCTGCCATTAATCTGACAGACTGATCAATTTCAAAGTTGCAACAAACAACTGTGTGCACACAAACACACACAAGAAAAGCAAGAACAAACAACCACAATACTTTTTGTCCTACCATTGCTGTTTTGTTGTTATAAATCATATTTGAGGGGCAACACACAGCACCCAGTTGGAGCTGTTTGTAGCGGAGACTGAATCCACAGGATGCCACACCAAACTGCACTGCTGAAGTGATTCAAAGTTGGTCAGCCCTCGAAGGCCCCCTACTGGCCTTAGGCTGTAAGCATTTGTCTGCCGGCACACCTCTGCCTATTAGGAATTTTATTTTATTAATGAAAAAAAATTTGAGGACTTGCAGCTACACCCTTCCCCCCAACAGGTGGTGCCCTAGGCAACAGCCTAGGTCGCCTATGCCCTGGGCTGGCCCTGACAGTGTGCAAGACGCTTCCTGACTGTACTGTTCTGCAGTATTACGGAGACATAGAGGGAGACATTTAGAATCTTATAATTTGCATCTGATATAATTTAGACCTTGATGGAATTATACTGTAATTATTTTTAACCATTTTAATTTAATTATAATTTGAATCTGACATGTTTTGTATGAATAGGCCCAAAAGCAGACACAGCCAGGAGACATGCTTAAGTGCAAAAAAAAAACAACAGGTTTATTGAATTAGTGGATGTGTGTGAGTGCAAAGATCTGGCAACCCCGGTCAAGAGAAAAGTGAAGAAGATGAAGAAGCCATCTCTACCATCATTCAGTCCATACAGCCAATCTTGTACAGTAGAATGAAATTACATTTCTACCATCTGCAATGGTAATCACATGTAGAACAAGAAAAGCACTCGGCGAGCGCAGACCTCCACCAAGCGCCACAGTTCCCCCCATACAGTGTTTGTGTGTACGTTTTCAGATTTCTTGACCATGAAAATATATGACTAGCAATTGGATTCACAATGATAGGAATAGTGGTTCAGTAGTAAAAGCATTACCTCCTTGGCGGAGGTAATAAACTGAAGTGTTGCTGTTGTGTCCATCTCCATACTCCCAGGCTGCGGGTGTTGTAATTCATCGCACAACCGCGTACAACCCACAGGCCAATGGGTTATGCGAGCGTTTTCATAGATCACTGAAAGCAGCACTCAGGGGTTCGCTGACGGATGCAATTTGGGTAGACAGGCTGCCGTGGGTTCTATATTGGGGTTGCGCTCCGCGGCAAAAGAGGATTTGGAAGCTTCCCCAGCAGAGAGCTTGTTTTTGCACAGCCACTATGGCTGCCCGGGGAATTTCTGCCAAATAATCCGGCGCCGGACAGCTGCCCGTCTCAGTTTTTGCAGCGTAGTGCAAACACGGGCACGCTGCTGGGCCCGGCCCACCACTGTTTTCCGCGTGCTTTTGTGCCTAAAACTTTGAAGAACACGGAGTTTGTGTTTGTCAGACACGACGACCAGCGCCCTCCATTGCGCCTGCACACATGTTGAAATGGCCGTATCTCACAATGTTAAAGAATCTTTTAAAAAAATTCTTGTATCCAGACGGTGATCCGGATCATCCCCAAAATTTAATTATTTCTTCCTTGTACCATTTCCAACAACGCCTGAAAGTTTCATCGAAATCCATCCAAAACTTTTTGAGTTATCTTGCTAACCAACAGACAAACAGACAGACAGACAAACAGACAGACAAACGCTGGCAAAAACATAACCTCCTCCTGGCCTGCGGCCTGGCGGAGGTAATCAGAGGAGTCGCTGCCATGGTGGCGGTGATGTGTAGTGAACATTGTGTGTGTGTGTGTGTGGCCCTTGTGGCTTGCTTTACCCACCCTGGGTGTGACGTCAGGCGGGCTACGGCCAGAGTGTATATAGTTCCATGTTTCTCAATAAAGTGTGAGTTTGCTGCATGGCATAACAGACTCCAGTGTCTGATTTACCGACATGAAATTTTGGCGACAAGAGAAAAACCATGGAGGCGTATGGGCTACCTCCCCCTCTGCCATCGTTTCTGGAGTGTCCTGGGTTGACAGCAATCCTGTGGCCGGACTGGCTGGCTATTCTTGGGGGATACGTTGCTGGGCTGGGCCTGGGTAGACTCGACGGAGTTCGAGGACAGGCGCTGCTGGTCCATCGTCTCGGCGCAGAGGGTCGGAGAATTCTTTGCATGTTAGGAGAGATGGAGCATTATGCGGATGCTGTCAGGCGGCTGGCTGGAAATTTTGCCGAACGTCCAAGAGACAAGAAGCTGGGGCTGTGGGTAGTGAGACTGCTGGCGCCAAAAGAAGCTAAGCTAGTTAGCTCGGAGGAGCTAAAGGCTCAGTCTGTGGCAATGGGACGGTTAGCCATGATGCTAGGTGCACACAAAAACCAAGCTAAAAGCTATGAGCTGGGTATCCGGGGAGACCAGAGCACCTGGTTACCAACAACGGCCAGCCAAGGAGTTCAGCATGGTGCATGACCATAGCACTGGTGTTGTTGATGGCGCGGTGAGCAGCGACAGTAGAGAGTGAGAGCAGTGACCGGAGTCTTCCCCGCAGCTGGAGTCCGGGCAGCGGAAGAGCAGGAGCAAGCGGGCTGAAAATTCCAGAAAGAAGCAGTGACAGCCAGGCACAGTGACAGCCAGGCGCTGAGGCAGTGCAGCAGAGTGCCTTGGACGAGAGTGCTGGGTGCAGCAGTGAAGCACCTGGGTCGACGGGTGATGCCGACAAGAGTGACGCTGGGAGCCCTGGGGGAGAGCAGAGATAACCGGGCACAGAGGCAGCACAGCGGAGCATCTTGGACAAGGGTGCTGGGAACAGCGGCAAGGCACCTGGGTTGAGGAGCGGCACCGACGAGTGAGCTTTGGTTTCCCCCGAAGTTCGGCCACAGGGGGCCGGAGTGTTTGGGGCTACAACAGCGACAGCTGCCGCAGTGGTGAAGGTGGTCGGGGGCGGACCAACAGGCACAGAGGGACGACGCGCAGGGCAGCAGCACTGCGGGCCCAGAAGAGAGAAGCGGTCATTGGTGAGAGGGGACATTCTCGCCGGGGAAGTCAGCTTCGATCCTGGGGACAGGCGGCTGCCAGGGACGCACATGCCGTGGGGCTGCCCTAGGCCTCCAAGCCAGAAAATCCCTGGCTGCCAGCGGACATTCGTGTGACATGAACACTGTAATGTAAAAATGTTTATAGGTTTGCATGAGTGAATGTTGTGACATGGGATCATTTTGTGCATTTTGGTTAGTTCATTAAAAAAAGGATCTTATGTGAGTTGTTTTTTTTGGTGAATGTGTTAGGTCATTATAGTTCACTGTTCCCTGTTGTTTCTTAGTGTCGAGTCCTAAATTGGGGTGGGTCTGAATTGTGTGCATGTGTTTTGCACTTTTGTAAGGGGGAAGGGAATGATGTGTAGTGGCTTGCTGTACCCGCCCTGGGTGTGACGTCAGGCGGGCTACGGCCAGAGTGCCCTGCTGGAAAAACCAGCATAGACCACCATAGAAAGCCTCCCACTGTCGTCTGTCACTGACCTTCTTCTTCATTTTTTTTCCCTTTTTTTTTTTTTCCTTTATTTTTCACTCCACTAATGAAAGGTTCCTGTGAGGTTAGGGTTAGGGATTAAAGTATGGGTTAGTTGGTCGATTTTCAAAGTGAAAGTCAAAAAGTTGAAAGTGAAAAAAGGGGAAAAAATGCCTTTACCAATGTTTTTTAAAGCTCTAAACGCCACATACCCACTGCACGTCAAAAATCTTTTTTCATATGCCTCTGTACGTTTTTTCCCAGTGACAAGACGTGCAATTGCATGTTTTTTTTTTTTTGGCTGAGACTGGGCTCAGTATAATAAAGATTGGTGCCAGGAGTCTTTGGGTAGTCGAAGTTCCAGTTTGTGAGAAGTGAGATGGTTTCTTTGGCTGGTGTAGTCCAGCTGTGAAGGTAAGATGAATGCCCCAGTGCTGTGGACTTGATGAATAGTTTGAATACTGCAAGTGCACTTAGAGTGGCTGGTTACTGGGTTCCATTTCCACCAAGAAGAGTCAGAGTCCGCCAGCACAGATACAGTCCGCCAAACAAGAGGCAAGATCCTAGAACACAGGTTGAGGAAATGGAGAGGAATTAATGGGGTGATATTGCTGACAGGAGCTCCAGCATAGGAGGAGAGCACGAGAGCATTCAGACTGCACACAGGAGGAAAGCAAGTTCTGCACTGCTGACAGGTGAAGTCCAACATTCCAATGAAGAGGTGGAGTTCTCTGATCTTTTTTAAGGCGGAGCAAATAGGGTACAGGTGGAACAGTCAGTGCAGGTGAGAATAATCGGACAATTAGAGTGGAGTATTGCACAGAGTTGAGACACTTCAAAATCAAAGCATTTTGTCAGCAAATTACTAAGTTTACAGGGTTTACACTCATACTTGATTCAGACAAAAAAAAATAGACATTTAGTGAAAACTAAATGACATTTAGTGAACATTTAGTGAAAACTAATAACCAAACTATTTACACCTAACTCTTACTCTGTAATTTCCCAGTTTGGGATCAATAAAGTACATCTATTACCAATGGTCTGGACTGCTCCTAAATTCTTTTAGTACTTACACTGAATTTCAAGATACTAACAGATTGGTGAATCCCACAAGTTCACCTAAACTGATTATATATCACATTTACGAACAAATGTGCTAGCACTAGCAGTTCTTGCATGAGCCCCAATGGGAAATGTGTCTCTTTAATGCCTTTAGCATTTTTAATTGATACTATATATTCTGCTACTACTAATGCTGTTTAGCACGGGTGGAAAATGTATACCTAGGAGGACTTCAGTGTCGAGATTAAGGCATGAATAATGTCTTACTGTCTTCATTTTACTGATGGTTAGAGAGGCTCTTGCTTCCTCTTCATTCATCCAACAGTTGTGCTCAACTCACATCATGTATCCTCTGTTGTGTCCATATAAATGCTTGCATCGTTCTTGCGGGAGAGCACTGTGTATATGACATGTCCATGTGTATCGGGCTGCAGTAGGAGAATTTTTAAGGGAGAACATTTTTACCCATTTGAATGCCGATTTTGACATTATGCACATGTAAAACACGTTTAGAAAATTACAGGTTTCAATAGACTTAACTGCATAACAGTCACTGAAAGCTTTTAAAAAAAATCTAGCTTCCTTGGCAGAGGTTTGTGGTCTCAGAATATTTCTAGCTTTCATCTCTTCTAGCCTGTCTTTCATTGTTTGGCTATGTGCTGTCATAAAACAAACAGGATGGGAGGTTATGTGTTACTTTGTCCATATTACACAAACTTTGAAAAAAATTGTTAATTCCATTTCCAAGATTGCAAATGTTAGAGTCATCATAATCAGACTAATTATTGGAATAAGTATTTTACAATAATAATTCCATATAAAAATGTTGCTCATCTTGTTAGCAAGATGAATTAATAAATTAATATAATAATCTATAGAAAGTAATATTACAATAGGTATGATATTCTTTTCATTAAAGCAAATTTATTGTCTTTCTTTGTTTTCATAGGTTTACACAATACATTAGCATCGGATATCCATATTAAACATGACCAAAACATTACCAGATTTTAAAGCAATGTGCTGTTTTTGTAAAAGTAATTCCTGTGAGCCAAGGCTATATAAAAGTTGTATACTGACAGCTTTTTAGCTGTTGGATCTGTATATCATCCACAGAGGCTATCCTTTACACAGTCATCTCAGGCACACCACAAGCTGGAGATGCAAATGAGTATTCACCCATTTAATGACACAGTGTAAGATTTAGGTGGTAATTCGTGGCCTGTCATTTACACGACCACTGCTACAAAGCACCTCACTCTTTCTAGGTTTTCCATCTTCCCACCCTCATACCTGAGTTCTGCAGAGTATGGGTCATAAATTTGTATTATGTGGCCTTGAAGGCTTTTCAGCCCTCTGTCTCTCCTTTTTCTCTGTGTCCCTTCTCCTCCTTCAAGCTCTTGACCTGCAAACTTAACACCACTGTGGAACTGACTTCCCTTTCTCCCTCTCTTCCTTCCAATTCCACATTGTCCTTCTTCACTTATTACAGTCATTCCCAGTGTTTTTCCCCTATCTTTTTTTTTTCCACAATATCTTTATTGAACCTTTTTTTTTAACAAACATGATACAAACAATCAAACACTAACACTAAAGTACTACAAAAAAAAAAAAAAGATGCACAAAAAACACCAACAACCACCAGCAAAATCAAGTCTTCAACAATGCTCCTCTGTTTAGTCTAGACAATCCAATACATAAGTATACATATTATGTTCACCAGTTTGGAATTTACAAGGTCCACACACATCATTCACCTTCTTCTTCAAGAGTTATGTTTAAATTTTTTACATAATCAATAAAAGGTCTCCATATATTCTCAAACACAATTTCCTTTGATTTCAGTATATATGTTATTCTTTCTAATGGAAGGTTTGTTAACATCTGTCTTAACCACTGAGTCACATCTGGTCTATGAGTCTTTTTCCATAATAGTGCAATACATTTTTTGGCATTAAGCAAACTGAGGTCTATGAATGTTCTTTCACTTTTATTAAAATTATGCTTTTCTGGGTACAGACCCAACAAAAACAGTTTAGGATTCAATATGATTTGTTTTGAGATTATTTTTTCAATTGTTACCCTCACCTCTTCCCAAAACATTCTTATTAATCTACATCCCCATACACAATGAAATAGAGTTCCTTTACTTTCCATGCATTTTGTGCATGTATCTGGTATATTTTTGTTATATTTATTTAACTCCTCCGGTGTAACATACATCCGCATTAACCATTTGAAATGTATCAATTTAAGGCGTGCATTTATTGATTTGGTTTGAGCTTCTGTACAAGCCAATTCCCATTGTTCCTCCGAAATTTTAGTTTGCAGATCTTCTTTCCAGTAGTTTAATCTTTTCAGTGAATTTTCACTTGAAGATAGTGTCAATGAGTTATAAAACTCTGAAATAATACCCTTTCTTTTACTATCTTTCATCATCATTTTTTCCAAGGATGAATAAATAGGTCGAGTGAGAGCTTTATTTTGATTTGATCGAATAAAGTTTCTAAGTTGAAGATAATTAAAAAAATGTGTTCTATTGAGATTAAATTTGATCCTCAGCTCTTCAAAAGACATTATGTTGTCTGCACATGGCAAATATAAATCCTGAATCTTTTGTATCCCTTTTAAATTCCATACTTTAAATACTGCGTCCGCTCTTCCTGGTTTAAAATATTGATTACCCCATATTGGACTAAATTGTGACAATAACTGTGGTTCTTTTAAATAGTTTTTAGCTTCACACCATATTTTGATCATATGCTTTACAAATGGATTTTTAACTTGTTTTTGTAATTTTTTTGCCGAATCTGAGTATATGAATATGGGAAGAGGTAAAGGTAAATTGTATGATTCCATTTCAGTCCAGTGAGGGAGATCATTTGATGAAAAATAATATGTCATAGACCTCAGTTGTGCCGACCAATAATACAACATAAAATTTGGACATTTCAGACCTCCACGATCAAATGGTAAATATAATAAAGACAGACGTAATCTAGCCCTCCTGTTGTTCCATATAAATTCCACTAACTTTTTTTTTATTCTTGAGAATAAATCTAAAGGTGGTGATAAGGGAATGTATTGAAATAAATAAAGTATTTTAGGTAAAATATTACTTTTAAGTATATTGATTCTCCCGATCATCGACATTGGTAGTGACATCCATCTCTGAGTTAACTCATTGATATCTGACATTAAGGCTTCATAGTTGACACTGGCGACTGATTCTAGCTTAGGCACAATTTGGATTCCTAAATATTTAAACTGATTTACAACGTTGAATTGATTTACCTCAGGGGCTGGGTAATTTCTCTGGGTCTCATTTAGCATTAATATTGAAGATTTAGTTTTATTTATTTTATATCCTGATATTTCCCCAAAATTCTTTATTAAATTCAACAAGGTTGGAATTGATTTTTTTAGATTCGACATAAACAAAATTATGTCATTTTTCCCCTATCTACTCTACATTTCCTGACCTTAGGATCTAACCTTGGCATAGCTGTCAAAGCTCTCCAACCCTTTTTACTCTATTTTTTTTTTAATTGCTGCTCTTTGTGAAGACAGGTAAGAGAAGAAAAAAAACCCCTCTGCAATGCAGCAACAGATGTTTTGGAGTCGTGAAGGTTAACTAGAGCTGAAACACATTCAGGAATTTAGATTATTCTGTGTCTCTTCAAATGTGTGTTTTCAGGAGATTTTTCCTACCTCTTTCTCCTCTGTCTCTGTTCTGTGTGTCTGTCTGACTCTTTTGTTGTACTTAAATAAAAATAATGGAAAAAAAAAACATGTGATTACAATTTAAACTGACCTGATGATGCATGCACTGCATATACTTAAGGGCTGATGAAGCCAGATTTGCTATTAGACAATTAAGCACTCATTCTGACGAATTGCCTACGAAGCATAATAGATCATGTAAATTCTCCTTGCAATCCATCTGATATGTCTTGCAACATTTTACTGAAAACATGGAAACACCCATTTGCTGGTGAAAACAGTGGAAAGATCATTAAAACCCAACTTCAGGGTACTATGGATGTCTGTACCAAACACATCAGACCACTACTTTAATATGGGTGACATGCCATCACTGCCTCCCATGCCGGCAGCAACCGTTTCCCCACCATTCCATCATCACACGTTCTTATGTGAACATTCACATCAGCACAGTATTGGGAATTATTTTGAGAAAGCGCTTCAGAGGCAAGATGATGATTCTTTTACCACTTCTTTGATATCTGACTGCTTCGGTCCTTGCAATACAGGGCTCCATTGCTGCAGTCAAAATGCGTTACATCTAATTCTCCCCCCCACACACAAACACGTACGCACAGGGTACATGGAATTTCTGCAAAATCCTTAAAAAGATTTCAGCCACTTTTGCACAAGAGAGAAGTCTTGTAGTTTGAAATTAAATATTTAAATATTGCAAAGCAGCAGCACCCACGGCTGCCATCTGTCAAGTTTAACCAGGAATTATTCGTGTTTTGGTCACTCAAGGTTGACTTGTTTTATGTAATCTAGAAGGAAGAAGTTTCACCAGATGTCGATTTCTCCGGGCTTCAGTGCAGAGATCAGATCTGTGATATGAGAGAGAAGGAAGGAGAGGGCCAAACAGAACTGCAGCTGCAGCAAAGGGAGATAGATGGAGAAAGATAGTGGGAGATAATGAGAGAAGCTGGAGAAAGCCTGTAGATAACTGGCAAAAAGACGAAACAGAAAGAGGAAAGGAAAGCATAGATTAACAATACAGTGGAACAAAGGAAAGCAGTGACAGAAACAAACAGAATTTAAAAGAGAGCAGCATTTTGGACATTAAACCTGATTGCCACGGAGTGGCGAATGCTGATGAACATTGCAATTTTTGGAGTCCCCAACTTTTCTAACGAATGTTTGTGAAAAATCCTGTCATTAGCGACATTATGAAAAAAGGTGAGCAAACCCTCCACCAGAATTCAGATTTCAATGGTTTGTAAAGGCTCTTAACAGTTGATAATGTTCAGAAGGCTACTTGGTGAACCAAATCTTCAGCAACACATGCCACAACCCTACCTACTAGTCATGAGTAACATAACCCCTCCCAGGCAAGTGCACAGATTGACGGGAAGCTCCAGGGCTGCCCTTTTCCCCCCCTTGAAGTGCTCTTTTGGAAAGTTTTTTTTTTTTTTTTTAGGAATTATAGATGTTAACTTTCCCCCACTGAGACACCAATTGCTGATCAAATGTGTTTTATTGTCTAAATTATTCTATGTGACCTAAGCCTGAGCTCCAAATTCCCCCCCCCACCCCCCAACAATCCACTGCCCACACACTTTATCACAGCAGCTGCAGCCTGTTTCTGTCTCTCCTCTCCTTCAAGCAGTCAGGATAGTGTTTTAAGCCTTGGCATTTTTTGTTGCCATTATTACAGTGCACACAGTAGGTTATTTTATTTTTATCTAACAAGGGGGGTGGTGGTTGTGAGGGGGATATTCATAAGCTTAGCATATGGTGTAAGTGTAAATTCATGACAAATATGCAAAAATAAAGGTGCAAAAGTATGATAAAAGATGCTAATTTAAAATTTAAAAAGTCACAAATTTACTATTAGCAAGTCCCAGCTTTACAAGAAAAAACTGCCTTTTTTGTGAGAAAAAAACACAGCTTCTAAATACCGAAGAAACCCACATTTCCAAGAAGAAAATTCATAAATTTACAACAAAACGTCACACCTTTACAAGAAAAAAAAGGCATTTTTCTACAACATTTTTATATGTTTGATTTTTTTTCTCTCATAAATGTCCAATTTTCTCACCAAGTTTTTCTTAAATACTTTAACATTTTGCTTGGAAAGTTTTAGCTTTCTTTTAATAAATTTGAAACTTTTACCTGGCAAATTTGTTAGTTATAGTAAATTTAAGTATGTTTTTCCTATAAAGTTTCCACTTTTGTGATAAAATTTTTTAAAAAATGCAACTTTTTCTCAAATTTTCATGATTTTTCTTGTACATTTGCTACTACAACTGATATTCTTGTTTGTTTTAGTTTGTTGTATTAGCTCAGTTTTAAAGCTTTATCTCTTTTACTGATATTAACTTTTTACTTAGTGTTAGCTTAGTAAATACAACAACCCGATCAGGCACACAGGTGAATCAGACCCCGGGCAGGGCTGTTCACCAGGTTAGGCTAACCTGTTTTAGCTAGCTAGCCAGCCACTTCTGGCCTGGAAAGTCATGGCTCCATCCCCAGCTTGTTTCAGCTGTGTTTCCCTCTCTAAGAAGGTTTCTGAGTTGGAATTGAGACTCTCTAACCTTTGTAAGATTCAGGAGGCTGAAAACCACCTGGACACTATTATTTTTGGACGGACATCGGCCCCAGCGACGGACTCACAGCTAGCAGAGACGGCGACTTACCTGGGTGAAATTAGCATATCGCCATCCACTTCCACCCCTGCTCCGGTCACCTCAGCTGTCCAGGACTCCAGCATCAAACGCTGGCTTCAGCTCGGAGCTAAACCCAAAGCCCTGGGTGGTTCGCCACAGCCTCAATGCGCATCCTGGACCATGGTTGGGCCAAATAGCAAATGTCGGGGATTGACCAGACATGGCCGCGCCTCCTCCCTTCCCCCTTTGCTGGAAAACAGATTCAATATCCTTTCCCGGGAAGATTTCCCCCACCTGGATGTCGATCATCCTCCCATGGCCGCCCCACTCCTTCAGCAGTGGCCCAAACCCGCAAGCCCTGGATCAAAACTATCTTAGGTGTGCCAAACTATATACCAGCTCCAAAAAGAAGAGAGCACTTCCCCCCGCATCGGCCCCCCGCCGCCGCTGCAGCAACTATCCAAAATTATCCACCATTTCACAAGCCACCGACAAAGCCCCCCCAGACGACGCTGGTAATTGGTGATTCAATAATGAGGACTGTCAGAAGCAGGTACTGTGTTACAAAATTTTTTTCCTGGGGCTAAAGTGTCAGACATTGAGGCTCTTACCCCTGATGTATTAAGTGACTACCCCCACGCTAAAACTGTTAGTGTGCACGTTGGATGCAATAACATCCCAGATGAAACATTGGGGATCTTAAAGAGTGACTTCAGGAGCCTTCTGTCCACTCTTTTGAACTGTGGCAGACATATGTTTATTTCTGGGCCACTTGCTCCTTTTAAAAGAGGATGCAGTTATTTTAGCAGAACTCTCAGCCTTAATACCTGGTTGTGTGCAACATGTCCTGCTTTTAACATTGGTTTTATAGACAATTTAGACCTGTTTTGGAACCACCCATCATTTATGAGGCCAGATGGCATCCATCCAAGTAGACTCGGTGCACGTGTTCTAAGGGACAATCTGTTTTATTCCATTCAGTATTTTTTAGTACAGTGACTGAAAGCTGGTATGTTTACTCACCCCAAAGTATCTGGGTCTGCCAACCAGTCATTTTTTGCTTCCACTTCTCATACTAATCCTATCAATCCAAATAATTCTCACTGTTTAGATCAGTCTTCAATTCATAACCCCAGAGATTGTGTCTGTCTCCCGTTACCCAAAACATTATAACCCAAGACAAATACAACATAATTTGATAAATACACGCCTGTCTGCGGCTCCTCTTCATCTGCCACCCCTCAACTTAGCCCCTGTCTTCCCCATTAGAGAATCATTGTCTGTTCCCTCCAAAGTTAATAAAAATATAATGCATAAGCATCCCAAAATGATTAAACAAAAAGTTGGTAAAACTCAAATTAAACATCATGTCTCTAAATGTAATGATTTGGCATCTCTTCCTCCTCATAATTTAAAAATTTAAATGTGGTTTGTTAAATATTAGGTCTCTAACTCCCAAGTCTCTGCTAGTCCATGATCTGTTAATTGGTCATCATATTGATTTAATATCCCTTACAGATACTTGGTTAGGGCAAGAGGATTATGTTGGTTTAAATGAATCAACTCCCTTTGCTTATTTAAACTATCAAAATCCCAGAAGTTCTGGTTGTGGAGGAGGAGTAGCTGACATAATGGCTGACCCAGGGAACAGACACGGACTCAGAAATGGATACAATTATCTTTATTGAACCAGTGTTCGTGTGTGAGTGCGTGAATGTGTTGTGTCGTGTAAGTGAGTGCAGGATGGAGACTCCGAGCAGCTGGGAGAGAGCAGAGCGCCGGGCAGCCTGGCAACCCTATGGACCGAGCAAAGGCACACAATTAGCTAGGTGCGAGATGGATAATCACTCAGGTAATAATTGTGGCTTACTGTTCCAGGCAGATGGTGAGCACCCGTTGGCCAGGAAGACAGCGCCCACTGTCCCAGCGTCATTGTAGCTGTGTAGAGGGCGGAGAAGAGAGAGCAGAGACCACCGCCGAGAGGGACGATTCCACCGCCGGGAGATTCCACCTACGCACAGGGGAGTAGCAAGGAACAGCTGAGTAAAGGTGAGGCTTACTTGGTTGAGAGAGGATTTCTTCCAAGCATTGATGCCGAGGTGGCGAGGTGGACGATTGTGGAGAGGTTTGGCTGGGAAGTCGTAGGAAGAGCTTCATTCAGCCAGGGAGACAGATAGCCCTGTGCAGGCCTGCAGGCAGAGTGAGGTTATATATCCCTGGCCTGATGAGGAGCTGGTGTGCGCACAGCTGTGGATGATAACGGCCCAGAGCGAGTCATCACAGTACTCCCCCCCCCCCCCCCCCCCGAGGGGTGCCTCCTGGCACCCGATCCAGCCTACCTGGGTGCATCCGGTGGAAGTCCCTGATGAGTTGCTTATCCAACACGAAGGATGGACGCACCCAGTAGTGCCATACCCCTCCCAGTCCACCAGGTACTGCATGCCACGACCCCAGCGGCGGACGTCCAGGATGGAGCTGACTTTCCACGCCGGGTTGCCATCGATCATGACCGGTGGAGGTGGAGACCTGGGAGGAGGACAGAGAGGACTGGAGAAGAAGGGCTTGATCTGGGACACATGGAATGTGGGACAGATGCAGAGGGGGGGGGGGGGGAGAGACAGGCGCACAGCTACTGGATTAATAATCCGCACGATGGGGAATGGACCAATGAACCATTGCGACAATTTCCTTCTCTCACCCTTCAGGCTAATATGTTGCGTTGAAAGCCAAACCTGCTGACCCACCTGGTAGGTTGGAGCCGGTCTCCTGCAGCGATTAGCGACTCTGGAGTTACGTTCTGCTGTGCGTCGAAGCGCCGTTCGGACCGCCCTCCATATCTGCCAACAGCGTCTCAGATGGGCCTGGACAGATGGCACGGCGATGTCCCCCTCCTCTTTAGGAAAGAGCAGGGGGTTGTAGCCCAAAGAGGCCTTGAAAGGGGATATGCCGACGGCTGAAGACACCGTGGAGTTATGGGCATATTCGACCCATAGAAACTGGGCACTCCATGAGGCCGGATTGGACGAGACCACACACCGCAGCACAGCCTCGAGTTCCTGGTTAGCTCTCTCACACTGGCCACTGCTCTGAGATTGGTAGCTAGAGGACAGGCTCACCGTAGCCCCCAGAGCATTACAGAATGACTTCCATACCTGCGACACAAACTGAGAACCCCGATCAGAGACGATATCCACAGGTATGCCATGAAGCCTGACAACGTGCTGCACCAGCAGATCTGCCGTCTGCTTCGCCGTGGGCAGTCCCAGTAGGGGGATGAAGTGGGCGGCCTTGGAGAAGCGATCCACGATAGTGAGAACGACGGTGTGTTGATCGGACGGAGGGAGGCCGGTAACGAAATCCAAGGCGATGTGTGACCAAGGTCTGCTAGTGACAGAAAGGGGATGAAGCAGCCCCGCCGGAGGAGAGGAAGGCGTCTTACCGGTGGCACACTGAGGGCAGGCGTGGATGTAATTGGCAACCTCCCTCTGGAGCGATGGCCACCAAAATGACCTCTGGAGAATCCTGACCGTGCGAGAACCCCCCGTATGACATGCCAGTCTGGAGGAGTGGGCCCAGTGGATCACCTCGCCCCGAACTGTGGATGGAACAAACAACTTGCCCGCTGGCCCCTCGCCCAGGTCTGGTTCCGCCTCCTGAGCCTTCAGGACCCTCTCCTTGATTTCCCACGAGATGGCGCCCATGATGCATGAAGACGGGAGGATTGGGAGAACGGGCGCCTCTGCTGTGTCAGGGGAGAACTGCCTGGAGAGCACATCAGGTTTAGTGTTTTTAGACCCGGGACGGTAGGTGATGGTAAAGTTGAAACGGCCAAAGAACAAGGACCAGCAGGCCTGGCGGGCGTTTAGATGCTTGGCCGTCCTTAGGTACTCCAGGTTTTTATGATCTGTCCAAACAACAAAGGGTTGGGCGGCCCCCTCCAACCAGTGACGCCACTCCTTCAGCACGAGCTTAACCGCCAGGAGCTCCCTATCACCGATGTCGTAATTCCTCTCCGCCGGGGACAGTCTGCGGGAGAAAAACGCACACGGCTGGACCTCCCCATCCACTGGAGAACGCTGGGACAACACGGCCCCCACCCCAGAGTCCGAGGCATCCACCTCCACCAGGCACTGTAGAGCGGGATCTACTTGAGTCAAGATGGGGGAGGATGAAAACCTGGTCTTGAGCTCAGTGAACGCAGCTGCAGCCTCCTCCGTCCACCGGAAAGCCATCTTCGGGAAGGTGAGGCGTGTGAGGGGAAGAGCAATGACACTATAGTTATTAATAAAGCGCCTGTAAAAGTTGGCGAAACCCAGGAATTGCTGCAGCTGCTTCCTAGAGGAGGGGGGAGGCCAGTCCACAACGGCCTTCACCTTGTTGGGGTCCGGGATGACCTGATTATGAGAGATGGTGAAGCCGAGAAATGAAGTCTTGGAGGCGTAAAACTCACATTTCTCAGCCTTAACATACAGTTTATTCCCCAAGAGTTGCTGCAAGACCCGCCTCACGTGAACACGGTGCTCATCCAGGGATCGGGAGAAGATCAAGATGTCATCGAGGTAGACGAAGATGAATGATCCCAGGAAGTCATGAAGTACATCATTGACCAGTCTCTGGAAGACGGAAGAAGCGTTGGTTAACCCAAATGGCATCACCAGGTACTCAAAGTGGCCGCTTGGGGTCCAGAAACCAGTCTTCCACTCATCCCCCTCCCTGATCCACACCAGCTGATATGCGTTCCAGAGATCCAGTTTGGAAAAGATCGAGGCCCCCTGGAGGGACTCAAAAGCCGTGCCCATCACAGGCAGCGTGTACTTGTCCTTGATTGTGATTTCATTGAGGGCACGGAAGTCAATACACGGCCTTAGGGAGCCATCTTTTTTCCCTACAAAAAAGAACCCGGCCCCTACTTCCGAGGAAGACGGGCGGATAATGCCTGAGCTGAGGGACTCCTTAATGCATGCCTCCATCGCTTCCCGCTCCGGCATCGACAGGCTGTAGAGATGGCTCGACGGCAGTGGGGCCCCAGCCCGTAGATTGATGGCACAGTCATAGGGCCGGTGGGGGGGGGGGGGGAGAGACAACGCCTGGGACTTACTGAAATTGCCCCCAGGTCGTGATACTCGGCAGGCACTCTGGATAGATCGGGAGGAGGAGAGACGGGGGTGACCAACGCCATGGAGGGTGCACATGCTGCGGACTGGAGGCAAGCTCTGAGGCAGAAGGAGCTCCAGGACACCACGCTTCCTGCGCACCAGTCAAAAGAGGGGTTGTGGAGCCGAAGCCAGGGATAACCCAAGATGACCGGGGAGGAGGCAACCGGCAGAACAAACAGGCTGAGATCCTCCCGATGATTTCCTGAGATGATAACTGAGACAGGGGCCGTTTGTTTTGTCACAATCGCTAATGGCAATCTGGATAGAGCAATGAGCCGTAGGGGAGCAATCAAAGGACAGCAGGGAAGCCCCAGTCAGGTTGCCAGTTCCCCTGAGATGAAGCTCTGCTCAGTTCCCGAGTCAACCAGGATGTGTGTTCAATTTTCAGTTTTATTGTGTATGAATCTGATGGGTATCATACATTTGGAGAGGGGATTTGGCCGAGGTGAGTCCGTGAGTCCCCCGACTGTGACTCATGGACCCCCTCTTTTGGCCAAACGGGGCAGGCTTCTAACTCATGCTCCTCACTACCACAGTACATGCACAAGCCTAGCTCCCTACGATGCTGTCTCTCAGCTAGGGACAGCTTAGTTCGCCCCATGACCATAGACTCCTGTGTGTCGGCTGACTCTAGGGAAGGCAAGGCCAGTAACGGGGTCTGGGAGGAGCGCAAGGCCTGGGCACCTGAGCGTCCGGAAATTCTCCACTCGGATGCCCGCTCTACTCAGCCTATTATCTAGATTAATGGCAAGAGAAATAAGCTCTGTTAGCTTCTCTTGCTTCTCCAAGTGGGCTAACTCATCCCGCAGGCTAGGGCTCAAGCTCCTGATGAAAATACTACACAACGAGGCATGGTCCCACCCCATCTCTGCCGCCACCACCCAGAAATCGACAGCATAGTCCGCCACAGACCTGCCCCCCATCAAAGATTTAACAGCGGGGTGGTGAGCACATTGTCCTGGTCGGAGTGGTCAAATACCTCGTTGAACTCGCTAACAAACTGGCTGTAGGTTAAGTTAGCATAGCTTGCCCTAGCCATCACAGCGTATGCCCAAGCTAGTGCTCGCCCTTCCAATAGGTTTGTAACATAACCTATCCGGCTATGGTCAGTTGGGAAATCGCCCGGAACCCGCTGGAAGACTGTCTCAATGGAGGAGGAACCCACAAGCCTCCCCTAGTTTTCCGCTAAAGCGGGAGGGCGTGGGAACAGGAGTGAGTTGGGCCGGGGTAGCTTGACTAGCCTGGCTAGCAGAGGAGCTAGCGGGAGTTGTAGCACCGCTTCACGCCGGTGGAAACGTCTGCTGCCCTGCCAGGCGATCCAACCGACTGTTAATTTGAGTCAACTGATTCAAGATAACCTGTTGCTGGTGAGCAATCTGATCCACTCGAGCCTCTAAGTTGTTAAGTTGTTGCACTAACGCGCTGTTCGCTGGGTCGTTCTGATGGAGCTGTATTGACATAATGGCTGACCCAGGGAACAGACACAGACTCAGAAATGGATACAATTATCTTTATTGAGCCAGTGTTTGTGTGTGAGTACGTGAATGTGTTGTGTCGTGGAAGTGAGTGCCGGCTGGAGACTCCGAGCAGCTGGGAGAGAGCAGAGCACCGTGCAGCCTGGCAACCCAATGAACGGAGCAAAGGCACACAATTAGCTAGGTGCGAGATGGATAATCACTCAGGTAATAATTGTGGCTTACTGTTCCAGGCAGATGGTGAGCACCCGTTGGCCAGGAAGACAGCGCCCACTGTCCCAGCATTGTTGTAGCCGTGTAGAGGGTGGGGAGGAGCAAGCAGAGACTGCCGCCGAGAGGGACGATTCTGCCACCGGGAGATTCCGCCTGTGCACAGGGGAGTAGCAAGAAACAGGTGAGTAAAGGTGAGGCTTACTTGGTGGGGAGAGGATTTCTTCCAAGCGTTGATGCCGAGATGGCGAGGTGGACGATCGTGGAGAGGTTTGGCTGGGAAGTTGTAGGAAGAGCTTCATTCAGCCAGGGAAACAGACGGCTCCGTGCAAGCCTGCAGGCAGAGTGAGGTTATATAGCCCTGGCCTGATGAGGAGCCGGTGTGCACACAGCTATGGATGATAACGGCCCAGCGCGAGTCATCACAGTAGCGACAATTTACCATTCTAAATTACTAGTTAATGTAAAGCAAAAAAACATGTTTTAATTCATTTGAGGGCCTGGTCCTCAGTATTGGGCATTTTAGCAGTCTTAGGTTAAACCCAATTTTCTTTGCTATAGTTTATCGTCCTCCCTCAGCCTACTCAGAGTTTTTATCCGAATTTGCAAATTCTTTGCTGATTTAATGCTGAAATCAGATAGAATAATTATAGTAGGGGATTTTAATATACAGCCATGGACAAAATTGTTGGTACCCCTCTATTAATGAAAGAAAAACCCACAATGGTCACAGAAATAACTTGAATCTGACAAAAGTGGCAATAAATAAAAATTCTATGAAAATTAACCAATGAAAATCAGACAATGCTTTTGAATTGTGGTTCAACAAAATTACTTTAAAAAACAAACTCATGAAACTGACATAATGCACGGCTCAGGAGACACACATGCAGGCTCAGGGTAGATTCAATAGCTTTATTAACAACAAGTGTGTATGAGTGCGTGTATGTGAGATGGTAATGTATTGGTGGTGGCGTCTGCGTCAGGCACGGGAACAGGAAACCGTACAGCCGGACAACCCTATGGGAGAAGCAGAGGGAGAAGGGTAACGAGCACCACACCAACACAGGAGATGAGATAAAGGCTACTGGCTTACTTGGTTCGGGCAGGTGACTGGCGTAGCAAGGGCGTAGCCAGGTAGACAGCAACCCGGAGCGCCTGAAGCAGCAGCGAGGAGGAGATGGCTGGGGAACGTAGTCTGCCACCGGGGAATCCACCTGTGCACAGGGGAGGAGACTGGAAGAAGGTAAGTGATGCTTACTTGCGTTCTTGCTTGATGAAGGGGGTTCCTTGCAGCAAGAGTAGCCGATGAGAACAGACGGCTTCAGGCCGAAGCCCAGGGCGAGGCGGCTTAAATCCCTCGCCGCTGACGAGGCGCAGGTGTGCGTGCAGCTGGCGCCGCTGATGAGCGGCGAGATGTGACAGTACTCCCCCCTCTAGCAGCGCCTCCTGGCGATGGTTTCTCCGGGTGCGCTCGGTGGAACTCAGTGATGAGGGATGCATCCAACACAAATGACGAGGGCACCCATTGCCTATGTTCAGGTCCATAGCCCTCCCAATCCACTAAGTACTGTAACCCGTGACCCCGGCGCCGGGAGTCCAGGATGGAAGAGACTGGCCAGGCCGGATGGCCATCAATCATCCGGGGCGCGGGCTGCGCAGCAGGGGGAGGGCAAAGGGGGTCGGAGACTGCCAGCTTCACCTTGGAAACGTGGAAGGTGGGATGGATGCGGAGGGAGGGGGGAATAGCCACACGCACAGCCACCGGGTTGATAATCCTGGTGATGGGGTATGGGCCCATAAAACGCTGTGCCAACTTTCTCCTCTCACCCTTTAAAACGACGTCCTGGGTAGACACGTAGACACGTTGGCCTACCTGGTAGGCTGGGGCAGGTCTTCTGTGCCGGTCCGCCGTAGATTTGTTGCATTCCGCCGTGCGTAAAAGTGCATTGCGCGCCGACGCCCAGATGGAGCGGCACCGCCTGAGGTGCGCCCGAACTGAGGGGACAGTTACCTCACTCTCCTGCGTAGGGAACAGAGGGGGGTCGTAGCCTAGGGACGCCTTAAATGGGGACATCCCAGTGGCAGAAGAGCGGGCGGTATTATGGGCGTACTCCACCCAGGCAAGGTGAGTGCTCCAGGACGCAAGCTTGGATGTTGTGACGCAGCGGAGCGCAGCCTCCAGCTCCTGATTAGTCCGCTCACACTGCCCGTTGGATTGGGGGTGATGGCCGGAGGAGAGGCTTACCTTGGCTCCCAGGGCGTTGCAGAAGGACCTCCAAACCTCTGAGGAAAACTGGGGGCCCCGGTCCAAGATCACGTCTACCGGAATCCCGTGCAGCCTGACCACGTGCTGGATAAGGAGGTCCACCGTCTGCAAGGCAGATGGAAGCCCTCATAATGGGATGACGTGAGCAGCCTTGGAGAAACGATCTACGATGGTCAGGACTGTGTCGAAGGTGTTGGAGACCGGGAGACCGGTGACGAAGTCCAGGGCGATATGCGACCAGGGCCTGCCAGGGACGGGCAGGGGCTGGAGCAGGCCCACTGGAGGGGCATTACCTGATTTACTGGTGGTGCAGACGGGGCAGGCCCGGGCGTAGCGGGCAGCGTCCTTCCGCAGGCCCGGCCACCAGAAGGATCGTTGGAGTAAGTCAATCATCCGGGAGGAACCAGGGTGGCAGGCGAGCTTAGATGTGTGCAGCCAGTGGATGACCTCCCCCCAGACCGTGGACGGCACAAAAAGCCTCCCCTCCGGTCCGCCGCCAGGGTCTGGTTCCGATTCCTGCGCCTTCCGGATCTTACTTTCGATGTCCCAAGTGACGGCTCCCACGATGCACGACCTGGGCAAGATGGTGTGGGCTGCGTCCTCAGACGCCTCAGGGGCAAATTGCCTAGAGAGGGCGTTAGGCAGGCCGTTCTTGGAGCCAGGCCTAAAGGTGATGTTGAAGCAGAACCTGGCGAAGAACAAGGACCAACGCGCCTGGCGGGCGTTCAGACGCTTGGCAGATCTTAAATACTCCAAGTTCTTGTGGTCGGTGAGAACCACGAACGGCAGGGCTGCCCCCTCTAGCCAGTGACGCCACTCCTGCAGCGCGAGCTTGATGGCGAGGAGCTCTCTGTCCCCCACGTCGTAATTCCGTTCCGCCAGGGACAAGCGCCGAGAGAAGAAGGCACAGGGCCATTTGATCCCATCGTCAGGTGACTGCTGAGATAACACCGCCCCCACCCCCGTGTCCGAAGCGTCTACCTCCACGATGCATTGCAGCGAGGGATCGACTTGGCTGAGGACCCGGGAGGAGGAGAACTCCGCCTTCAGCACCTGGAAAGCAGCTACGGCCTCTTCAGTCCACTGGAACGGGACCTTAGGAGACGTGAGGCGGGTCAGAGGGCCGATGATGGTACCAAAGTTCGGGACAAAGCGGCGGTAGAAGTTGGCAAACCCAATAAACTGTTGTACCTGTTTCCTTGATGTAGGAGTGGGCCATTCCACCACCGCTTTCACCTTCGCTGGGTCCGAAAGCTCCTGGTCGTGGGAGATGACGAACCCGAGGAAGGACGTAGTTTTAGCGTAAAACTCACACTTCTCAGCCTTGACATATAACCGGTTCTCCAGCAGCCTCTGGAGGACTCGCCTCACATGGACCCGGTGCTCGTCCCTGGATCTGGAGAAGATGAGGATGTCATCCAGGTAGACGAACACAAACAGGCCGATGAAGTCCCGGAGGACGTCATTTATAAGGCGCTGAAAGACGGCTGGAGCGTTGGTCAACCTGAACGGCATAACCAGGTACTCGAAATGGCCGTTCGGGGTACGGAAGGCTGTCTTCCACTCGTCTCCCTCCCGGATCCGGACGAGGTGGTATGCGCTGCGAAGATCCAGCTTGGTGAACCAAGTCGCCCCCTGGAGGGAGTGGAAGGCGGTGTCCATTAAGGGCAAGGTGTAGCGGTCCTTCTCCGTGATGTCATTCATTGCGCGATAGTCAATACAAGGATGGAGGGAGCCGTCCTTCTTGCCCACAAAGAAGAACCCAGCGCCTAATGGTGATGACGAGGGACGGATGATTCCAGCACTCAGCAATTCCTTGAGATAAGAATTCATAGCCTCCTTCTCCGGCGCAGACAGGCTGTAGAGTCGCCCCGAGGGTAAGGGTGCCCCCTAGCGGATGTTTATAGCACAGTCATAGGGCCTGTGCGGGGGAAGAGACATCGCCTTGGATTTGCTGAATACCATACCCAGGTCGTGAAACTCCGATGGCACCAGGGTGAGATCCGGAGGCGCAGCGTCCTTGGGAGTTGAAGGCGAGGACGGGGTGCAGGCAGCGGATTGGAGGCAGGTGCTCATGCAGAAGGAGCTCCAGGCGGACACTCTGCCAGACCTCCAGTCCAGGACAGGGCTGTGGAGGCGGAGCCAGGGGTATCCGAGGATGACGGGAGATACAGAGTTAGGTAGGACGTAGAAGGTGATCTCCTCCCGATGATTTCCAGAAATAATAACAGGGACGGGGATGGTCTGGTGTGTTACTTTTCCCAGGGAAACACGGGAGAGATTTACTAGGGCGAGAGGAGTCTTGAGGGTATGGCAACGGATGCCCAATCGGGTTGCCAGGCTCTGTGAAATAAAGCTGCTCTCCGCGCCTGAATTCACCAGCGCATAGGTGAGGTGCCCTGTGGAGTTATGACAGAAACGAATGGGCAGTGTCAATTGAGTGAGGGGAGTTAACTGATTAGCGTCCGCAAGGCCCCCTACAGTAACTCGCGGACCTCCCCGTTTGGCTTCTGTGGACAAAGCTCCACCGTGTGTTGGCTGTCTCCGCAATACATACAGAGACCTAACTCACGGCGGCGTTGTTTCTCCGCTGGGGGGAGCTTTGTCCAGCCTGTCACCATCGGCTCCGACTCCTCAGAGTACAACGGTGACGGCAACGCCAGGGGGCGAGCTTGGGACAGGCGCGACGAGGCATCTCGAGGGTGAGAAGACAACTTCCGCTCCGAGGCCCGCTCGCGCAGCCTGTTATCCAAGCTGATGGCTAGGGAAATTAGCTCCGCTAACGTCTCCAGGATATCCCGTCCAGCCAGTTCATCCCTCAGACCAGCGCTGAGACTGCGAAGGAAGATGCCGCAGAGCGATCGTTCGCCCCAACCAACCTCCTCCGCAGCGACCCGGAAGTCGATCGCGTAGTCAGCTGCCGACCGGCTTCCCTGCTGAAGGCAGAGAAGACGATCGACCTGAACGCTCTCTGTACGCGAATGATCGAACACTTCCAGAAACAGTCTCACGAATTGGCCATAGGTGAGGGTGGCGTAACTGGGCTTCGCCATTACGGCGTAAGCCCAGGTAAACGCTCTTCCCTCCAGGAGATTCCCTATGTAGCCAATTCGGCTGTGGTCTGATGGAAAATCTCCAGGCATACGGTGAAACACAGACTCACACTGCATGATAAACCCCCGCGCTCCACCGAGCTTACCGCTAAAGCGGGCGGGGGTCGGAATGGGTGTGAGCCGTGCCGGTGCCGCCGGAGCTGGCTGAACGGCTGCTGGAGCAGCAGGAGCCGCGCCACCCTGACGAGCCGGGGGGAATGGCTGTTGGGGGTCCAAGCGGTCCCATCGGTTAGTTATTGTAAACAATTGGGTTAAAATCACCTGTTGTTGATGGGCTATTAGATCCACCCGAGCCTCGAGGGTGGAAAGACGGCGTGCGAGCCCGCTGTCTGCCGAGCCGCTCTGCTGAAGCCGTACTGACATAATGCACGGCTCAGGAGACACACACGCAGGCTCAGGATAGATTCAATAGCTTTTATTAACAACAAGTCTGTATGAGTGCGTGTATGTGAGATGGTAATGTATTGGTGGTGGCGTCTGCGTCAGGCACGGGAACAGGAAATCGTACAGCCGGACAACCCTATGGGAGAAGCAGAGGGAGAAGGGTAACGGGCACCACACCAACACAGGAGATGAGATAAAGGCTACTGGCTTACTTGGTTCGGGCAGGTGACTGGCGTAGCAAGGGCGTAGCCAGGTAGACAGCAACCCGGAGCGCCTGAAGCAGCAGCGAGGAGGAGATGGCTGGGGAACGTAGTCCGCCGCCGGGGAATCCACCTGTGCACAGGGGAGGAGACTGGAAGAAGGTAAGAGATGCTTACTTGCGTTCTTGCTTGATGAAGGGGGTTCCTTGCAGCAAGAGTAGCCGATGAGAACAGACGGCTTCAGGCCGAAGCCCAAGGCGAGGCGGCTTAAATCCCTCGCCGCTGACGAGGTGCAGGTGCGCGTGCAGCTGGCGCCGCTGATGAGCGGCGAGATGTGACAGAAACAGGCCTGGACAAAAATGATGGTACCCCTAGAAAAGATTGAAAATAATGTGTCCATAGGGACATGTTCAACCAAGATGTGTCCTCTAATTAACATCACAGATGTCTACAAACTTGTAATCAGTCAGCCGGCCTACTTAAAGGGTGACAAGTAGTCACTGTGCTGTTTGGTGACATGGTGTGTACCACACTAAACATGGACCAGAGGAAGCAAAGGAGAGAGTTGTCTCAGGAGATTAGAAAGAAAATTATAGACATGCATGTTAAAGGTAAAGGCTATAAGACCATCTCCAAGCAGCTTGATGTTCCTGTGACTACAGTTGCACATGTTATTTAGAAATTAAAGATCCATGGGACTGTAGCCAACCTCCCTGGACGTGGCCGCAGGAGGAGATGGATAGTACGAATGGTAACAAAAGAGCTCAGAACAACCTCTAAACATATTCATGGTGAACTCCAAGACCAAGGTACATCAGTGTCAGATCGCACCATCTGTCGTTGTTTGAGCCAAAGTGGACTTCATGGAAGACGACCAAGGAGGACACCACTGTTGAAAACAAATCATAAAAAAGCCAGACTGGAATTTGCCAAACTGCATGTTGACAAGCCACAAAGCTTCTGGGAGAATGTCCTATGGACAGACGAGACAAAACTGGAACTTTTAGGCAAGACAAAACTGGAACTTTTTGGCAAGGCACATCAGCTCTATGTTCACAGACGCAAAAATGAAGCATACCAAGAAAAGAACACTGTCCCTACTGTGAAACATGGAGGAGGTTCTGTTATGTTCTGGGGCTGCTTTGCTGCATCTGGCACAGGGTGTCTTGAATCTGTGCAGGGTACAATGAAATTTCAAGACTATCAAGGTATTCTAGAGAGAAATGTGCTGCCCAGTGTCAGACAGCTTGGTCTCAGTCGCAGCTCATGGGTCTTGCAACAGGATAATGACCCAAAACACACAGCTAAAAACACCCAAAAATGGCTAAGAGTGAAACATTGGACTATTCTAAAGTGGCCTTCTATGAGCCCTGATCTACTGTAAATCCTATTGAACATCTGTGGAAGGAGCTGAAACATGCCGTTTGGAGAAGGCACCCTTCAAACCTGAGACAACTGGAGCAGTTTGCTCATGAGGAGTGGGCCAAAATACCTGCTGAGAGGTGCAGAAGTCTCATTGACAGTTACAGAAATTGTTTTATTACAGTGATTGCCTCAAAAGGTTGTGCAACAAAATATTAAGTTAAGGGTACCATCATTTTTGTCCAGGCCTATTTCATGAGTTTGTTTTTTAAAATAATTCTCTTGAACCACAATTCAAAAGCATTGTCTGATTTTCATTGGTTAATTTTCATAGAATTTTTATTTATTACCACTTTTGTCAGATTCAAGTTATTTCTGTGACCATTGTGGGTTTTTCTTTCATTAACAGAGGGGTACCAACAATTTTGTCCATGTGTGTACATTTACATGTAGATAGTGATTGTCTTAATAAGGCATTTAATTCAATATTAGATTCAATGGTGTTGTCAGAAAGTTGAAAATTCTACCCATTATCTCCACCACACATTGGACCTTGTTCTGACATATGGCATAGAAATAGAAAATCTGGTAGTGTTTCCTCATAATCCTGTACTGTCAGACCACTGTCTGTTAACCTTTGATTTCACAATTCCTGACTATTTGATTCCTAAAGAAAAATATTACTAGAGCAGATTTCTTTCAGATGATGTTGTTACCAAATTTACACAGATTGTCTCCTCTACACCATTGGTCAACACAACGGAAATAAGCTATAGACAGCTTGCTCCTTCTGTAATTGATAGCATGGTAGATAGTGTTACAGCTTCTCTGCATCAGACTCTAGACTTGGTGGCCCCTTTAAAAAAGAAAAAGTCCAATCAGAGATTTCTAATCCCTTGGTTTAACACAGAAACTTGTAGCTTAAAACAGAAAACTCGTCAATTAGAAAGAAAATGGCACTCTACTAATTTAGATGAAATCTATTTAGCTTGGAGAAATCATCTTTTAAATTATAAAAAGTCTCTTAGTAAAGCTAGAACGAATCATTATTCTGCATTAATAGAAAAAAGCAAGACTAATCCCAGGTTTCTTTTCAGCACTGTAGCCAGGCTGACAAAGAGTCGGGACTCTGTCAATCCTCGCATCCCCCTAGAGCTTACTAGTTAGGACTTTATGAACTCTTTCAATCATAAAATTTCATCTATTAGAGATAAAATTAGTCAGATTCTTCCCACCGTTAACTTAAATACAGTAACTACTACAACTCCTTCAATTGATATCTGTTTGGATAAGTTTACTCCAATTGACCTTTTAGAGTTAGATAAAATAATTTCTTCATCCAAGCCTTCAACTTGACTTTAAACCATATTCTTACCAGTTTATTTAAAAAAATTCTTCCCATTTTTTGGCAGCCGTATTCTTCAAATAATCAATTCTTCTTTAACATTGGGCCATGTACCGCAGGCTTTTAAAATTGCTGTAATTAAACCCTTACTCAACAAGCCAACGCTGGATCCAGGAGTTTTAGCTAACTATCGACCAATCTCTAATCTGCCTTTCATTTCAAAAATCTTAGCAAGAGTTGTTGCTACACAATTATCTGATCACTTGCAGGGAAATGGTTTATTTGAAGAGTTTCAATCTGGGTTTGGAATCCATCATAGTTCTGAAACAGCCTTCGTGAAGGTCACTAATGACCTCATCGCATCTGATAATGGACTTGTTTCTGTACTTGTCCTTTTAGATCGTAGTGCAGCCTTTGATACTATCGACCATAATATTCTACTCGATAGATTAGAACACTGTGTTGGACTTAATGGAACTTCGCTGCAGTGGTTTAGATCTTATTTGTCTGATAGGCTCCAGTTTGTTCATGTCAATAATGAGTTTTCTTCCAACTCAAAGCTCAGTCATGGAGTTCCACAGGGATCTGTGCTAAGCCCTCCTCTTTTTAGTTTATATATGCTTCTGTTAGGCAGCATCATTAGAAAGCACTGTATACATTTTCATTGTTATGCAGATGACACACAATTATACTTGTCAATGAAGCCAGATGATAGTAATCAATTAGCCAAGTTAGAAGCCTGTCTTAAGGAAATCAAAGCTTGGATGACTTGTAATCTCCTGCTTTTAAATTCAGATAAGACTGAAGTCACTGTTGTTGGTCCAAAATAACATAGGAATACCTTTCCAAATCAAACTCTTAGTTTGGATATGGTTTCTCTTAATAGTTCTGTGAGGAACCTTGGAGTTATTTTTGATCAAGATCTGTTTTTTAATTCACATATTAAATTTGTTTCTAAGGCTACCTTCTATCATTTGCATAATATTGCCAAGATTAGGAGCATCTTGTCTCAGAGTGATGCTGAGAAAATGAGCCACGCTTTTGTTAGCTCTAGATTAGATTACTGTAACTCTTTATTATCAGGTTGTCCTAAAATATCTTTAAAAAGTCTTCAGTTGATCCAAAATGCTGCTGCAAGAGTTTTAACAGGTACTAGAATGAGAGATCATATCTCTCCGGTTCTGGCCTCCCTTCATTGGCTTCCCATAGAGTTCAGAATAAAGTATAAAATCCTTCTTCTCACTTACAAAGCTCTTAACAATCAGGCCCCTTTTTATTTAAAATATCTGACATTACCCTGTCATCCTAATAGAGCATTATGCTCCAAAAATGCTGGATTACTTGTAATACCTAGAATCTCCAAAAGTACAATGAGAGGCAGAGCCTTAAGTTATCAAGCTCCTTTCCTATGGAACCAGTTACCAATGTGGATTCGGGAGTCAGACTCTATCTATGTTTTAAAGAATAGGGTAAAAACCTTCCTTTTCAATATAGATTACAATTAGGAGGGATCATGTGTCTATAAACCCTCCCTTAGTTATGCTGCTAATAGATTTAGACAGACAGCTGGGGGACCTCTCATAATGTACTGGGCTTCTCCTCTTTAATGTTTGCTCTCTACATATCTGTTCTTCTCATCTTCTCTATCCCCTCACCCCCCAGCCAGTTGTAGCAGATGACTGCCCCTCCCTGAGCCTGGTTCTGCTAGAGGTCTCTTCCTGTAAAAAGGGAGTTTTTCCCCTCCACAGTCACCAAGCACTTGCTCACAGGAGATCGCCTGATTGCTGGGGTCTTTTTGCAATTGTGGGGGTTTCCCCTACATTTGAAAGTGCTATGAGATGACTGTTGTTGTGAAATGGTGCTATATAAATAAAGTTGAATTGAATTGAATTGAATTGAATTGAATTGAATTCTTAGTTGTTCTGTATAAACTATTCTTGCAGTCTTCATGGGGATAGAGTTTGGCAGGTAAACACACAGAATGATTTTGGATCATTTTACTGGCAAAGGAATGGCCTTTTTCATTTTTTTTTTTTGAGATTTTATTACTTGAATGGAGATTACTTGAATGGAGATCTCTCATCTTGCCTTGAGAAAGAGAAGTCACATTTTTCTTCCCTCCTCCCCTGCCTTCCTGATCTATTCCCAGCTTTTGCAATGTTGTGTTTTTGTCTGTGTTTAGTCGCTCTTCTTCTGCTGAATCTTAATCTAAACGGAAATTATGGATTTGGAAGCGGCTTAAATGTGCTATTGTCACTACTTTTTTCAACAAGAATTGGGCCAAGGGGGAGCCCAAGAATTGGAACCTACAAGGAGACTCATGGACATTGGAATTCATGCGTCTATGGAAACATTAATGGTTATGATCTCAGGACTTCTATTTTTGGCTGTGGAGTTCCCTGATGCATCAGAAATTGAAGGAAAGTGAGAGAGCTGTTCAAGCGGACCCAGCAAGCTCCTTCATCAAATTCGACCAGTTGGGGAGGGCACGAGTAGCGGCAACGGTGAACTGAATGACAGTGATTCAGTGAAGGAATACATCTGAAGCCCTGTGCTCTCTATGGAAAAACAGTTTAAGCCTGCATATATAATGAAAGCACAGAACTACACGGATGAGGACAAATTCTATTCTCTGAGTGCACTGTGCTGATTTGATTTGATTTGACCTTGTTTGCCCCGTGTTTACATTCCTCCTGACTGAGATAAGTGGAAGGATCGGCTCATGTCTACCCAAACAATCAACAATCAGTTGTTTGTTGTCAGCGGATTGGACCCCCGAGGACAATGCCCATGTGCCTTCTGCAAGCAAGAGAGAGAGAGAGAGAGAGAGAGAGACTCTGGACTCTGGACTTGTTTATAAGTCACATGATTATAACATCTATCCACTGCCAGGAGGCGCCCTCTGCTGCTCACTAACAACTGTTACATTTACACTATACAATGCATACAACACTACATGCATACGATGTACACACACTGCTCTCCTTCTGCGTGCGATTTGTCTACTAAATGTCTGCTAAATATGCATTGAGGTTTTTTTTTGCCTGCAATCAAAATTTCGCTTACTCATTAAGCGTCAATTTGATAAAACATGTTTTTTTCTCTAGCCTATTGTGTCATATCCTCTCTTTTCTTTTTTTTTCCTTTCTTCTTTATGACTGGCGCCTAGCGGCTGCCCCGGCCTTGGATGCGCTCTGCAGAGCGTGCCCAAATGCCAAGTCACGTTTCGTTACCTTGTATTCATACATGTGTAATGACAATAAAGTTGAATCTCATCATCTCATCTCATTTAATATTTTATTTAATGAAAGACAAGCATTTTTCAGATTTTAGCAAAGATTTAATTATTTTGAACAGATATTTATTATTTTTTCAATGGAAGGTGCCCATTTTTGTCCTGTTAATACATAATGATGAAGACAATAGTTCCTGTGAGTTGATAATTTTATAAAAATCTATGGGTTATTAAAAAGAAATACAAACCTGGAGGTGTGGAATCCACTACAAAGTGACTAGCATTTGCATATGCTTAAAACTAGATTGTCCATTTGTTTGTGGGAAAATAATGAACATGTTCAATATTTCTTTGCAGCAAGAAAAACTCTTTGCAAACTGTTTTGCAACCTTTTACAAACCCTGATGAAAGGAAAAAATCGCAACATGCATCAGCATTCAGTGCTCCGTGAGATTCATACTTTAATCTTAACAGTTATATTGTACATATATATTCTTATCATTTTTAACAAGGTTATGAATGTCATAATGTTTAATCTGTATATACTGTAGTAGGACATGCATTAGTTAAACATATAATATTTTTTTCTGTGAGCAAAACCAGAGTAAAAGAGGGAAATGTCTTGGTGTCCTGCTATTAAGAAGAAGAATATGTTAATACCTACTGAGATGTATATTTTAATATGTACATTTCAAACTCAGGGTTTTACTGTGACAGTGTAGGCTGCAATCATTGTTCTTGACTAATATGATTAGCAAAGAAATACAAATAGATAGATAGATAGATAGATAGATAGATAGATAGATAGATAGATAGATAGATAGATAGATAGATAGATAGATTTATTTATTTATTTAGCGAATGCAAAGTCCTTAAAGTCCTCGGACGGTGACATTTTTTTATTGAACCAATAAACTGATTGTATGAAAATATTCCATTCTGGCCATTCCCGTGATTTAAAATGTGTCACCAGCCTCCATAAATGACTTTATTTGTTAATAGCCCATATTTCACTTAGTGATGCTGCAGTACCGCCATCTCTCGATAGGGGCGTGCAGCAGTGACGTCAGGTCAGGGAGAAACAGGAAATGGCTGCAGGAAATGGATGATCACCTGCCTGCAGAAATGGCTGAACGACAGCATAGTGATTTGGACAGCGATTATTTTATCGAGTATGATGACCGCAATATAAGTGATGATATTGAAACTGACGAATCTGATAATGAAGTAGTTTTGGGTGGTGCTGATGGGGTTATTCAGCCGTATTTGTTCGAGCCCGAGGGTGCGGCGCAAGACGCGGACGAAACAGCGACCGGAGCAGAACGAGAGGACGAGAGGCAAGAACGAGAGGCTCGCCGATTTATATTCGTAAAATATGCTTTGAATTTTTTTTTTTAGGCGATATGCATGGTCACACACTTAATTATCAAAATAAGACTGCCAATTTTTCCCTCGCTGCCTTACTTGGCGACTTATAAACATTAGAAACATTTAGAAACATTATCATTGGAAATAAAAGGATAATGTATGTGAGGGATGTGTACTTTACGAGTTTGTTAGGAGATGTTAATCATCATCATGTTAATCCTAGTCTCAAAAGCTACATAATTCTCTTAAGAGATTGATGGATCAACATGATCCATCATGGATCATGATTACTGTGATTCATTATTGTTTTCCTATAACTTCTCTTTCTGCTCAAAATTTTTTACATGTTTTAAATATTTTCTAATCAAACTTCATAGACCAATTTATATAGCACTCCCACGAGCCATTAGTTTATTATAAGCATCTGATTATACCATTTTTTTTAACAGGTGCACTTGTGAGAAATGCAACATTATGCCAACATCAACTGAATCTCGGTGCTGCCAGGAGGTATTGAAGGTGAAGAAGTGAGGGTGATATTGCCTGCCTGTGCTGTGAGCCTCATCAGAGAAACATTCCCATCTGATCACTACAAGGGATTTTGCCTACCAAGATTAGATTTGTGATCAATGTTATTTAAATAAAGTTTTTTAAAATCATATATTGAGTTTATTAATGTGCATGTCAATTTTATAATTCTAATATTTCAGCATTCATCAAAGTCGGATGTCATATACATTAGAGTAATTTTTCTACCATTTTATGGTGTAAAATTTGTGTGCAATTTTTAAAAGCACATTTCTCTAAAAATCTTAGGCTTATATTTTTTTTGTCTTAGCAAAATATGTTGCTTCCCTAACAATTGAAAGCTGAACTTTCATTGCTAATTGGAAATTTAGCAACAGAGCGACATCAGCGGGGTCTGGAGAAACCTCAAAACCATCTCGGGGCTCCAGAATACCTCCCCCCAGGCCACAGGGGGCAGGGAGTGGGCGAACAACCTGAATCTGTTTTTCAATAGATTTGACCAACCGCCCTCCCCCCTGACTGCACAACAACCACTGCTGCCTCTAAAGAAATCAAGTCCTGCTGCCCACTCCCCACTCCACCAACACCCCCCCACTCCCAACACACAGCCCCCCATCCTGACCCTGACCAGGACCCAGGTGAGGACGGAGCTGAGGAAGATCAAGGCGAGGAAGGCGCCGGGACCGGACGGCATCAGCGCAAAGCTCCTCAAGTCCTGTGCAGACCAGCTGTGTGGGATTGTGACGTATATCTTCAACATGAGCCTGAAACTGGGGAGGGTACCACAGCTGTGGAAAACATCTTGTGTGGTACCTGTACCAAAAACTTCCCACCCCAAAGACCTGAACAGCTACAGACCGGTGGCCTTGACGTCCCACTTGATGAAGACCCTGGAGAGACTGCTCCTTGCTCACCTCCGCCCCCTGATGGAACCAGCGATGGATCCACTCCAGTTCGCCTACCAGCATGGCATTGGGGTGGAGGATGCGGTGATCTTCCTCCTTCACCGTTCTCTGTCCCACCTGGAGAAGCCCGGGAATATGGTGAGGATCATGTTCTTTGACTTCTCCAGTGCTTTCAACACCATCCAACCAATGATCCTGAAGGACAAGCTGCTGCGCGCAGGGGTGGACCAGCACCTGTCATCATGGATCCTGGACTACCTCACGAACCGGCCTCAGTTTGTGAGAACCCGGGACTGTGTGTCCGACACGATCATCAGTAGCACGGGGGCCCCCCAGGGAACGGTGCTGGCTCCCTTCCTGTTCACTCTTTATACTGCGGACTTCTCACACAACACAACACACTGCCATCTACAGAAGTTCTCTGATGACTCTGCGATCGTTGGCCTCATCTCCAATGGAGATGAAGCTGAGTACAGAGGGCTTATCCAGGACTTCGTGGACTGGTGCCATCGGAACTGCCTCCAGATCAACGCGAGGAAAACTAAGGAGCTGGTGGTGGACTGCCGCAGGCATGGGCAGCCCCTCACAGCACCAGTAAATATACAGGGAACAGACATCGAGATGGTGACATCCTATAAGTACCTGGGTATTCATCTGAACAATAAACTAGACTGGTCACACAATACTGATGCACTCTACAAGAAGGGACAGCGCAGGCTGTTCCTGCTGAGGAGACTCAGGTCTTTTGGTGTACAAGGGGCGCTGCTGAAGTCATTCTATGACACGGTGGTGGCATCAGCCATCACTTTTGGAGTGGTCTGCTGGGGCACTGGCATTACTGCAGCCGATAGGAAGAGACTGAACAAACTGATTAAGAAAGCTAGCTCTGTCCTGGGGCAGCGCCTTGATCCGATGGAGGAGATAGGAGAGAGAAGGACGGTGGCTAAACTGTCATCTCTGCTGGAGTCCGAGTTCCACCCTATGCAGGTCATACTGAATGCACTGAGGAGCTCATTTAGCAGCAGACTACATCATCCCAGGTGCACAACCGAGAGGTTTCGTAGGTCCTTCCTACCAACGGCTGTCAGACTGTACAACCTAAGCAGGGCTGCTCGCAGAGATAGCAAAAAGACGTAACAAACTAATAGTTTTTTGAATGCAAAAGATGCAATAGACTTACACAATGGTCCCCTCCGGCATACAACTAGGAACTTACCGGTCGCTATGGAGGGTGAGAATATGTATGGGCACATAATCATACCATGTAGGATAACTAAGTAGACGGTTATGCTGTTTCATTCCATCTAGCAACAATGCTCTGCACTGTGTGTGTTTATATATTTACATATTTATTCCATCTAGCTACAATGCTCAGCACTGGGTGTGTTTATATATTTATATATCTACATATTATTCCATCTAGCTACATTGCTCCGCACTGTGTGTGTTTATATACTTGCATATTTATTCCACCTAGCTGCAATGCTCCGTACTGTGGGTGTTTATATATTTACATATTTATTCCATCTAGCTACAATGCTCTGCACTGTGTGTTCATATATTCATATATTTATTCCATCCAGCTACAATGCTCTGCACTGTGTGTCTGTGTGTGTGTGTATATATATATATTTTATAGTAATACGTACATATGTATATTAGCTGCTCTTGCTTGCTTGTTTTTTTTTGTTTTTTTTTCTTGCCTTCTGATTGTTGCTCTGAGTGTTGCTATCCCTGTGCTGTTGCAATCCTGGAATTTCCCCGTTGTGGGACTAATAAAGGCTTATCTTATCTTATCTTATCTTATCTTATGTTGCTCAACAGCATCAGCTTTGATGGGACGCTGAAATTTGGCACTCAATGTTGCGGGAACTCTGGCTTGTACAGAGTGCCACTGCTCCAATAAGTGGGTTGGCTCAACCAAGGTTTTGTCGAAAAGAGGATTCATCAGATCATCCACATATTCTGAAATAAAATTAATTTAATAAAAATTAGAAATCGAAAGCTCCTTGTAATGGAAATTCCAACGATACCGGCTGCATTTAGAACTCTGAGGACCTTGACATATGACGCACCAGTGAAGAGAATGGCGGATGAAAGCTGTATGTTACCAGATGGGATGTCCCTGATCATCGGCTGGCTGTGCCAGGATAGATCCTCAACACAATGTGGACAATGTTGTTTGATCACCAACAGAGAGCCTTTAGTGTGACTTGCTACCTCACATGGATGACTGCAATGAGGACAATTGCTGAATAATCAAATTAAAAAAAAAATCCACAGTATTTGAAGGTTGAGTGACAGTGGATAACATCTGCAAAAACAGTAGATCAACATAATTTCATTCCAGAGGTGTCAAATTGGATTACATATATAGAAATATAACTTGAGCAAACAGGCACAACCACCTCCCTATACAGCACTGAATATTTCATATTTGATTAGTATGAATACCCTAAAATTCTAATATTTGATAAGTTGTTAAGGCAATGAAATTCATTGCTTGTAAATAATTTTAGTAAATATTGGCAGTGAATATTTAAAAAAGAAAAATTAGCCTGTTTACTTATCTTTCTGACAGCAGATCGCATCGGTAGATCACCCTTGCCTTTCATGCCACTGTCACTGACACTTGTCTGAGAGTGGGACTTTGAAATGAACGGATATATAGTTGGAACAGCCGATTTTTTTTATCAGCAATGTTTTTGCTAATTTCATTTCAAATTGCATCTTATTCTCAAAATCACTGTCAACAAAATGTCTAATGCACATGTTGGGTGATTTTGCGACATAATTCCAATTTTTTAGCGTTTTCTGAACGAAATTCACCCATGCGGTTCTGATTTTCCCAGGCAGGGGAAACTCATAAACACTCACCGCATGCTCCTCAGCGTGCTCCTCCTCCTACTCAGGTCGCTCCCTGACCTGACGTCACACAGTCAGTGGCCATTTTAGCCGCTGATCGCTTGGCAGACAGACAGCTCTCAAGGAAATCATACTTCAATAGCGCATTGTCAGCTTATGCGACATTTGTTGACACCAAAATATGTGCGGTTCAAATTAGCTCGTCTCACACATAAATTTAAGATATGATTTAGCGATATTGTAATTTCGTCCGGCCGAGGCCTTTAAGCCAAGCAGTTGCCTCCTGGTTTGCTGTATGGAGGGTGTGTAATCCTCCTTCCAGTCTTTGGAGCGGGCAAGCCTCTATGATGTGTTCCATTGTTTGCTCCTCTCCACATGCGCACAGTGGGCTAGGGCTACTGCCCCATCTGTGAAGGCTGGCCAAGCAGGGGCCATGTCCAGTCCTGAAGTGATTGAGTGTAGACCACTGTCTCCTTGGGAGGTTGGTGCCCGGGACCTGTTGGTTGGGGTTTATCACCAGCTGTTTGTTTGGTTAGATAGATAGATAGATAGATAGATAGATAGATAGATAGATAGATAGATAGATAGATATTGTGCTACACGAGCCACGCTCTGAATGTACCAATGCTTCTTAGCAGACAGGGTCAAACAATGGGCAGTGGTGGCTTAATGGTTAGGGATGTGGCCTGGTGACTGGAGGGTTGCCGGTGTTCTCACATTTTAGCATACTTTATCAGAATAGCACACCCATATGGCAAATCCATAGATACGGCTATCGGCTTAGCCTACTTTGTCAGAATAGCTTACCTACAGTGGTGTGAAAAAGTGTTTACCCCCTTCCTGATTTCTCATTTTTTGGATGTTTGTCATACTTAAATGTTTCAGATCATCAAACAAATTGAAATATTGGACAAAGATAACACAAGTAAACACAAAATGCAGCTTTTAAATGAAGGTGCTTACTATTAAGGGTAAAAAAAAATCCAAACCTAGATGGCCCTGTATGAAAAAGTGACCCCCCCCCCCCATCACTGTTAAAACATAAATTAACTGTGGTTTATCACATCTTTGGAAAGCTCAGTTATATTTCTGTACCCACACCGAGGCCTGATTACTCCCACATCTATTCTCAGTCAAGAAATCACTTAAATAGGACTTGCCTGATAAAGTGAAATAGACCAAAAGATAATCAAAAGCTAGACATCATGCTGCAATCCAAAGAAATTCAGGAACAAATGAAAAACAAAGTAATTGAGATCTATCAGTCTGGAAAAAGTTATATAGCCATTTCTAAAGCTTTGGGACTGCAGTGAACCACAGTTAGAGCCATTATCCACAAATGGTGAAAACATGGAACAGTGGTGAACCTTCCCAGGAGTGGCCGGCCGACCAAAATTACCCCAAGAGTGCAGTGACGACTCATCCAAGAGGCCACAAAAGACTCCCCAACAACATCCAAAGAACTGCAGGCCTCACTTGTCTCAGTTAAGGTCAGTGTTCATGACTCTACCATAAGAAAGAGACTGGGCAAAAACGGCCTGCATGGCAGAGTTCCAAGACAAAAACAACTGCTAAGCAAAACAAACATAAAGGCTCATCTCAGTTTTGCCAGAAAACATCTTAATGATCCCCAAAACTTTTGGGAAGATACTCTGTGGACTGACGAGACAAAAGTTTTAACTTTTTGGAAGGTGTGTGTCCCATTGCATCTGGTGTAAAAGTAACACAGCATTTCAGAAAAGGAACATCATACCAACAGTAAAATATGGTGGTGGTAGTGTGATGGTCTGGGGATGTTTTGCTGCTTCAGGACCTGGAAGACTTGCTGTGGTAAATGGAACCATGAATTCTACTGTCTACCAAAAAATCCTGAAAGAGAATGTCTGGCCATTTCTTTGTGTCCTCAAGCTGAAGCAGGCTTGGGTTATGCAGCAGGACAATGATCCAAAACTCACCAGAAAGTCCACCTCTGAATGGCTTAAGAAAAACAAAATGAAGACTTTGGAGTGACCTAGTCAAAGTCCTGACCTTAATCCGATTGTGATGCTGTGGCATGACCTTAAAAAGACAGTTCATGATCAAAAACCCTCCAATGTGGCTGAATTACAACAATTCTGCAAAGATGAGTGGGCCAAAATTCCTCCACAGTGCTGTAAAAGACTGCCAGTTATCGCAAACGCATGATGGCAGTTGTTGCTGCTAAGGGTGGCCCAACCAGTTATTAGGTTTAGGGGGCAATTACTTTTTCACACTGGGTGATGTAGGTTTGGATCTTTTTTACCCTTAATAATAAACACCTTCGTTTAAAAACTGCATTTTGTGTTTACTTGTGTTATCTTTGTCTAATATTTCAATTTGTTTGATGATCTGAAACATTTAAGTGTGAAAAACATACAAAAAATGAGAAATCAGGAAGGGGGCAAATACTTTTTCACACCACTGTAAGTACTGTGTTTCTTTCTGAAGTCATATTGAGATGGCATACTAATGTTTGGCTTGTCAAGGCAACTAGTAAGTCTGTTATAAACTACCGTTTCCAAAACCTTGGAGAGAGTAGGTAAAATTCATTCATTCATTCATTCATCTTCTTCCGCTTAATCCTTTTCGGGTCGCGGGGGGGCTGGAGCCTATCCCAGCATCTTTGGGTGAGAGGCAGGGTACACCCTGGACAGATCGCCAGTCCATCGCAGGGCCAACACAGAGAGACAGACAACCATTCACTCTCACAGTCATACCTAAGGACAATTTAGAATCCCCAGTTTGATACCAATTAACCTAACTTAGTAGGTTAATTGTAAAGTAGGTAAAATTATTGATTATAATAATTAATTATTGATGATAATTAGTCAAATCATTCTTATCACCTGATTTGTAGATTGGTATAATTTGTGCAGTTTTTGCTATCTGTGGCACTATTCCAGAGATTTGAGACAGATTAATGCAGTAGGTAAGAGGTTCCAGTATTACATTAATGATACCTTTCAAAATTTTGCTGGAAATTTCATCAGCTCCAGCAGAGTTTGAGTTCTTCATGTCCTTAATGATTTTCCAGACTACATCACAATCAGTTGGCTTCAGGAAGAAATAATTCAGGTAGTTTCCTGATAAATAAAGTTTGAAAGAGGCAGCCTGGGGTTGGTTGATTTTATTAGATAAATTTTCTCGAATGGAGAAAATTGACTGTCAAACTGAGCTCACCGCAGCATTGGAACCTCTGTCCTGGGCAGGCAGGTGCATGTGTGTGGTGTGAGGGAGATCCGCAGTAACTGCAGGGTTGGCATGCTGTGGTGCCTTGATGTCCCACAACGTTCACCTCGGGGCCGTCATGAAGAGACATGGGGCCCTTGTGAGGAGACGTGGGGTTGAAGAGCTGAGCAACCAGGGCAATGGCTCGTACCAGTGGAGCTGAAGTGGAGCTGTGGGAAAGGCGGATCGGGGCTGGCTAGCTGCGATGCTAACTGTGTAGCTGCTTTTAGCTGGGGCACCATTTCCACCGCCCTGGCCAACGGCAGTGTTGTGTTTGGAAATAATGGATGCAGACAGGTCTACGTGTTGTTATTAGCTTTATTAAACATTAACTCGAACAGCTAGGAGGGAGCACACAGTCAGTTAACTGGGAGGTGGTACACCAAAGGTGGAGAGCAAGACAGAGCCCACAAGAGACCGGCTAGCCCTGGGTAGCCAGCTATTATACCTGCAGTGTGATGACATCACGCATACATACGTGCGATCGCAGCATGGTGCGTTGTACTGTTTCCCATATATCACATTTATCCCCCACCCCCACCCCAAAAAAGCTTACACCTATGTCTGTGGTTAGCCTTAGCAAGGGTAGCAAGTAAACATTAAGATAAACTGGTATATTGGAGGATTTGTAAAGTTAAGTGCACATAAGATGTGACCAAATAGGCCGATATGACCATTAACATATGCTTAATGTAAAACAAGTTATGCTTATGTACTTGACTGGACCATTGTAAGAACCACCTAAGTCTTATTTCCAAACATGACATCAGAAAAAAAAAAATCAATTGTTACAACCTGGGTAACCAGGTAGACTGCTTGGTCGTGTGGGTTATTTTGCCCCTTTGAATGGACCATGCACTGACTGAACATGAAGCAAGAACTTTTAAGTCAATGACAGTTCAAAGCTCAGTGAGTCCTCTGTTGCGCCTGTGGTGGGTGCAGCCCTGGCAGCACTGGCTCAGGTGAATCCAGGGGCCACCTTGCTGGAATTGTGGCTGGCTCATCAGCAAACTCCCAGTCCGGATCCCACACTGGCTGGGTCAACTTGGTTGCTGTTACTTGGTCCAGGGCAGGTGATGGTGTTACTATTCTCAGATGGCTGGCATGCCATCGAGACCCATCAGCCATCTGGAAGGTGGCTGGTCCAAGCTGAGCGGTAATCTGCATCGGTGCTGACTGGAACATCTGCAGCTGATGCAGGCAGCTGGATCGGCGAATCCGGACCCAGTTGAGCACCGTGACGATGGATATTTCTGCTTTGTGATGGCTGCTGCTCTCTCGTCATGTGGTTGGTGAAAGGCGTCGTTGCTGGGGCGCCATTTAACGGAGGACGAGTTTGGGTTGTCGACGGTCGTGGAGGAGAACTGGTCTCATCGTTGACTGGACGAACCACACCATCTTCCGGGTCTTGCATTGTCACAGACTAGAACTCCTGCAGCAAGGTGGTGGCTCTGAGAGGCTTATGCCATGTGTGAGGGACTAAGCTGGTTAGACACGAGGACATAGTAGAAAATAATGGGTTTTTATTTACCCAAGAAGGCAAAAAGATATTATACAAAAATCCACTCCTAAAACTGGGCCCATAAAAGGGGTCAAAAGAACAAAACTGAACTCAGGTCTCAATGGCAACATATGCTAACATTAAACCAACTGCTTAACAGAAGAAAATCTGACCTAACGAACAAGAGACAGAGGAGTTTAAATACAGGCTGATCAGACCAGTCTGACACACAGGGAGAACAAACACCAGCAAATTATCTAACAACAAAATACAAAAACCGCAGTTAGTTTAATAATTACTTCAAAATAATAGTAATCAAACTCAAAACTAACTAAATACCTGACTCCGAAATGAAAGACAAATAAACGTATTTAAAATAATAAGCTGAGCAATCCCCCCCCCCCCCCCCCCCATGATGGAGCAGTGTTTGGTTTGTTCTATTGCACACTTCGTCTATAAAGCAGTGCTGCATCCTATGGCACATCTTTTGCTCCTGTTCCCAGCAGACTTCAGCCTTTATATGGACCTCCCCCAGTACCGGTAAGTAGTGATGGTGAAACTGAGGCCTTATGAAACAATGAACAACTTTGAGACAATTGCTTCATATTTGACACAGTGTTATGAAACATTTAATAAAGAGTGCCATCTGCTGACTGAGTGTAAGAACTGCATCTGAGTGTAAGACCTGAAAAAATCTCAATACATTTTTTGAGCATTTGGCCATCCGAGGTCTATTCAAAATTTGATGGCAGGAACAAACAATACAAAGCAAAGCAAAAAAAACCCCCAAAAAACCCAATTCCAATAGAACCCTCTCAAATTTCCCACGAGCCCTCAAGTCACGTGATGTGACCAACAAAACGAGGCCTCACTTGCTATGGTCACATGACTGTGGGCGTGCTGAAATAGTGCTCGATACACTGCTCATGACACTTCCGCTTTATATTGCTCAAATCAGTGTCGAGTGGGTGACGCAGTGACCGGCAGCGGGTGAAAAAAGTTTGACGTCTGTGTCTCTTTTTTTATGCACTTTAATGTGCTTTAATGTAATTCTCTGTGCCGTTTTTGTCCTTGAATGTTTGTGGACTATAAAACGAAGAGCTCCCTGGTTCCATCAGTATGGATTTCCTTCTTGTTTTTGCACTGTCGTTTCTTTCTTACCAGCTCTTTGTCTTGGAAATAAGCGTGATTGCGATCATGCCGGGAAGGACGCAGTATTCCAGAGACATGTTACTGCATTTAAACATGGATAATGCAGCATCTGTGTTTGAGTCTGTGCCGCAACTGCCAGACTTTAAGACATTTTCATGGACACAGCGATGAAAAGAGAGACAAGAATAGGAAATGCAGAATGCGTGGAGGCGTAAGATTAAATCTGAGAAGGTGTCAGCTTAATGTCAGCTTATTCCTCTTCCTTCCATTATTATGGGCAACGTACAATCCCTGAGAAATAAAGTGGTCTGAAATTCAAGGAAATGTCCGATATCAGAAGGATTTCAAGAACTGCTGTGTCATGGCTTACATGGAGACGTGGCTTATGCCGCATGACCGGGATGCGGACCTGAGTATTGACGGCTTTGGAACCCCACTTCGCTCAGATCGGCAGGAAGAGGTAACGGGGAAATGTCAGGGGGGCGGCGTATGTTTGTATACTAATAAACAGTACTGTACATCTGTCACGGTCAGAGAGCGCATCTGTACACCAGATGTGGAGCTTCTGTCCATGTCACTATGCCCCTTTTATCTGCCCCGCGAGTTCCCCCAACTTTTTATAACGACTGTGTACATTCACCCGAGGGCAGGTGCTGCTGCCGCCTCCAGCACCGTCTTTGATGTGGTACAAGGTTGCAGTCGATTTCCCCAGAGGCTCCAAATTCTATACTTGGGGATTTTGACCATGTGTCTCTAAAGAAGACACTTAAAAACTTTTATCAGTATGTCTCCTGCCCAACCAGGCGAAAAAAAGACATTGGACCTGTGCTATGGATTCATAGAGAGGGCCTTTAAATCTCTTCCCCTTCCTCCTTTAGGATCCTCAGATCACAACTGTGTACTTTTGCTGCCCTCATATAAAACTGCTCTCAAAAAAGGCAAGGCGAAGACCAGACACATAGATATGTGGACAGAGGATTCAGTGCACTGCCTCCAGGAATGCTTTAACTGTACGGACTGGGAGGTGTTCACGCTCACCTGCGGAGAAGATTTGGACTCTTTAGTGGACGTGACATGCTCATACATGGCTTTCTGCAGAGACATGATCGTTCCACGTAAACGTGTCAAAATATATCCCAACAACAAGTTATGGGTTACAAAATCAGTTAAATCCTGCATACAGAGGAAAGCACTTGCCTTTAAACAGGGGGTTGTTTCTGAGCTGCAGGTTGCCACAAAAGAGTTGAAGGCTGAAATTTTAAGAGCGAAACAGAATTATAAATCTGAGTTGGAAAGCAAGATGGCAACAAAGAAGCTTGGTTCAGCCTGGGCACGTATGAAGACTATTGCAGGCCTTCAGAGCACAGAGCGCAGTAATCGTGTGTTTTTAGATGGTTTTGGTTCAGACACAGAGCTAGCTAATGCTCTTAATTGTTTTTATGGTCGTTTTGATTCCTTTGATTTCAGCACAGAAACCCAAGGTTTGAAACAGAAATTCAAAGACAATCAGCACTTTAACATTGAGGTGCAGGATGTTAAAAGGGCATTCTGTGCTGTAAAAGTGAACAAAAGTCAGGGCCCTGATAATATACAGACGTGGACAAAATTGTTGGTACCCCTCTGTTAATAAAAGAAAAACCCACAATGGTCACAGAAATAACTTGAATCTGGCAAAAGTGGTAATAAATAAAAATTCTATGAAAATTAACCAATGAAAATCAGACAATGCTTTTGAATTGTTATTCAACAGAATTATTTTAAAAAACAAACTCATGAAACAGGCCTGGACAAAAATGATGGTACCTGTAGAGGAGCTGGAAATAATGAGGCAGTTTTGTTTAAAAGCAGCGTTTTAATGATCAGCTCTCCTATCTTGTCTCATCAGGTGCAGAGCGTGGCAGAAGGTAAAAAGAGACAGAATTCTGCCAGCTCGCTGATTAAATACAGGCACACATCTAAGACAGGCATTACAAAGGCTGACATCCCTCGTTATCTTAATCCCCCCATTGTCCTGTTATTTCCTCTCCTCGTCTTGGGAGGTGATGGGAATTCCTCTCCTCGCCTTGGGGGGTGAGGGTGACTCCTCCGGTCTCCGCCGTCGCGCCCTGGGACGTCTTTGTTCTTCACACGGCGGGTGAGATTCCTTTGTCCTTTCAGAGGTGTGAAGTTCCTTACATATGCAGTCACCAAACATCTCACATGTTCTAACATATGTAGGTATGGAATATATGAGTAATATAGACCACAGGCCCCCCAAACAACTAGGAAAGGACAACAGAAAGATTCACAGTCTAGAACAGTTACTACGACATACTACGTGTTAAGCTGTTGCCACAGAAGAACTTTCTAGCAGCCATGCTTCTAAGATAGTTCAGTGGTAATCATAACAGTATAGTAAAATCATAAGTCAGTCCTAAACTGTTGCAGCACAATTAGAGAATAATTGTGGAGTGGTTGGTATCAGTCCCTGTGCTGTCTGGGTTTAATTCTTCTCCCAAAACTGCTGTAGGTTGGTTTAGGCGTCCTGCTGGGACCTTCTTGTGAGGAATCTGCAGTGTGGGAAGGGGAGAGATTATTTGTTCCCTGCCTGGGGGCTGAGACTTTTCCCTTGGGGGGTCTACCTCGCCGAGGTGCTCGTGCCAACTGTGCAGGTTCGTCTTTCAACAAGAAGGCAGGTTTAAGTCTGTCAATACTGACTGTTTCTTTTCTGTCCCCATAATCAAGCACAAAGTGTTTATCACCATGTTCCAGCACTCTGTAAGGGCCATTGAATACTGGGCGTAACGTTGGTTTTAGAGCTTCATGCTTAACAAAAACAAACTCAGCTTTTTTTAAAGTTTGAGGTACAAAAACTCGTGGGAAGGAGTGATGAGCTGGACCGGGAAGAGAGTCCGGTCCGTTGCTGCCTAAAAACCTTGGGACTGGCTCTGGGTTCTCTGGTAAAAATTCACCTGGGAGTCTGAGAGGCTGAGCAAAGACTAATTCTGCAGGGGAAGCGTCTAGATCCTCTTTAGGTGCAGCACGCAACCCCAATAAAACCCAGGGAAGTTTATTTACCCAATTTGTGTCCGTTAGTGAGGCTCTGAGGGCGGCCTTTAAGGACCTGTGAAAACGCTCGCATAACCCATTAGCCTGAGGGTGATAAGCGGTGGTGCGATGAATTGTTGCCCCTAAGCTGTTGGACATGGCTGACCAGAGCTCTGAGACAAATTGAGGCCCCCTATCGGACGTGATGTCCGATGGGACGCCGAAACGTGCCACCCAGTTTGTCAGAAAAACGCGAGCGACTTCCTCCGCTGTAGTTGCCGCTAGAGGAACTGCCTCTGGCCAGCGCGTGGTGCGGTCTATCATTGTTAGCAGGTGTGTGAAACCTTGGGAGGAAGGTAGTGGTCCCACTAGGTCGACATGGATGTGGTCGAACCTTCTAGCAGGGATTGGAAAAGGCTCCAGAGGGGCTTTTGTGTGTCTGTGTATTTTGGCGCGTTGACAAGAAATGCACGTTTTTGCCCACTTTTTTACGTCTTTGCGCAGGCCTGGCCACACAACTTTTCAGCAACCATTTTGACCGAGGCGCGCACACCTGGGTGCGCGAGGGAGTGAATTGTGTCAAAAATGCGGCGGCGCCAAGTAGCTGGTACTAACGGGCGAGGTCGGCCGGTTGAAATATCGCATATTAGGGGGGGGCACGCCGTCGCGTAACCCTTTTTTCTCCAGCCTTAACCCTGTTGGTCCAGACAAGAGCGCGCGCACGTCCGCGTCACTGTTTTGTTCTTCTGCTATGGCTGCGCAATCTATCCCTTCATGGATAGGTGCTGCGTATGTGTCTGCGTTAGTGAAGAGTTCCGCTGCTGAGGCAGTATAATCTGTCTCCTCGCGCTGTGGCACCGCCAGAGCGCGAGAGAGACAGTCCGCTACTACGTTAAGTTTGCCTGCTACGTGTCGAATGTCTGTGGTGAACTCTGAAATCGCAGCCAGCTGTCTTTGTTGTCTGCCCGACCATGGTTCTGAAATTTTAGCCATAGCAAAGGTGAGCGGTTTATGGATGGTCTACAAAAGCCGTGAAACTCCGCCCTTCTAACCAAAACTGGAAGTGGCGGATGGACAAATGAAGCGCCAGCAGCTCTCTGTCAAAAGTGCTGTATTTGCGTTCAGTTGGGTTTAGCGATTTGCTAAAGAATGCTAAAGGTTGCCAGACCCCGCTGACAAGTTGCTCTACAACTGCCCCTATGGCCAGCTCTGAAGCATCTGTGGTTAGTGCAATGCGGGCCGCGGGATCTGGGTGAACTAACATTGTGGCGTTAGCTAGGGCGTTTTTAACTTCCACGAAAGCGCGTTCGCGCTCCGGGGTCCATTCGACCGCGTTGGAAGCCTTCTTTTTTTTGAGCGCGTCATATAGGGGCTGCATGAGCTGAGCTGCGTGGGGGAGGAAGCGGTTGTAAAAATTAACCATCCCCAAAAATTCCTGTAGTGATTTGACCGTTTGGGGCCGTGGAAAACCTTCTATCGCACGAACTTTGTCTGGAAGCGGAACTGCCCCTTTCGGGGAGACGTTGTGTCCCAAAAAATCAATTTGCGAAACGCCGAATTTGCATTTGGCTGGATTGATTATTAGGCCGTGCTCCTCTAGCCTCTGAAAAACGGTAGTGAGGTGCTGCTCGTGTTCCTCCTCGGACGAGCTGGCTACCAGCATGTCGTCGAGGTAGACGAAGACAAATGGGAGGTCGCGTAGGACCGCGTCCATCATACGTTGAAAAGTTTGGGCCGCACCTTTGAGGCTGAAAGGCATTCGCAAGAATTCAAAAAGGCCGAAAGGGGTTATAACCGCCGTTTTAGGAACGTCTTCAGCTCGGACTGGGACCTGGTGATAACCGCGGACTAAGTCTATCTTTGAAAAAATGCGCGCACCCGCTAGATGCAGTGAAAAGTCTTGAATGTGAGGGATTGGGTAGCGGTCATGCACTGTAGCGTTGTTTAATTTGCGGTAATCTCCGCACGGTCTCCAAGAACCGTCGGATTTCGGAACCATGTGAAGTGGTGAGGCCCAGGGGCTCTTCGAGCGTCTAACAATGCCCAATTTTTCGAGAGTTGCAAACTCGTCCCGTGCTATGTTGAGCTTGGCCGCGTCTAAGCGGCGAGCTTTGGCAAAAACGGGAGGTCCCGTTGTCGGAATGAAGTGTTTAACTCCGTGTTTAGCTACAGTGGCTGAGAATTTGGGGGTTGTGAGTGCTGGAAATTGGGTGAGGAGTTGCTCAAACTTACCTCCTGCCGTGGTGACGTTGGCCTGCACAGGTGGTGGAGAAACTCGAGCTGAGCATGGAATAGAAGCAAAAGATAGTGCATTAACCAGGCGCCTATTTGCTAGATCCACTAATAACCCGTGTGCACACAAAAAATCTGTGCCTAACAAGTTAAAACTCACCGCCGCTACAACAAATGTCCATCTGTAGCTGCGGCCGTGGATGAGGAGGTGCAGGCTCTTTTCGCCGAACGTGTCAATGTCAGAGCCGTTGGCTGCCACTGCTCCGTTGCCCCGGGTGCCCATGGCTCGATCTGCGTGGGAGGGCATGACGAAACTCAGCTGAGCTCCTGTGTCGATGAGGAACTGCTTGCCTGTGTGTCCATCCGTCACGTACAACAGCTTATTTTTCTCGCCGAGAACCGCTGCTGTTAACGGCCCTCGGCTTTGGCGTTTCCCGACATCGCGAATTTGCAGGGGGGAACGCATTTGCGGGCTTTCTCAGCGAAGCGGTGGTGGTAATAACAGACGTCGTTCTGTTTGTTACGTTTGGACCGCGCCGCTGTCACCGTGGGCTGTGGCTCTCCATGGCTCGGGGCGTCAGTTTTGAGGTCTGCAGATGCCGCTGTGGGTGTCAGCTCCTTGCAGGCGTTGACGAGCCGGTAAGCCTCATTGGCCAGTGTGCGGAAGTCTTGGTGATTGCTGCACTTCATGCTGGCGAGTGTCCCTCTCATGTGTGGCGGCAGCGTGCTGGGGAAAATAAACTGGAAGAGGAAATTGTCATTGTCCTCTTCCTTGAGCTGCAGCAAATCCTCCATGAGGGCCTTCGGATTGCCCCCTCTGTGGCCGTAGACCGCCAGGATCTTCTCGGCTCTTTCCTCCGCTGACGGGACGTAGTTCGCCACGATGGTCGCCTTGAGCGTCTCGTACTTGTCCCGGGTCGGTGGTCGCCGGATCAAGCTCCGCACACACTTCGAAGTGGCGGAGTCGAGTTTGTAGACGATATGAAAGAACTTCGTATCGTCTGCCTTGATGCCCGCCAGTATGAATTGGGCTTCAGCCTGCTGAAACCAAGAGGCGGGGTCTTCTCCCCAGAAGTCTGGCAGCTTGACAGCGATGGCATTCGTGCACACCATCACTGTTGTGCCCGCCGGGTGAGGGTGCCTTGCTTCGGCTCTCACGGCGGTGCTGGAGCTCGGTTGAGCCCTCTCAATTCCTTCTGCCGGGGGGAACAGTTGTTCGTCCGCTCCCTCGTCTGCGTAGTTGCTGGCGTCTGCCTGAGTCGCCACGGATGAGTCGCTTGAAGAAGAACACCTCCGGTCCATACTCGCGTCAAGGTCACCAGTGTAGAGGAGCTGGAAATAATGAGGCGGTTTTGTTTAAAAGCAGCGTTTTAATGATCAGCTCTCCTATCTTGTCTCATCAGGTGCAGAGCGTGGCAGAAGGTAAAAAGAGACAGAATTCTGCCAGCTCGCTGATTAAATACAGGCACACATCAAAGACAGGCATTACAAAGGCTGACATCCCTCGTTATCTTAATCCCCCCATTGTCCTGTTATTTCCTCTCCTCGTCTTGGGAGGTGATGGGAATTCCTCTCCTCGCCTTGGGGGGTGAGGGTGACTCCTCCGGTCTCCGCCGTTGCGCCCTGGGACGTCTTTGTTCTTCACACGGCGGGTGAGATTCCTTTGTCCTTTCAGAGGTGTGAAGTTCCTTACATATGCAGTCACCAAACATCTCACATGTTCTAACATATGTAGGTATGGAATATATGAGTAATATAGACCACAGTACCCTTATTTAATATTTTGTTGCACAACCTTTTGAGGCAATCACTGTGATAAAACAATTTCTGTAACTGTCAATGAGACTTCTGCACCTCTCAGCAGGTATTTTGGCCCACTCCTCGTGAGCAACTGCTCCAGTTGTCACAGGTTTGAAGGGTGCCTTCTCCAAACGGCATGTTCAGAATCAGAATCAGAATCAGAATAAGAATCAGATTTATTGCCATTGTTCAAGTAGTACACAAACTAGGAATTTGTCTCGGTGCAATGCTGCAACATTAAACATGATAAAATAAAAGAATAAACTATACATGCAATAAAGTGTAGAATAAGAGTGAGTAATACTGGTCAGCAGTTAAATATATTAGCGAGCAGCAGATAATGTGGAGAACCATATAGTGCAGTCGGTAATACAGGAAGAAAACAGTGATGATTGACATGAGTCTGGTTGAGCTGCTGTACATAGTGCACGAGAGTCAATAAGTCACTTAGTGTTCAGCAGTCTGATGGCAGAGGGGAAGAAGCTGTTCATGTGACGGGAGGTTTTAGTCTGGATGGACCGAAGTCCATCCAGACCAGTCCATCCGTTCCAGCTCCTTCCACAGATGTTCAATAGGATTTAGATCAGGGCTCATAGAAGGCCACTTTAGAATAGTCCAATGTTTCGCTCTTAGCCATTCTTGGGTGTTTTTAGCTGTGTATCATTGATCCTATCCTTATTGATAGTAATTTAAACTTTGAAGAGAACTGTGAAAGGGTGTGCAAAAAGGGTCAGCAACATTTGCATTGCTTGAGAAAACTTGCACGCTTCCAAATTGACCGAACCATAATGACAATGTTTTATCGGGCTTTTATTGAATCTGTTTTATCCTTTTCTTTATTGTCATGGTTTGGTCAGATAAAACTGAAACAGAGGAAATCCTTGGATCAGGTAGTTAGATGGTCCAGTCGTTTGCTTGGTGAGTCACAGCTGAGCCCGACATCCCTGTACACCAGACAAGTACAGAGGATTGCTACCTCCATTTTAAACGACGACTCCCACCCCTTGCACTGCAACTTTCAGCTTCTTCCCTCAAGACGGAGGCTTGCTGTCCCAAAAAGTAAAACCCAGCGCTACAAAAACAGCTTTGTTCCTGCTGCTGTCAAAGAGTTGAATAAGCTGTAACTGTCACGCCGCGCCGTTCATCAGCGGCGCCACCTGCTCACACACCTGATCCTCATCAGCGGCGAGGGATAAAAGCCGCCTCGCCCGGAGGCTCGGCCTGAAGCCGTCAGACTTCGTTCCCTCACCGCCGTGAGCATACCTTTCTTCAGCATCGCTATTCTGGGTAAGAACCCTTACCTCCTTTTCCAGTCTGCTCCCCTGTGCACAGGTGGATTCCCCGGCGGCGGACATCTCCGTTCCATCGCCCATCCTTCGCTGCTGCACGGAGCTCTCCAGGTGGCTGTCTCCCGGGCTACGTTTCCCTTGCTGTGCCAGCTATCCTGACAACTCAAGTAAGATCTTCTCTTGCCATAATTCATCCTGTGTTGGTGTATGCCCGTCACCCTCTCCCTGTGCTCTCTCCATAGGGTTGCTCGGCCGAACGGTCATCTGCCTCTGTGCCTGAAGCAGACGCCACCACCAACACATCTGCATCCCGCAGACACACACTCATTCACCCCTGCTGTTAATAAACTCTTTGAACTACTCTAAGCCTGTGTGTGCGTGTCTCCTGAGCCGTGCGTTATGTCAGTAACAATATATTGCACATAATTTAGGTACCTATTTATTAACTCCATTTTATATTTATTTATTTTTGTAGGATGTTACTTGGGTTCTAAATATTTTATTGGGTTTTAGACCTTTGAGTTTTTAACCTCTTTGACTAGTTTTTAATTTTTAATATGACTCTTCTCTCTTACCTCTGGTTTTTCTCTCATCTCTTTGTCTTTTTTTATACCCTGATTGATGGAGCCTTGAGTATTTTTATCATGTTTATAGTCAATTTCATGTGTGTCTGTGTTTGTGTCTATGTTGAATGTAATTTGTGGCTTGTAAATATGGATGTCACCAGACTGCAAAACAAATCTACCTACGGGTACAAATAAAGTAGCCTGAACCTGAACCTGTGTTTTGGGTCATTATCCTGTTGCAAGACCCATGACCTGAGACTGAGACAAAGCTGTCTGACACTGGGCAGCACATTTCTCTCTAGAATACCTTGATAGTCTTGAGATTTCATTGTACCCTGCTCAGATTCAAGACACCCTGTGCCAGATGCAGCAAAGCAGCCCCAGAACATAACAGAACCTCCTCCATGTTTCACAGTAGGGACAGTGTTCTTTTCTTGGTATGCTTCATTTTTGCGTCTGTGAACATCAAGCTGGTGTGCCTTGCCAAAAAGTTCCAGTTTTGTCTCGTCTGTCCATAGGACATTCTCCCAGAAGATTTGTGGCTTGTCAACATGCAGTTTGGCAAATTCCAGTCTGGCTTTTTTATCATTTGTTTTCAACAGTGGTGTCCTCCTTGGTCATCTCCCATGAAGTCCACTTTGGCTCAAACAATGACAGATGGTGCGATCTGACACTGAAGTACCTTGACCTTGGAGTTCACCATGAATGTGTTTAGAGATTGTTCTGGGCTCTTTTGTTACCATTCATATTATCCGTCTCCTCCTGCGGCCACGTCCAGGGAGGTTGGCTACAGTCCTGTGGATCTTAAATTTCTGAATAATATGTGCAACTGTAGTCACAGGAACATCAAGCTGCTTGATGATGGTCTTATAGCCTTTTCCTTTAACACGGTTGTCTATAATTTTCTTTCTAATCTCCTGAGACAACTCTCTCCTTTGCTTCCTCTGGTCCATGTTCAGTGTGGTACACACCATGTCACCAAACAGCACAGTGATTACTTGTCACCCTTTAAATAGGCCGATTGACTGATTACAAGTTTGTAGACACCTGTGATGTTAATTAGAGGACACATCTTGGTTGAACATGTCCCTATGGTCACATTATTTTCAATCTTTTCTTGGGGTACCATCATTTTTGTCCAGGCCTGTTTCATGAGTTTGTTTTTTAAAATAATTCTGTTGAACCACAATTCAAAAGCATTGTCTGATTTTCATTGGTTAATTTTCATAGAATTTTTATTTATTACCACTTTTGTCAGATTCAATACAATACAATAGTTACAATACAGTAGTTACAACATTACATAATTGATTGCCTTCGGTCAGCTGTATGGTCTCTGGCAGTATGCTGAAATGAAGGACTTTTGTTCAATCCAGCGTATTTCTGTTGTATGCATGTGTGCATATGCGCAGTAACCCAGGATATGCTGTTCTGATAGGTTTGCCACAATGTCAGAACACCGGTTCAATCCCCGGACTGGCACGATCAGATCTGGGTGGGACAAATGACAGACCAGTAATTGTTTCACCCTCATTAACCCCACTATGAGGCCCTTAATCCCAACTGCTCCAGTCGAGCTGCTCAGTGGCCACAGGTCAGTCTGTGGTTATACTGGGCAGCTTCCTGGTGTAAATGTGAACAAGGCATCCTTGAAAAAGAGAGGCTGCCTCTCAGTGGACCTCCCCTGTATAAGCTAATATCAGTGCCTGCAGACACACAAACTTTGGTGGCCAAATGTGATAGAAGAAACTGGAAGCAGAAAGTCAATAAAAATGAGCAACAGTGGTGCATGGGTGAAGACAGAGTAAAAGTCTAATGAGCATAAAGAACTAAACTTGATAGACAAATGGCAAGAATAATAAAACTGGAAGGCAACACAATGTTGCCGAGGAACAACTGTGACCAGAAGCTTTAATATGATGTGAAGAGTGAAATGGAGAATGATGAAGGTGTTTAGGGCAGGAGAACTCTCTGGTGACAGCTGGTGGACAGGTGGGCAATAGTAGTTAAAAAGAAAAATAAAAACACTACCAAGTATTTTGATTTGAATATATTTCTTTGCTCTCCTGTCTGTTATGATGCCATTAGAGCCATGGTGGCTGTTTTTGCTTCAGGACACTGACACTTATAAAGCCTCCCAAGATGTAATTTCTAAACAAGCCTTCAACAGTTTGATTTTTCAAGGCAACATTTTACTACGGAGGTGACAACAAGAGATGCCAAAGGCCGATGTGTAGTCGACATTTGCTCGCAGGAATGATGAAGCAATCTTTTGAATGCTGGGATTTGTTTAGATATTGTGGAAGACGCTTCCTGTTTTGTCTGCGAGTCTCACGAGGAAACACTTCCTCCATTTCTCAAACTGCCAAAACAGCATAAAATCATCATGGAGAGATACTGACAGGCTAGAGCCATGTTTCTGTGAGTCAACGGTCTGTCACAAGCATTTTGGCAGAGCTAAATAATTGGGCTTCCACCCTGGGGATTTGGGATGTCATTATATCTTTTGAATTCATGTAGTAGCCATTTGTGTCAGCTTGTGGGTGAATGTGTGCGTGAGCATGAGAGTCTTTAAAAGCATGGCTTTTGTCACCACGTGAGAATGAAAGCATTTGCGCCTTTTCTGTGCAATTACACCAAGTGTGGGAATCTGCTGTCATCTTAAAATGCAGGGAACACTTGTGCATGTAATTTCCTGTCTGCTGTGAATGTGATGGTATTTTTGCTCCCAAATCCCATTTGTTCACTTGCCACATCTGATTCTTAAGGCTGGCGTGTGTGTAGGTCTACCTTTTTGTAACTCGTATGTGACCTTGTTGATGTGTGGTTTTGAAGGGTGAGATACTTTTATGCACATGTTTTGATGAAAGTATTCTCTTTGTTAAATTCCTGATGCCCTCATGGGTCTTCATTGCACCCATCTACTTTCGTCGGGGTTGTTTCAGCCAGGTGTGGTCATTGGTGTTTGTCATATCACCGTTCTTCTTCCCCTCCATCACATTCAAACATGCTGACAAATTCGTCATATCCTTAAGCGTTGTCTGCTGACGTGCTTGGTGTGGGCAAAAATGGCTTTCTTACAGCTTCACCCAGAAGGGCTGTGCTGTGACAACTCTGACAGTCTGAGTGAGCATGTGACCAGCTTGCTGACTATTTGCTTGCCATTTCACTGGGCGAGTGACTGATTTGTGGACAGCTGAATGACTGACTAGTTTTCTGAAATGGTGACAGACTGATTGAGTGTCTTTGTTGACATGCTGATTGACTGAATGTAATCTCACTGACTATCTGTGTGAGTCATTGACTGGCTGTCTAGTGGGCAGAGCAACTTGTTACAGAGTCGTTACTTTGCTTGCCAGCTGGCCCTGTGACTTAGCTGGTTTGTTTTTAAGAGATTTACTTTGTGGCCAAGTGAAAGTGATAGCTGTCTGCTGCAGTTGGATCAAATCAATAAAGCTCCAGAGCAGAAAGCAAAACTGAGATCAGAAAAAAGTGAAATTGAAGAGAACTGCAACCTTAGTTGGCACAATAAGTCTGAGTTCATCACAAAGAACGTGAGCAGTATTCGTTCACATCTAAAAATAAGTAAATTGAGATGTTCGTAAGGCTTTTATTCATGAATAAATATGGAAAATGTTTATATCTAGCACTTATTAAGGGCCCCTACATACAGCATGGGGATTCCTCACTGATCTCTCAGCCATCTCTGCCTTTGGGGTGGAAAAATTTGGCATTCATTGAAAGATCATTAAGAGCTCATTGTAAGATCAGTGAGATCGTTGAGTGCTCCTTGACTGCTCAGCAGTCTCATCAATCTTCCAGTGATCTCTCAGCAATCTTTCAGTGAACACCAATTTTTTTTCACCATGAAGGTAGTGATGGCTGAGAGATCAGTGAGATCAGAGGTGTCGAATCGTGTTCCATGGAGGGCCAAGACCCTGCAGGTTTTCTCTTCAGCAGGTGTTCAGCCGGAAAAATCCAAGAACAGGAAAATGAATTCACTTCAAACCATGTGGGAATCTCCTCTCTGTTTATGGGCTAGATATGTACCTCAGAAACTGGAAAACAAACTACATGAAGTCGATCCTCTGTTGTTGACAACTGTATGTTTTTAACATATATCATTTTTGTCATATTGTACAATATTCTACACAAATAACTAATGCATGTTTCTGTCATGTGGGGGAGACAGTTTGGTGACCGAGGTTAACCTATGCTGGCTTGCATGCATTTACCAGGGAAAACAACATATTAATGAACATGATCAACAGCAGATGGCTCAGGATCCATTCCTTGGGTTTTGTGTTTTTGCTGTTTTGGACTCTTGTTTGGTAATTTGTTATACAGTGGGGCAAAAAAGTATTTAGTCAGCCACCAATTGTGCAAGTTCTACCACTTAAAAGATGAGAGAGGTCTCCAATTTTCATCATAGGTATATCTCAACTATGAGAGACAAAATGAGAAAAAAAATCCAGAAAATCACATTGTCTGATTTTTAAAGAATTTATTTGCAAATTATGGCGGAAAATAAGTATTTGGTCACCTACAAACAAGCAAGATTTCTGGCTCTCACAGACCTGTAACTTCTTCTTTAAGAGGCTCCTCTGTCCTCCACTCGTTACCTGTATTAATGGCACCTGTTTGAACTCGTTATCAGTATAAAAGACACCTGTCCACAACCTCTAACAGTCAGTCTCCAAACTCCACTATGGCCAAGACCAAAGAGCTGTCAAAGGACACCAGAAACAAAATTGTAGACCTGCACCAGGCTGGGAAGACTGAATCTGCAATAGGTAAACAGTTTGGTGTGAAGAAATCAACTGTGGGATCAATTATTAGAAAATGGAAGACATACAAGACCACTGATAATCTCCCTCGATCTGGGGCTCCACGCAAGATCTCACACCGTGGGGTCAAAATGATCATGAGAACGGTGAGCAAAAGTCCCAGAACCACATGGGGGGACCTAGTGAATGACCTGCAGAGAACTGGGACCAAAGTAACAAAGGCTACCATCAGTAACACACTACGCCGCCAGGGACTCAAATCCTGCAGTGCCAGACGTGTCCCCCTGCTTAAGCCAGTACATGTCCAGGCCCGTCTGAAGTTTGCTAGAGAGCATTTGGATGATCCAGAAGAGGATTGGGAGAATGTCACATGGTCAGATGAAACCAAAATAGAACTTTTTGGTAAAAACTCAACTTGTCGTGTTTGGAGGAGAAAGAACACCATACCTACTGTGAAGGATGGGGGTGGAAACATCATGCTTTGGGGCTGTTTTTCTGCAAAGGGACCAGGACAACTGATCTGTGTAAAGGAAAGAATGAATGGGGCAATGTATCGTGAGATTTTGAGTGAAAACCTCCTTCCATCAGCAAGGGCATTGAAGATGAAACGTGGCTGGGTCTTTCAGCATGCCAATGATCCCAAACACACCACCCAGGCAACGAAGGAGTGGCTTCTTAAGAAGCATTTCAAGGTCCTGGAGTGGCCTAGCCAGTCTCCAGATCTCAACCCCATAGAAAATCTTTGGAGGGAGTTGAAAGTCTGTGTTGCCCAGCGACAGCCCCAAAACATCACTGCTCTAGAGGAGATCTGCATGGAGGAATGGGCCAAAATACCAGCAACAGTGTGTGAAAACCTTGTGAAGACTTACAGAAAATGTTTGACCTCTGTCATTGCCAACAAAGGGTATATAACAAAGTATTGAGATGAACTTTTGTTATTGACCAAATACTTATTGTCCACCATAATTTGCAAATAAATTCTTTAAAAATCAGACAGTGTGATTTTCTGGATTTTTTTTCTTCTCATTTTGTCTCTCATAGTTGAGATATACCTATGATGAAAATTGGAGACCTGTCTCATCTTTTAAGTGGGAGAACTTGCACAATTGGTGGCTGACTAAATACTTTTTTACCCCACTGTATATGGGTAGTATCTCAGTGGGCTGCGGGAGCTCACAATTAGTTGGAGATAAAAAAAAAAAAAAAAAATGAAACTTGTGACAATTAGGCAATTTTACAACAATTTTCATTTGGAATCACACTGAATTGGCACTAATGACACATTTTGTGTATTTGTCATGATGTTGCAATAACGTTGCATCATTATTACTGAGCTAAGATAACATCTAAGAACTCCACATATGGTCAAGTGTTAGCACATGAATAACGATTCCAGTGTGTGGGTGGGGGGATGAATAGAATTTATAGAAAACAGTATTCAAAACTGGCCAGATCAACAGTTAAGGTAACACCATGCAGCCTCTTTGTCAGTCTCTCCCGGCTGAGGCAAGTTCTAATGTGGTTAGACTGACTGACTCCAATGGCCTAGACAAGCTAATGCTGGTGTTAGATGTAGCATCACAGCCAGCAAAAATATAGCATGAGATATATCATTGACTGTAGTGAAAAAGGTGGAAACAGGGATGTCTGAATGGGGTGGCTGAAATGTAAAGAAAAAACAATGGTAGCTCAGTGGCACAGTGGTTAGCACTGTGGCAGCACAGCAAGAAGGTCACAGGATTGATTCTACCCCTGAATATCGGTGACCCTTCTGTGTGGAGTTTGCATGCTGTCCCCGTGTCTGCATGGGTTTACTCCGGTTTACTCCCACAGGCCAAAGACATGAAGGTTAGGTTAATTTGCATCAACTGAGGATTCTAAATGGTCCTGTAGCATCACCTTCTCCTCAGGCTAATTCAGGAAATCACTCTTCTTCATCTTAAAGAAACTCTCACTCAAGGTCTGGTCAAGAATTGCTGTGTGTTTTCATCATCAGGACCCCAGTATAAACAATTTCCCTTTTTGTAGAGAAACCCGATAAGGACTTGCTTTTAAAGGTTTAAGTGGACTATAAAACCTCTGGAGTCAAACCCCAACTAGACAATTCATGCTGATAGCATCCGTTCGTACACGGAACTGATAATCTTAAAAAGTCATAAACTTCCAAACTTTCACTCCTTAACCTGTCAGGTTATGCTGATAAACTCTTGGAGCCTTTCCAGGAGCCCCATAAAACTCTGTAGGCTGGCCCTGCTCATGTTCCAAGACCTAAAAATTATCTACAGCTCAACAGTACCTCTTAGTGGACATCTACGGAATATGTCTCATTACTTGTGCAATCTGGAACTGTTAATTCTGATTGAACATCAATCTCTTCTTCCAGCTCTCATTTCTCAGGATTCTAAGGACACTGTGGAGATAATCGACAATAATGGTTTGCAATAATTCATTAATCCTTGATTTAAATGTGAGTGCATGTCTTAGGAATGTTTTTTTTTTTTCCTTTCATGAATGTTATTCCCAAATGAATGTTAAAATTATTAGTAATAGTATAACTGCATGGTCACTGAATTTTAGCCTTGAATCACTTAATTTAGTTAGATTTTATATTGAATATAAAATGAAATTCATAGGAACTGAATGAATGTTTTCTGAAACTCGGTTGTCTGTCTTCCAACTCGCGACAACCAATCACCAGGCTGCCTCTCTGTTGGGTAATGCCCTTGCATTTGATTGGCTGTTCACAGACAAATAACTATTCCCTCATTGGACAAAAGTCCATTCAATCTCCTCTTTATGGAAGATAATTGGTCCGTCTTGCTGCTGGTCACATGCTTATGACCCAGCAGTGCGCTTCAGTTAAATGCAAACAGAGGCACCATGGCCGCGCAGAGTTTTCTGTTTTGTGAGCTCGTGTTCTGTGTGTCTGATCCTTGTCAAGTCCTGTGCTAGCTTTCTTAAACCATCCTTTTTTTCTATGAGCTTGCCTTTAAAGAGAGTTAAACTCTCAAATCCTTTTTTTCTTCAGCTCAGAATCCGTTCCTTTCCTATTTGAATGTTTTTTCTTGGACCTTTTGACTTTTCCTGCAGTTAAAGTGGATTTTTAATTTTCCTGCTTTTTAAGTAAACCGATAGAGATTTTTGAACTTTATTTCCCTGCCTCACCCATGTCTGACCACATTAAAAAACCAGGAGTTGATGGCTGACACTGACTAAAACATTTTTTCTTCAGCCTTTTGGGGTTGTCCTGCGGGCCGGGAACATACTAAATTTTGGACTGATGCCAAAGGACATCACGCCTGGCCTGGGGCTTAGCCGCTAACTCCACTGGCTACACTCTCGCAAGTCCCCCTTCCTGGTGGAGTCCTGTGTTCCGAACGCTGTCTGGAAGGGCCGTTTATGCTTGCACTAAGTGGCCATCTATGCTTACAATAATTGGCTGGGAGTTAGTCCTTTGTGCTTGAATTGATATTAGCCATTGTATTATTTATTGCAGCTGTTGTATTTACTTGTATTATTTGCATTTTTGTACTTTGTGTGTTATTGTGTATTTTTTTCTATTATTGAATAAAAAGCACAAAAAAGTATCTTGTTGCATTATTTGTAACTTGTAAACTGTGACAAACACATGCAGTTGTGCATTTTTTATATTTTTTTAACCAAATAACCAAATTAGGGGGTATTTATTTGTATTATAAGCATATTTGTAATTTGTGTGTATTTTTTTCTACTATTGAATTAAAAAAAAAAAAAAAGAATTGCAGGCCTTCCGTAATATTTTTTTTAAAAAACAAATTAGGGGTAAAAGAGAATAACCACTGCAATGAACATATTTGATGCAGCTGTTGTATGTACTTATATTATCTGCATATTTGTAACTTATAAACTGTGCCAGTGTCATAGCCATGATTTTCAATAGGGGTTGCAAATTAGGTTCAGAATCGGGTGGCAACTATTTTTTTTAATACATTTTTTGTGCATTTTCTTTCCTACTATTGATTGAACCTGCGGGAGGTATAAAGGGGAAAACATTGTTACCATGTGGTTCAGCTGATTATTTAGTGATTAAAAAAATGTAGACTTTAACTGAATTTTATTATCATAAAAATCCACACATAAAATTAAAATTAAGAGCGGTCTAATAAAATGTAAATTATACAATGCCATTGTTATAAAATAACCAACAAAAAAATTACTATCTATGTAAAAATCAATAATATGCAATAGCTGATACTTGAATTACTAAAATTACAAAACATTACATCTAGATAAGTAAAATCCAATACTAATATCTGTCATCTAAATTAAATTTAAAAAATGCAGTACAACTATTTACAGATTTCAAATTTGAAAGATCTGCACAATCACAGAATTCAGTAAAAAAAAAAAAAAAATGAATTGCTCCCATGATGAAAAGCATGCATTCAAATTGACTGTCGCCATTTTCAACATTTCCGGAAACTGTATGCCACCTAGTGGGTGACCAGTTTCCCGGCCAGATATTGTGATACTAGGAGACCGGTGTAGGAAAATATGAAATTAATAAATATGATCAGATATAAAATTATTTAATTTTTATTGATGTATTGGAATCTGAGCTCGAATCTCGTTTCATATACATCAAAAAAAGTTACTAACACTCGTGGGGCACCAGCTTCTATCTCTAAGAAGCAATTTAATCTTTAATTTCACTTTATACCTGTTTAATCACTCAATAAATTTATTAATAATCAGTCTCAAGGACTTCCGGTCATGGCTGCCACGTAGGAGGACGTGCTTCACTCTACTCTGCTCTTAAAAATAAAAAAAATCGGCAAATAACCCTCTCAATTGGAACAAAACCTATCCCAGCGTTTGGGTGAGGACATGCCGGTAAAGCCTAAGGCTGGGAAATCAGGTGGAGGAAAAACTGAACCGCCGAAACAGTCCAAGTTAACGGACTTTCACATCCGTGACGAAGCAGAAGATTCCCCAGATATGGCGGAGCAAGCTAGTGGAGGAGCGGTGAATACTGGCGACGGCACAGGTGCGGTGCTTGCTGCCATTGGCTCAATGAGAGCAGACTTCTCTACTAAGTTTGATGGGATTATAGCAGCGATAGAGGGTTTGAGAAAGGAATTAAGCGACTGTATGGAACGTGTAACGCAGGTGGAGCTCCGAATTTCCAGCGCTGAGAATGACGTCACCAGCCTACAATTAAAGGTGCGCACATTGGAATTAAACAATAAACGTCTGGAAGATAATGTCCTGGATTTAGAATCCCGGTCGAGACGGAACAATCTGAGGCTGGTGGGTCTTCCTGAGGGTACGGAGGGGCGGGACTCATGTTCCTTTTTGGAAAAGTGGATCCCAGAAGCGCTGAACAACGCGGAGCTGCAGTCATCAGTCGTTCTGGAAAGCGCCCACCGAATTGGCCCACCGAGAGATAATAAGGCATCACCGAGGACGCTGATTATGAAGTTCCTCAGCTACAGAGACAGGATGACGATCTCCAACGCGGCGCGGACCAAAGGAGAAATTAAATAACAGGATCAACAGGTGCGGTTCTACCCAGATTTGGCCACAGGAATCCAACAATTAAGGAAACAGTTTGACCCCGCCCGTAAAGAGCTACGCAACCTTGGGATTCGTCATGGAGTGATTTATCCTGCAAGCCTGCTGGTCACATATAAAGGGAGAACCCACACCTTCAAGACCCCAGAAGAGGCGCAGGAGCTCATCAAGAAGATCCAAGAAGAGACTGGTGGGAGCTAAGCATGAAGCATGAATAAGATATAAGGTAGAATATTTAAGCATTTGCACAGGCATCTGACTGATCTGAAGCAAATAGCAAGTTCACAAAATACAGATTGTATTGTATTAAAAAAAAAACTATGATGTACAAAGTTGCTATAAAATTTTGGAGTTAAGTTGGAAAACTACAGAAGAGAGTTAATGCTATGTCATTAAAAGCAGTAGAGTTATGGTGATTGAGAGGAGAAAGAAAGAGTGGTTTTGCCTGATCCTTATGAGTGAGGAGCAGTCAATGGCTATAGCGGGAGACAATTTTTTTTTTTTTTTTTATTTTGGGGGGGATTACCACGAATGCGGGAAGGGGGAATTTGTTTGTGTGTAGTTTGTAGGATGAATGTTCAACCACTCATGTTTTTGCTTCTCTGTGTGAGCATGTTTACATTGCGAGGTAATCTCAAACTCCTTATTGATCATAGACCAAAGCGTTAATCTTAATTTAACTTCATGGAATTGCAGAGGTCTACAAAATGTAAAAAAAACTTAAACAGGTTATGAATAAAATAAAAGACATAGGTTCAAAAATTGTGTTTTTACAAGAAACTCATCTAATAGAGGAGGATGTAAAAACAATTAAAAAAAGATGGCAGGGAAGTGTATTCACCTCATCATTTTTATCTCGAGCCAGGGGAGTTATGACTCTCATACACAAAACAGTCCCATTTCAAGTGAAAAATGTAATTGGAGACAAATTAGGAAGATACCTAATCATTCAAGGATCTTTGTTATTAGAAAATATAAATCTGGTGAATTTATACGGTCCCAATATAGATGATCAAAACTTCTTTGCTACCGGTAATTTATTTCTTATTTTATCATCACTTACAGGGCAGCATATAATAGCAGGGGATTTTAATTGTACATTGAATCCCAGCATAGATAGATCAACAGGACTGGACTGGACGCACAATGGATGCCGGATGATCATTAATCATTTTATGAAAGAATTGAGATTGCTACACATATGGAGAGAAATGAAACCGCAAGTTAAAGCCTACTCTTGTTATTCTAATACCTACAAGACATTCTCACGTATTGACTATTTTTTGATCTCCACAGAATTAAGGTCCAAGATTCAAAACTGTTTCTATGATAACATTGTGATCTCTGATCATGCACCCTGCTGTCTAATATATGTAGATAAGAAATTGACAAAGGAACCAGGTAGGTGGCAATTTCAGCATAAATGGCTTCAGGAGGAGGAATTTGTTAAGTACATAGAAAAACAGATAGATGAGTTCTTTGATATCAATACTACACAAACATCAGCATGTATAAAGTGGGAGGCTTTCAAAGCTTTTATTAGGGGGCATATTATTAGTTATACAGGTTCAAAATCTAAGAAGACTCGAGAGGAGAGAGTCCAATTGGAACATAAAATAAAAATTCTCCAAGAAAAAGTGTATGCCGGAAGTGACCCAAAGTTAGAGAACGAATTACTGATTCTGAGAGCTGAGTATGACAAAAAATCAGCGAATAGAGCTGCCTCGAGATTGAAGCAATCTTTTTATGAACAAGGTGAAAAATAAGGGAAATTATTGGCATGGCAGATTAAACAATTAGAATTTAAAACACCAATTACTAGTATTATAAGTAACGGACAGGCAGTTGTAGATCCTTTAGAAATTAACAGTGTTACAACTCGCCGCTCATTAGCGGCGCCAGCTGCGCGCACACCTGCGCGCACACCTGCGCCTCGTCAGCAGCTTAGGATATAAGCCACTCTGCCCTGGGCTTCGGCCTGAAGCCGTCTGATTCCTTCAGCCCTCTTGCTGCAGAGGAACCCCCTCATCTCCCAGCAAGATCTACAGCGTAAGCATACCTACCTTTGCCTTTCCAGTCTCTCCCCTGTGCACAGGTGGATTCCCCGGCGACGGACCTCGCTTCTGCATCGCCGTCTGCCAGCTGCTGTCACAGGTGCATCAGGTCGCTGTCTCCCGGGCTCGCCCTTGTGCACTCCTGCCACCTGCCCTGCCAAGTAAGCAACAAATCCAATTTATTCCCTGTCCTGGTTTGGTGCCCGTTACCGTTTCGCTGTGCTCTCTTCCCAGGGTTGTCCGGCTGCACGGCTTCCTGCCCCCGTGCCTGACGCAGACGTCCACCACCAGCACATCAACATATTACAGACACGCAGCCACACACACACTTGCTGTTAAATAAACTGTTAAACCTATTCTGAGCCTGCGTGTGTGTCTCCTGAGCCGTGCATTATGTCAGTACGGCTTCAGCAGAGCGGCTCGGCGGACAGCGGGCTCACACACCGTCTCACCATCTTTGAGGCTCGAATAGATTTGATAGTTCATCAACAACAGGTGATGCTGAATGAATTGATTAAGATTACTGACCGGTTAGACCGCCTGGACCCCCGTCAGCCGTTCCCCCCGGCTCGTCAGGGAGGTGCAGCTCCAGCTGCTCCAGTGGCCGTCCAGCCTGCTCCGGGTGTCCCAGCCCGACTCACACCTATCCCGACCCCCGCCCGCTTTAGCGGTAAGCTTGGTGGAGCGCGGGGGTTCATTATTTTATTTATTTATTTATTTTTTTTTTTTGTTACTTATTTGTACCCGTAGGTAGACTTGGTTTGCAGTCTGGTGACAAGCCACCGGCTGCTGGTCGCTGCGTGCGCGAGCGCCCTAAACCTACATGTTTTTGGTATGCGGGAGGAAACCGGAGAAATCCCGGAGTAAACCCACGCAACACGGGGAGAACATGCAAACTCCACACAGCTCACTGTTGGTCGGGGGCTGGAATCAAACCCACGATCTCATGATCCCCGCGATCCCCCGGCCAAGGGTAAAACTGTGCTGCCACAGTGCTAAACCACTGCGCCACCGTGCAGCCCTATTATGCAGTGTGAGTCGGTGTTTCTGCGCGTCCCCGGAGATTTTCCCTCAGACCACAGCCGAATTGGCTATACATTGATCCCTCGCTACTTCGCGCTTCACCTTTCGCGCCCTCAGTGCATCACGGATTTTTCAAAAATATTCATCAAAAATTCAAAATTGAGAAATAATGGGCGGGCGCTAGCAGAAGGCAGGGAGACTACATTAGAACATCAGGTATCAACACGGAGAGCCCGCACAACTCAAAATCCACCTCTCTGTTCGCTGTTCTCGTGTTGGCTCGGCTCGGGAATCTCGCAAGCTGATTGGCCGAGACGTTTCACCCCGCAAGCTGATTGGCCGAGACGTTTTACCCAGCTTCTCTCCCTGCCGAGCGCCCACCCAGTGAAGGAAGACCGCATTCATTGCTCTTTATCGCTCGTGTTGCTTAGTCTCGCCGCGTGGAACTTTTTGCTGTTCTCTTGTGCCATTTTGTGCGAAATAGTCTTCCCGTCGAGCCACTACGCCGCCTCCTGCAGCTTCTCCAGCTCTATCGGAAGCTGCCCTCGACGATCCTGCGCCTCTAGCACCTGACGATGAGGCGTCACCTGAGGAGCAGTAAAGCTCTCATTAACCTGTGCAGTAAATCATCTTCGTCTTGAGTTACGTATCTTGTTATAAGAATAAAATAGTTCTAAAAACATATTTATGTACACTTTATTTACATCTAAGTATGTATGTACACTTACACACATACACACACGTATCATATGAGAGAGAGAGTGAGAGAATGAACGTACGTATTATTTATGGGTGACGTCATTAGGGGTGACGCTACTTTGTGGTTTTTCACTTTTCGCGGTCGGTTCTGGAACCCATTAACCGCGATAAGTGAGGGATCACTGTATAGGAAATCTCCTGGAGGGTCGTGCGCTCACCTGGGCTTATGCCGTAATGGCGAAGCCCAGCTACGCCACCCTCACCTATGGCCAGTTCATTAACCTATTCCTGGAAGTCTTTGATCACTCTCATTTTGAGAGTGTCCAGGTCGATCGCCTCCTCAGCCTTCAGCAGGGGAGCCGATCGGCCGCCGATTACACCATTGACTTCCGGGTTACAGCGGAGGAGGTTGGCTGGGAGGAACGCGCCCTCTGTGGCATCTTCCTCCGCAGTTTAAACTCTAGTCTGAGGGATGAACTAGCTGAAACATTTGCGGAGCTAATCTCTCTCACCATCAGCTTGGATAACCGGCTGCGCGAGCGCGCCTCGGAGCGGAAGTTGCCTTCTCGCTCGAGAGGTGCCTCGTCACGCCCGGCCCAAGCTCGCCCCCTGGTGTTACCGCCACCGGAGGTTTCTGAGGAGTCGGAACCTATGGTGACGGGCCGAGCAAAGCTCCCCCTTGCGGAGAAACAACGCCGCCGTGAGTTGGGTCTCTGCATGTATTGCGGAGACAACCAGCACACTGTGGAGCGTTGCCCGGAGAAGCCCAAACGGGGAGGTCCGCGAGTCACTATAGGGGCCCTCGCGGACGCTAATCAGTCAGTTCCTCTCACACATTTGTCGCTGCCCATCCGTTTTTGCCATAACACCACAGGGCACCTCACCCACGCACTGGTGGACTCAGGCGCGGAAGGCAGCTTTATTTCACAAAGCCTGGCAACCCGATTGGGCATCCGTTGTCAGCCCCTTAAAACTCCTCTCGCCCTCATCAATCTCTCCCATGCGTCCCTGGGGAAAGTGACTCATCGGACGAACCCCGTCTCAGTCATTGTCTCTGGAAACCACCGGGAGGATATATCCTTTTACATCCTGCCATCCTGTGTCTCCGGTGATTCTGGGTTACCCGTGGCTCCCTCTCCACAACCCAGTCCTGGATTGGAAGACCGGTAGGGTGACAGCCTGGAGTACCTTCTGCATGAGCACCTGCTTCCAATCTGCCGCCTGTTCTCCATCCTCTCCTCCTGTGGTCAAGGATGCCGCACCCCCGGACCTCTCCTTGGTGCCTGCGGAGTTCCACGACCTGGGCGCAGTCTTCAGTAAATCCAAGGCGATGTCTCTTCCCCCACACCGGCCTTACGACTGCGCCATAAATCTCCACCAGGGGGCGCCCCTTCCCTCAGGACGTCTTTACAGCCTGTCAGCGCCGGAGAAGGAGGCCATGAATACCTATTTAAAGAAGTCGCTCAGTGCAGGTATAATCCGCCCATCTTCATCCCCATTAGGTGCAGGGTTCTTCTTCGTGGGCAAGAAGGATGGCTCCCTTCATCCATGCATCGACTTCCATGCCCTCAACGACATCACGGAGAAGGACCGTTACACCCTGCCCCTGATGGACAATGCCTTCCACTCCCTCCAGGGGGCAACCTGGTTTACCAAGCTGGATCTCCGCAGCGCGTACCACCTCGTCCAGATCCGGGAGGGAGATGAATGGAAGACTGCCTTCCGTACCCTGAACGGCCACTTTGAATACCTGGTCATGCCGTTCGGGTTGACCAACGCTCCAGCCGTCTTTCAGCGCCTGATCAGTGACGTTCTCCGGGACTTCATCGGTCAATTCGTGTTCGTCTACCTGGATGACATTCTCATCTTCTCCAAATCCAGGGACGAGCACCGGTTGCATGTGAGACGGGTCCTCCAGAGGCTGCTGGAGAACCGGCTGTATGTGAAGGCGGAGAAGTGCGAGTTCTACACCAGGACGACGTCATTTCTCGGGTTTGTCATCTCCCACGACCAGGTGCTTCCAGACCCAGCCAAAGTTAAAGCGGTGGTAGATTGGCCCACTCCCACATCTAGGAAGCAGGTACAATAATTCATCGGCTTCGCCAATTTCTACCGCCGCTTCGTACCCAATTTTGGAGCCATCGTCGGCCCTCTGACCCGTCTCACCTCCCCTAAAACCCGGTTCCAGTGGACTGAAGAGGCCGCGGCGGCCTTCCAGGCGCTGAAGGCGGAGGTTTCCTCCTCCCAGGTCCTCAGCCAGGTCAACCCCTCTCTTCAGTGCATCGTGGAGGTCGACGCCTCGGATACGGGGGTGGGGGCGGTGTTATCTCAACGGTCGCCTGCTGATGGGGTCAAATGACCATGTGCCTTCTTCTCCCGGCGCTTGTCCCTGGCAGAGCGAAACTACGACGTGAGGGACAGAGAGCTCCTCGCCATCAAGCTCGCGCTCCAGGAGTGGCGTCACTGGTTGGAGGGGGCCGCCCTGCCATTCGTGGTATTAACGGATCAAAAAAACTTGGAATATTTAAGAACTGCCAAGCGTCTGAATGCCCGCCAGGCCCGTTGGTCCCTGTTTTTTGCTAGATTCCGTTTCACCATTACATTCAGGCCGGGCTCCAAGAACTGTCTCCCTGATGCCCTCTCCAGGCAATTCGCTCATCAGGAATCGGAGGACACCGTGCAAACCATCCTGCCCAGGTCGTGCGTCGTGGGGGCCATTTCTTGGGAGATCGAGGATAAGGTCCGGAGGGCGCAGAAATCGGAGCCAGACCCTGGTGGCAGACCGGAGGGGAGGCTCTTCGTTTCATCCTCCGTCCGGGGGGAGGTCATCCATTGGCTCCATACGTCCAAACTCGCCTGCCATCCTGGGACCTCTCGGATGATTGACCTGCTCCAACGTTCCTTTTGGTGGCCGGGACTGCGCAAGGACGCCACCCGCTATGCCCGGGCTTGCCCCATCTGCGCCACCAGTAAATCTGGCAACTCCCCCCCCCCCCCCCCCCCCCGCGGTTCTGCTCCAGCCCCTACCCGTCCCTGGTAGGCCCTGGTTGCACATCGCGTTAGACTTCGTCACCGGTCTCCCCGTCTCTAACAACTTTGACACAGTCCTAACTATCGTCGACCGCTTCTCCAAGGCCGCCCACTTCGTGCCATTATGGGGGCTCCCCTCTGCCTTGGAGACGGCAGATCTTCTCACCCAACACGTGGTCAGGCTGCATGGGATACCAGTTGACATGGTCTCCGACCGGGGTCCCCAATTCACCTCGGACGTCTGGCGGAGTTTCTGTAAAGCATTAGGAGCCCAGGTAAGCTTCTCCTCCGGCCATCACCCCCAATCTAACGGGCAGTGTGAGCGGACCAACCAGGAGCTGGAGGCTGCTCTCCGCTGCGTCACTGCCTCCAAGCCTGCATCATGGAGCAAACACCTTGCCTGGGTGGAGTACGCCCACAACACCGCTCGCTCCTCTGCCACAGGGATGTCCCCCTTTAAGGCGTCCCTGGGTTACGACCCCCCTCTGTTTCCCTCACTGGAGAACGAGTCGGCAGTTCCTACAGTCCAGGCTCACCTCAGGCGGTGCCGCTCCATCTGGACCACTACGCGCAATGCGCTTTTACGCACGGCGGAGCGCAATAAGACCACGGCGGACCGGCATAGAAGACCTGCTCCTGCCTACCAGGTGGGCCAACCAGTCTGGGTGTCCACGCAGGATGTGAACCTGAAGGGTGAGAGGAGAAAATTGGCTAAGCGTTTCATGGGCCCATACCCCGTCACCAAAATCATCAACCCGGTGGCTGTGCGTGTTGCTACTCCCCCCCTCCCTCCGCATCCATCCCACCTTCCACGTCTCCAAGGTGAAGCCGGTGGTGTCTGATCCCATCTGCCCTCCTCCTGTCGCGCCGCCCATGCCCCGAATGATAGATGGCCATCCGGCTTGGACAGTCTCCACCATCTTGGACTCCCAGCACCGGGGTCGTGGGCTACAGTACTTGGTGGACTGGGAGGGCTATGGTCCTGAATGGAGACAGTGGGTGCGTCCCTCGTTTGTGTTGGATCACTCTCTCATCACCGAGTTTCACCGGGCGCACCCTGAAAAACCATCGCCAGGAGGCGCTGCTAGAGGGGGGAGTACTGTTACAACTCGCCGCTCATTAGCGGCGCCAGCTGCGCGCACACCTGCGCCTCGTCAGCAGCATAGGATATAAGCCACTCTGCCCTGGGCTTCGGCCTGAAGCCGTCTGATTCCTTCAGCCCTCTTGCTGCAGAGGAACCCCCTCATCTCCCAGCAAGATCTACAGCGTAAGCATACCTACCTTTGCCTTTCCAGTCTCTCCCCTGTGCACAGGTGGATTGCCCGGTGGCGGACCGCGCCTCTGCATCGCCGTCTGCCAGCTGCTGTCACAGGTGCATCAGGTCACTGTCTCCCGGGCTCGCCCTTGTGCACGCCTGCCACCTGCCCTGCCAAGTAAGCAACAAATCCAATTTATTCCCTGTCCTGGTTTGGTGCCCGTTACCGTTTCCCTGTGCTCTCTTCCCAGGGTTGTCCGGCTGCACGGCTTCCTGCCCCCGTGCCTGATGCAGACGTCCACCACCAGCACATCAACATATTACAGACACGCAGCCACACACACACTTGCTGTTAAATAAACTGTTAAACCTATTCTGAGCCTGCGTGTGTGTCTCCTGAGCCGTGCATTATGTCAAACAGTGCCTTTGAGATTATTATGAAAAACTATATGACACAAAAAATGAAACTGACTTAACAAAACTAAATGGGTTTTTGGACGAATTATCTATACCTTGTATTTCAAATGAAAACAGGGAGATACTGGAGTCTAAAATTAGTCAAGAAGAAGTTGGGCTAGCCATTGATGATATGAAATCAGGAAAAAGTGCAGGACCAGATGGTCTTCCAGTTGACCTCTATAAAAAATTTAAGAATAAATTAATAAAACCATTTTTAGAAATGGTTTTAGAAGCATTTCAAAATAGTAATTTACCACTATACATGAATAATGCCTTAATTATACTGTTGCTAAAACCAGGTAAACCCTCTAATAAATGTGAAAATATGAGACCAATAAGCCTATTAAATGCTGACCTTAAGATAATCTGTAAAATTTTAGCAAGACGGCTACAAGAAATATTACTAAATATTATTAACCGAGATCAGAATGGCTTTATAAAGGGAAGACAAGGCTTTCATAATGTAAGAAGACTATTTAATATTATCTATTCTAATAAAGAAGCACCGGATACAGCTCTCCTATCATTGGACGCCGAAAAGGCCTTTGATAAGGTCGAATGGCCCTTTCTTTTTGAAGTCCTACAAAGGTTTGGATTTGGAAATAATTTCATAAAATGGGTTCAGATAATATACAATAATGCTACAGCAGAAATCCTAACAAACAGCAATATCTCAAAATCAATAAAAATCAATAGAGGATGTCGACAAGGCTGTCCACTTTCACCTTTACTGTTTACTATGGCAATTGAACCTTTAGCGTTGGCAGTACGTTTACATCCACAAATATATGGAATTAAAATAGGACCAACAGAACATAAAATCTCCCTGTATGCTGATGACATAATTTTGTTCATGTCGAATCTTAAAAAAACAATTCCGACTTTGTTGAATTTAATAAAGAATTTTGGGGAAATATCAGGATATAAAATAAATAAAACTAAATCTTCAATATTAATGCTAAATGAGACCCAGAGAAATCACCCAGGTCCTGAGGTAAATCAATTCAAAGTTGTAAATCAGTTTAAATATTTAGGAATTCAAATTTTGCCTAAGCTAGAATTAGTCGCCAGTGCCAACTATGAAGCCTTAATGATAGACATTAATGAGTTACTTCAGAGATGGATGTCACTACCAATGTCGATGATTGGGAGAATTAATATACTTAAAAATAATATCTTACCCAAAATGCTTTATTTATTTCAATACATTCCTTTACCACCACCTTCAGATCTATTCTTAAGAATTAAAAAAAAGTTAGTGGAATTTATATGGAACAATAGGAAGGCTAGATTACGTCTGTCCTTACTATATTTACCATTTGATTGTGGAGGTCTGAAATGTCCAAACTTTATGTTGTATTACTGGTCAGCACAACTGAGGTCTATGACATATTATTTTTCATCAAATGATCTCCCTCACTGGACTGAAATGGAATCATACAATTTACCTTTACCTCTTCCCATATTCATATACTCAGACTCGGCAAAAAAATTACAGAAACAAGTTAAAAATCCATTTGTAAAGCATATGATCAAAATATGGTGTGAAACCAAAAAATATCTAAAAGAACCACACTTATTGTCACAATTTAGCCCAATATGGGGCAATCAATATTTTAAACCAGGGAGAGCGGATGCTGTATTTAAAGTATCGAATTTAAAAGGGATTCAAAAGATTCGAGACTTAAATTTGTCAGGTTCAGATAACATAATGTCTTTTGAAGAAATGAGGATCAAATTTAATCGAGAACACATTTTTTAAAATATCTTCAGCTTAGGAACTTTATTCGATCAAATCAAAATAATGCTGTCATCCGACCTACTTATTCATCCTTGGAAAAAATCTTGACCAAAGATAGTAAGAGAAAGGGTATTATTTCAGAGTTTTATAACTCATTGACATTATCCTCAAGTGAAAACTCACAGAAAAGACTGAATTATTGGAAAGAAGACCTGCAAACTGAAATTTCAGAGGAACAAAGGGAATTGGCTTGTGCAGAAGCTCAAACCAAATCAATAAATGTACGTCTTAAATTGATACATTTTAAATGGTTAATGCGGATGTATGTTACACCGGTGGAGTTAAATAGATATAACAAAAACATACCAGATACGTGCACAAAATGTATGGAAAGTAAATGAACCCTATTTCATTGTTTATGGGAATGTAGAAAAATTAGAATGTTTTGGGAAGAGGTGAGGGTATCAATTGAAAAAATAATTTCAAAACAAATCATATTGAATCCTAAACTGTTTTTGTTGGGTCTTTATCCAGAAAAGCATAACTTTAACAAGAGTGAGAGAGCATTCATAGACCTCAGTTTGCTTAACGCCAAAAAATGTATTGCACTATTGTGGAAAAAGACTCATAGACCAGATGTGACTCAGTGGTTAAGACAGATGTTAACAAACCTTCCACTAGAAAGAATAACATACATACTGAAATCAAAAGAAATTGTGTTTGAGAATATATGGAAACCTTTCATTGATTATGTAAAGAATTTAAACATAACTTTTGAAGAAGAAGGTGAATGATGTGTGTGGACCTTGTAAATTCCAAATTGGTGAATGTATAGTATGTATGCTTACGTAATGGATTGCCTAGACTAAATAGAGGAGCATTGTTGAAGACCTGCCTTTGTTAGTGGTTGTTGGTGTTTTTAGTATTTTTTTTAAATTATTTTAGTGTTAGTGTTTGATTGTTTGTGTTTTGTTTGTAAAAAGGTTCAATAAAAATATTGTGGAAAAAAAATAATCAGTCTCAAAATTTTTCCATGAATTCGATACCTGGGCTTGAAACAGACTCAGAATGAAATAAATTCTCAACAACTTCTCTCATTTTCACATATTTATTAAATGAAATGATTAACAGATATTGCAGTAATTTCATTAACCATAAAATCAATATTGTAAATGATAGATTAACAATATCAATATTTTCGGAACCAGGGTTAACTGAGAAATGAATTTCTATCAGTTTGAGCTAACAGATTATGGAAACAACGCAAATTTATGGAGAAAGTTTACTAATTATATGGAAAGTCCTGGATTAATCTTAAGAAAATAAAAACAGAATTTTAATGAAAAGAAGAGTTATATTAAGGGCTTCTTAATTTGCATCTGATTAGATATACAAATTATTACCAAACCTCAGACGTTTAATTCAGCAGATGAATTAAAGTTTGCAGCTCATGTGATTCCTCGTTCGGCGTTGTCCTCAGCCCAAGATTTTGTGGATGTTAGGGAAAATATCTGCCCGCAGATATTTCAGGGTCCACAGTTCGACCTTTAAAGTCAAGCGGTCGAAGTGGCTGGATTTTGGCTGAATGACCCACAGTTGTAACTTGGATCGGAGCCAGATGGCGCAGACGTTTCTTCAGCGTGTGATGAAGAGAGCTGCGCGTTTTCTCCTTCGTAGACAAGCGGCTCCAGAGGTCTTTGAGAATAATTAGATCTAATCAGATCTCAAATTAGAAAAAGACTTTCGGACTTTAGATAAAATAATAGCTTCTGGTGTGTGATTGGTCAAGAAAAATATTATAAAAAATAAAGTCAAGATTAAAACTTACATTAAAATTAAAACAAACGGTTGTTTTACAGAAAGTTTAACAAAGGAAAAGAGATAAATAAAAATTGGAGATCAACTCCGATTAAGAATTGAGCTCAAAGAAACAGGAATTCCTAGGCATTTAAGAGAAAAAGAAAAAAAAAACATTAAAATACAAAGTTACATAAACAAATTACGAGTTATCTGCTCTGTGCTCGGAAAAGCAACACGTGGGACAAGTCTTTGTTCGGACAGTCTTTTGTTCTTCCCAAAGTTCTTTCTTGCTGTGTGTAGACAATGGACAAAGAAGAGAGACAAAAGAGAGCGACGAATGGAGGCGAAAGAGCGTCCCAAGAGAGACGTTAAAAGAGACGAAAAAGAGGAGGTAGCAGGGGGTCTTTCTCCTTTTATAAGTTCTGTTGAGCTTTCACGGGCTTCCGGTTTGACCAGAATCTCAGCCAATGAGCATCCTTCGTGGCCAGGCTTGACGAACTTTAGTCCAATGACAGGCTTTGTCTGCGAGGGACCAATGGGATGGAGAAGCTGGAGCTCAGTGAATGCTGGGTGAAATTTGATACCGGTCCACATGGACACACAATTCCAATACACTGGAATATGCTTTTATACCCTTATGTATGTAACTAAGCTAACCTTAGTGATTAATGTAATTTGTAAGCAGTGCTTCCAAATCAACATGCAGGAATAAACATTTATTTAAACATTTTTAACATGCATATATATAAATTCACAGATTAATGCATTTCACACATATTATTGATTTTCCACATTAAAAGGTAGCATCAGCCGACGGGGTCACGCGCTCTCTCGCTTGGTCTTGGTGTAATCTGCAGAACACTTTCAGTCATGGCAGAGACACCGACCGACAGAACGCAATCCCTTACTGAGACAGTGAGCTAACGTGCTAGTAGCAGCCTTTGCCTGGATAAAACTCTTGAGATTGGTAAGCCTAAACCAACATGAGAAACAAGGTATTGCTGTATTGTCAAATTCTAATAACTCTTGTTAAATTTTAAGATTTGAATCCAAAGGATGTGAATTCACGTGAGCGCGGGAATCCCCTTTGAGGCACGTGTTGCTAGGCATGGTGAGTGCCATTCATTGTGTATGTGAAATGCTAACCGCTAGTTTAAAATGCTAACCTCCGATGCTAATTCCGGCTAGGTTTTTCATGGGAGAAAGGTCATTTTTCAAGGCTGTGGTAAATAGCAAGGATTCCAATTCTCTTGCTACTGATTGTTACTTAAGAGTGAATGTTACATCTGTGGTTTAAAGATGTTTAAAAGTATTATTTGTTGTACAACTTGGAAATATTTTGTGACAAGCTATAGAGCATAGCTTAAGCTTGTTGTTCTGACCTATTCTATAGGTCAGGGTTTTTTTGCTGGATTCAGAAGAACGTGGCTCTCCAGATCTGGATGGCGAGCCGAAGCCCGAACCCTATTAACTGGTAGAGGTGATCCAACTGGTCACCTGGAACAGATGCAAAAGGACTGAACACACTGTAAATATATTTGGGGTATTTTATTTTTATTATTTATTTTTTTTTATTATTGTTTCAAGCGCTCTATTTTTGTTTAAGTGTACACCACTGTAAAAAAAACAACACATATTTGCAAGTTCCCATACTTTTTTTTTTTTTTTTTTTGGACTTATTTTGTACCCGTAGGTAGATTTGTTCTGCAGTCTGGTGACAAGCCACCAGCTGCCGGTCGCTGCGTGCGCAAGCGCCCCTTAACTCCCTAACCTGCATGTTTTTAGCATGTGGGAGGAAACCGGAGAAATCCCGGAGTAAACCCACGCAAACACGGGGAGAACATGCAAACTCCACACAGATCACTGTTGGCCGGGGGCAGGGATCGAACCCACGATCTCATGATCCCCGCAATCCCCCGGCCGAGGGTAAACTGTGCTGCCGCGGTGCTAACCACTGCGCCACCATGCAGCCGTGTGTGTGTCATCTGTTGTTGTACCCTCCAGGCTCCTACGAACCTAGAATCTATCTGACCTGGCCCAATTGTCCCTTCTGTTCAGGTAGTAAGGTTAAAGGTAACTACACTGCCATACCCAGTACTACCAAAAGGGTACAAGACTGCACCTAAAATGCTACACAGACATTGATAAAGGTCATCATCATTATCATCATCATAGCAGTCTGTCAGGAGCGACAATGACTGTTTCATTTAGGTCTGATCAGATTCCTCCACGCAGCTCTATCCTTCGCCCTCCGCTGCCAGGAACTCCTGGCCTTGTTAACCCGGGCGACGCCCAAGCCAGTATGAGTTGCTTTCTGACTGACCATTTCATGAAACTGCTTGCAAAGTATTTGAGTACAGGCCAAGACAAACTGACTCCAGTATCTGAAGATAAGTACATGTAACTTGAATGTTACATCATCATTGTTCAAAATTCAGAGAATTTCAAGAAATAAAAAAGAATTTTGCATCATATAAAGCGAAAATACAATGTGAACAAAAACGTAAAAAACATGTGGCCATAGTTCAAAAAGTTGACCTGATTGAGCAAAACCAATGTGTTTTTGGATTCAGCACATCAAAATTGTCCTAAATAAGCTAAAAAAGACTTAGACAATAAATTTGGTGTTGACCAGTGTAATTGAACATAACCAGTATTTCATGGTGCAATTAGTCCCTCAGCCGTAGGACAAAGCTATAAACTGAAGGAAAATCCTTATTATTTTTTTAATAACCTCCGGTAATTTTTGTAGAGTAATTCATAAGTTCCTTTTCCAGATAATTTTCTTGGATCGAGCGCCGATCTCATCCGCGCTCGGGCCATGCACTACTTTCTCCCTTTTGACGTGTGTGTGCCCCTTTTGGCTCTCCGAGCCTTGATTGTGACAGCGCTCGGAGGGGCTTCCGGCTGTCAGAGTGGACAGCTGAGCCGCATTTCACCTCATCAGCTGCTCGCTACTTAAGAGGGCAGCTGAGAACGAAATGGGCGGCAGTCTCGTCAGATATTCCCTGTCTGACAGCGTGGAGGGGTCCTCGCCGTGTTTCCCTGGTCAGACGCTGACTACTTTCCATCCATGATAATAAGTGTTTTCATTACGAATCTGTTCCTCCTCGTCATTGTTTGAGTATTCATTGTAGTGTGTTTTAGCCCCCCGTGGCTTGTTATTTTGTTCCTTTTCTGTTCTGTAAATAAACTGCAAACTCACTGGTGATTTGTGGCGTCTTATGATGGCTCGTGAGGGCCATCCATGACAGTAGGCTGCTGCCAGACTGAGACGCCTGTCGCTGTGAGTTTTGCCTAAATTAGACTTGTTCTTCCCTGTCTGGATGCCTGTGCGCTGGGAGGTTATGTCATCATTCAGGGGCTGCGTTCGGAGCCTGGGCTACGAGCTGGCGGAGGCCCTGGACTACGTAGATGGAACGCTCATCACCACTACCCTCTACGACTCTCCCAGCGATGTACGCCGGCACCTGGACCTCGCTGAGGACAACCTTACTCGCCTTCCTCACTACTCCAACCACCTAGAAGTCGTTACGAGGAAGGCGGACATCGCCTCACAATGGGAGATACTCCGTGGGCTGGAGGGAAACTCCGGCAGGAAGCCGAAGAGGAGGCATCCTCGCTCCTCACTTTGGAATCCCATTCCTGTCCCCGCTCCAGGCCAGGAGGTCGCACCACCCGGGGGTGATTCCCGAGAGAGTGGAACATCAGTTGGATTTCCCCCGGAGAAGCTACGACAGTCAGCTGTTTCCATCCAGGACTGAGTGGCGGCAGCTCACTCCGCTGTTCACCCCATGCAAGTTATAAAGCATGTGACGGTGGCAATCAGGCTGGTGGAGAGGAATCCGGCGTTAAACGACTATCCAGAGTTCACCGACCTGCTCGCTTCTGTTTCCGCACAGGAGCGGTGTTTCCCGGATCTCTCCCTTGCCTCACCCTCTGCCGGTAATCGTTGTCACATAGCTAACAAAAGGACTCAGCGAGAACCCCGTCCGGATCCTGTTCCGGGTCGTCGCAAAGACTCCCCCTCTCTGACAGCTGTCACTCCTACGTCTCGCCAGGAGGGAATCCCCGCTGCCTCTCTCCCCGGGTCACCTCTTCCTGCTGTTCCGTCAGCTCCGCAGGCTGTCGCTTCGGCTGTCCTCCCCTCCTCCTCGACATCTTCCTCGGCAGCTGTGAGTGTTTTGAGTCCTGCTCCGGCGAAGCCCGTTATTGGACCATCGCAAGCAGCTCCTCCTCGTCCTCCCAGGGGGCCCTCCGTCACCATCCAGTGGGGAAAGGGAGGAACAACGTCCGCTACAGCAGGCACCATCCATCCTCCGGGAGAGAGGCAAGTGCAAGTTCATTTTTCTCCCCGTAGTTGTGATTTGCCTTGTCTGACTCCTGGTGGTGGAGTTCGGGGTTCGCAGTCCCCCAAGCTCCCACCACCTGCTGTAGCTTCTGTCATTAAACCTGCTGCCTCTGTGTCTCCCTCCGCTGAGCGGTCCACGACGCCAGGCCTACATCGCCGGACGAGGAGGGGGCCTGCGGTTCTGGAGAGCCTGGTTCCAGACCCGCAGCCACGTCATGGGCAGAGGAGGAGAGTGGACTGCAGTGTGGAGCCTGCATCGACGACGAAGCGTCCCCGGGTCTCCACCGATGAGCGGTTCGATCCAGCAGGTCGAGGGTCCCCTGCCACCACGCAGTACGGGTCGTCGGCGTGGACATCAGTGCCGGAGGGGTCCTCAGGCTGCGGAGACCATCATGCCCGCTGCGGAGCCCGCCGTAGCCGAGTGGGAGTCAAACGACGACCTTCTTCGTCCTGAGCCCGGATCGTCGAAGTCCTGGACGGCGACAGAACTCGAGTGCAGGCAAATGCTCTACTTTGTTTTCCTTCTTTCCATTTTGGAACATTTTTGCCAGTCTCTCGGGGAGACGAGCCAGGAGCAGCCGTCCGCTGCACCCGAGCTCGTCTCGCTGGGCTCTGTCGCTACCGGTGATCCTGATCCCAGTTCTTTTCCTTCTCCTGAGCCTTCTCCCAGGGTCACTGGTGTGGAGCCAATCCCAGTTGCTGTGCTGGAGGTTCCGGGTTCGGGATTGGAGGTCGTTACTGGTGCTGCGCCGACCCAGTCGGGGTCCATCGCGGGTGCAGCCGAGACCCAATTGGGGTCCGACGTGGGTGCAGCCAAGACCCAATCGGGGTCCATCGCGGGTGCTGCTCTGGCTCAATCGGGGTCCGTCGTGGGTGCAGCGCTGACCCGATTGGGGTCCAGCAGGGGCACAGTGCCGGTGTGGTTCAAGGTCAGTGAGGGAGCTGCAGATCCTCTGCCACCTGACACTGGACTGGCTCATCATCATCGTCATCATCATCTTCATCGTCGTCATCATCACCATCGTCATCCCAGCTCATCTCCACCGGGGGCCGTTGGGGTACTCAAGATTCGGTCCGACTCCCCCTCATCTTCCCCCTCTCCAGGGAGGCCATCTTCAATTTTTCCCCTATGGTCCTGGTGGCTGAGTGACATGGGTCGGCCACCTGGTGAGCTATTTCGCCGGTTCGACGTTCTGGGTTAGCCATCCGACGTACAGTGGTTCCTACTGGGCGACCTGGTTCAGCCGCTGGAGGTTCCGTCTCTCCGGGCCTGGGACTGTGGTAGGCCACCAGAACGTTCCCTTTTTTCCCCTTATTGACCATTTGGACATTGGACGCAAGGAGACCCCCAGAACTTTTCCAGTTTCATTGGACTCTGCCTGCCGTCATCCCCGTGTGTCTCTTATTTTCATTAAATATTAAGGTCATTCGGGTGTATTGTCTTTTGCTCTATATTGATCTGTGTATTCACCGCTGTTTAGCGTGCTTTTTTTTTTCTCCCCTCTCCTGTCTGAGGGATGATGTATATCTGCCACATTTTGTCTTATGGGCCTGTGGGTTTTAGTTATAGGCTTCCTGTTTGCATTTTTTGCCCTGTTCTATGTATCATCTGTGTGTTATGGAGTATTGTGTTTTTCTTTTTACCATACTCTGTAATTGCCTCATTTGTTCCCTGTCATCGTCATGGTGTTTTTTTTTTCTCTGTCTGGTTCTCGCCCTCCAGGCCTTTTTCCCCCATTCGCCCACCCTGGGTGGGGGTGGGGGTGGGGGGCTTGGGTGTCATACGGCGCTCGTCGTTCGCCCTCTCGGGGGGAAGGTACTGTCATGGTTCGAGCGCCGATCTCGTCCGCGCTCGGGCCATGCACTATTTTCTCCCTTCTGACGTGTGTGTGCCCCTTTTGGCTCTCCGAGCCTTTATTGTGACAGCGCTCGGGGGGCTTCCGGCTGTCAGAGTGGAGAGCTGAGCTGCATTTCGCCTCATCAGCTGCTCGCTACTTAAGAGGGCAGCTGAGAACGAAAGTGGCGGCAGTCTCGTCAGATATTCCCTGTCTGACAGCGTTGAGCGGCCCTCGCCATGTTTCCCTGGTCAGACGCTAACTACTTTCTATCCATGATAGTAAGTGTTTTCATTATGAATCTGTTCCTCCTCGTCATTGTTTGAGTATTCACTGTAGTGTGTTTTAGACCCCCGTGGCTTGTTATTTTGTTCCTTTTCTGTTCTGTAAATAAACTGTGCAAACTCACTGGTGATTTGTGGCGTCTTATGATGGCTCGTGAGGGCCATCCATGACAATAATCAGCAAATGCAATTTTTCACCATAAACTTGCATTCTGATTTTGTTTGATACCTCAGCCTTCCATTACATTACAGATGAAACATAAAATCTGGTTTCCTCTTGGTTCCACAAAGGTTTAACTATAGATTTTATGCTCAGGAATCCATTAACAGTTGTGATATCTAACACCTGTTTATCATTTGAATCTGTTTTTCCATCATTTGAATGTCATGTCATGTAACTTGAATGAGTTTCATTTAATAAACTTGTAAACAAGAGAAGATGAAGCATTTTCCTTGGCATATATGCTTTCTTGGGTCACGGCAGTAAAAGAACTCACTAAATTTTGAGACTAAATTCATTAAGTAATTGAAGGTATGGAAATTAATTAATTGAAATTGATTAATTAACAATTCGTTCTTTTAGAACTGGTGCCCCTTTTTATGAGTGCTTTTCTATTTTATTTAGTGAGTGTTGGGGTGACTGTTTAACTCTGTCCCCTCGCACACCCACTATTAAATAAAATAAATAATTCATGTACCTTATTACACTATATTTGATTAAATATCGCTACATATTTTGGTACTCCGCACGAGACTGTGTGCACCCAAAAGTATATGCAAAAGAAAAATCATTAAAACATAAGATGTATGTTTTTTGCTCAAATATTGATCCACTTTATTAGGTGAACCTGTATGTGTTGTGTCTGGGAGAGCTGCTGCAGGCAAGTCTGTGTGTCTCTCTCTCCCTCCTCCTGCTGAGATGTCTGTGTTGCTGATAGCTGCAAAGGGGGGGGGATAGGAATCTCCCATTGCCTGAGCAGCAGAAGAGCTGTGTTAATGCATGCAGGAAGTATTAAACACTATTATATGCTGAATTAAGAAAAATAAAGGTCTTGAGTGACAGAAACGTGAAGAAAGTCGTTCTGTTTACTCGTCAGTTTAATCTACCGGCGAATTATCCTGGTTGGACGAATTATACCGACCAGTTCTGTATTGCCCAAGTGTTCGGTGACATCAGATTAGGCTGGACACAGCCTGATCAAGTCACTGTGAGTAAACTGGAAGTAGCACTCAACTCATCATCATCATCATTATCATCATAGCAGTCTGTTGGGGGCGACAGTAACCGTTTCATTTAGGTCTGATCAGATTCCTCCACGCAGCTCCATCCTCCGCCACCAGGAACTCCCAACCCTGCCAACCTGGGCAACGTCTGAGCCGGTATGAGTTGCTTTCTGACTGACCATTTCATGAAACTGCTTGCAAAGTATTTGAGTAAATATACCCGGAATTAAAGGGGTAAGATTATTTGTGCATGAAAAAGGAAAGTTGGAGATTAAAACTCTCCGGTTTTGAGAAAAAAAGAAAGGAAAAAGCAAGGCGTGGTGTTGTCAATTGGCCTGCATTCACGTGTGACATGGGTGCTCACAGTCGCGGGTGGCCGACAGGCTGTGCATGAAATACTGCGCATGCGCAGAGTCAGCAGGCGGACGCCATTTTGCAGGCGCTAATAGGAAGTCACCCTAGCCGCCATTTTGAGTAAGGCCGGTAGACCGCCCAGAGCGAAGTCACCTGTCATCTCCTCTTGGGAGTGCAGCGATAACTGCTTCCATCTTGTGGTCACCTATAGGAGTTGCATTTCTTGCAGGAATGTACACTCAGATTAAAGCAGAGCGAATCTATTAAGCTGATTAATAATCAAACTGAGCTCCCAAATTAACTTCAAATCAACCCAGATTATCCGGAACAACCTTAATTTAAACCCAATTCAAAGTTTTATGCCAAGAACAAAAGAAAAAAGAAACTTGTTGGATTTGAGAGGTTGCTCTCATTGGTGGAAGAGCTTTTGACTGCATATATACACAGTGAAAGACCATAAAAGCATAGACTTTGTATTTAATCACGTATGTTAAACACGTATTTTAATCTTTAAAGTTAAAAACAAATGTGCATTTTACGCAACAAAATTGCAAACTTTAAAAACTATATATCTGTGTTTTGTTTTAAATACTACTTTGTATGATTTTTTTCACAGGAAGCCATTCAACTTAGGGATTCAAATAAATAACACTGTTTATGCAGAAGTGACCTTAAGTTAATGTTAATCTTGTGCATGTTTTTAGAAGATTTAGTGATTTACTAAATATTTACCAAAATTTTCCAAAATTAGGAAACCACATTCAGCAATTAACCCTTGAAAGCTTTAGCTTATTTACAGTCAGCGTGTTGGTTTTGATTCACGCTTCCTCCACAGGAAAAGGAAAACATTTAACCTACTCAATATTTCTCACCAGGATTTAAAATAAGAAGTCAAAAGGTGAAAACATTGATCAGCCTGTAATTTATTTTTTTTTTTTTAGAGATCACAATCAAACAGATCACCAGTAACTTTAATCCTAAGGAAGCCTGAGATACAATACGCAAAAACAATTTACTTGTGTTTCATAATCTGTAAATATTAAAACATTTAAAAGCTTTAAATGAAAATAGGCTTTAACAAATAAAAACAAAAGCCAACTTTAACTTTAAGACAAAGTGAAAACTTATAACGCTAAAGCCTAAAGCCTTTAACCTTTTCTTTTTTTGTTGTTTTCCTTTTTGTAAATAAAATCATTACTTTAAAGTGACATTCAATAAAAATTCACAACCTAGTTATTGATGACAATTCCAAAACTACACTTTGATAACCGAATTAAAGAAGTCAGTCCACATATTTTTTTTTTTTTTGGTTTTGTTTTTGTCTTGTGAAATACAAATCAAAATAGTGTCGACATTGTCATGGGTGACTCTCGCGAGCCACCATAAGACGCCACACAGTCACCAGTGAGTTTAGTGAGAGTTTTATTTACGGTGAAAATAGTGACAACACAGGCTGCTGAAACAATGACACATAATAGTCTTCATACAACTGGAGGCG